>JACEVL010000163.1:1708760-2383760 GCA_020284085.1 Aporrectodea caliginosa
TATTTATAAACTGGAGCAACTTCATGTGTAGCACTGTTTGAGAGCGCGTAGAAAGCATCGCGAATTTCATCCGGTGATAAAAAAAAAAGCTTGAGCAGAAAGTTTCCTGAGGTTCATGGAAACCTCATCATTAGTTTTGTAGGCATCGACTAATCTGTTCCTGTGAATACACATTCTTCAAAACAAATTATGTCTTGCAAATAGAACAAACTTAAATAACCCCTTGATATACAATTTTAATAGCCAATAATATCTGGCTACGAATACACTCTAGTATATTCCCAAGAAAACATATTATGATATTAAGTATTAACCAATTTGTCACTCTTTTGTTATGTCGCTCTTTCGTTATGTCGCTCTTTCGTTACGTCGATCTTTCGATACTGTGACAATTTTCACCCTCCCCTTTCTTTAATATCTAACTACCGTCTACCTCATCTACTCTACTGACATCTACCTCATCTACTCTGCTTATATCTATCTACTTCATCTACTCTGGCCTATATCTACCGTCTACCTCATCTACCTAGCTTACGCCTACGTCGTCTACTCTAGGCTATGCCTTCTATCTACCGTCTACCATATATACCTAGCCTACATCTACTTCATCTACTCTAGCCTACATCTACCTCATCTGCTTTGGCTTACATCTACCTCATCTACTCTAGCCTACATCTACTTTAACCTATGCCTATCTACAGTCTCTGTAATCTATCTAGCTTACATCTACCTCATCTACTCTAGCCTAGCCCTATCTACTCGTTGACCTACTTAAACGGTATAAAAGAAGACTCGACGACACACTCAGGGCAGAGCGGTCTTGAGTTTCGGCCTTGAGCTAGGCATCGGTAAAGATTCGACTGGCTAATACGGACTCTGATCATCGGTCGTCAAATTGTTGGCGTGGCTACCGTGCTTTAGATTTGACGCTATAGAAGTTACTGCGAACTGAGTTACTTGCAGCGTGCAGACTGTTCAGAAGTTAATTGCAGAAGACGAACATTTCTGTTTCTTCGAATAAAGTGTAACCCAATTGCGTGGTTAATCTTCAGCCTACAACTGAAGTCTTACTAAGCGGACTGACGGAAGATACCCCTCGACGACCGGGGCTGGTATGGTTATCCTGGCAGTACGCCCAGGCCCGGTTCCGTTACAATACCGGTACTAACCTGGTTCGCTAGCTTTCGTTTGTACTTCTATTTCGTCTTTTAGTGCAATATAGTAACGTCTGAAGCTTATGTGCACAATGTGTTCTTCCTGTTAGTACTTCAGCTAAAAGTTTAAACTGCAAAACTCCTTTTAATTTTTAATTTTTTAAAATTTATTTTCGATGTCGTATTTGCATCGTAGTTGACTGTTGATCACTGCAAAATCCTGACGTAGGCCTGTTATAAAAGTTCATTAACTTATCTTTAAAAAATATCGAAACTTGGAAGTACCGGGTATTAGTTTTTTTGAATAATCTCTGTGTGTAAATCAGAGCATTCATTTCGCAAATTCCGATAAATTGCATCCACTGCGAGTGGTTTGAGACGCGAGGAACAAATAGCGAATAACAAAATTAATTGCGGTTTAGAATTTTTTAATTATTTTTATGTATTTTGCCGACCACCTTTTTGACAAATCGTACCCTGGCGACGACCCCGATAGATTTGGACATATAAAGAGAATGCCATAGGACTGAATTCCACACAATGCATGGCATTTAAGATTCATAGAAAACGGAAACAAAGGCAGCCCAAGACTAAAGCCGGATAGACAATATATATATATATATATATATATATATATATATATATATATATATATATATATATATATATATATATATATATATATAATGGCATAATAAGTACTTGCGAGGGCACTGGACTTGACAAAGCACCGAGTGAAATAATTTATTCGTACCCATCGCCGTTTCGCTGGCGCTAGGAATAGATGATGATGTTGGTGATGGTGTTGTTGATGATGATGACGATGATGATGAATATACATTTAGATTGATTAGTTGTTTTACCTATTTCGCATCTACTGCCAGTGAAACCAGGAACGCAGGCGCAGGAAAAAGAACCGCCCGAGACAGAACAGGTTCCTCCGTTTCTGCATGGACTCAACGAACACGGATTTCCTGAAACATACAGCATTAGACTTAACCATGATATCTCTCTGTCTGTCTCTGTCTGTCTCTGTCTCTCTCTCTGTCTCTCTCTCTAACCATGATATCTCTGTCTCTCTGTCTGTCTGTCTGTCTGTCTCTCTCTCTCACTCTGTTTCTCTCTCTCTCACTCTCTGAGGGAATTATGTAACGCCGCCCCTCGCCTCAACAGATGTCGCCCACATCGTTTCATCGACTGAGGGAGCTTCGTGTCGCTGTGGAAGGTCCTGAGAGTAAGTAAGAGGAAAGGCGGTGCTAGGCTTCGGGTTCAAATGCTCTTTGCTCTGGCGCGGCCACATATGTCTACTGCCTATGTCTTTATAAGGAACTTTAGCCTTACAAGACAGTCGCTCGCTACGTCTAAGAGTACCAGGAACTACAAAAGCTGTAGGGTCTTTCGGTGGAGCACCCCCACTTTCTTCCAGGCCGATGGTTGAGTGGCGCGTCTACCTGTTCGGTAGTGGCCGTAGGTCCAGGGTTCAATTCTGCTTCCACAACGAAATTTTGACTAGGCGAACCCTCTAAGCGATCTAATCGCATCGAAACTTGTGAAAGCGCTTCCTTAGTTTCCATAACAGTTGATCGTATCGAAGTCATAGCTTCCATCATTACTTCTAATGACGATGGAGGGCGACTTAAACCTACGGGTGGGCTATCCCTTCCTTCGTCCATGGCGCTACATCAATCAATAGCAATAACTACTAGAGAAAGAAATCACTGAGATGAATTAATCTTTAGTATTAAACAGAATTGAACCCTGAAATTAATGTTAACTCAATTACAAATCTGCATACATACATTCGTCACTTATATTGGAGTTAATGTTCCCTTTTTACTTAAGAACCCGGGCCCTGGGATACAAGACCACGTAATGCAGCACCCGACTCAAATAAAGAAATACCTTCGACAGTTCTCGCAGTCGCAGCTCGGGGAATGGCGACGGAAGATTTCGATAGCGACGAAAGGTATCGTAGGCTAAGGTAATCCAACGAAGTTAATCGACGACGACGCTAAATGGCGTATTAACGAACGAATCAGATACAACTTTCGACCAGCAGAGATCCGACGGTAAGATATCCAGACGCAGAGAAACACGGCGACATTTCATGAAACATGAATATACATACACATCCCAATTCACGAGAAACAGAATCGCCAATTTCTATAGCTCCGACACAGCAACCAGACACACAACTTTGTCGAATATGAAAGCTTATATCCAGATAGCCGTCGAATAAGACGCTTCCTAAACGATTCGCGTAGAAACAGGCATTAATCTCGCCTCGTCTATTCGATTTCTAGAGCGCCATCGAACTATATCTGTAATCGACGGACTCAACGACGACAGACATTTGCGACGTTTCTCTACGAATTCTGAATATCGCCTCCGTTGCGACCTATCTGTTCGAGAGCTGGATACCGACTGACTGTCTGCTCACCACGGAATCTAACTGTCAATTGAGCGTGTGACCGCTCTCGTGAGAACCGAACTGCTCTAAGTGTGGGAAAATCGACATCAAAGGAAACTTCGGCCGTCGCAGCCCACCCAAGAGTCGGCGTCGCTGGCATAGGACCGTCTCCTTATACGCCTAACTGTCTGTCTTTCTACTTGTCGCTAATATGTGTCGGTACCTCTCCCTCTTCTCAACGTATACCAGCGACACCTGGCGAGGACGCGTGGGAAACACGCTTTAGCACTCAACATCTGACAAGTCGGTCTCCCTTTGAAGTGTGGCCGACGACAGCGGCCTGTGTCCCTATGCGTGTCTGTCCGTGTCAATGACAGCGCGTTTCTATGTGTCGCTCTCTGTCGCGATTCTTTTAAGTACTTCTCTCCCCTCTCCTTTAGTCGTCACCTACCGCAGTAGACCGTGGGACCGAGGCGAACTGTACTAAGGGGACCCTCGTCGCGACAGCGACATCGAGCCGGTCGTCAAGCGGCGCGTCGGTCGCGTCGGAAAATGGCGGCGATCCAAGATGGCCGACACCGGCGCGTCGGTCGCGTCGGGAAATGGCGGCGGTCCAAGATGGCCGACACCGGCAGTAACCCCGAGTTATACGCGGGCGTTACAATTACACGTTTGTATTTGTAGATAAGTTACTCAACTTACTCTACAATGTAGTGGGACGCACTTTATGCTTCAGAAGTGAATAAAGAATGAGGCTAAAATTGTAACGAATGCATGCAATCATCGAGAAAAAATGGCTTGATGCTCATATGCAGGTTACTAAATGAATAATGTAAATTATAGTTAAGCCATAATGTAGCAAAACATCTTCAGCTAGACAATATTCAAAGCTCGTTAACTTCAACATTCGCAACTAGGCCGAGAATTCATGTTGGCCTTACGCACAGAGAAATCAACCATTCACGCAATAAGCAAATAAATGTTAAGCTGAATGGTGCAGCAGAATGAAGAAAGCAAAACTTACTCGGAGTAGTAGTTGTCATGGCACTGCTAGCTGTGCTGATGACAATTGGACTTGTGCTGAGCTGAACGGATGTCGTTGATTGTGGCTCAGAAGACGACGTAATGAGCGAAGTCTGGAAAATTTTCATTGTCGTAGTGATGAATGAAGCGGTGGTAGTTGTTGGTTCCGATGAGGTAGTGGTAAGTGGAATTGTGGTTAATGGTATTGTAGTTGTTGGCTCAGTGATGGTTGTTGTACTTGGAATTACGGTAGTGGCCAATGGTGTTGTGGTGGTTGTTGATTCTTTCATGTTAGTTGTTAGTGGAATCGCGGTAGTGGTTAACGATATAGTGGCTGATGTTGGTTCAGTTGTGGTAGTAGTAAGTGGAGTTGTGGTAGTGGTCAGTGGTATTGTGGTTGATGTTGGTTCAGTTGTGGTAGTAGTAAGTGGAGTTGTGGTAGTGGTTAATGGTATAGTGGTTGTTGTTGGTTCAGTTGTGGTAGTAGTAAGTGGAGTTGTGGTAGTGGTTACTGGTATTGTGATTGATGTTGGTTCAGTTGTGGTAGTAGTAAGTGGAGCTGTGGTAGTGGTTAACGGTATAGTAGTTGTTGTTGGTTCAGTTGTGGTAGTAGTAGTAAGAGGAGTTGTGGTAGTGGTTAATGGTATAGTGGTTGTTGTTGGTTCAGTTGTGGTAGTAGTAAGTGGAATTGTGGTAGTAGTAAGTTGAATTGTGGTCGTGGTTAATGGTATAGTGCTTGTTGTTGGTTCAGTTGTGGTAGTAGTAAGTGGAGTTGTGGTAGTGGTTACTGGTATTGTGATTGATGTTGGTTCAGTTGTGGTAGTAGTAAGTGGAGTTGTGGTAGTGGTCAGTGGTATTGTGGTTGATGTTGGTTCAGTTGTGGTAGTAGTAAGGGGAGTTGTGGTAGTGGTTAATGGTATAGTGGTTGTTGTTGGTTCAGTTGTGGTAGTAGTAAGTGGAGCTGTAGTAGTGGTTAATGGTATAGTGGTTGTTGTTGGTTCAGTTGTGGTAGTAGTAAGTGGAGTTGTGGTAGTGGTTACTGGTATTGTGGTTGATGTTGGTTCAGTTGTGGTAGTAGTAAGTGGAGTTGTGGTAGTGGTTAATGGTATAGTGGTTGTTGTTGGTTCAGTTGTGGTAGTAGTAAGTTGAGCTGTGGTAGTGGTTAATGGTATAGTGGTTGTTGTTGGTTCAGTTGTGGTAGTAGCAAGTGGAGTTGTGGTAGTGGTCAGTGGTATTGTGGTTGATGTTGGTTCAGTTGTGGTAGTAGTAAGTGGAGTTGTGGTAGTGGACAGTGGTATTGTGGTTGATGTTGATTCAGTTGGGGTAGTAGCAAGTGGAGTTGTGGTAGTGGTTATTGGTATAGTGGTTGTTGTTGGTTCAGTTGTGGTAGTAGTAAGTTGAGCTGTGGTAGTGGTTAATGGTATAGTGGTTGTTGTTGGTTCAGTTGTGGTAGTAGCAAGTGGAGTTGTGGTAGTGGTTAGTGGTATTGTGGTTGATGCTGGTTCAGTTGTGGTAGTAGTAAGTGGAGCTGTGGGAGAGGTTAATGGTATATTGGTTGTTGTTGATTCAGTTGTGGTAGTAGCAATTGGAGTTGAGGCAGTGGTTAGTGGAATAGTGGTTGTTGGTTCAGTTGTGGTAGTAGCACGTGGAGTTGTAGTAGTGGCTAGTGGTATTGTGGTTGATAGTGGTTCAGTTGTGGTAGTAGTAAGGGGAGTTGTGGTAGTGATAAATGGTATAGTGGATGTTGTTGATTCAGTTGTGGTAGTAGCAAGTGGAGTTGTGGTAGTGGTTAATGGTATAGTGGTTGTTGTTGGTTCAGTTGTGGTAGTAGTAAGTTGAGCTGTGGTAGTGGTTAATGGTATGGTGGTTGATGTTGGTTCAGTTGTGGTAGTAGCAAGTGGAGTTGTGGTAGTGGTCAGTGGTATTGTGGTTGATGTTGGTTCAATTGTGGTAGTAGTAACTGGAGCTGTGGTAGTGGTTAATGGTATAGTGGTTGTTGTTGGCTCAGTTGTGGTAGTAGCAAGTGGAGCTGTGGTAGTGGTTAGTGGTGCAGTGGTTGTTGTTGGTTCAGTTGTGGTAGTAGTAAGTGGAGCTGCGGCAGTGGTTAATGGTATAGTGGTTGTTGCTGGTTCAGTTGTGGTAGTAGCAAGTGGAGTTGTGGTAGTGGTTACTGGTATTGTGGTTGATGTTGGTTCAGTTGTGGTAGTAGTAAGTGGAGCTGTGGCAGTGGTTAATGGTATAGTGGATGTTGTTGATTCAGTTGTGGTAGTAGTAAGAGGAGTTGTGGTAGTGGTTAATGGTATAGTGGTTGTTGTTGGTTCAGTTGTGGTAGTAGCAAGTGGAGTTGTGGTAGTGGTCAGTGGTATTGTGGTTGATGTTGGTTCAATTGTGGTAGTAGTAACTGGAGCTGTGGTAGTGGTTAATGGTATAGTGGTTGTTGTTGGCTCAGTTGTGGTAGTAGCAAGTGGAGCTGTGGTAGTGGTTAGTGGTATAGTGGTTGTTGTTGGTTCAGTTGTGGTAGTAGTAAGTGGAGCTGCGGCAGTGGTTAATGGTATAGTGGTTGTTGCTGGTTCAGTTGTGGTAGTAGCAAGTGGAGTTGTGGTAGTGGTTACTGGTATTGTGGTTGATGTTGGTTCAGTTGTGGTAGTAGTAAGTGGAGCTGTGGCAGTGGTTAATGGTATAGTGGATGTTGTTGATTCAGTTGTGGTAGTAGTAAGAGGAGTTGTGGTAGTGGTTAATGGTATAGTGGTTGTTGTTGGTTCAGTTGTGGTAGTAGTAAGGGGAGTTGAGGTAGTGGTTAATGGTATGGTGGTTGTTGTTGGTTCCGTTGTGGTAGTAGTAAGTGAAGTTGTGGTAGTGGTTACTGGTATTGTGGTTGATGTTGGTTCAGTTGTGGTAGTAGTAAGTGGAGCTGTGGCAGTGGTTAATGGTATAGTGGATGTTGTTGATTCAGTTGTGGTAGTAGCAAGTGGAGTTGTGGTAGTGGTTAATGGTATAGTGGTTGTTGTTGGTTCAGTTCTGGTAGTAGTAAGTTGAGCTGTGGTAGTGGTTAATGGTATAGTGGTTGTTGTTGGTTCAGTTGTGGTAGTAACAAGTGGAGTTGTTGTAGTGGTCAGTGGTATTGTGGTTGATGTTGGTTCAATTGTGGTAGTAGTAACTGGAGCTGTGGTAGTGGTTAATGGTATAGTAGTTGTTGTTGGTTCAGTTGTGGTAGTAGTAAGGGGAGTTGAGGTAGTGGTTAATGGTATGGTGGTTGTTGTTGGTTCCGTTGTGGTAGTAGTAAGTGAAGCTGTGGTAGGGGTTAATGGTATAGTGGCTGTTGTTGGCTCAGTTGTGGTAGTAGTAAGTGGAGCTGTGGGAGAGATTAATGGTATAGTGGTTGTTGTTGGTTCAGTTGTGGTAGTAGCAAGTGGAGTTGTGGCAGAGGTTAGTGGTATAATTGTGATTGATGTTGGTTCAGCTGTGGTAGTAGTAAGTGGCCCTGTGGTAGTGGTTAATGGCATAGTTGTTGTTGGTTCAGTTGTGGTAGTAGCAAGTTGAGTAGTGGCTAGTGGTATTGTGGTTGATATTGGTTCAGTTGTGGTAGTAGTAAGGGGAGTTGTGGTAGTGGTTAATGGTATAGTGGTTGTTGTTGGTTCAGTTGTGGTAGTAAGTTGAATTGTGGTCGTGGTTAATGGTAGAGTGGTTGTTGTTGGTTCAGTTGTGGTAGTAGTAAGTGGAGTTGTGGTAGTGGTTACTGGTATTGTGATTGATGTTGGTTCAGTTGTGGTAGTAGTAAGTGGAGTTGGGGTAGTGGTCAGTGGTATTGTGGTTGATGTTGGTTCAGTTGTGGTAGTAGTAAGTGGAGTTGTGGTAGTGGTTAATGGTATAGTGGTTGTTGTTGGTTCAGTTGTGGTAGTAGCAAGTGGAGTTGTGGAAGTGGTTACTGGTATTGTGATTGATGTTGGTTCAGTTGTGGTAGTAGTAAGTGGAGCTGTGGTAGTGGTTAATGGTATAGTAGTTGTTGTTGGTTCAGTTGTGGTAGTAGTAAGGGGAGTTGTGGTAGTGGTTAATGTTATAGTGGTTGTTGTTGGTTCAGTTGTGGTAGTAGTAAGTGGAGCTGTAGTAGTGGTTAATGGTATAGTGGTTGTTGTTGGTTCAGTTGTGGTATTAGCAAATTGAGTTGTGGTAGTGGTTACTGGTATTGTGGTTGATGTTGGTTCAGTTGTGGTAGTAGTAAGTGGAGCTGTGGCAGTGGTTAATGGTATAGTGGATGTTGTTGATTCAGTTGTGGTAGTAGCAAGTGGAGTTGTGGTAGTGGTTAATGGTATAGTGGTTGTTGTTGGTTCAGTTGTGGTAGTAGTAAGTTGAGCTGTGGTAGTGGTTAATGGTATAGTGGTTGTTGTTGGTTCAGTTGTGGTAGTAGCAAGTGGAGTTGTGGTAGTGGTCAGTGGTATTGTGGTTGATGTTGGTTCAGTTGTGGTAGTAGTAAGTGGAGTTGTGGTAGTGGTCAGTGTTATTGTGGTTGATGTTGGTTCAGTTGTGGTAGTAGTAAGTGGAGCTGTGGCAGTGGTTAATGGTATAGTGGTTGTTGTTGGTTCAGTTGTGGTAGTAGTAAGTGGAGTTGTGGCATTGGTTAATGGCATAGTGGTTGTTGTTGGTTCAGTTGTGGTAGTAGCAAGTGGAGTTGTGGTAGTGGTTAGTGGTATTGTGGTTGATGCTGGTTCAGTTGTGGTAGTAGTAAGTGGAGCTGTGGGAGAGGTTAATGGTATATTGGTTGTTGTTGATTCAGTTGTGGTAGTAGCAAGTGGAGTTGTGGCAGTGGCTAGTGGTATGATTGTGATTGATGTTGGTTCATTTGTGGTAGTAGTAAGTGGCCCTGTGGTAGTGGCTAGTGGTATTGTGGTTGATATTGGTTCAGTTGTGGTAGTAGTAAGGGGAGTTGTGGCAGTGGTTAATGGTATAGTGGTTGTTGTTGGTTCAGTTGTGGTAGTAAGTGGACCTGTGGTAGTGGTTAATGGTATAGTGGTTGTTGTTGGTTCAGTTGTGGTAGTAGTAAGTGGAGTTGTGGTAGTGGTTAGTGGTATAGTTGTTGTTGTTGGTTCAGTTGTAGTAGTAGTAAGTGGAACTGTGGTAGTGGTTGATGGTATTGTGGTTGTTGTTGGTTCGGTTGTGGTAATAGCAAGTGGAGTTGTGGTAGTGGTTAGTGGTATTGTGGTTGATGTTGGTTCAGTTGTGGTAGTACTAAGCGGAGTTGTAGTAGTGGTTAATGGTTTAGTGGTTGTTGTTGGTTCAGTTGTGGTAGTAGTAGGTGAAATTGTGGTAGTGGTTAATGGCATAGTGGTTGTTGTTGGTTCAGTTGTGGTAGTAGTAAGTGGAGTTGTGGTAGTGGTTAGTGGTATAATTGTGGTTGATGTTGGTTCAGTTGTGGTAGTAGTAAGTGGAGTTGTGGCAGTGGTTAGTGGTATAATTGTGGTTGATGTTGGTTCAGTTGTGGTAGTAGTAAGTGGAGTTGTGGTAGTGGTTAATGGCATAGTTGTTGTTGTTGGTTCAGTTTTGGTAGTAGTAAGTGGAGTTGTGGTAATGGTTAATGGTATAGTGGTTGTTGTTGGTTCAGTTGTGGTAGTAGTAAGTTGAGCTGTGGTAGTGGTTAATGGTATAGTGGTTGTTGTTGGTTCCGTTGTGGTACTAGTAAGTGGAGTTGTGGTAATGGTTAGTAGTATAATGGCTGTTGTTGTTTCAGTTGTGGTAGTAGTAAGTGGAGTTGTGGTAGTGGTTAATGGTAGACTGGTTGTTGTTGGTTCCGTTGTGGTACTAGTAAATGGAGTTGTGGTAGTGGTTGGTGGTACAGTGGTTGCTGTTGGTTCAGTTGTGGTCGTAGTATGTGTAGTTGTGGCAGTGGTTAGTGGCATCGTAGTCGTTGTTGTTGGTTCAGTTGTGGTAGTAGTAGCTGGTGTTGTCGTAGTGGTTAATGTTGTTGTGGTTGTTGTTGGTTCTGTTGTGGTAGTTGTGCATGGATTTGTGGTACTGCTTAATAGTATTGTGGTTGTTTGTGCTTCAGTGTTTGTTGTAGTATGCGGGATTGTGGTAGTAGTTGGTTCAGTTATGGTTGTATTACCTGTAAGTGGATTTGTGGTGGTGGTTAATGGTGGTGTGGTAGGTGGTTGTTCAGTCGTGGTATTGGTCAGTGGAACTGTGGTAACGGTTAATGACATGGTTGTTAATGGTTCTGTTGAGGTAGTGGTCGTGGTTGATGATGTAATGGTTGATGTTGGTGACGTTGTGGTTGTGGTGATCAATATTGTTGTGGTGCATAATTGTGTGTCATATCCGGTTCTTTCAGTTGTAGCCATGGAGTGAAGGACTGGTATAAGTATTCCTGCAATGAAATAAATATAATTGGTTTATGTCACGATTATCATTGATTTTCTTGTGTTTAGAATTGTATCAACAGTCTCAGGTGTGCATAACCATAACCATCATAACCATAACAATCATTTTATTGTAGCCAAACCGGTATTACACAGATGATATTACATATAAGTATTTCGAGTGGTTACAATAGGGGACCAGAAGGGACCTTGGTCCCACTAAGTAGGGCCCCTAATTAACAGTTTCAGTATTGGATGGCGATTAGTTAAACAATAACAGTTGCAGTTTTACAATTTGAGATTATGATAATATTTGCAACATACGTGGCAGTCTTTGGTAACAGACCTCGACCCGTTCATAAGTATGCAAATAAACTGGCAATGTAACAGAAATTACCCGTTCATAAGTATGCAAACAAACTGGCAATGTAACAGTTATGCTGAGTCAACTCCAGATTTTTGCAAACTCGAGCTCTTACAGCGTAATATATATGTAATATATGTGTGTGGGTGTGTATGTGCGTTCGTGTGTGTGTGTGTGTGTACACACACACACACACACACACACGAACGCACATACACAGACACACACATATATATATATATATATATATATATATATATATATATATATATATGGCGTATTGTTTGATGATTGTGGTTTTGACTTGACAGTGGTTGTGTTTAATGGTTGGCACTAGTGGCGGTAATTTTGGCATTTGTCTAGAGTTTGGTTGCTTAATTAAGAGTTTTCACTATTTGTGGTGTTGGTGGTGAGAAAAATGGTGATTGTTGTGATGTATGTATGTAATTTCTAAAAGTTGCATTTTGTTGTAACTTGAACAATGCGACTATTATGACACAGTTAACAACTAATTGTAATGTACTCACTGCTACTACTACTTCTACTAGTACCACTACTAGTAGGCCCTACTAATAAAATTATTAATAATTTATGGATGTAATTAAATTTATACTAATTATAATTAGTATAAATACTAAAAAATAATTATAACGAACAAATAATTATAATAATAAAACATCATGTTGCTGTTCGGGTTCTAGATACTTCAGATTTTCACAGTTGGCTATAACCGTCATCCTTTTTCCTTGGGGTATGCAGATTCACAATGGCTTTCTCCTTGTGTAGTTCTTATTCCATATTTTCCGTTGTCAATCAGTCAATTAATGGAGTTTCTGTAGCCAACCAATAGTACAACAACAAGTACTGTGAATTTAGTTACTGTGGATACAAAAGAAAGGCCCTTGAAGGGATCAACGATCCTGCTAATTAGGGGCACCGCTGATTAGGCCACCAGGCAAAATACTTTGACTAACGATTATTAATACGTTAAACACAATGATGAGTATAACAAAAGAAACCTTAACTAGGTTAACCTTAACTAATTACCTCTAAGAACACTGAGTAAAATAATTTTATTCTCACTAACAAGGTGGATGCGTAGTTTTCTGTTGAATGTACAAATGTTGGAGGACAAGCGAGTTGCTAATCGTAATCGTAATCTCCAAACTTGTAAAGCGCCACTCGAAAGCCAAGCGCAGGGCACCAGCTTATTCACGAGCGCTGCGTCTAGTCATAAGGTTTTCCGAGAGAGTAGTCCGAAGGAGGTCCGAGTCCGGTTTCCAGATGATCAGAGGGGTCAGGCTAGCTGCTAAGGTAGGTGTCGTTTAGGTCGAGAGTTGGAAGGTAGATGATCAGTTGAGTCGGGGTAGGAGTTCTTGAAGAGGAGGGACTTTAGTTTCGAGTGGAACGCCTTGGGGGTGATGGATAGAGGAGCCTGAGGCAGATGATGGTGGGATGATTGGCGATGATGGCGGAGGAACCAAAAAAGTACTGAATTCAGGAGGCAGATCGTTCCAGAGACGTGGTGCAGTGTTGGATATGGATCGGGTGGAGAACTTGAGATGAGTAGTGACTGGAGGTCGAGAAAGAGTGAGAACGGAGGATGATCGGGTAGAGAGGGTTGGCTGGATGGTGAAGATATCGCGAAGATATCTGGGCTGGGAGTATTGTAGAGAGTTGTAGGTTAGTGATAGGCAGTGGCGGCTCTAGACGTTTGCAACAGGGGGCCACGGGGGGGCCGGGGAAACAGATGGAGGGGCCAGTCTATTTTCGTCAAAAGTGAGAATGGTGACAAGAGAGTCGAAGAGACCTGTATTGGAGCTACATATATATATATATATATATATATATATATATATATAATTATATTCGTTTACATGAATTGTTGAATCAACAGCCTCAAGTTAAGACACAAATGGAAACAGCGTCACCATCGATGAAAAACTTTCAGTCACGGAACACATCAACAAAGTCGTCAAAAGTGGCTCTGCTTCAATCTTCGCCCTTAAAACACTCAAAAACCATGGTGCATCTGCAGATTCTCTACAACTGATCACCCGCGCAACCATCATAGCCAGAACAATGTAATACTATGCTTCCCCGTCTGGTGGGGACTGGCGAGCGAAAAGGACAAATCCCGAATATTATATATATATATATATATATATATATATATATATTCGTTTAAAAGTAAAAACCTAGAAAAAAAGTAAAACCTAGAAACTACAAACAATACATGCACTTTCAATTAAGACTGTCATGTCTAGTGTCAAACTGTTCCACAAAGGCACCAATGATAATCGACTCTGCACGAACACATTCAACTAACAGCATTGATAAACTGCTCTCTGAAACGAATATCAGACATATTTGCTTTGCAGATATGTCTAATATCAGAAAAGACTTGTGTTTTGGTGTTAAAGATTGTATACCAATCATAATAGTAAGCGAATGGTCAGAGAATTGTCAATTTAGTTCGGAATGATATAATAACTGGATGTAGACAAGTTGCCTAAATGCAGTCTGTGGGTCCACTTCAGAACGATGCACAGAGTTTTTATCTGCAGCAGAGCCCGAAAAGAGCCTGGGCATTTATGAACACACTGTTTGGGTAGGGTAGACCAAGGTAGTACAGTTTTAAGTTTGTTGAGGAAGGATTCAGATAGAGTCTCAGTATGTAGGCGTAGGTCTAAAGGAAGGACGTTCCAAACCACTGGGCCTACCACTGAAAAGGCTCGATTCTTCATAGTTGCAGTATGAGCGAACGAAACCAAAGAAATCCCTTTTCCGTAAAGCATTGGGGATACCCGAAGTCAGACAGCATTGCTCGCGGAGGTAAATTGGGCGAAGCCTTAGCTGGTGATGTCGCCATACCAGGGCAGCTACCCTGTACTCAATATACTTGCGGATAGGGAGTCAGTGATGGATAGCAGGAATGTAGCTTATACGACAAGAAAATAATTAAAACTCTCAGGAAGTAAATAGGTTATGTTCATGAAAACACCACAGATAAAATAACATCGGATTTCATCATGCTTCATGCTTAAGCAAGTAAGTAATACCTTTGAAAATATCAAAATTAAATGATACCATATTTCATAATATTTTGGAATAAAATTTGGGGGCCACTGGGGGGCCACAACCTCAGTTGGGGGGGGGCAAGTGCCCCTCTGGCCCCCTGTAGAGCCGCCACTGGTGATAGGACTTTGAAGTGAATTCGCTCTGGGATTTTTAACCAGTGGAGTGATATGAGGACGGGAGTGATATGCAGGCCCGCCGAGAGGGGGGCAGAGGGGGCAAAAACCCAGGGGCCCGGCGACTTTTAGGGGCCCGGGCTGGGCCCAGCAATCAACTTATGAGAAATATTATAATCATTTATACAAAGTTTATGATTTATGCCTTTTAAGATATAATATTACAGACACTTGACTACGATAGTTGCATATATAAATAAAATGTTGAAGGGTTGTACCCGCACTATTATTATTTCAGTTTTTTTTTTAAATTTTCTCATAAAGTCTAAGGATACTTAGGGGCCCGTGACTGCTCTGCCTAGGGGCCCGGAATTTCTATCGGCAGCCCTGGTGATATGATGATAGGGCGTTCTGGTGACGGCTCTGGCTAGTGAGTTTTGGATGAGCTGCAGACGCTTTAGTTGAGTGGTTCGATGTCAAGAAAGAGGGAATTGCACTAGTCGAGCTTTGAGTGGACAATGGAGGTAGCAATGGTGGAGGCAGTTTTGAAATCGAGCATGGATCGGATGCGGCGGAGGTCACGAATGTGCATGAAGCAGGAGTGCGAGAGGTTGAAGATGTGATTAGAGAAGGAGAGATGTGGTTCAAAAGTAACACCGAGATTGCGGACCGGGGCATCAGAGGTGAAGGTACGAGATGAAGAGTTAGTGGATAGGTGTATTCAAAGGGCAGGGATGGATTTTGCCCATACAAAGATGCCGAAGGATGCGCTCGAAAAAGCGAGTGTTTGTGCCGGCGTAGATGCGACGATATGAGGTCGAATTTCTTGTAAAGTGAGAGTGTACCTCAGACACATGCCCGAAGAAACCTTTATAAATAATATTGCATGCAGTAGGCCGCTGTCGCATGGACGTATTTAGGGGGTGGTTTTACGGGTTCAAACCCCCGCAATAAATGCATTTCTGTTATTAAAAACTAGAAATGTAGGAATAATACGACCATTTCTAATGAAACGCTCGAAAACTTAAAACCCCTACCGTTATTTTCTTATTGTGCCTCGTGTCTTCTATTGCCTTACACTTCATCGTTCTGTGGCATCAGCTTCTATACAGGACTGTGTGTTGTCTGAACCGATTAGAAGTAGTTCATAATCTGTAGGCTAAATTATGTACCTCAATGTTACTCTAAGGCACACGGAGCACAGTTTTTTTCTTTATCTATCAGTCGAAGTATTTCTTTCACGTCTCCTCATGTCTATATGATCTGTTAGCAGATCTTCGAAATCTGTATTGCCTAGCAGCCTATTATCATTCGAACATGTTCTTTCGCCTTGATAACCAGTTCAATTATACTTCGAGAATTTCTATCGCACTAGAAGGCACTAAGGGCCAGCCTCCTTTCGTCCAAGCTCTTGCTATCAACATCAGGACCGCGGAGAGGAAGTCGTCCGTCGAAATTTTATCTATTTTAAACGGTACATTATTACCACACAATCGAACGAGTGTAAGAAAGAGATAATAGATGCAGTCAGTGTGCGCTTTTTATGTTTGAAAGCCTTTATATTCTGCATTAATTCTGTGATATTTATCCGGTAATGTAATAGTATAAAAAAGATTTACAACTCCGTGACTGTAATTATTGCATTTTGCATATATTATTATATATATTTTTTCTTTCAAAAATAATATTGAAACTGACAGCCTGGCCACTATAAACTAACTATTTTTCATGTCTTAACTCGTCCGGTCAGCGTGGAGACCTAATTATGAATATTTTACAACTCCGTTACTACAACTCCGTTACTTTATATTTCTATTAAAACGAATTTATTTGATGGTACATGTATACAATTTATCGTCATAATAATTTATGTTGCTGTGTAATATTTTAATGCATACTTAAAACTAATTAATTACCAATTATAAGCAGTGGCGACATTTTGAACTGTGTTTTTATAAAGTAACGGAGTTGTAAATATTTAGGAATCAAAGTTGTATGTTTTTCATATAGTAAAAAACTAAAATGAAAAATTAGGCCAAATCTGTCAAATTTAAGCTCTGCTCAATATTAAGTATGCTTCAGCACTGCCATGAAAATATTTGTGTAAGAAATTTTTTTAATTTTGCATGACTTTTTTTCTTCTAATTCCATTTCTGAATTTGCCTCCGGTTGTGAAATATACCCATATATACTCTGTGAAATGAATGCGATTACAAGATTCAGACTAAAATATGAAGCCATCATTGCATTTGCGAATGACGGAAAGGAATTGAAAACTTGCATTAGCATTAATTAATAAAAATGTTCGTATGTAGGTATAAATAGAATGCTAGATAGATTTACTTATAAAGTTTAAGACCAAGTAACCTTACTAACTAATTTAAATTAAGGAACTAATCCCGCTCACTTAGCTTTCTCATCATCACAAGCAGATGCACTTAATAATTAATTTTGATGTCATACATTTGCCAACACCACTAATGACTTTATAAGGTTATAATCCTGTGCTTTGCACATTGTTACGAATCTCTCAACCGTCTATGTTTACCAGCGCAACACAGTGTAAAGCTTAAACTGACACTTAAGAAGCTAATTCTACCTGTAAAGATGTCAATCTCTTTAAACCATCTATATAAAGCATACGCCCTGTACTATAATAATCACCTTGAGATTTATTGACGGTAGTTTGTTCTTACACTTAACATAGCGCGTTTCATATGCCTAACAAACGTGTTGCAAGTATGAATAATAATTATGTATAACCCATGTAAATACGTGTGCTTTCAAGGTAGTTTGTTTAAGTTTCCTGAACAGAGTCACATGCAACAGACCGCATGTGTAGCGGTAGAATGCTACCCGAGGAATGACTAAGACACGTGGGCGCTTACCGACTCAAACGATAGAGTTTTTATGTTGGCGTAGTCTTTCGTTTTACTATGGTAACTGTAAATTAAAACATGAGTGTAATGTTTTAATTTACAGTTACCATAGTAAAACGAAAGACTATGAATTTTCTAGAGTTAACTCTACGCCGTACAAATCGACAATTTGAAGCCCAATATGACGATAACCGATCGAAATACCGACCTACCGTGTCTCCGTCAGGTCAACCTGACTGAAAACATCCACAACTGTACTTCTGCCAAATAGTCTGAGTAGAGTAAACAAAGGCAATTATGCTTCAGAAGGGCAAGCCTGTACAGTTTAATAATGTCGTCGTTGTACTGGTGTATCCGCGCTCAAAGATTCGAAAGAGTCGCTGGGACACGTGAAAAGTATATTCATACATTCGTTCATTCATTCATATCGAGCATTTATATAGCGCCCCTTCAAAAACTACTCAGACGCGTTCCCAACTCCAGCACGGCCAAAAAGAACAGTCCTAAGGTGAGAAAAGAACACACGAGAGAAGGTTCTGGAAAAGAGGCGAAGAACCTTCTCTCGGGGAGCCCATTCTAGGGGCCCACCAGCGAGAAAGCGCGGTTCTACCTAGTGGAGGTACGGGGAAAAGGGACAAGGAAGCGCAGGAATGACAGTTCGCGAAGATAGGCAGGAGTGAGGCCTAGTAAGCAGACTATGTATATGGCAGCTATCTTATAAGCAATCCCTGCTCAGAGGGGTCCAGTGGAGAACGTCACACAGGTATATAGAGACATGTCCAACTTTTGGTATACGGGCGATAAGGCGGGCAGCAGAACGCAAGATCCGATCCAAGCACCCCAGTCGACCAGCCGGGAGGCAAGCTTAGAGCGAGCAACAGTAGTCAAGTTTAGTTGTGATGAAGGCATGGATAAGCGTGGAGGTAGCAGAAGCAGTGATTGAGCGGACGGCTGAGCGAAGCTGGTGCAATTGGTAGAAGCAGTAACGGCTAAGGAGGCTGATATGGGGAGTACCATGATCGACCTTATCAAAGGCATCATCCACATCACAGAAAGCAAGCAGCGTAACGCATTCTTAGTCAGTGACGTCGCTGATGTCTAGGATCAGTCTGAGCAGGACCGTCTCCACGTAATGCTCCTATAACGGAGTGCATTGACTTACCAATGATTAGCAATGGTCCTGAAAACATGGTCGCCCGTCAAGTTACGTGCACCTGAAACTAAAAGAAAGACATTGCTACTGACAGCGATAACGCAATTATCACAAATATATAACGCTTCTTCGGTAAAACAGTACATTAGAAATTTTAAAATAAACCTATGACTTTCGCTAGTAGGGCCTATGCCTGCATTAATTAACCACTGTGTACATAATATGATTAGCCTATATTCGTTTAATGACAAAGCCAGGTGAATCACCGCATCTGGGTACAAAAAGTGGCCATCATAATAGAAAATAAACAGTAATCATCGTTAGTTAGTAAATCAGTTTAGTATAAAGACCGGAATCAGGTTTATCTACTTTATAATATTGGAGGAATAAAATTTCGATCCTTTGCAGAGAGCGTAAAGTCGTGTGCCACGTTTATACATACATGTATCTGAACTAATGCCGTGGAAAAATTGCAATGCTCAATACTTGCGCATAAATACATTATTAGCATATATATATACATGAATTTCAATATTCAATACTTGCTCATATATATATATATATATATATATATATATATATATATATATGTCGGCAAATATTGAGTAATACAATTTTTCCGCGACTTTAGTCTTAAACCCATAGGATACAGTTCAGATTGCATTTATCTATGGGACAATGATTCTGTAACAGCAAAAGGCAAAACGATTAAAAACTTGCGATTGCTCCTGTGAATGCGGATTTATTTCTATTATCATCCTCTGATACTTTATGTTTCATGACATGCGCTATCGAAGTCGATATTTGAAAAATTTCAATTATAAGTAACGAAGGTTCAAACCAAGACGCAAATGATAGTTTACCAAGAGTGGAATCAACTGCTGTATTCTTCAGAGCTGAGGTAAATCAGCACTTCGATGTTCAGTTAGACGTATTCCGATTAAGAACTTCTTAGCAATTTACCTTGTGTTGCTTAGTCCAATTTCTGTAGCGTTATCCAACTTCTGCGTCTCATAAGTTGCTCTGTTGAATCGACATATCGTTCAAGATGTAAAACTCGTGGCAGTTCATACTGCGTTGACTGTCGAGACGTTGCGCTTAAACTGTTTTCGGTTAAACCTGACTACTTCCTATGTACCTTTCTCAGGCAATGCGAACCGCGTATCGCTTGAGTGGCTTTAGTAGGACACCGCAACGCACTGATTTGTATTCTACGAGCGCCTTATACCGACCAAGCCCCTGTTGAACTCTGACCTCGTAAAACAACAGTTACTTCTTGGTGATTGTTGACGTTGCCATCGGTAAGTTAAACTTACGCTATGCTTCGCTCTTCGCTTCGCTGCTTAATTAGAACAATAAAATGTAATAAATCGATAGAAAAACGCTTTGCTTGGTCAAGTACTAATCACATTTGACTTACTGTGCAATTATGTTCGAGTAAAGTAACCGTGATTAAATGTTGTAATCAAGTAACCGGCTAATTAGCCTGCGACTTAGCACTTTTATCGTGTGCTCGAGAATTCTATGTCTTGAGGGAGCATGGCCATCGAATGACTTCAGGCCAAGGTATTCGTAAAGTCTACTTTTGTTGGATGAGAGGTCAGTATTGGGGCGCCTTTGCCTGAGCGATGGTGCTATATCATAAAACGTCTTTCCAGTGAACTGCAGGATGTCGCAATTGGAAGATCTGTGCCAGTTGCTGCCGTCGCCGCCACAGAAGACGTCTGAGTTCCACCCTTTGCCACCGTTTCTCACGAAGGACTTAGTGAATGAAAGTTCTCCCTTTTGACTGCTGTTGTGTCATGCTGCTTTGGTTGAGGGGTCGTTTCCTGCTTATCAGAAACGGGCTATAGCTTATGTGTCGTGATCTTGATGTTAATAGCATGGTCAATAATCGACCTATTTCCAACTTATCATTCTAAGCGAAGGTAGTCGAGATATGTGTTCCTATGCAGCTCATACAATTTCTTGAGACTGACTCTCTCTAACCGAAATAACAATCGGAATTTAAGTAGTTCCACTCGACAGAGTCTATAATTGCGCGCATTCTTCTGGCACTTCAGGGCGTTTGGTTGAGAGCATGTAACTCCTTTCGTCCTTTTGGGCTAGGTATGACCCTCTACACTGTTGACCAATTCTTTTGAAAGGTCGCCCGGTGTCTTGGATCGCTCTTTCTCGTGGCTGCGATCATTCCTTCTGGGATACGTTACTCAGGTAGTGATTTATTTTCCATACGGTGTGACTGCTGGATGGTCTTCCTTGATCTTCACAGGTTCTATCTTATGACCCGGCTCTATATCCTCTACACCGCTGTTTAAGCCCGGTTCTTTTTTGAGGGGTCGCGGCTCATCGATATGTTAATGACTCTCAGTCCATGGGCCAGATGCAAAGGCTATCACCTTAGTGAAGAAAATGCCTCAAGGAGTGGACGTGCCTGGATGTCATCCGACCGTCTCCGGTTGAACCATGGGAAAGATCATTTCCTCTGGTTTCAAACATCGACTTACCTAATCTGGTGTCTTTTTTCTCCAATACTGTGCGCGGTCTGACCTTTGACCTGAATGTCAGCTGAATAAACAATTTCATTTCTAATTACGAAACTTACTAATTGGTTTTTCTTAGGGCTACTTCTGTGAATTTCGACCGGATAATCCGTAGTTTTTCCAGTAGTTAGTAAATTCCTTGTAAAGACTGGACAATGCTTTCACCATTCTCTTAAATTAATTATAAAGAAGTTTTGTCAGGCCCAGAGAACAGAAAGAGCCATTCACTGCGTTTGTATCTCAAGTGACAGAGTACGTGGTGGTAATTCGCAAGGTTCAATGGTGTGAGAAAATTAGGTGCAACGCCTGATTAACTATAGGTTTGTCGATTATTTCTTCTTAGTAAGTGTATATTAAACGCAAAGTCAAGAGCTTTATTATCTTTGAAGTCTGACGATCTTGCCTGTAACAACATATTTCAAGTTGCACCTTGGGTTGTCGAGAATTGTTGACATCATTTGTAGCGGATGTCCCGTCGGCCAGGATCGTGTATGAACATAATATTTGATTTGCTTAGCATGTTGAAGTAATATTTTAAGTACTCATAAACTGACACTAAGTTAAAACAATGCAAAGAAGTCAAACGCGGAGATTATAGGCCTAAGCATTAAAAATACTTTAAATATTTCACTGCTTAAACATCTCCACTCGAGACATAGCCTAGGCCTAGGCCTACTTCCTAAATCGTTGTTTACGAGACCATCCGTCTATGCTGTAAGTTGTATTATGCTGTCTTTCAAAAACCCAAGTCTCTTAAATATGACATTACGAATGTCTTATTATCTCAACCCGGTCGAATAAAAAGGCAATAAGAACTTCTCAACACATGGCCATTGCCTTCATTGGAACTCATCGTGCTAATTACTTATAAGCCTTGCTGAATTATTTCACATGCTTGGTTGTAAAAGCGTCATATATTGATCTTATAGTTCGCAGGCTATCGTTGGATTTTATGCGCCGAGATAACTGAATATATTCATAAAGGTAACAAGCTCCCCTGGCATTAAACCGCCTCACAAAAGACTGCACGGTTTTTTCAGCATGTGGCCGAAAAAGTTTATATTCGACTGAGACGTTGCCACTGGTAGATTTACTCCTTGCCTGTTCGCACTGTCTGCCAAATTTGAAGTAATCAGCAGGAGAGCAGAATTGGACGTGGAATTATTAAATGAAAAGAAAAGAAAACTATCATCATTGTACAAGTGGTACACAGTCAAGATAGTTATCAGTAATTTTGATTAACTTGCTTATACTGTGTACACGCTTTCCTTTCCAATCAAACAACTGCAAACATCTTTCTGCTTAATCTGTTCTACTTATCAGTCGCAAAAACATAATCAGCTCCGTGGATAAAAGGAAAGTAACTGTATGCTTTTATTCTCATGGACCTATCTGCCGCTTTTCACACTGCTGATCATCATAAATATACTCATTCACCATCTCGAACACTAGTATACCTATTTTCACCCTCAGTTGGTTTGCAGCTAAGCTAAGCCCTCGTACTCAATCAATTCGTATAAATCAACTCACTTCTGCGTCCATTGCCTTGGATTGCGGTGTGTCATGTGCTGGGTCCGCTCCCGTTTGCATCGTATACAGCACTCCACTCGGTACACTACTCGCTGATAACTCTCTTGACTTGTACACTGACAAGTCAAGACAGTATATTATGGTGAATTGCGCGATTATATGCTCTTATATTCTTTTCATTTGATAGTTTAGTTCTGCTCTCCTGGTGGTTATGCCCTACTTCTGTTTTCTTGGCGATGTTCAATCTTGGATAGCTAGTAATAGATTTCTTCTTAATCCCTTTAAAACTAATTTTTTACTATAGACACAAGTGAATGACTTCGCAAATGGTGAGGGTTTCTTCATGCAATCATTAAGGTCTAAACTCAAGACTCATCTCTTTCGATCCAACAACCTCAACATCCTTACGAATCTCAATGTCACTGATCCGTTGAACCGAGTTAATGCCATCATGTAATGGAATTTCCAGTTGCTGCTGTTTTCGGCTTCTTATTTGGACCAACTGGAGGAGGGTCCGACGTTGCTATGTTCTAGAGGTTCCAGGAAACTGGCCATACACTGACCAGGCAACACATGAAGTGATAGTAATAGAGACCCGATTGCTTTACTTGGGAGACATTGCCAGAGTCTCAAATAGCAATGTTGTCTGATCATTTCACTTAGGTTACAATAAAAAGCAATAAAAAATATAATTCTTATTCTTTGAAAAATGTTCCATACCATTTTGTCAAATGGGCATTCTCCATGCCATTTTGTCCGTGACATATTGTCCGTGACATATTGTCCGTGACATATTGTCCGTGATGTCCGTGACATATTGTCCGTGACATTATGTCTGATGAAATTTTGTCATGATGACATATTGTCATTATGACATTTTGTCTGATGACATTCTGTCAGGCCACCAACAAAACACCAACAAATGAGGAGGGGCAAATGATGCAGGATCACATGTCAAGGCCATTTCTTGGATGAAATATAAAATAAAATTTTCCCGAATGTTTTAGGTTGCCCATAATTTGTATGACCTTTCCATAGTTTCATAGTTTTATTTTACCCTTTTTCTTAAGTTACAACCCTCTCTCTAACCAGTTTGTGGCCAATTGTGTGGCCAAGAAACTCACGTGGGCGTCGTTCCTGTTGGACTGATGTCACTACACCCAGCTAGCTCTAAGCTGCTTTCAAGTTCTTGCATGCTATTTAAAATTTCTTGTACGAATAACGTTGCTTATTTCCACGTTGGCCACTTAAAACATGCATATTATGTTAAATTAGGCTTGCATGCCAATGACGCTAGGGCAAGTCAGTAAAAGAAATATTTTAATGAGAATTAGTCCATACTGTTCGTAGAGTTGCACTAAAAACAGCAAACATTTATAACATAGACAACTGCTGCTGAATAATTGTGGGCTGTATACAAATTGCTATTTCCTCCATTAATGAGTTAATTTTTTGAATTTTCAGCTTTCGAGTTTTAAATCTTTTATTACAATTACAGGTTTATACTTTTGCTGTTAACATCACGGTGCATTGGCGATATAAGGTAAGAAGGTTTAGCACAACATTAGGCTGCTGTTACTGAGAGGACTAGCTTGCTTTTGGGCACAGCGAATCCCAACGAATTCAGTGGCTTATGGCATTTTATTTACAAGAACGAGTCGTCATCTGGTACGTCATAAAAACGTAACGTGTATTCTCTTTTCATTCCTCCGATGTTCAGCCTCGTTATTTGGAAGTCGCTTTCTTTGAATTCTATGTTCGTTAGGTCGGAGGACAGAGCAGGGTCGCTGGGTTCATACTCGAACACTAAGTCATCAGTCGAAGTGGACTGTGCTTCTTCGCTGATCGGTTGTCTGTGTAAGCTGTTGTCATTCGATTCTGCGGAGTGGACGACTACAGCTTCTACTCCGAACGTTGAAACCCCTCCAGTCGCTGATTGATAATCTGGTTCGTCGAAGCTCTTTCCTGATATTCTCGTCATGTTGACATCGTCCGTGAGCTTCTTCCGACGCTGCTGCACTACATATGTCTTCCTCTTCCTCAACACGATGATAGCAACCACAAGGATGATGATCACTAGAGCTAGGACTCCAGCGGCGACACTCAGTCCAATGATCAAAGCCTTTGCATCGTCGGTTTCAAATACCTTATATTTAAGGCAGTATGCATGCATTGTGTAAGTACTCACATATACCTGCATAATTCAACAAACGAACGAACAAACACAGTTAAGCAACCTTTATCTATTACTGTACCATATTATATTTAAGTCCTACACATAAATGTAGAGAACGCCAGAAACAATCAGGCATTGCTAGACCTAGGACAGATGGGCGCCTTGCAGGCTGCCATACAGTTAAATTCGACTCCTGTTAAACTTGTTATAATCTGTTTCCATTATAGAATATATATGTAATCTGACTGCCTACTTGTCAGTTTTAATTAATAAACTATTATTATTATTATTATTATTATTATTATTATTATTATTATTATTATTATTATTATTATTATTAATATTATTATTATCATTATCATTATTATTATCAGTATTATTATTATTATTATTATTTTTTATGCCCCGAGGTAAACATGATCCCTCAGGGACTTCAATATTAATTAAAATGATAAAAGTCTGGAACGGTTATTATTATTATTATTATTATTATTATTATTATTATTATTATTATTATTATTATTATTATTATAATTATTATTATTAATCTCTTCAGTCTGTAAATAGAAAATAGCCAAAATCAGAAGTTAGTATGATTACGAATAAAGAAGGGTACCAGTGACAGTATCCAAACAGTGCGTAGATTGACCTACACTAGGTGATCAGATCTAGTCTGCCTCGTGTTTACATCAACGCAAACGGATCTAAAGTGTAAACTCCGCAGAAGCCTGATCTTTAGGTGATACCAAGGTCGAAGTATCATTCGAATGAAGCACAAGCACAATCCACCGTGGAAACAACTCATAACTTGCCTTGCTACTCATTTAATGGAGGTTCGTTGTTTCAGAGTGACTGCATGTGCGCAACATGATATGTTGGGAATTGGTGCATATGATGTTTAAACGCCATCTAGTGAAGCATTTCATCCTCAGCATCTCAAAATTAACTAAGGTGAATGACTTGACAAACCTGCTAACTGCGGCGGAAGTCAAAAGGGCCGGAAGTGTCAGCGAAAAGCGCGTCGTATGCCCAGAATTCCTTTACGAGGAATAAGACTCGAAGCCATTGCGTAACTAATAGGTCCAAGTTTAGGGTGTATGTAAATCTCTGCACAGGCCAAAGCTCTCCATGCCAAGAGTATCCATGTGAGGGGAACCTCTGACAATGTGGAACAGAATAGGTCAGCTCGAATAGTAACGGAATAGGATAAGAATGTAATGCCTACTCACGGATGTCCATCATGATACCCCAACATTTAATTCGATGCCTTTGGCTTACAATTCAGATTTAAGAGCCTCATCCATGCGAGCGGTAAGTGTCGAGGAAGCAGGCATTCGTTCACTATTTTAGATTTGAAATATAATTATGCAGTTTCAAGGAAAATGACCGGTAGTTTCGTACAAGCGGTAAAAATCCATTTCTTAATTGTAAGCTACAAGGCCGTTGACGTTAGGCTGCACTTCGATGCCTGTTTGTAACATAGAGGGTAATTATATAAATGCGGAATCCTTTGAACTACATGTAAGTCTTATTGTAACTAGCGTCAATAATAAAAAATGGACTTGCCAGAACTCTGAAAGTGTCTTTCTCGCATGATGATTGAACGTCTGTTCCAGAAGGCGGTTCGGTTGGTGGAAGACACCTGAGAAGATTGTCGGTTAAAGAGATAACTTCGCAACTGGCATCCCCAACAGATACGCGGTAGTCCGCTGGTCCAGCGGCTGTTGTAAAATTGCTTCCCTGAAATATTTGATTAATTGAAGTCTTTATTGAACACATCACAGTAATCAATTCATTATGCGTTCTTAACAGTGCCCATTGCTGTCAAAAGTAGGTAAAACTGGTGGGGCATGAACGACTTAAATATTAATTAATTATGTGATATTAACTAATCTTCAATTTGGTTTAATCATTGAGTCTTAACAACCTAACGATTATACTTAATTAAAGATTAAGTTAATATCACAGAATTAATTAGACGCTAAGTTAATATAATAAACTGTAGTCGCGTTTAAATAAAATGAACATATATCGTATTTTAATTATTTAACACATCTGCAATACTGGTTGATGCAATTAGGTTAGAAAAGCCTACGACGGCATAGTGAAAGAGCCCAACATTATAAACTAAATAATGGTAGGCCCCTATAGTATGTGAAATTATGTCGCTAGACCTGGTTTATATTGACATTTTTAAATAATAATTCATTCATAAATTTATATAGGTTTATATAGTAGGTTTACTCTTTGATTAGCTGACACAGAATTAGGTTCAGGAACAGAAACACAGCATTGGATCAGAGCACCTCTGAGTAGACCCATTGAAGAGGCGCTATATAAATCCCTGAATGAATTCGCGTAGCGTTTATCACCCTCACCTTGTTATATTTTAGGACCCCATTAGACGTACCAGGCCAGCAGGCTCGCATGGGGTCCACATGCGACCAATATTCTCATATTATTATGGGATCCTTAGCCTATACATGGGCTATAATATGAGGTCCATCAAATGCTTATGGGCATGCTGGCAGGATATGGCTTATGATTTGGTCTTCGTTGTGTGAAAGGTTGAGTCTATAGATACGGTTGTAGTTGACTCATAGTCACTCACACTTATTGCAATCGTGCTATTTTTTGTTGGGTCAAAATCCACAGTTCCTTCTTGATTCACAAGCACAGGGTTCTGTGTCACTAAGACGAGCACAATATTTGGAAGTGATTTACTGGTGTTCTCGTAAGTTGGCAAAGCGTCAAAGATAAATCCAATGTAAAGGTCGCATATGAAATTTCCTGTGGGATCTTCGATGCTGGCCAAGGGTTCTCGCTTTGTTCGCCGATGTTCGATTAGATAAGGATCTCTCAAGCTACGTTTTCTTTGGTTCGTTTGATTCTGTAGAAACTCTGGTGGTACGACACCCACTGGCATCATGCAAGTCATTTGTGTCTCTTTCGCAGATGCGCATTTCTAAAATACAAATGAAATGAAAATTATTCAGAATAACTTCAAACATTTTCTAGCTTCGTAAAAACAATTTCTACATTTCTAGTGCTAAACTAAGTATGTAGCATGCTGCCACAGCTATGATGTTGGTAATCTATACGGTAACATTTGTTATCGATTTGCTTCAAAATTTAGTCAACGTGATGTGATCACCGATTTATACAGCGTCTCTTCAAGGGAAAGTCATAAAAGGTGGCTTTGAGCTAACGACGGAAAAGCAGTATCGAACAAGATGGTCTTCAAGCGCTAACGAAACAGATGTAAAGAAAGACGAAGAAGCTCATGTCATAAGATGCTATCTAGGTAACCTAGGTAGCCTATTCCAGAAATTTGGACCGATCATAAAAAAGCTTCTGTGTCGCATTGTGGATGTTCAGGTTGAGAGGACAACCAGGTCGTCCTGCGCAGCATAGCGAAGAAATCTACGGACAGGAATGAATGAGGTCAAGACACACAACCCCCTAGATAAGACGGAGCACGGCAAACAAGGCAATTACGCTTAAGCAGTAGGATCTTATTATACTCAATGCTTTGGTGCATCGGCAGCCAATGCAATTCCTACCGCATGAAGCTGGATATTATGCCCAAATTTACGTATTGTTACACGCTACTATTTAGAGATGTGGATAACTCAGAATTGTAAAAATAAACGTATATTCTCAACATAAAACAATAGTAACATACAACCTGGTCAGTAGCAACAAACCAGTTTCTTCGAAACGTGTTCTTTCGTTAAGAGAGACCGTTGTGCATAAACAAACTGAATCAATTCGGTTGGTCTGATACGACACGACACCGACAGCATTAAATATCTGTGTTAGTAGAAGCACCTTTACTAAACACTGGAAGCTTTTGGCATCTCTTCTTAACTCAAACGACGTCAAAAGGCCTAAGCATCAACTTGCCCAAACTCCACTTCAGATACTCGTTACATCGCTTATATACCTAGGAACAAACCTTCTTACAACCAGTTCTCCTAGACAAACTAGTCAGGCATAACATTGCTACCCTAAGATACATACGGCCCTTTATTGTTTGTTGCAGATTCTGAAGACAAAATTTGCGTTTCGCTTGATCATTCACTAATCCTGTGAGCAACGATAGTTTAAATAGATTGCAAACCAACCTGAACGAGCACTAACCTGTGAAGTATTCGTTCTGCTCACTTCAAATTTACTACTATTGTAGACTATTGTGGTTATTTCCATTGTAGGACTTTCCACGACATTCATGTTGCTTCCTGTCACTGTCAACTCTATTCCACCGCTGTAAGTATCAAAAAATTTAATCAAACATACTACTATTTATTGGTGTACCATAAGATGCCGTACAAAATCAAATGTGCTATGCCTGTAGAGAGTAAGCCTAATTTAAAATAATGATGCACTTGTATAGAGTATCTTTAACTTGGACGTGCCTATAGTCGCGGAAACCCCTCTGAGCTCTCCGGGCAGCAGGGAAGAGTTTGAGCTTGCACGAAGCAGCAGTTCGCGTGTCGCTCGAAGGAGCGCAAGTCCGACCTCCGTGGTATATCGAAGGGCTTACACGCTCTCAGTCGATCGGTCGCCAAAGTCAATCAACCACACCACTAGGTCTTGAACACAATATTATTGTTTCAACGAGGTGAACTTATCACTAAGTCAACACTTATTACTAACTTCAACTGCAACTCTCAAATCACTCAAGACGACTCTTACACGCACTCCAAACTGACGGACTACTTGCTCTGACTTACTTAATATCGTTTATTTAACGACGCCGTCATATCGACGATGATTGGCGTACTTGCTCTGACGTGTGTACTTGGGCTTAACGACACTTTTTCATATCGAAGATGATTAGTGTCGGAGGCAGAGTACAACCTCGTACTCCACGTTTATATTGCGACCGAGCCACCCGCAGTAAAGATCCGAGAAATTAATCTCTGATAAACCGACCGACAGGGAATCGAACCCGGGCCGCCGACGTGGTGAGCGGGCTACCAACCCACTCGGTCACTCAGGATCTCTACTTGCTCTGACTGAGACGGTTCTAGGACGATTGGTCATAGGACGATTGGTCATAGGACGATTGGTCATAGGACTATTGGTCATACGGACGATTGGTCATACGGACGATTGGTCATAGGACGATTGGTCATAGGGCCTACCGGTCATAGGTCCTATCGGCGATGGGACTATCGAAGGCTAAAACAAAGAAGTTTTTAAAATATAAAAACTATTTACTGGATCATTTTACTGTGAAATACGTAATACAAAATACGAACAATACGTAAAAGTCTAGAACGTCAACAGATTTGGCTTCCTCGCTTGGAGATGCCGAACTCGCCTTCCATATCTATAGCAAAACTTGCTTTAAGAAAAGTTTCTAACTATACTTTATATACTCTAATACTTCTTGACTCTCACTGCAAATGAATGTCTTGCTTTGGTTTCATTGCCTTTTATACCTGATTAAGATGCGGGTGAAACGTTTATTTCTTCGGGATCAATCTCCATCCTTTGAAGTGCGTTGGACTTTGATGTGCGTTTATCTAGTGAATGTTAAGTTTTTTTAATTGAGTTGAAGCCTGCATGTAATTATCTTAATAAGTTTCTTGAGGGAGGGGAGGGGAGGGAGGGGAGGGAGGGAGGGAGGCAAGGAACACGGACGAGGAACCAGAGGCAATGGCGATGGAACATTCGGCAGGAGGTAGGGGAGAGAAATCGCCGCCGAGTCCTACAGAACACAGGCGAGGACAAGAGAACACGGCCCAGGAACCAGGGTCGATGGCAACAGAACAGTCTGCGGCTGGCAGCTGAGGCAAGGGAAGAGCAATCGCCGCCGAGCCCCAGAAAACATGGGCGAACATGGACTAGGAACCCCAAGGACCGCCACACTATGGATGGATTCAACATGACTACAGAAAATGAACTTTCATACGATTTTGTAAAATAAAAACTGAAATATTATAATTATTGCAATTATAACTCTGGGGTAATTTATTCTGATGACATCGGCAACACTGATAGAATGGTAACTTGATAGCAACCAGCAGCCAATCGGCGTGGGGCATGGTAGTCAATTGTACACAGAAACCATCTAAGAGGAGCTCGAAAAAATCTATGTAACAAGCCGAGGGCTTTAAAAGCTGACTACCATGATACACAATACAAATCGACTACTCTTTATTAGCATGTTACTGAGCAAGTTCTTCCTTCACAACTGCTCTGCGTCATCGTTGCTCAATCACATGGTCACGCTGAGCGAGATTGTAACAGCCTAGACTGTAAGGTCCGTGAGGATAAGATGTCATATAAAATAAAATGAAACACAAGATTGGTATGAATGCTACATAGACAACGGATTCAATTTCCTTCGAAGGCTGAGTTTAATATTTACGATGTCCAACTTTAAAGATTGACTTACGCTGCTAGAATGGTCTTTGGGTTAATGTCGTCTATTATAGGATTTCCTTTGTAAGTGAAAATCAATTCGGTAGTTTTGTCTGTGATGTTTTGAGGTCCAGTGTACTCCACGATAACAAGCATCCCTCTGCCCACATACCAGTCACTAGCACGAGGACTTAGGATCACTATGGAGTCATTCATGCTGCAAATACATTATGGCAAAACAGTCATGTTACCATACCGATTCAGCATATATCGGTCAATCGTCGGTCATATAAATTATATACCGGTACTGCAATCTCTGACAAATAGATATCCAAAGTACAGACAAGACTAGGAGTAAGTTCTTTATTGTGAATTAATGTTTGCTTAAGGGATGGCTATTAAACAATTAGATTTTTAAGGTATATTGCGCAAAGTATCAGCATTGCATTCAACCAAAAACGCGAGCAGTTATTTCACAGCTTTAATCAGATGGATAAAATAGGTAAGATAGGCCTAATCCTTAAAATTCGAATTAGAGCATTACTTGAAGACAGGGTTCTTTCACTGAAGAGTGCATAATTTGATTTAATTATTGTGTTGATCTCTTCTGATGACATCCTTAGACTTTGAAAATTTTACCTAATTACACATCATCGAAAGTCTCAGCTGTAGATAACAAAATGATTAGTTTATCAATTAGAGAAAATAAGCTGACTTGATGCCTGAATTAGTGCAAAAAGTTATTACAGAAAAGGTGAGAAAAATAGAATATAGAATAATTCAAAGAAGTCCTATATTTTTATGGCTGTTGGAATATAACTACGCAGGCCTACTGAGCATGTTTCACAGAGTAGCTCAGTAGGCTATCCAGTATATTTTGTACGAAGTACACGGAATTTAAACCCTGGTTTAGGAACGCGACAGGCTCCATGGTAACTCGAAATAATGCCTCTGACTTTTATAAGTTTACCTAATTAATTGTATACAATTGTTTGCTGGTTATTTATTGTTTTTCCTAGACTTACCACCTGTTACGCTAAGTTCTAATGGTCTAGAAAAAGGCCAATCTAATAAGAAGAAAATAGTTCTCAAAATGCGTTTTGCATTACGTCGATGCTGGAACAACATATCCATAGAGAGTTGGTAATCCTTCTGTCTCGAAATAAGCACCAAGTGGAGGGCATACAGCCAGGTCGGTTCCTTGGATGAGTAGATGAGCACCACCTGCTAGGATTCCCGACTTTGGTGAGATGCTGCCTGTGTCTGCTTTGGGTCTCGTAGATGTTCCTGTCAATAAAGTTTTTACAATATAGATGTGAAATTGATTAGATTATGGGTCGTCCATTAATTATGTGAACAAATATTAGGCTGTTTTGACTTCTCCCCATTGTCAGCAAATGTGAAACATTCAATGACCCCTAATAAAATTATGTCAATAATCCCAGACCGCGTCCGCAAATGCCTGTTAAACCGTAGTTTACGTTAAATTAATACCATGTTTTAAATCCTGTAGTTAACGTTGCTAAATTAATAGGCCTCCGATGTTTTCAACACTGATGACAGTTATCGTGGACACTGCTATTGAAATTTTATGTAAATAGAAGCTGGATTGATTAAAAGAATTCTTGTTTAAATAGAAGCTGGGTTAGTAAAAAGAATTCTTGCTTAAATAAGCAGCTAGATTGATGACAGTTATCATAAGCATTGGTATTAAAATGCCATGCATAAAAATCGACGAATCGATATGTTGTAATGCGTATATTCACGTTGCTTCCTGTCACTGTCAACTCTATTCCACCGCTGTAAGTATAATAATATTTACTCAAAAATACTACTACTTATTAGTATACTAAGATACAGTACAAATTCAAATATGATATGCCTGTAGAGAGTAGGCCTAGTTTAAAATATGATGTACTTATAGAGAGTATCTTTAACTTGGACGTGCTTAATATTGGTACCGTAGGTATTACAGACAACTGGGCTTTCATACGATTTTGTTAAGAAAACTTAATAAAGAACGCTAAAACGATAATTTACCATAGATTTACCATAGTAAATATAAGTTGGATTGATGAAAATAATTTCTTGCATAAAAATGGAAGTTGGATTTATGAAATAAATTCTTTGCGTACATAGAAGTTGGATTGATGTCAGTTATCACGGACATTTTATCCACTTTAAAAGCACCAGAACTGTCAAAAGTTTTCTGATATAACATTTAATAATTTAGCAACATATTTTCTTCTGATATAGTTTAGCAACGTAAACTACGGTTTAAGAAAAAAACAATGGCTCAACACATAGGCCTACACTCAGATATTTTTACATTCAGAGAATACAATCTCGAATGTCAAAATGTTTGCATATTTCAATACCTGCTTTTTATTAGAATTAAACATTAACAACTTAATACATTTTTAATATTACACTTTTAATAAAGTATAAACTCTATTTCAGTTTCACGCACATCACGGAAGCCGGATGAATTAAAAGAATTCTTGCTTAAATAGACTGACATTCGACTTCAAACGGAGCCGTTTCTCACTCTCGTCCTCTCCAGCTCAACTCAGCTAATTGCTACGTCATCCGGAGCTCCCAATGAGTGTGGTCCGTAGCCTAGAGCTGTTCCGTGACCGTTAGACTTTAAACTCGGATATATTAAATGTCTCCAACGCGGGTGTGTAACCAAGCAGTTCATCACGTTTTCTCCAACTTAGTCTAATTATCACTAAACTGCGCTGATCATTCTGCACTGGTCCATTAATTAGACTAGTTACATAACATGCTATTATAAATTATTAATTAGCATCTATTCATTATTCAATCACACCTATACATGTACATATAGGCTATAGATGGGAATGTTTGTGTAAGAGTCACGGGCATCGCTACAGAATTTTAAATCATGTTAACACAAATACACTTACTGGTTTCGCATCTTAGTCCAACAATCTGTTCATCGGAGGCATTTAAAGTTGGGCAGATGCAATAGTAGCGAGCCAGCTGAGGTTGATTTACGCAGGTGCCACCGTTTTCGCAATTCGAGTTCACGCAGTAGTCTTTTGCTTTGAACGTAGGAAACAATGACATTTCAGGAATCAGAAGTCTAGACAAACTTTCATTAAATGTAGTTGTTTTATGAAATTGCTATGCCAACATTTCAAGTTCAACTGTACAACGGCGGCAATCAATCAATCAATCAAACAACCAACCAACCAATCAAACTTCCATTTTCTTATTCGTTATTTAATTTGATATGCATTCGTCCATGCATTCGTTCATTCGCTTGCATGTTCGTTCCTTTGTTCATCCATTCATTTATTGTAAAAGCGGCGTAATGGTGACCAGATTAACACTGGCTCTCTATCACTTCATCTCCGCAACAGCCAAGTTATTTGGTCAGAATCCGGTTGTGTAAACCGAGGTGAGGTTATGGTGCTCGTTGGAAATCGTGGGTGATGGTGGTCATGGGAAGGTAGAGGAGCGGAATCAAGGTAGGATTGCTTGAATAGTTCTGTTTTCAGTCGTCAGCGGACACCTGCAAGAGAGAAAGAGAGAGCAAGAGGAGGAGACGCGAGATTGTTAGAGGAGAAGGGAGGATGATCAAGTGGCGGTGATATTTTATGTACTGGCTCAATGTCAGTGGTGGGCACTAAACTAATTTTTTTAAGTTAAACTTCAACTATTTTTCAACTAAAATCAAACAGTTTAACTAAAGTTGGCAACAGATTTTGTAAATAAGCCAACTAGACTAAAATAGTTAGTTACACTTTTTCCAACTTTTTAACAAACGTTTTTACAAACATTTTTACCGTAACTTACAGAGGTTAAGTGAACTGTAATAATGCACAGCATCAATGACAATTTCACTTTAAAACTATGTAATGTGCCCTGCTACATTTCTACCAGAAAATAATAAAGACAGTTGCAAATGCAAACGATGATGCATCATGCAATACAATGCATTTCACTTGTGTAATAAAACCCGTTTCTCAGGACAATCATTACGGAAGATAGTTGTGTAGTTACTCGTTGCTGATTTTTTAGTTAAACTTTTCAATTCATAACTAAACAATATTAGTTAAACTTTGGTTTTAACAAAAATGATTTTCTCCAATTAAACTTCATCCTTAACTAAAAAATTAAGTTTGACTTTTTAGTTAACTTTTGACCATCATTGCTGAATGTAGAGCGATTGCAGAATTTGAGAGAGGCGAGGTATGAAGACCGACAAAGAGAAAGGTCTGATGAAGAACGAGCAGATCTAAGCGGTTAGATATTGATGAGCTGGCGAACGTAAGAAGGTTGAGAGGTTTGAAGGAGGGAACTGAAGACATTATTTCTATTAATCATTAATTCATTCAGAACATAAATCGAAGCACCTCCAGCAAGGCCTTGAGAAATTTCCATCTCAATACACAGGGATGGGCAAATTAGACCTACACAGTAAAATGTAATTGGATTACAAGTTACATATTACTTGGAGAAATGTAATTAAATTACAAATTACTCTAGAATTTTGCTGGAAATATAAATTACAAATTACGTAATTTCAAACTGTCATGCAGAGAATTCCATCTTGTGGGAAAAAGTCTGTAGTTAACGATGAGAGATTTCAGCATCCTTCAAAGCCATTCTAGGCAGTGAGCTGTTTCCGGGAGTTGAACATTTTTCCATCGCAGAAAAATTAAGTCTCAAAGAGATGCATTTTTCAATGAAAGGTTGGCATCAGTAGTTACACCTAAACTGAATGTGTGACTTGCATTTGTCAAATGAATAAAACGATTTTCAGCGCTCGTGAATAAGCTGATGCCCTGCGCTTGGCTTTCGAGTGGCGCTTTATAACGTTGGAGATTACGATTACGATTACGATTACGACAACCTTGATGCGGAATAACAAATTACAAATTACCAATAAACAATATTATTGTAGTTGAAATTACGTCATTTCAATTACATCAATTACATCTGAGTCTAACAGAAGAAGACCAGTTGTTTCACTAAACTTGTAAATTCAACATTTCGCATGCAGTCATTGACGCAGAACCGTTTATCAATAAGCATAGAGAATATCATCATTATGATTATCACCATCGTCGTCGTAGTCATCGTCATCAACATCACCGAAATGATTTTTGTGAGCAAAACTGAAATCGCCGTTTACATTTAATTTAAATACAAAGAACACTTTCGATGTATTCTGGATAGTATCTAGGTAGCTATCTCTACCTGTACAGTTTTTCGTAGAGTTGACTACACTCTCGTATCCTGAATAACATGTGCAGTTGAAGTCATTGACGAGATCCGTGCATTTGCCAAACGGATCGCATGGATACGATTCACATTCGTTTATATCTGTAAAATAGGAGACAAGCAACCATTAGGCCAGCATCAGGTTTACATCATCGTAATTTCTCGCTTCCTCTCGGTGTTGTGGAATCTTCCAACACGTGACGTGGTTAGTGTCCGATGGTATTGGTGATATACGGTGACAATTACAGTGGCGCTAAGTAGGCCTACAGTGAAACCCCGTTAGTTTTTGGATGCGCAATGGTCCCAAGAACGCCACTTCACCAGGCGCCACTGTTTCTAACAAGAGCTAATTATAAGTATAAAAGAATCTGTGAGGTAAAAATGTTCTACAAAATTTTGGTTTTTGACATCGACTTCGGAACCACGTTTATTGAGAGTTGCTGTATGTGTTATTATTGCCATTACCTTTATTTCAATTGGATGAAAATTTTTATCCCACGATACCACCCTTTTCTCTAAGCAACACTTTTGCCTCATTCAAATCTTTCATATTCAATGCGCATGTGCCGAACTAGGGCACAATTGGCGCCATTTGCTACTGTGTGTATTACTCATCGACCTATATGGTATTACTAGCCTTTCAGCACGGCAATTGATCTCGATTACGCTTAGTTGCGTCCGAAGACAAAGAGGATTGGGAAGACAGAGAGATCAACTCTGTGGGCAGCTTACGCGCTACAACTCTGCACGCTGATTGGCCAGCGATGCGCGGCAACTTCTGTTGGGAAGTTACGGCTATATAAGTGGCGAGTGAATGCAAGGCTGTAGTATGCCAAACAAAAATCTTTGTCGGCGGCAACGGCCTATGTTGTCATAAGCTGCCGTTAAACTGTGGATCCAATTGAGCGCATAGAACTCCGCCACTGTTTGCACTCTGACAGTGCCAGTCCCAAGCCTGGATAAAGGAGGGCGACGCTAATGGTCTCTGTTACCACACAGTGGTCGTTAAACAGTAAACAAGCATTGAGCGCATACGCCAATCATCGTCGATATGGCGGCGTCGTTAAATAAACTTTATAAACCGCATTGAACGCAGTTAAAGTCAGGACGAGGTGAGAGTGAGACCTTTGTCAGAGCTGTCACATCAGTTACTGCCGTTTTGGCGCGAAAACGCTTAGTTGCGTCCGAAGACAAAGAGGATTGGGAAGACAGAGAGATCAACACTGGAAACGCAACCGTATGTATTTGATCGCGCCGATACAGGGCGCTGTGTAAAATCAAATAGGTAAAATCAAATCGATAGAGGGCGCTGTGTAATTGTAAACAGACAGTGTTATTGATTCGATTTATAACTAAATATCTTAAAATGGCTCAAGATGAATCTTCTTTGCCTAATGATAGGTTAAATGTTGATCTTCGGCAACGCCTAGTTAGACGCCAAGAAGAACAAGCGACCATATTGGATTTGATTGTGACAAAATTACATTTAATTGAAATGACAGATCGAAATAATCATGATGTTGTGGAAGATAAGAACCCGGATGCATCGCCATGCATTGGTCTGCCCACCACAGAAGCCGCCGGTAATAATGTTCGCCTATGATTTCCTGGTATTTGATGCAGAGATGGGTACGATTAGCTAAAATTGCTAATCGATTAGAATTAGAATTAGCTACAGATATTTGCTAATCGATTAGAATTAGAATTAGCAAAACCTTCCAGCTAATCGATTAGAATTAGAATTAGCAGCAGCTAATCGATTAGCAATTAGAATTAGATAATCGATAGTTCGATACATATAATAATTATTTGCTTCAAGAATATGTCAAATGTTAATCAAAGCATAGCAGGCAGCAAGTTGCTGTAGCCTACTACAATGCCCAAATCTGTAGCCTATTACAATACCTAAAGCTGTACAACTGCTATATGTGAGTACAGTCCACAAACCAGCAAGCAACATCACATCAGTCAATCCATGCTATGTTATTGACACTGCTACTGCATTAGCTCACTATTGCATTTTGCAATTAGCATGTCTTGAATCATTGCATATGCATAGCTTAGCCTACAGCGCCTAGCGTTTACGATGTAGCCAGCAGAGCTAAATACGCGTTCCATGGCAGCTGAGGTTGCAGGAAGTGCCAGGAACACAGTGATGCTTAAGATGAAGAACATGAAGACGAGCAAATCTTTCAGTGTTACATGAGCAGAATGGACATAATATTATAACCATGAACAGATAATTGAAAGTTTTAAACAGCCTTCAGATAAATAAGTAAGTAAGTATATTCTTCAAACTCAATATTAATAAACAAATTCTTAATGAACGCGTTCTCAGCTTAATTTTCAAACATCTAATCGATCAGCTAATCGATTTTCGATTAGCAATTAGCTGAAAATTGCTAATCAATTAGAATTAGAATTAACATCAGACGACAGCTAATCGATTAGAATTAGAATTAGCTGTTTGTCTAATCAATTAGCTAATCGATTAGCATCTAATCGATTAGTTACCCATCTCTGATTTGATGAGAGTGATGTTACTCGCCACTCGGTAGCACACAGTGGCGTAGCGAAGGGTTTCAGCGCGCAGAGGTAAGATTTAATGGCTGCGCTCTTTTTAATTTTTATATCTGACTTAATCGTTCACATCATAGTAGCCTACTGTGTAACCGTGTGTACTAATTTGGACAAGTTTAAAAAAATTGGTTGTAATAATTGCTATTACTTTGTCAACTGCATAGTCATACTAGAATAGGCCTACTAGATAGCCCAAAGCATTACAAAACTATTTAAACACAAACAGCATAAAATAGGCCTAATAAACTTTGAACAAGTTTATTCATCAGGTGTTGAGGTCTCATTACTCAATAGTATATGAAATTAATGCTTGCCAGGCAAAATTGGCTTGACATTTTTGTATTAGCCTATTTTCCGTACTTAGCCTAATCGTTATTACCATGTCAGAAATTGACTTTAAGTCAGAAGTTGGCCTTTTCTTCTGCCAAGGCGGATCATGTCGTTTTGGCTCCAAGTCGTCACCTTCAAGTCGACTTCAAGTCATTTTAGGGTCAAGAAGGGTCAGATTGGCTGACCAAAGTCACTCCAAGGTCTACTTCCGGACTAAATACGTCACTTTGGTTTATGCTTTTTAAGAGCATCTTGCAGTCATTAATTTCTCGGTACAGTTCATTTCCATCAATGTCACCTTCATAATAATTTTCATTCCAGTAAATCGTGACGTATATTTTCAGCGATGAAATAATGCGCTAAGCCTACACAGAGATGTTTATGCTTTTGTCAATATGCAAGTGATGCCACCAAACGAGTATACGAAACGTGCGAGAACATTTTCTGTATCTTTCTGAACCGACACGCCATTAGAGCGGATTCTTGGTATTCACTATTCGTGTTACATTTAATAATGAAAACCAAGTTGTGTTTAAATTTTAAATTTAATATATTGAATTATTAACTTTAATAAAACAATTTCTGTCGCGTAGTACCAGAGAAAGCTAATTTTGCGCCTCCTTGTGCTAATCCCGGGGGCGCCCGCTCTCCTCTGACCCTCCCTCGTTACGCCACTAATACAACAACTTGGTCCTTCTCGGCCACCGTCCTTTCGTCACTTGCACGGTTGTTGTGACAGGCTTATTAACAGCTTGCGCCTTGCATGGTTGCAACTTTGTTGATTTATGTCTTCTGCAATTTATGTTATTGTGAATTGTTTAATTGTCATAACATGCACATTTACAGCGCAGTGCGTTTGTCATGCGCTTCATTAAAGAATAAATATTATAATAATTATTATTCTAATTTCGTTGCATTGATTGTTGACCCCATGGTCCCCATCAACAACCTGCTGGTGGTCAGCATTTACGGGCCATTGTTTATGCATTGAAATACCAGGAAATGCGTTATTTCCTGTGTAGTAGGATAGATATACAACATGACCCCAAAAAAATTGCAAGAAAACGTTTTATGTTGATTTTCTGCTGTATTTGGTCTGGGGAAGAACATACCGAAAGTTGGACAAAATCGGAACACGGCATCACCCCCAAAAATGCATTTTAACCAAGATGGCGGCCATCTACCATTTACGGGCCATTGTTTATGCATTGAAATACCAGGAAATGCGTTATTTCCTGTGTAGTAGGATAGATATACAACATGACCCCAAAAAAATTGCAAGAAAACGTTTTATGTTGATTTTCTGCTGTATTTGGTCTGGGGAAGAACATACCGAAAGTTGGACAAAATCGGAACACGGCATCACCCCCAAAAATGCATTTTAACCAAGATGGCGGCCAATAATGGCGCCAAAACAAAAAAACAGTATATATCAGGTCATAGGTCAGCTACAATAACAAATGAAGTATCAAATGTAACATTATCAAGGTCAAGGAATCGATTTATCATAGTGGCAATACTGTTGGAATGTTACTATCCAAGATGGCGGCCAATATGGCCGCCAAAACACAAAAATATGTATATATCACTTCAGAGGTAACCTACAATAACAAATGACGTGTCGAATATAATGTTTTCATGGTCAAGAATTCGATTTAGCGTAGTGGCAATAGTATCGGAATGTAACTATCCAAGATGGCGGCCAATATGGCCGCCAAAACAGAAAAATGTGCATATATCAGGTCATTGGTAAGCTACAATAACAAATGAAGTATCAAATTTAACATTATCAAGGTCAAGGAATCGATTTATCATAGTGACAATACTGTTGGAATGCTACTATTCAAGATGGCGGCCAATATGGCCGCCAAAACACAAAAATATGTATACTTCTTGAAAACTATTGTAGCGCTCACAACAGCAGAAGTAGATCCTAGGGTTTTGACTTTGAAGTTCTCTTTGTGCTTTCTTGGACTGTCGGCGAAATACAACGTTCCCGCAGTGGTTGCCTTTGACCAGCCACTCTTCTGGAAAGCATCGGAGATCATAAATGAGGTTCCTGAAGATAGTCCGATACGAGATGTTGTGTTGTTGCTTGGGAGTTTCCACACACTGATGAACTTGTTGGGCGCTATAGGTACTTTAATGGACGGAAGTGGCCTCACATATATATTAGAGACGATATATGGTGAAAACGCAGTGGTACACATGATGAGCGGGAAAGCTGTCCAACGATCAATTCGTGGACACCTGCTTGTAAGTCAGTGTCTTACGCAGCAGATTGCAGCTAAAGTCAGTCAAAGCGAGCCAGGCTTTGACAATCTTTGCATCTCCACGCTGTATCTGAGTGTCTACCCATATTTGCTGCTGCAGCGCACGATAATTATCTGAAATCTGCTTATCTGTACATGCAGAACATGAAGTTGTTAGAAACTGAAAATCCTGTAGTGTTCCATAAATTCCAGGAAGGATTCCACGTCATAAGGCGAATAAACCAGTACTGGGCTGGCCTTGGATCCGACTTGGTGATTGAGCAGACTCTTATGCGATCACTTAAGACTGCAGGTGGTTTAACCAGAGGAAGTGGCCTGACTGAACATGAAAGAGCCGTTTGGACAATGTCTGCTCCCATTTGTTCGTCATACAACTACGCCATGCAGGACTTCAACAATACAGTGTACACAACAAGTGAACAACACAAGGAAGCGACTGCTTCAAGGATGGAGAGGGACAGGGCAGACTTGGCAAAACTTGCCACTACACTTGAACAATATTCTCCATTCTCGGAGGAGACGACCTAGCGAAACATTATCACAGGGATCAATGCTGATAAGAATGTAAATGTCCAAGATCTTTTCACCGTGGGCAAAAGCGTGGTTACAGAAATGAAAGGACAATCTGTTTTTGAATATTCATACAAGCGTAAAAATAAAGTGAAGACATTAGCATCCGCTCGGAGCATCAAGGTTAGTGAGGACCGGACCTTTGATCCAGCTCTGTTGTTTCAGAGATTCCTGGTTGTATCACAGTCCGGAGATTTGTGCCTAGATGATGTGATGAAGTATGAGCTTTCACCGTATCCGCCGTCGTTGTTTGAAGCAAAGTATCTTTTACGAAAGCCAGAAAAAGCACAACTTCTGGAGGCCATACGAAACCACGTGAAGTCATCTGATGCTGCTGTACTTCAGTCCATTCCAAAGACTGAACACTACGTCCTTGATGGAGGTTCACTTCTACATCGGTTAAAATGGAAGGAAGGAAGTACCTATAGTTCAATCGCTGATAACTACTCGTCTTTCACAGTCAAACTCTATGGCAAGGCCACTGTAGTTTTTGATGGATACAACGGACGACCAAGTACGAAGGACAATACACATCTACGTCGAAGAAGTAGTGTTGCAAACAATGTCAATATAAGAGAAGCAACACAGTTTGTTGGGAAAATGCAAGATTTTCTTGCAAATGAGACGAATAAACAGGCCATCATCAACTTAATCGCTGACCGCTTGCGACAGATAGGCTGTCATGTCATACACGCTGAAGGAGATGCAGACGTAGATATAGTCAAAGCAGCCGTTGAAATGTCATCTTACAAGTCAACAACCCTCATAGGAGAAGATACAGACCTGTTGGTTTTGTTGTTGCATCACGCTGCAAGTGACTGCAAGGACCTTTACTTTCGGTCCGACAAAGACAAAGTGAAATCATATGTATATAACATCAAGGTTCTGAAACAGCTACTTGGTGATGATGTATGCTCTGATCTGTTGTTCGCCCATGCATTCTCTGGTTGCGACAGTACTTCAGGAATCTATGGGGTCGGCAAGAAGTCAATCTTCCAAAAAATAATCAGTGGCGATCCTGTCTTTCACAGTTGTTCGAAGATCTTCTGTGCACCAAATGCCGATCCAGTTACAGTAGAGACCACTGGTTGCACAGCAATGGTATCCATGTTTAAGGGGATCCAGTCTGAATCTCTAGTGTCACTACGCTACAGAATCCTTTGTAGGAAGGTGTCCACTGCAAAGACCTTTGTGAAGCCCGAAAGACTGCCTCCAACACCCTCGGCCACAAAACTTCACTCTCGGCGAGTTTACTTACAAGTGATGCAGTGGTTGGGCAAGAGTGACGACATGAATCCAACTAAGTGGGGCTGGATTATACAAGATGGAAAATTTGTTCCAGTCATGATGGATATCAGTCCGGCACCAGACAAACTGCTAAAAATGATCCGATGTAGTTGCTCTGCACGATGCAACACACTGCAGTGTAGCTGCAAAAAACATGGGCTGGAATGCACCACAGCTTGTGGACAATGTCAGCATAGCTACTGCGACAATACGACTCAAGAGCCAGTTTCAGATGAAGAGAACATTGAGGGCTCGCTGTGAAACTTTACTTGGACCAAATTATGTCCTATTTCTAATAGATGTTAAATGTAATTAATGTTATCAGCTACTTTCAAAGTCAAAATCCTAGGATCTGCTTCTGCTGTTGTGAGCGCTACAATAGTTTTCAAGAAGTATACATATTTTTGTGTTTTGGCGGCCATATTGGCCGCCATCTTGAATAGTAGCATTCCAACAGTATTGTCACTATGATAAATCGATTCCTTGACCTTGATAATGTTAAATTTGATACTTCATTTGTTATTGTAGCTTACCAATGACCTGATATATGCACATTTTTCTGTTTTGGCGGCCATATTGGCCGCCATCTTGGATAGTTACATTCCGATACTATTGCCACTACGCTAAATCGAATTCTTGACCATGAAAACATTATATTCGACACGTCATTTGTTATTGTAGGTTACCTCTGAAGTGATATATACATATTTTTGTGTTTTGGCGGCCATATTGGCCGCCATCTTGGATAGTAACATTCCAACAGTATTGCCACTATGATAAATCGATTTCTTGACCTTGATAATGTTAAATTTGATACTTCATTTGTTATTGTAGCTGACCTATGACCTGATATATACTGTTTTTTGTTTTGGCGCCATTATTGGCCGCCATCTTGGTTAAAATGCATTTTTGGGGGTGATGCCGTGTTCCGATTTTGTCCAACTTTCGGTATGTTCTTCCCCAGACCAAATACAGCAGAAAATCAACATAAAACGTTTTCTTGCAATTTTTTTGGGGTTCACCGTATTTATTTCGTACGTTGACCCTACTAGTGTAAAATCTGGGCGCCATGTCTTAGCTAACCCAACGGGCAAGGCGACTATTGTGAACGAACGAAAGACAAGTGCACAGCTGTTCTTATAGTGACTGCACTAGTGGACACTGTACAGTAAGGTCAGTACTTGGTGCAGTGGTGCACTGGTTCGCTGGGCTTCCTGGTATTTTCATCTTCCAGTGACAGTAGGCTTACTTTGCGCAAGTGGTTTGCTAGCTTTCGCTGTGTAGGCTACTTGTATTTCGTCTTTCAGTGCGATTTAGTCACGTCTAAATGAGCACGCAAGAAGACATGCGAGTGGCACTGGACTTTACAAAGCACCAAGGACTATGGAGGTCATTTATTCGGGAGCAGGACATTACCCCCTGGACATTACCCCCCTGCCATTACCCCCTGCCATTACCCCCCGGAGGATATTTTCCCCCTGCCATTACCCCCCTGCCATTACCCCCCGGCATTTAGTATATATAGTCTATACATACATATATATTACATGTATTATTTTATTTATAATTTATTTATAATATATATATATATATATTATATTAATATATTTGTTAGTTTGTATCTCGTGTGCCTGCACTTCTGTTTATATCACTCTAAGTAGCTGACCCCCGGCATTTAATATATATAGTCTATACATTTATATACAATATACATATAATTATATTACATGTATTATATTTATTATTTATCCCCGGGATACTCTTACTCTACACCGGATTATTCCATCCCCGGGGATATACTTTAGGGGGATAGAATATCACGGGACACCGGCATGAAAGATTAGGCTGTATCAACTAATAAGTAAACTGAAATTAAACTAAATAACAAGTTAATATTATTGAGCAAATTAACACTATTTTATTTGCATAGTAGGCCTATCATGTTGGCTTGGTGCTTCAACCTACTGGCCCATAATTTAATTTAAATGTAGGGCTACTTACTTGTGGCAGCTACTTCAGAGTGTTACAAACAGAAGTGCAGGCACACCAGATACAAGCTAACAAATACATTAATATAATATATATTATAAATAAATTATAAATATAATGCATGTAATATATATGTATGTATAGACTACATTATACTAAATACTATACTATGTTATGTTATGCTAAATGCCGGGGGGTAATGGCAGGGGGGTAATGGCAGGGGGGAAATATCCTCCGGGGGGTAATGGCAGGGGGGTAATGGCAGGGGGTAATGTCCCGGGGGTAATGTCCTAGACCCCATTTATTCGTACTCATCGCCGCTAGCTGTCGTTAGGAATAGACGATGATGTTGGTGATGGTGCTGATGACGATGAATATATATTTTAGATTGATTAGTTGTTTTACCCATTTCGCATCTAATGCCATTGAAACCAGGAAGGCAGGAGCAGGAAAAAGAACCGCCCGAGACAGAACAGGTTCCTCCGTTTCTGCATGGACTCGACGAACACGGATTTACTGAAACACGAAGCATTAGACTTAACCATGATTCGCTCTGTGAGTATAGTTCAACGTTAAGAAATTACACCTTTTGAATGTGTAGATAAGTGACCCTACAATACAGTTGGACGCACTTTATGTTACAGAAGCGACTTAAGCATGAGGCTAAAACTGTAACGAATGCATGCAATCATCGAGGCAAACATGGCTTGATGCTGATATGCAGGTTACTAAATGAATATTGTAAATTATAGTTACGCCATAATGTAGCAAAACATCTTCAGCTAGACAAAATTCAAAGCTCGTTAACTTTGACATTCGCAACTAGGCCGAGACTTCCTGTTGGCCTTACGCACAGAGAAATCCACCATTCACGAAAATAAGCGAATAAATGTTAACCTGAATGGTGAAGCAGAATGCAGAAAGCAAAACCTACCCGTTGTAGTAGTTGTCATGGCTCTTGTGGTAGTTGTTGGTTCAGATGAGGTAGTGGTAAGTGGAACTGTGGCAGTGGTTAGTGATATTCTGGTGGTTGATGCTTCAGTTGCGATACAAGTAAGTGGAATTGTGGCAGTGGTTAATGGCAAAGTGATTGTTATTGGTTCAGCTGTGGTAGTATCAAGTGGAATTGTCGAAGTGGATAATGGTATTGTGATTCTAGTTGGTTCTGCTGTGATTGTAGTAAGTGAAATTGTGGTAAAATATGATAGTATAGAGGTTCTTGTTTGTTCAGTGCAGGTTGTTGTAAGTGAAATTGTGGTAGTGGCTAACGGTGTTATGGTGGTTGTTAGTTCATCCGGTGTCGTGGTAGTTGTTTCTTCAGCTGTGGTAGTAGTAAGTGCAATTGTGGAAGTGGGTAATGGTACAGTGGTAGTTGTTTCTTCAGCTGTGGTAGTAGTAAGTGCAATTGTGGAAGTGGTTAATGGTGGCGTGGTAGTTGTTTCCTCAGCCGTGGTAGTAGTAAGTGCTATTGTGGAAGTGGTTAATGGTGTCGTGGTAGTTGTTTCTTCAGCCGTGGTAGTAGTAAGTGCAATTGTGGAAGTGGTGAATGGTGGAGTGGTAGTTGTTTCTTCAGCCGTGGTAGTAGTAAGTGCAATTGTGGAAGTGGTTAATGGTGGCGTGGTAGTTGTTTCCTCAGCCGTGGTAGTAGTAAGTGCTATTGTGGAAGTGGTTAATGGTGGCGTGGTTGTTGTTTCTTCAGTCGTGGTAGTAGTAAATGCAATTGTGGAAGTTGTTAATGGTGGCGTGGTAGTTGTTTCCTCAGCCGTGGTAGTAGTAAGTGCTATTGTGGAAGTGGTTAATGGTGGCGTGGTAGTTGTTTCCTCAGCCGTGGTAGTAGTAAGTGCTATTGTGGAAGTGGTTAATGGTGTCGTGGTAGTTGTTTCTTCAGCCGTGGTAGTAGTAAGTGCAATTGTGGAAGTGGTGAATGGTGGAGTGGTAGTTGTTTCTTCAGCCGTGGTAGTAGTAAGTGCTATTATGGAAGTGATTAATGGTGTCGTGGTAGTTGTTTCCTCAGCCGTGGTAGTAGTAAGTGCTATTGTGGAAGTGGTTAATGGTGGCGTGGTTGTTGTTTCTTCAGCCGTGGTAGTAGTAAGTGCTATTGTGGAAGTGGTTAATGGAGCTGTGGTAGTTGTTTCTTCAGGCGTTGTAGTAGTAAGTGCAATTGTGGAAGTGGTTAATGGTGGCGTGGTTGTTGTTTCTTCAGCCGTGGTAGTAGTAAGTGCTATTGTGGAAGTGGTTAATGGAGCTGTGGTAGTTGTTTCTTCAGGCGTTGTAGTAGTAAGTGCAATTGTGGAAGTGGTTAATGGTGTCGTGGTAGTTGTTTCTTCAGCCGTGGTGGTAGCAAGTGCTATTGTGGAAGTGGTTAATGGAGCTGTGGTAGTTGTTTCTTCAGGCGTTCTAGTAGTAAGTGCAATTGTGGAAGTGGTTAATGGAGCTGTGGTAGTTGTTTCTTCAGGCGTTGTAGTAGTAAGTGCAATTGTGGAAGTGGTTAATGGTGTCGTGGTAGTTGTTTCTTCAGCCGTGGTGGTAGCAAGTGCTATTGTGGAAGTGGGTAATGGTGCCGTGGTAGTTGTTTCTTCAGGCGTGGTAGTAGTAAGTGCAATTGTGGAAGTGGTTAATGGAGCTGTGGTAGTTGTTTCTTCAGGCGTTGTAGTAGTAAGTGCAATTGTGGAAGTGGTTAATGGTGTCGTGGTAGTTGTTTCTTCAGCCGTGGTGGTAGTAAGTGCAATTGTGGAAGTGGGTAATGGAGCTGTGGTAGTTGTTTCTTCAGGCGTTGTAGTAGTAAGTGCAATTGTGGAAGTGGTTAATGGTGTCGTGGTAGTTGTTTCTTCAGCCGTGGTGGTAGCAAGTGCTATTGTGGAAGTGGTTAATGGAGCTGTGGTAGTTGTTTCTTCAGGCGTTGTAGTAGTAAGTGCAATTGTGGAAGTGGGTAATGGAGCTGTGGTAGTTGTTTCTTCAGCCGTGGTAGTAGTAAGTGCAATTGTGGAAGTGGTTAATGGTGTCGTGGTAGTTGTTTCTTCAGCCGTGGTGGTAGCAAGTGCTATTGTGGAAGTGGTTAATGGAGCTGTGGTAGTTGTTTCTTCAGGCGTTCTAGTAGTAAGTGCAATTGTGGAAGTGGTTAATGGTGTCGTGGTAGTTGTTTCTTCAGCCGTGGTGGTAGCAAGTGCTATTGTGGAAGTGGGTAATGGTGCCGTGGTAGTTGTTTCTTCAGGCGTGGTAGTAGTAAGTGCAATTGTGGAAGTGGTTAATGGAGCTGTGGTAGTTGTTTCTTCAGGCGTTGTAGTAGTAAGTGCAATTGTGGAAGTGGTTAATGGTGTCGTGGTAGTTGTTTCTTCAGCCGTGGTGGTAGCAAGTGCTATTGTGGAAGTGGGTAATGGTGCCGTGGTAGTTGTTTCTTCAGGCGTGGTAGTAGTAAGTGCAATTGTGGAAGTGGTTAATGGAGCTGTGGTAGTTGTTTCTTCAGGCGTTGTAGTAGTAAGTGCAATTGTGGAAGTGGTTAATGGTGTCGTGGTTGTTGTTTCTTCAGTCGTGGTAGTAGTAAATGCAATTGTGGAAGTTGTTAATGGTGGCGTGGTAGTTGTTTCCTCAGCCGTGGTAGTAGTAAGTGCTATTATGGAAGTGATTAATGGTGTCGTGGTAGTTGTTTCCTCAGCCGTGGTAGTAGTAAGTGCAATTGTGGAAGTGGTTAATGGTGTCGTGGTAGTTGTTTCTTCAGCCGTGGTGGTAGCAAGTGCTATTGTGGAAGTGGTTAATGGAGCTGTGGTAGTTGTTTCTTCAGGCGTTCTAGTAGTAAGTGCAATTGTGGAAGTGGTTAATGGAGCTGTGGTAGTTGTTTCTTCAGGCGTTGTAGTAGTAAGTGCAATTGTGGAAGTGGTTAATGGTGTCGTGGTAGTTGTTTCTTCAGCCGTGGTGGTAGCAAGTGCTATTGTGGAAGTGGGTAATGGTGCCGTGGTAGTTGTTTCTTCAGGCGTGGTAGTAGTAAATGCAATTGTGGAAGTGGTTAATGGAGCTGTGGTAGTTGTTTCTTCAGGCGTTGTAGTAGTAAGTGCAATTGTGGAAGTGGTTAATGGTGTCGTGGTAGTTGTTTCTTCAGCCGTGGTGGTAGCAAGTGCTATTGTGGAAGTGGGTAATGGTGCCGTGGTAGTTGTTTCTTCAGGCGTGGTAGTAGTAAGTGCAATTGTGGAAGTGGTTAATGGAGCTGTGGTAGTTGTTTCTTCAGGCGTTGTAGTAGTAAGTGCAATTGTGGAAGTGGTTAATGGTGTCGTGGTTGTTGTTTCTTCAGTCGTGGTAGTAGTAAATGCAATTGTGGAAGTTGTTAATGGTGGCGTGGTAGTTGTTTCCTCAGCCGTGGTAGTAGTAAGTGCTATTATGGAAGTGATTAATGGTGTCGTGGTAGTTGTTTCCTCAGCCGTGGTAGTAGTAAGTGCTATTGTGGAAGTGGTTAATGGTGGCGTGGTTGTTGTTTCTTCAGCCGTGGTAGTAGTAAGTGCTATTGTGGAAGTGGTTAATGGAGCTGTGGTAGTTGTTTCTTCAGGCGTTCTAGTAGTAAGTGCAATTGTGGAAGTGGTTAATGGAGCTGTGGTAGTTGTTTCTTCAGGCGTTGTAGTAGTAAGTGCAATTGTGGAAGTGGTTAATGGTGTCGTGGTAGTTGTTTCTTCAGCCGTGGTGGTAGCAAGTGCTATTGTGGAAGTGGTTAATGGAGCTGTGGTAGTTGTTTCTTCAGGCGTTCTAGTAGTAAGTGCAATTGTGGAAGTGGTTAATGGAGCTGTGGTAGTTGTTTCTTCAGGCGTTGTAGTAGTAAGTGCAATTGTGGAAGTGGTTAATGGTGTCGTGGTAGTTGTTTCTTCAGCCGTGGTGGTAGCAAGTGCTATTATGGAAGTGATTAATGGTGTCGTGGTAGTTGTTTCTTCAGCCGTGGTAGTAGTAAGTGCAATTGTGGATGTGGGTAATGGCGCCGTGGTAGTTGTTTCTTCAGCTGTGGTAGTAGTAAGTGCAATTGTGGATGTGGTTAATGGTGCCGCGGTAGTTGTTTCTTCAGCCGTGGTGGTAGCAAGTGCTATTGTGGAAGTGGGTAATGGTGTCGTGGTAGTTGTTTCTTCAGCTGTGGTAGTAGTAAGTGCTATTATGGAAGTGATTAATGGAGCCGTGGTAGTTGTCTCTTCAGCCGTGGTAGTAGTAAGTGCTATTGTGGAAGTGGTTAATGGTGCCGCGGTAGTTGTTTCTTCAGCCGTGGTGGTAGCAAGTGCTATTGCGGAAGTGGTTAATGGTGCCGTGGTTGTTGTTTCTTCAGCTGTGGTAGTAGTAAGTGCAATTGTGGATGTGGGTAATGGAGTCGTGGTAGTTGTTTCTTCAGCCGTGGTAGTAGTAAGTGCAATTGTGGAAGTGGTGAATGGCGCCGTGGTAGTTGTTTCTTCAGCCGTGGTAGTAGTAAGTGCAATTGTGGATGTGGGTAATGGAGTCGTGTTAGTTGTTTCTTCAGCCGTGGTAGTAGTAAGTGCTATTATGGAAGTGATTAATGGTGTCGTGGTAGTTGTTTCCTCAGCCGTGGTAGTAGTAAGTGCAATTGTGGAAGTGGTTAATGGCGTCGTGGTAGTTGTTTCTTCAGCCGTGGTAGTAGTAAGTGCAATTGTGGAAGTGGTGAATGGTGGCGTGGTAGTTGTTTCTTCAGCCGTGGTAGTAGTAAGTGCGATTGTGGAAGTGGTTAATGGTGGCGTGGTAGTTGTTTCTTCAGCCGTGGTAGTAGTAAGTGCAATTGTGGAAGTGGTTAATGGCGTCGTGGTAGTTGTTTCTTCAGCCGTGGTAGTAGTAAGTGCAATTGTGGATGTGGTTAATGGTGGCGTGGTAGTTGTTTCCTCAGCCGTGGTAGTAGTAAGTGCTATTGTGGAAGTGGTTAATGGTGTCGTGGTAGTTGTTTCTTCAGCCGTGGTAGTAGTAAGTGCAATTGTGGAAGTGGTGAATGGTGGAGTGGTAGTTGTTTCTTCAGCCGTGGTAGTAGTAAGTGCAATTGTGGAAGTGGTTAATGGTGGCGTGGTAGTTGTTTCCTCAGCCGTGGTAGTAGTAAGTGCTATTGTGGAAGTGGTTAATGGTGGGGTGGTTGTTGTTTCTTCAGTCGTGGTAGTAGTAAATGCAATTGTGGAAGTGGTTAATGGTGGAGTGGTAGTTGTTTCTTCAGCCGTGGTAGTAGTAAATGCAATTGTGGAAGTTGTTAATGGTGGCGTGGTAGTTGTTTCCTCAGCCGTGGTAGTAGTAAGTGCTATTATGGAAGTGATTAATGGTGTCGTGGTAGTTGTTTCTTCAGCCGTGGTAGTAGTAAGTGCTATTGTGGAAGTGGTTAATGGTGGCGTGGTTGTTGTTTCTTCAGCCGTGGTAGTAGTAAGTGCTATTGTGGAAGTGGTTAATGGAGCTGTGGTAGTTGTTTCTTCAGGCGTTCTAGTAGTAAGTGCAATTGTGGAAGTGGTTAATGGAGCTGTGGTAGTTGTTTCTTCAGGCGTTCTAGTAGTAAGTGCAATTGTGGAAGTGGTTAATGGTGTCGTGGTAGTTGTTTCTTCAGCCGTGGTGGTAGCAAGTGCTATTGTGGAAGTGGTTAATGGAGCTGTGGTAGTTGTTTCTTCAGGCGTTCTAGTAGTAAGTGCAATTGTGGAAGTGGTTAATGGAGCTGTGGTAGTTGTTTCTTCAGGCGTTGTAGTAGTAAGTGCAATTGTGGAAGTGGTTAATGGTGTCGTGGTAGTTGTTTCTTCAGCCGTGGTGGTAGCAAGTGCTATTGTGGAAGTGGTTAATGGAGCTGTGGTAGTTGTTTCTTCAGGCGTTCTAGTAGTAAGTGCAATTGTGGAAGTGGTTAATGGAGCTGTGGTAGTTGTTTCTTCAGGCGTGGTAGTAGTAAGTGCTATTATGGAAGTGATTAATGGTGTCGTGGTAGTTGTTTCTTCAGCCGTGGTAGTAGTAAGTGCAATTGTGGATGTGGGTAATGGCGCCGTGGTAGTTGTTTCTTCAGGCGTGGTAGTAGTAAGTGCAATTGTGGAAGTGGTTAATGGCGTCGTGGTAGTTGTTTCTTCAGCCGTGGTAGTAGTAAGTGCAATTGTGGAAGTGGTTAATGGCGTCGTGGTAGTTGTTTCTTCAGCCGTGGTAGTAGTAAGTGCTATTGTGGAAGTGGTTAATGGTGTCGTGGTAGTTGTTTCTTCAGCCGTGGTAGTAGTAAGTGCAATTGTGGATGTGGGTAATGGCGCCGTGGTAGTTGTTTCTTCAGCTGTGGTAGTAGTAAGTGCTATTGTGGAAGTGGTTAATGGTGTCGTGGTAGTTGTTTCTTCAGCCGTGGTAGTAGTAAGTGCAATTGTGGAAGTGGTTAATGGTGCCGTGGTAGTTGTTTCTTCAGCCGTGGTAGTAGTAAGTGCAATTGTGGATGTGGTTAATGGTGCCGCGGTAGTTGTTTCTTCAGCCGTGGTGGTAGCAAGTGCTATTGTGGAAGTGGGTAATGGTGTCGTGGTAGTTGTTTCTTCAGCTGTGGTAGTAGTAAGTGCTATTATGGAAGTGATTAATGGAGCCGTGGTAGTTGTCTCTTCAGCCGTGGTAGTAGTAAGTGCTATTGTGGAAGTGGTTAATGGTGCCGCGGTAGTTGTTTCTTCAGCCGTGGTGGTAGCAAGTGCTATTGCGGAAGTGGTTAATGGTGCCGTGGTTGTTGTTTCTTCAGCTGTGGTAGTAGTAAGTGCAATTGTGGATGTGGGTAATGGAGTCGTGGTAGTTGTTTCTTCAGCCGTGGTAGTAGTAAGTGCAATTGTGGAAGTGGTGAATGGCGCCGTGGTAGTTGTTTCTTCAGCCGTGGTAGTAGTAAGTGCAATTGTGGATGTGGGTAATGGAGTCGTGTTAGTTGTTTCTTCAGCCGTGGTAGTAGTAAGTGCTATTATGGAAGTGATTAATGGTGTCGTGGTAGTTGTTTCCTCAGCCGTGGTAGTAGTAAGTGCAATTGTGGAAGTGGTTAATGGCGTCGTGGTAGTTGTTTCTTCAGCCGTGGTAGTAGTAAGTGCAATTGTGGAAGTGGTGAATGGTGGCGTGGTAGTTGTTTCTTCAGCCGTGGTAGTAGTAAGTGCGATTGTGGAAGTGGTTAATGGTGGCGTGGTAGTTGTTTCTTCAGCCGTGGTAGTAGTAAGTGCAATTGTGGAAGTGGTTAATGGCGTCGTGGTAGTTGTTTCTTCAGCCGTGGTAGTAGTAAGTGCAATTGTGGATGTGGGTAATGGCGTCGTGGTAGTTGTTTCTTCAGCCGTGGTAGTAGTAAGTGCTATTGTGGAAGTGGTTAATGGTGTCGTGGTAGTTGTTTCTTCAGCCGTGGTAGTAGTAAGTGCTATTGTGGAAGTGGGTAATGGTGTCGTGGTAGTTGTTTCTTCAGCTGTGGTAGTAGTAAGTGCTATTATGGAAGTGATTAATGGTGTCGTGGTAGTTGTTTCTTCAGCCGTGGTAGTAGTAAGTGCAATTGTGGATGTGGGTAATGGCGTCGTGGTAGTTGTTTCTTCAGCCGTGGTAGTAGTAAGTGCTATTGTGGAAGTGGTTAATGGTGTCGTGGTAGTTGTTTCTTCAGCCGTGGTAGTAGTAAGTGCAATTGTGGATGTGGGTAATGGCGTCGTGGTAGTTGTTTCTTCAGCCGTGGTAGTAGTAAGTGCTATTGTGGAAGTGGGTAATGGTGTCGTGGTAGTTGTTTCTTCAGCCGTGGTAGTAGTAAGTGCTATTGTGGAAGTGGTTAATGGTGTCGTGGTAGTTGTTTCTTCAGCCGTGGTAGTAGTAAGTGCAATTGTGGATGTGGGTAATGGAGTCGTGGTAGTTGTTTCTTCAGCCGTGGTAGTAGTAAGTGCTATTGTGGAAGTGGTTAATGGTGTCGTGGTAGTTGTTTCTTCAGCCGTGGTAGTAGTAAGTGCAATTGTGGAAGTGGTGAATGGTGGAGTGGTAGTTGTTTCTTCAGCCGTGGTAGTAGTAAGTGCAATTGTGGAAGTGGTTAATGGCGTCGTGGTAGTTGTTTCTTCAGCCGTGGTAGTAGTAAGTGCAATTGTGGATGTGGGTAATGGTGTCGTGGTAGTTGTTTCTTCAGCCGTGGTAGTAGTAAGTGCTATTGTGGAAGTGGGTAATGGTGTCGTGGTAGTTGTTTCTTCAGCCGTGGTAGTAGTAAGTGCAATTGTGGAAGTGGGTAATGGTGTCGTGGTAGTTGTTTCTTCAGCTGTGGTAGTAGTAAGTGCAATTGTGGAAGTGGGTAATGGAGCCGTGGTAGTTGTTTCTTCAGCTGTGGTAGTAGTAAGTGCTATTGTGGAAGTGGGTAATGGTGTCGTGGTAGTTGTTTCTTCAGCTGTGGTAGTAGTAAGTGCTATTATGGAAGTGATTAATGGTGTCGTGGTAGTTGTTTCTTCAGCCGTGGTAGTAGTAAGTGCTATTGTGGAAGTGGGTAATGGTGTCGTGGTAGTTGTTTCCTCAGCCGTGGTAGTAGTAAGTGCTATTGTGGAAGTGGTTAATGGTGTCGTGGTAGTTGTTTCTTCAGCCGTGGTAGTAGTTATGGAATTATTCTTTCTGATTACACAGCCTCACCAAGTCATCTAATCTGCTCCACCTGCATGCCTTCCAGTACTCCTTCCATTGGAACCCATCCAGTGTCAATTGGTTTCTTCCTGCTGTTCCAGAATCTACCCTCGACGCATTTTCATTCTAACCATTTCTTTCTCAGCAATAGAATTTCTTTCACATCACCACTGTGTTTATTTGATGTTCTGTTTTCTGAATTGTCAACCAATTTTGACTGGATACCGAATTTTTCTTTTCCGCCATAATTTGAGGTTGTAACCGGAACTGGACAGAATTTCATCAAATGCCAGTCTGATCCACAGTTGTGACAACGTTTCACCACTGCACCAATGTTGTTCAATGCTTTCTTTTCTCTTATATGGAGTAAATGATGCATTGCCTAAACTCGCGACAGACCTTGGTGGTGATTTGTTATATACCTGACTTTGTCTGGTCATCATCGACTCTCTGTTCTCGTGAACAACCATCGAGAATTTTGCTTCACTTCCTGTACTTCTGAACTGATTTCCTGTTTCTGGATTGCTCTTCCAATGAAAACCAAAATTTGAGTGAACTGTTGATTTCTTTTTACATTGCGAACAAAACCAAAACTTGTCTTATTCGAACCAAACCACTTCGATTATTAACATGAATGTCCGCTTTAGGTCTGTTACTAACACTAGCCAGGAACAATGTTCCTTCCTTCGACAATACAAACTGTAGTGGACCTGGTGGTAGTGATTCTTCAATTTATCCGCAACTAATAAATCAAACAGCTTCTCAAAAATCAACTTTATCCATACTAGTTCAGCAAGTTCTTCAGCCTAGCTGTAAACATTACATTTCTTCAGCTGTCTTCTTCGCATCATTAAACTTCGATTCACTCGGTGTCAATCTTGACTTTTAACATGTGCTGCTTCACGATCTCATAATCATCTAAATCAGCGAATGACAATCTGTTTAGAACAGTTCTGCTTTCTGAGAATCTGTTCCAGTAGTAGCTTAATCCAGAATTGATTCCTGCACGTTGAAACTACGAAACGCATTCTCAACCGTTTCGAAATATAATGGCAACTCCATCATATCGTTTGGCATTTTGGGTAACACATGTTTCATGGCATCACCAATTTTCTTTATTTTAGACACCATCGTTTCACTTTCTTCTTGTTTCCTTTTCTTTCTTCTTTCTTCTTCTTGCCTTCTTTGAGCTTCTCTATTTTGTTTCTCCTCTTTGAGTTGTGCTTCTTTTAATGCTATTTTTGTTTTTTCCAACTTTAAACGTTCTTGTCTTTTCCTCTTCCGCCTTCTCCATGCTTTCTTTCTGTAATTTCAGTTCTTCTTTGTCTAACCTTCTTGTGCTCGTCTAACTCTGAAATTCGCACTTTTCCTTTTCTTCTTCACGTAGTCTCTTCTCTTCAATCTGTTGCTGACGTATCCTCTTCGTCACTTTCCGCGCCCTTTCAAATTCAATCATCTGTTCTAATCTTCTCCTTTCAGCATCTTCTCTATCTCTTCTCAATTGTTCTAATTGAATCTCAAATTGTTGCTTTTGCAACTCAAGTTCTGCTACACGAACTTGTTCTGCTTTCTTCTTTCTCTTCTCTGAAGACGTTCTGCTTGTCTTTCTCTTCTTTCTTTCTCTGAAGATCGTAATTCTTCCTGTCTTGCATTCTCTGCTTCTCTTCTTCTCTCTCTCTGAAGACGTAATTCTTCCTGTCTTGCATTCTCTGCTTTCTCTTCTTCTCTCTCTCTGAAGACGTTCTGCCTTCTCTTCTTTCTCTCTTTGAAGACGTAATTCTTCCTGTCTTGCATTCTCTGCTTTCTCTTCTTTCTCTGTCTGAAGACGTTCTGCCTTCTCTTCTTTCTGTCTCTGAGGCGTTTTTCTTCCTGTCGTATTTCTTTCTCTTCTTGTCTCCGTTTCTCCTCTCTTTCTTCTTTCATCATCATCCACTGCATCATCATCTCCATAGACATAAGTCCAGGCGGTTTTTCAATAACCTTTTCTAACATTCCATCTTTCAGTTTTCTTCTTCAAAACCACCGCCGACAGCACCTTCTTCTTCTTCTCCATCTTCTTCTTTACTTCAGTGCTGTTCTTTCTGGCCAGACTTCAGCGTTAGCTTTCGCTTCTAGAATGCATTCACCAGTCCTCACGTGACATATCTTTCCAGCAAATTTCACCAACTCTTCTTCAAAACCAGCCTTTAACAAGCGCTGTTTTAATCTTTCAGAAGACATCTTCTTCAGTTCTGCTTGTTTTTTGACACTTAATTTCTCCATCTTACTTCTTTACTTCAGTGCTGTCCTTTCTGGAAAACACCGAGTTTTCTTGTTGTGTTTGAATGTATTGGGAGAGTTGTTCTTTGTTTGATAACAACCAACATCTTTATACCTTTGTCGTTGAGGCTTTCGTTGTCGTATTAGTCGGATTTACGGACAATGATTTGAATGCGTATTCACCAGTCGACGTTGTTTCGAATCCCAGACGTTGTTTCGAATCCCAGACGTTGTTTCGAATCCCAGACGTTGTTAGCGGAATAGTCCACCGCTGCTGCCACCAAATGAGATGTCACTCTAGGATTTCTCTTTTAGAGATAGAGATAAACACGAAGGGTGCATGAGCGTCCGCACCTACCTCAAGAACTTTAATAAATGGCATGAGCATTTTGGAGGGTATGGATTTTATGACAATGATGATGATCAACGATAACGATTCTGATGACTGATATTTAAGAATGGTAAATTGACAAGTAGTTGATGATTGAATGATGATGATGATTTCTTTAATAGTAGTAAACACAGTTTAATGAACTACTACTACTAACTACTAACTAATACTTGCCTTAAAACAAACGTACTACACTGTATAGTTGCTAAATTCACTGTCATGACGCCAGCAGTTTCCCGAGCTAAGTTTGCGCAGCGACTAACTGCACGTGGGCAGGGGGAAAAATGAATCTACCGTCATGCCAATGTTTAGGCTACTTTAGGCCTGAATTGGCCGCCTCGCCCACGAGCCGATCTTCCAGCGCAACTAAGGCCTAAGACTAAAACAGCTCGTACACAATCGATACACATTATATATATATCAACCTCATGTTTGCTACCAGGGTAAGCGAGACTGGCTGTCGCTCGTATACTGAAAACTTACCTCTTCCAGTCTACTTGTGGCACTTAGTGGTTGCCCGGCTTCAATGTCGCTATTCTGAACTTTGTAAGTATAGGGCAGTTTCAAAAGGAAAGACCGAATTGTAGACGTAAGATATAGTCGCCGCATGCATCTTTGCCCTAGTCTGCTTGAGGTCTAGCTGTCGGCTAGTTTCCTGCGAGGTAAGTCGCAACGCAGATGTCACGGCAAAAGACCCAACGAACTTACGCTTTATCCATGGCGCAATGGCCGTACTTTGATTGGGGACGTCACCGTGACTGGCACTGTGGCTTCTTCATGCCTGGCTGCTGTTTATTGTTCGGCAGGTGCTGCCGTGAAGCTGGCGGTATGCAGCAAATAGCCAGTTATAATCCACTCTAGTCACAGTATCATTTTCGCTCCGAGTTTCATTTTGAAACAACACCAGACTGGTTTCTAGCATACCAAGTTTAATTCCAGTCTAAATCTATTACACGTTTATTTTTACGGTGCATTCATTTCACAGGTCATTTGCGTCTAAATCTATTACGCAGCAGGGCTTTATTTATGCACACACCATCCCGCGCTGACCCCGAAGACGTAAAGCCTATCTACTCTACTTAACTAGTAACTATGCAAAAACACCTAGAATGTTCGGACAACTAATAATGTCATCATGATGCTAAACTAAGCAGGTCACAATGATGGAGTACTATATACAGCAGGTGACTTAAATTGTGTGGGAAAACTGTCCACCCTCGCTTTCAGCATATCCTACAACATTCTATGAAAACGTTCAGAGCATCCATTCGTCTGTAGGTGATAGGTCTAATTTTGATCTGTATCACTCGATATTCATGCATAAACACTTGGACAACTTCCGATATCAATTCAGATCCACAATCAGACAAAATCTCATTCGAAAACCCAAACATCTTAAACACAAGCACTTGGCAGCGTCAAACTGAGTATGATTCCACAAAGGAGACGCAAATGGAAAATGCTTCGATAAATCCTTTACCGTCGATATAAATAGATTTCTCGTCCTTTCACACAGGTAAAAGGTCGTAATATACCGACTGCCTAATGCAGACACACTTCAGACACAACAGTTAGATCTATCAACAGTGGTCTTACCTGAACAAGACCTTTACCCAACCGTTGACACACATCATTTGTACGACAGTATTCTCGCACACCAGTGTTTATTTTCGGGCACCAAAAGTGTCGTCTTAATCTATCGGAAGTCTTCTGCGTACCTACATGCCTAGAAGCTGGAATATCAATATCATTGTATTGCATTGTATCTGTAAATTTATATAGCGCCACTCACAGTGCTACACCAATCAGGCGCTCCCAGTGCGAGAGTCCCCGAGAAAATAAGGCTGTCTTTAAGCAGCGAAAGGACGCAGGAGGCCCTGCTTGAAGCAATGAGCGAGTCATGGGAGGAAGTTGGTTCCATATATAGAGTGAAGCCAATAAAAGCAAAAGCTCGAGATTTGGTCATGACAGTCCTCGCTCAAGGGACAAAGAGTTCAAGTCCGTCAAGTGAGCTTAGGGTTCGAAGTGAGGTGGCAGAGGTCGGGAGGCGAGATCACAGAGGTATTTCGGGGCTAAGTCAGAAAAGGATAGGTAGATAAGTACAAGGACCTTAAGTATAGAATACGAGCCAAAAGGGGTAGCCAGTGTAGATGGTCAAACATAAATTATAAGAAGATATATGCGAGGATCGAGGAAGGCGAGCTATCAGTCTAGCAGCAGCATTCGACACAGATTGAAGAGAAGAAAGACAGACTTTAGGAACACCAATGAAAAGGGAATTGCAGTAGTCCATTGGGGAGGAAATTTAGTCATGAATGATAGAAGTAAAGGTGGAAGAAGAGACAGAACGTCGTATCGCTCTGAGTCGTCTCAGCTGGAAGGAGCAAGAGCGGGTAAGGTTGGAAATGTCAGCAGAAGAGTGCTTTCCAAGATTACGCAAAGGTCACGAACACTGGACAAGAAGATGAAAGATGGTATGCTTTCAGCAAGACAGGCAAAGTCAAACTTTCATTGCTGAGGCTATAGACTATATTGTGGGGCGCGGTGGTGTAGGGGTATGTTCGGTGCCTTGCAGCCGGAGGGTTGCGGGTTCGAATCCACCTCAAGCCGCCGCGTTGGGACCCTGGGCAAGTCCTTCACTTGCAATTGCTCATGCGCTTCGGCGTGAAACTCCGATTCAGTGTCCGCGCTGTAGTTGGGAGCGCCTCTGAGTAAAAATCCTGAAGGGGTGCTATAACAAGTGCTCATACATACATATATACATGCATACAAAAATACATACATATTCGAGTCATTATCTCGAGCCATCCTATCAACATCCTCACAAGACAGTAGCAATTATCCTCAATTCTAAATAATTCCGCCTCTGTTTTCATCCATGTATGCCTAAAGATTCCTTCCCTTCATTCTTCTCTCAGCCTTGCATTTCCTTTCTTCTGCCTGTGCAGCTAATTTTAATTTTTCTAATTCAAACTCTCTGTCCTCTTTCATCTGCATTCTCTCCAACTTCCCTACCTCCTTTTGTAAGCGCCACTCTTCCCCGCCTTTTTCGGTGAAAGAGATTTACCCAAAAACTTTTGCAATGGCGATTTTGTTACCCCTTTCGTTTCAATTCCTAACTAGTCTGCATGTTGCCGTCAGTCGACATATAAACACCGTCGTCCAATTCAAGCGGTTTTGGCCGCTCCATGGTGTCTCCATCTAATATTTTATATTACTGTATCTATTCTACTGCACAGTTACACAGTTATACGAATTTCACTCGTCTCAAAGTTTTACCCACACTCGTGCTTCAAAACCACTATACACTATCTTTAATAATTACGGATACAGGTCCCCGTTTATTACCTGTAATCTAGTATGAAGCTCGCGGAAAAGGCACAGGTTCAGAAATGTAACCACATTTTTAAAATGTGCAATATAAAGCTGTTTACAAGCAAACGATATATAGCTGACCGTTAACAGAAGCCAGAAGCAGTCTGTCCCAGAACGATACAGCACGACCTCTTACAAAGACACGGTACTAAACAGGTCATCAACGGCACGTGTGGTCTTACCCTCCATATGTGATGACATAGGTCGACATTAGGGATTATTGATTAGGGAGTAGAGATTACAAACATCAGGTCATCAACGGCACGTGTGGTCTTACCCTCCATATAGTGTATAACAATCCAATAATTATGTTAACAATACGTTATCCAATATGGATATGAACATTTTCCATATCTAAAATTAGTCTTGGCTCCTTTATTATAACCATAAGTTACACACTTTTGTCACTGGCTGCGTTATGACAGCTAGTTTTGAATATACGAAAATACAATACAATACGTCAAAAGACGTCATCAAAGCTCAAAAAGCCTTTAGCACCTAGCGCTATTAAATACACTAATTTTGATACTCCGCAGTGGGAGATCGTAAACACCGCAACACCATACTGGTCTCTAATAGACAAAACTTACTTCCAGTCTAAGTCTATTAAGCAGCAGGGCTCTATTTATACACACCTTCCCGCGCTGACTCAAAAGACGAATTATAGCCCATCGTACATGTATATCTCGGACACGTGGGCCTACCCTGTGACGACATGTAACAGTAATAATAAAACAATAATAACAATAATAATGATGATGATGGTGACAATAATAATAATAATAATAATAATAATAATAATAATAATAATAATAATAATAATAATAATAATAATACAGAAAATTCAGAGGCGTTGCAGCACCCTAGTCACCCGAGAGGGAGGGTGCTAAAACACATTCCGAGGGGAGCCAGGTTCGCATGCTCGCGAGCCCTTACGTCCATCTTGAGGGCCATCATCGATAGACCGGGGGCGGTCGGACCGTGGCGTCAACTACTGTGGTTTGCGTACAACATACTGGCGCAGCCGCCACGTGCGGGCCGCAGGCGAAACCTGGCAAATGTCGTCAAGAACCGAATAGACAGACAGATTCACCTGCAATATGAGGAGGGGGATGAGAGCGATCACGTGGCGGGTAAAGACAGGGAGAGCGATAGAGACTTGCTGCTGGCAGCTGTAAACGCCAAGTTGGAAGAGGGCAACTTAAGGGCCGCAACTCGCATATTATGCAGCAGAGACCATCCAGTAAAAGCTACAGCTGAAACCTGGGCAGCCATGCAAGAAAGACACCCGACGGATGATCGAATGACCACTACAGAGAGTCTTCCGAATCCGGCGCAGACCACCCCATACCAGGTCACAGAGACAGAGATGGAGAAGGCGGTGCGATCTTTCCCTTTGGGGTCAGCCGGGGGCCCGGACGGCCTTCGTCCTCAGCACCTCCTGGATTTGCTAAACAACAGAGAATCATCAGAGGAGCTCATTCAGGCACTGACCGGATTCGTCAACGTCATGCTGAAGGGGGAATGCCCGGTGGAGATTCGAAGGCTGATGTTCGGAGGCACCCTGATTGCTCTCTCCAAAAACACCGGAGGCCTCAGACCCATAGTAGTGGGGTACGTCTGGAGAAGACTCGCAGCGAAATGCGAAAACAAATATGCGGTCAGCAGACTGGCTTCCTTCTTCGCCCCACTCCAGGTAGGCATTGCCACCCCGGATGGGGGTGAGGCAGCGGTTCATGCCGCCAGAGCTTTTGTCACGAACATGCCACAGGACCACGTCTTCGTCAAACTAGACTTCGCCAACGCTTTTAACACCTTGCGAAGGGACGTAATGCTACAAGCCGTTCATGAAACAATACCCGAACTGTACGCGTTCATCCACCAGGCGTACTCCGCAGAATCCCTTCTCCAGTTCGGATCGTTCGAGGTGCGGTCACAGATGGGGCCGCAGCAGGGTGACCCTCTAGGTCCCCTGCTCTTCTGCTTGCCGCTTCAGCCTGCTTTGCGTTCAATGATCTCTGGCTTTCGAGTGGGGTACCTGGATGACCTCTCGCTGGGGGAAGACCAGAGGATGTTCGCCATGACCTGGCGATCATAGCTGACCTGGAATCAACCTTAGGAATCCGACTGAATCGACAGAAATGTGAAATTTTGGCGGAGAAGGAAATATCGGAAGAAGGCTTTGACGATTTTCAGCGAATAAACCGAGAGTCCATGATACTCCTTGGGGCACCACTCTTCAGGGGAAAGGCGTTGGATGACGCACTCCAAGTCCACTCAGACACACTTGAACAGGCAGTGAAGGATCTGATGAGACTGTCAGTACAGGGGGCGTTGATGCTCTTGCGGTCATGCTTTGGGGCGGCGAAATTGACATACTTACTGAGGGCCGCACCATGCTGGGGTCATCCCCTCTTGGGGATATTGGATGACCCGATGAGACTCGGATTGGAAGCGATTGTTAACATCGAGCTCAACGACACCCAGTGGATACAGGCCACGCTCCCAATTAGAGATGGCGGTCTCGGGATTAGAAGGGTTTCGATGCTGGCATCTTCTGCTTATATAGCGTCAGCTGCATCAACCAGAAATCTTGGGGCCGCAATTCTCGGCAGCGAAGATTGGACGGACGACATCAGGGAGGAAATTTTACAGGCCCGCAGCACATCACTTCCGACTGGTGATGAGACCACGCTGACCAGACAGAAGGTCTGGGATAGACCGTTGATAGACAAAGAGAGATCAGAATTGTGGACCTCACTCAATGACCCACTCAGCCGGGCAAGACTTGGAGCAGTGACATCCGCACACGCCGGGGACTGGATGGCTACAGTGCCCATAACATCATGTGGCTTGGGCCTGAGTAATGAGGCCGTCAGGGTGGCGATAGGCTTACGCTTGGGACTGGATCTCAGCGCGCCACACCAGTGCCAATGTGACGAGATGGCTGATCAGAGAGGACACCACGGTCTGGTCTGCAAACAATCTGGGGGCGAGCCAGCAGACACTTTGCATTGAACGACATCGTATGGAGAGCCCTCCAGAGAGCAGACACGCCAAGCGTCAAAGAACCGCCGGGCCTGTTCCGCAGCGACGGCAAACGCCCTGACGGAGCGACGCTGATCCCGTGGACAAGAGGCAAATACATCGCCTGGGACGCCACCAGTATCCATACATGCGCCGCATCGTATATTCATCTGACATCGACAACACCCGGGGCAGCGGCCGAATTGGCCGAAACACGGAAAAATGCCAAATACGCAGACCTCCCCGCAACCCATTACTTTGTCCCCATTGCATTTGAAACGCTGGGTCCCATCAACAGATCAGGCCTGGAGTTCTTGACAGAGCTAGGTCGGCGCTTGACCACAGTAACGGGAGACCCACTCGAGACCACACATCTTTTCCAGCGCCTATCAATATATGCACGCAACGATATAACGCTGTTGCTTTTCGAGGTACATTTGCACAGTTGACCGAGAACGAGGACCGCTAACTCCAGAAAAAAAAACAACTCTTCGGATAGTTTCTAAAGCCTGAGGGATCATAATATACCTCGGGCAAAAAAAAAAAAAATAATAATAATAATAATAATGATGATGATGATAATGATGATAATGATAATGATAATGATGATAATGATAATGATGATGATGATGATAATAATAATAATAATAATAATAATAATAATAATAATAATAATAATAATAATAATAATAATAATAATAATAATAATAATAATAATAATAATAATAACCCGAGACAGCTTGGGGTGGGTGTCCCTGGAGGCTGCGAGGCGGCCATCCATGCAACCAGGCAGTTTCTACACAATATGGACCCGGGATTCATACTGGTCAAGCTGGATCTATCCAATGCTTTCAACAGCTTACACCGGGATAGCATGCTGATGTCGGTCGAGGAAACCATCCCAGAGCTGGCCGCGTACTGTCACCTAGCCTATGCCGAAGCAACGTGCCTCCAATTTGGCAGTTTTACCATAAAGTCTCAGGAAGGTCCTCAGCAAGGTGACCCTCTGGGTCCTCTGCTTTTCTGCCTCCCACTCCAACCTATACTAACCCGGCTGCTGTCGCCCTTGGGTTTTGGATACTTGGACGACCTCACTTTGGGCGGCAACCCAGAGGTTGTCGAGGCGGATGTGGATCTAATCGAGAGGAAGTGCTTGAGCCTCGGCCTCGCGCTAAACCGCACCAAGTGCGAACTAATCACCGCCGATCTTGCCGGCGATGAACGGGGCTTCCTGAGACAGTTCACCCGTGTCGATCCATCCGCGGCCATGCTCCTGGGAGCGCCGCTCCTCCCAGCAGATGCTCTACTCTCCTCTTTGGACAAAAGCGTGGCCGACCTCGCAAGGGCTTTTGAAAGACTTCAGAGTATTGCCAGACAAGACGCACTTTTAATACTAAGATGCTCCCTGGGCTCGCCCAGGCTAATGCACACATTACGATGCACCAGCTGTCACGACCACCCACGCCTGAGGGACTACGACGAGTTGTTGAGAGGTGGAATCGAGCGGGTTCTGAACGTGATGCTGACCGACGTCCAGTGGGCGCAGGCATCCCTTCCGATTAAGATGGGAGGGCTGGGAATCAGGAGGGTGTCATCGCTGGCACTGCCCGCCTTTTTGGCTTCGGCCGCGGGCACCCTCCCCACTCAGTCCCTCATCTTGGGAACAACACTCGAGAACGCAGACACGGCCTACACTTCAGCGCGTTCGCAATGGATGGAACTCACCAAGATTTCCGACCCAACGGCCATCCCCAGTCACAAACAATCACAATGGGATGGGCCGTTGCTGCAGGAGGTCTTATCGTCGGTTAGTGGCGCACTGCAGGACCCTTACGACCAGGCCAGACTAAGAGCGGTGCAGTTCCCTCATGCCTCCGACTGGCTACATGCCCTCCCGTTGACCGCATATGATCTGAGGATGAGCGACGAGGCCGTGAGAGTTGCGGCCGGTTTACGCTTGGGCCTGGCCATTTGCGAGCCGCACACGTGCGCATGCGGTGCGCCGGTGTCGTCCAGAGGCTCACATGGCCTCTCCTGCCATTTGGGGTTTGGACGTCAGGCTAGACACTGCGCCGTCAACGACATCATCTACCGCAGCCTCAACAGAGCCGGCACCCCTGCGGTTAAGGAGCCGTCTGGCCTCACCAGATCGGACGGGAGGAGGCCTGATGGCCAGACCCTGATACCGTGGGGCAACGGGCGGAACTTGATATGGGACGCGACGGTGGTGGATACCGTGGCCGCCTCATACATTCCTGAGACGGCGACCGAAGCTGGAAGGGCGGCGGAGTTGGCTGCCACAAGGAAACACACCAAATACGCTGATCTGCAGAGGAGGTACACCTTCGTCCCTGTAGCCCTGGAGACCCTTGGCCCTCTCAACGGAGAGGGTCTCGCCTTCATCTCCGAGATGGGTCGCCGCCTGACGAAAATATCCGGAGACACCCGAGAGACAGGATTCATCCTCCAGCGCCTTTCGGTTACGGTCCAGCGTTTCAACGCGGTTGCCTTCCAGGGCACCATGTCGAGGTTGCCCGGCGCTGAGGAGCGACCAACTCAGCAACACTAAGCCTTACCGTGTTTTAACAATGACAACAACAACAATAATAATAATAATAATAATAATAATAATAAGAAGAAGAAGAAGAAGAAGAAGAAGAAGAAGAAGAAGAAGAAGAAGAAGAAGAAAATATTAGAACAACAGTGATCTATTTGTAGTCCTTATGTCATAGTAGTCAAAGAATGGTGACAAGCTAGAAAAAATACGTGAAACATTTATTACAATTATGAACGGGATATTAATTCTGTTGTACATAGCCACTCGAGTTCATTCGGCGAAGAATAATTCGTAATCGCAACTCTTAAGATTAGGTGCCGAGCCAAGAACTGTCAGATTCTTCCAGCAAAGCCCAATTATTTCGATATAATAGTTTACACGATGAAAAAAGTAGACGAAGCTAATGATTCAAAATCTAAGCAAAAGACGCAAACATAAAATAATATTAAACTCTTGGATTGCTAAAAATTGACAAGAATATAAAAAATAGGTATTTGGTAACCAAAAAAAATTTCACCAGGTCGTAATGATGACCCCAGTTCGGTTGATGCTGCTTATGGGTAGTTCCCATATTTAAACGAATCATGAAACAAAACGCTGACTTTAAACTAAAATCAAACTAATGATGAAACAGCCTTTGTAGTGTAGTCTATCCAAATTGATGATCTACATGGAATTGTGAGGTTACATTTGTTGGTAAGTGTTCTTAATTCAGTTTTGTCTCTAAAAGGAGTGTTCGCCTGACCATAAAGAGAAGTGAAGGAGCTCATAGAGGTGTTTCTTTAGCATAATCTACTTCCGTATCATATAGTATCAGGTAGGCTGGATCTCGTTCACTTAGAGGCCTAGAACCTTCCGTATCATGTAGTATCAGGTAGTCGATATTTGGTTCACTTATAGGCCTAGAACCATACTCTTCAATGGATAGCTCATCCATGTCCTCTACGTGGCCATACTTGTCACGTGTTCTGACACTGCTGTCACCTCTGATTTGAATTATTCCGTCATTATTGCTAAACACATCTCTTGGCTTCAGGTAGTCGTCATAGGTGAGTGCCACACTTCTTATGCCGGTTGGATATCTTCTCGGTTGTGCAAGTGTTTCATTTCAATAATCTATTTCCGTATCATCTATTATCAGATAGTCTGGATCTTGTTCATTTATAGGCCTTTTACCATAATCTTCAATGGATAGTTCACTTATGTCACCTTCGTGGCCATACTTTTCACGTATTCTGCCACTGCTATCTCCTCTGTCGCCATTGATTCCGTCATTACTGTTAACCTTTATCATCCCAGATAGGCCTACTGAAATTGTTATGTAATCACCAGTGTTGTATCAATTACATTCTAAATGTAATTCAATTATAATTTCAATTACATGCTTGTAAATGTAATTGAATTACAATTACAATTACATTCATTTCGGATATTTATATAGCGCCCCTTCAAGATTTCTACTCAGAGGCGCTCCCGACTACAGCGCGGACACTGAATCGGAGTTTCACGCCGAAGCGCATGAGCAATTGCGAGTGAAGGACTTGCCCAGGGTCCCTACGCGGCGGCTTGAGGTGGATTCGAACCCGCAACCCTCCGGCTGCAAGGCACCAAATATACCCCCTTGAGGTGGATTCGAACCCGCAACCCTCCGGCTGCAAGGCACCGAACATACCTCTACACCACCGCGCCCCACACAATTACAATTACTTGATTGTGAAAGTAATTGAATTACAATTACATTTTGATTGTAATTCAATTACCAATTGCTTTTCAATTATTCATTTAAAATTGGCAAATGATCTAGAATTTTTTCGATAACTTTTAATTTACTCTATTTTTAAACTGAAACATCCAATGGGCCAATGACCTGTAAATTGTAATATACACATTCAATTGTATTATAAGTTTGTCAGGTATCCAAAATACGATTTGCAATTATGATCCATTAAAACAAGTTAGAGTTTACTTGATTTTTAGTAGAAGTTTTTCAAAATGATAGTCTGTTAGAGAACTCAGTTGATTACGCCTGGGTGAGTGAGTCAATTCGTCCAGCAGTGCTAAAGAAACGCTCAACTGGAGCTGAAGATGGAAGCTCTGTTTTCTGTAGGCAGCCGCAGTAAGCTAGCTAAGAATGAGTGCATGACTGCATGGATAGTCTGAAGGTCAGCTCTTGCCCTTGAGGTCTATCAAAGTGTGCTGTAAGATTGTAAGAGGGGTGTAAGGAAAGAATAATGTTGACAATTATGTTGCCATGCAAACATAATGCAGAGCAGTTTATTCAATTAATCGGGTGGCCCGGGTCAACCTGGTAGGCTGGCATCTTTGCTGACTTTATGAAAGTAATTTGTAATTTATACTTCATTCAATTACAAATTACATGCAATATTGTAATTGAAATACAATTACAATTACTGGACCTAAAATGTAATTCAATTACAATTACAATTACAGAACTTGTAATTCAATTACGTAATTCAATTACATGTATTTCAATTACTGAACAACACTGGTAATCACTTCTTAAGTTAGTTATGATGCAGTTTACAACCAATATAAAGGCAATCAGTAACAAAAGTAATTTATTTTCAGTTCATATCTGAATTGTGCATATGTTCCCAAAGTGGAACGTTGGGTCAATTTGACTATCATAAGCACCGTGCATTAGTTAAAATGTAACTTTTTCAAAGTAATTCATATATGCAATGTGCAAAAGTTGTGATTCAAGGTTGTGTTAGTATTTCATTTAACTGAAACAGTTTCAGGAGAATTAGACACTGCAAAGTCGATTGTGTTCCTGGGTATGGTATGTTTCAAAGCTCAGTTCGTGGAGCCGTTTGTCACATTTTCCACACTTCTTCCTATAGTGTTGCTGTGGCAGCAGGCACATCTACATTGTGTTATGGACTCAATGAAATGGTTCAATCCATCATATCGAAGCAACGCAGGCACCGGTGTTGTCCGAACACTCAGTCCTTGACGTGGCACACCCTTCAGCAGGCCACAAACCACATCGCGTCGAAACTGGATGTGACTCAGTCGTTATGTTGTAGGAAGCAGAACACACTACATCTTCTCAGCAATGTTCAAGGCATTCACAAACAGATTCTACCACCATTTCCCCTGTTAGTTTAGGTGTGTATGCAGAAAGAAGATGGTCCATTAGGTTGACCCCACCCATTCCGGCCGTGTAGTTACAGATCATTCGTAGCTGTACCACCTTGGCCTTACTCTGACTCCCTTTCATATGTCACTCGACCATGACAATAGGGCTGCTGGTGTCAAAATTACTCAATCAATATAATCAATATTCGTTTAATTTCAAAATAATCCAGTTGACATAACGCAACAGGTTACAAGTAACACAATTAGCTAAAAGAGTCAGGCTAACGTTAATAATTCTAGACAAATACAAGTAATTATAATTATAAAGACAATTAATTAATATGTATCTTTAAACAGATACGTGGTATGTAATTACATTTATCATTGATTGGGAGATTAAAGTTGTGAATTCTAGGACGTAAGTTATATTTGATTTGCTGTGTAGGTGGGAAGATTCCTCGGAGAACATGACATGAATCCCCACAAATAGCCCGAAATAAGCCAGAATCAGCAGCTTGGGACATATCTACAACGCTACATGTGACAACGTTGTTCTCACTCCAGTGAACAATGTTCACCTTGCCATCGGAAGTGTGAACAAACTTTGCTCCATATGGCTTCTTGAACTCAGATGTTGGAGGCAAAACTGCATCACGCAATTGACCTTACCAACCAGTACCAGTAGCTTTCATTCCAAGGTCTCGGAGCTGGCACATCAATGAATATGATGTAAAGAAATCATCGAAGATGGTGATGGTGGTGAGTCTTGACCGGAATTTTGTCAACAAAACCAAGAACAACATGCTCACCAAGACCGGTTTTTTCTGTTCTGTCACTTTTGTCACAATAAATGTTTGCTTGGTATGGAAACCCATCAGATGAGCAAAGCATCCATACTATGTACCCGAATCTGATTGGCTTTCCACTGATGAACATCTTAGAACTGTGATGACCATGAGAACTGTGATTACCATAATACGGCATCGTGCACGGCAAACCCAAAAACAAACTGGGTACCAGAAGCCAATCACAATAACTAATAATAATAATAATAATAATGATAATGATAATGATAATGATAATGATAATGATAATGATAATGATAATGATAATGATAATGATAATGATAATGATAATGATAATAATAATAATAATAATAATAATAATAATAATAATAATAGGCTAATAATAATCACAATTGCAATCAATATAATAATTCTCACAATTTGTAACTCCACAATTTTTGTGGAGATACAAAAAGGCAATTTTCAGTAGCAACGCAAAATAGTGGTTCATGTAAGGAGAGTGACCCAACGTTCCCAAAGTGGAACACATTTGAAATCAGCTACGTTGCTCGTGAATAAAGCACTACCATTGACAAATTTGATGTCTGTCATTTTGAAACACACATTGGTTTTCACCGGATTCATCACATTCACTATGGCGAGTGAGCTCCCAAGTAAAACGTACGCCTCACGTACAAACGATCGACATACTCAGACCCAAAGACCTTATATATAACTAGACCGTATTAATGTAAGTAAGTAAGTCTGTTCTTTATTAAACGCTGGCAAATGCACGGCGCTGTACATACAAAGTTATCGAATAGTGGCGAAAAAGTTAGTTAATAGTAAACTAAATAAAAACACTATGGCCTAGCTAAGTAAGTAAGTAAGTTAAAAGTACGCCTAATGTACAAACGACATACTCAGACCCCACATACAGGCCCGAATTAATGTGTGGTGTTAAGTGTGCTGCAGCACTCGGTCCCGCAGTTTTGAGGTGTATGGTGGAACTTTTGTCATCAGCGGGGGTACTTTGTAAAATAATCACAACACCGGAGCCCGCACTATCCTTAGGGCGGCACTGTCTACCAGTGTTGTCACTATTTAAACAATTAAATAGTATTAAATAGTATTTAAATACTTTATGACTATTGGTGCCACTATCTAAAATAGTCATGAAAAAGATCCTATTGAAATAGTATTTAAATAGTGTGCACCTATTTACTATTTAGCTAAAAGTTTTCGTTAGGGTTATGGAATGGTTAAAAAAACCTAAAAGTAATAGTCAACCACCAGTCTGAAAAAAAATTTAAACTTTACTTATGTAATTGTTTATTTATTATTATTAACTTTACACAACAAATGTATTTCAAAGCATCAACTAGCCTAAGTTCGCCACCTGAAATGAAATACTCAGACCCTAACCATCCCAAAGCGTTTCACATGGCTTATTGCCCACCACAAGCACTACCGAATCTGATAGTCACTGGACCGTTTAAATGATTAGCGTCTTTGTGGTAGACGTTCAAACATCACAATAAAGTACCTTGTATTTCAAAGCATGAAATAGCCTAAGTTCGCCACCTGAAATGAAATACTCAGACCCTAACCATCCCAAAGCGTTTCACATGGCTTATTGTCCACCACAAGCAATACCGAATCTGATAGTCACTGGACCGTTTAAATTATTAGCGTCTTTGTGGTAGACGTTCAAACATCACAATAAAGTACCTTGTATTTCAAAGCATGAAATAGCCTAAGTTAGCCACCTGAAATGAAATACTCAGACCCTAACCATTCCAAAACGTTTCACAAGGCGTAATGTCCACCACAAGCACTACCGAATATGATAGTCACTGGACCGTTTAAATGATTAGCGTCTCTTTGGTAGACGTTCAAACTTGCCATATAAGTGCCTTATACTTCAAAGCATGAAATAGCCTAAGTTCGCCACCTGAAATGAAATACTCAGACCCTAACCATCCCAAAGCGTTTCACATGGCTTATTGCCCACCACAAGCACTACCTAATCTGATAGTCACTGAACCGTTTAAATTATTAGCGTCTTTGTGGTAGACGTTCAAACATCCCAATAAAGTACCATGTATTTCAAAGCATCAACTAGCCTGAGTTCGCCACCTGAAATGAAATACTCAGACCCTAACCATCCCTAAGCGTTTCACATGGTTTATTGCCCACCACAAGCACTACCTAATCTGATAGTCACTGGACCGTTTAAATTATTAGCGTCTTTGTGGTAGACGTTCAAACATCACAATAAAGTACCATGTATTTCAAAGCATCAACTAGCCTGAGTTCGCCACCTGAAATGAAATACTCAGACCCTAACCATCCCTAAGCGTTTCACATGGTTTATTGCCCACCACAAGCACTACCTTATCTGATAGTCACTGGACCGTTTAAATTATTAGCGTCTTTGTGGTAGACGTTCAAACATTCCAAAAAAGTACCTTGTATTTCAAAGCATGAAATAGCCTAAGTTCGCCACCTGAAATGAAATACTCAGACCCTAACCATCCCAAAGCGTTTCACATGGCTTATTGCCCACCACAAGCACTGCCGAATCTGATAGTCACTGGACCGTTTAAATGATTAGCGTCTTTGTGGTAGACGTTCAAACATCCCAATAAAGTGCTTTATACTTCAAAGCATGAAATAGCCTAAGTTCGCCACCTGAAATGAAATACTCAGACCCTAACCATCCCTAAGCGTTTCACATGGCTTATTGCCCACCACAAGCACTACCTAATCTGATAGTCACTGGACCGTTTAAATTATTAGCGTCTTTGTGGTAGACGTTCAAACATCACAATAAAGTACCTTGTATTTCAAAGCATGAAATAGCCTAAGTTCGCCACCTGAAATGAAATACTCAGACCCTAACCATCCCTAAGCGTTTCACATGTCTTATTGCCCACCACAAGCACTACCGAATCTGATAGTCACTGAACCGTTTAAATTATTAGCGTCTTTGTGGTAGACGTTCAAACATCCCAATAAAGTGCTTTATACTTCAAAGCATGAAATAGCCTACGTTCGCCACCTGAAATGAAATACTCAGACCCTAACCATCCCAAAGCGTTTCACATGGCTGATTGCCCACCACAAGCACTACCTAATCTGATAGTCACTGGACCGTTTAAATTATTAGCGTCTTTGTGGTAGACGTTCAAACATCCCAATAAAGTGCTTTATACTTCAAAGCATGAAATAGCCTACGTTCGCCACCTGAAATGAAATACTCAGACCCTAACCATCCCAAAGCGTTTCACATGGCTGATTGTCCACCACAAGCACTACCGAATCTGATAGTCACTGAACCGTTTAAATTATTAGCGTCTTTGTGGTAGACGTTCAAACATCCCAATAAAGTGCTTTATACTTCAAAGCATGAACTAGCCTACGTTCGCCACCTGAAATGAAATACTCAGACCCTAACCATCCCAAAGCGTTTCACATGGCTGATTGCCCACCACAAGCACTACCTAATCTGATAGTCACTGGACCGTTTAAATTATTAGCGTCTTTGTGGTAGACGTTCAAACATCTCAATAAAGTACCATGTATTTCAAAGCATCAACTAGCCTGAGTTCGCCACCTGAAATGAAATACTCCGACCCTAACCATCCCTAAGCGTTTCACATGGCTTATTGCCCACCACAAGCACTACCGAATCTGATAGTCACTGGACCGTTTAAATGATTAGCGTCTTTGTTTTAGCCGTTCAAACTTGCCATATAAGTGCCTTGTCTATGCGATTATGTAGAAACGAAAGAGAAATAATGTGGTAGCCGAACCTATCGACACTTGTAGGATACATAGGCTACCGCTATACATTAATGTACAAGTAAATGAAAAATCAACACTATTGCTTAAGATTAGATCAGCAACTAAGGTCATTAGAATACACAGTAACATATAGCTATACATCATAATACAGTATATCTTTCAGCGACTACATCCATTACATACCATCTACCCATCATGTTAGATATTTACATAACAGCATGCAGTGCACATGCCTGCTGCCCATCAAGAGGTCAGTCAATTAGACATTAGGCAGCACATTTGTGCATCATAGTATTATTAGCAATATTAAAATAACAGAGTGCAGCTGTGGTTTGACCTCACTGAATATTTGACAACACATTTGTAGATATCAATCAAAATAACCGATAAAAACCAAAATTACAACAATATAATGCAATCGTGTATTCCGCATAAGCATTACAAAACGCCGGATACATAATATGCAGGTGCAATAAAAAGTTGAACTGTATTTTCACAGGATGAGCTGCCATATTGACCCCAGAGCCCAGAGACTCAATCCACACTGGCACAGTAGTGCACAAATAGCCAGAACGATTTTAGCTAGAGACAGCATTATACCGTAATTATGTAAATATGTGAGGAACTAATAAATTCCATTAACCATTAGACACTACATTTCTTCAGATGCCAGTCACTTTCGCCCACTATGCCCTATGAGTATATCGAGGTGTAACCGTTCTTCTATAGAAGCATTTACTCTGTATCACAAGACTATGTTTACGTAACTGAAAACAAATGTTAAAATGCCGTCGACTTGTGTGAAAGACGCACAGACACAGAAGCCATGAAGAAATTAATTTTTATCAGTTTCCTCTTGGACGAAAGCGAGAGGAGAAGCCGAGTGTTTGGGTTACAGCAGTAAATCGCAAGGAATGGCGCAAGGAATGGCGCGACCTGGATGGCGCCTTCATTCGGTCGCCATTCCTTGCGATTTACTGCTGTAATTCATTTACTCAGCTTCTCCTCTCGCTTTCGTCCAAGAGGAAACCGATTAAATTTAATTTCTTCGTCGTTTCTATGTCTGTTCGTACAATTTGTCACACAAGTCGACGGCATTTTAACATTTGTTTTCACTTACTTAAACATTGTCACGTGATCCAGAGTAAACGCTCCTATAGCAGAGTATAATGTTCACGAAGGATTATAATTTAATGACATTGAATTTCTTTTAACAGAATACACCATATTCTCAACATGCAGTAACATTCAGTAAGTTCAAATGAGCCATAATATGTTAGTTTATAACAATAACCTGTGAACTACCTGGATTAGAACATATTGGGCAGAGCCAGGGAATTCCTTTAATTTCGCGCAGTCTTTCTGCTGTAATTTTTACACACGTGACATGACACCAAGTCAAACAATACGGTCTACTGCATTGCAACATTGATCCGGACGACGGACCATGACAAATACAATGCAGTTTGGGAGTGATGTAAGGGATTTGGGAATTACAATAGTAGTAATTGTAACGTAATCATTACTGAGATTTGACTAGAGGAATATTTAGACGGACAGACAACAGGACACTGACGGATACAGAGACGGACTAGCAGCGCACGCCTGCCAGCCCCACGTAGGGATGGTGACCGGATGAAGCGTCGATCAACCGCCGCCACGCGCCGCCTTCTGATGCCGCCTACTTGTCCATCATAAGTTCTACGATAAGTTACGCCCGCCTTGCAGTGAAATGAACCCGTCCATCTGGAAATGAACCGGTCCAGATAGAAGTTCTACAACGCGACGGACGGAAGGAGCGACACGGCGACGACCAATAGTCAGGAAGGAAAGAAACATGGGGACACCGCCTACAACCCTTTCCACGAGACAAGAGTAACTATAAGATAGCCGAACACAGAGAGAAAAGTCGTTCTCTCGGTTTGGTGACTGACGCGATGTTTTGGTGCTCCTGATGAGGAGAGAGGAACGCTTGAGATTGACGAAGCCTGCTGAAGACAAGTGCTACCTGCAAGAGGCAGAGGACAAAGAGGACCGCAACGGAACGAGACGAGAGAAGCCGAGAGAAACCGAGGGAGAGAACGCAGTCAACCTCGTTAAAGATTACAGACGACGATGCAGGCAATCTCTTTAGAATAAGAGCTAGTGACGACACAGATTTATAACTAGAAACTCGTACGCTTCATTGAGATAGACAACTCACTGCTAAAGACACTCAAGAGAGTCGAAGGAAGACAGACGCACGTCCGCTGATGAACTTTGATGAACGAGGAACAAGAGTGCAGACCGCTGACTCTCAATCTGATGACATGACAGCCGACTGACTGTCGACTACCAGGTAACGTTGCAGTAGTGTAATTCAAGGGTAATTAGTGCGTATTGACGATAGGCTATCCGCTGAATAGATATTCTTAAGAGTCCGTAATTGACGAGTAGAAAAGAGGATCCCGGAGTGATCTTGCTGTAACGTCTTGATTGTATGAAAGTGATGAATATGAGGAGTGAATGATCGTTATAAATTACTGTTTGTAATCATTGATTGTACGACATTGTGTAGAAGTTTGTTAGCGAATATACTCTGAAAATGACCTCCCAGTCTCTTGAACTGCTAACTAGCCGAGACATGATTGATAGCGAGGACATTAGGGCCACTACGAGTAAAGAAGTAAGATCGGAGATGAACCCCCTCACCATGGATAGACTGTTAGGCTCCATTGAAGCACTAGCCACGACGGTAGCGAGACAGGACGAGAAAGACAGAAGGAGACAGGAGGAGGACAGAAGGAGACAGGAGGAGGACAGAAGGAGACAGGAGAGAACTGAAAGGATGATGGCTGAGGTAATTGCTGTATCCAGAGAGAGTAAGCAAGCTGCCTGGGAAAGTGAGAGAAGAACAATGGAAACGTTACAGACAGTTTTAGACAGACAGGGTGATCTAGAGGCTGAGATGTATTCCGTAGATGAATGGACCGCTTACGATAGCCCAAATCGCGGCAGCCGACCTAATCCGTCTGGTTGCCCGGTTGACTTCAGACAGAAGTCCGCCCTTCCACTCAATTCAAACCCACCTTCGTCAGGACCCCAAGATGATTTTAGGCCTCCGATTCTGCGGAGAAGTGAACGGCTTAGACGCCTAAGGAAAGGGAATACGGGCCAGCCTGATAGGGAAAGTCTGAATGAAACCTTCAGTGATTTAGAGATTACTGAACCCACCTATTCCTATCCAGGGACCTCCAGCGGTCACGAAGGACAATCCTGGCTTGAACCCCCAGGGTCCCCGGGTCCAGCACCCCGGCATGAGGAAGAAAGTAGTAAGTATGTATTGCCGCGTGGAAGCCAATTCCACGCGGCTGGCGACGAGGAATACCTGGACGGCGAAAGGGAGGGCTCCCTAGGGCATTACGACCCCAGGGGTGGGCCTAGCAACCCCATAGGCATAGCGACCGGCCTAACCTCTAGTTTGTCCAGGCGGCAAGGGACGTATGGGGCTATGGCGACGCGTGGAAGCCCACTCCACGTGGAAGCCAGCGCAGAAGCTGAAACCCCAGGACAAATACAATGCAGTTTGGGAGTATTAAAGATTTTTTCACCTCTTTTATTGGCTACAGTCTTCGGAAATTCTGTAAATGTTTCGTTTAGCATGCATTGGCGAAAGTGACTGGCAAGCAATGTGACCGTGTACAAGTGCCCTGTTGGGTCGCGCTTCAAGCAGCACGATAGTGCCGCGGCTGCAGCATAGAAGCCGCAAATTCTTGTACCGGCTTTTTGCTGCTGAAAGTATCTGATGTGAAATGTGATGTCATCACTACTGTAATCTTCACGAAGCAACCAGGACACTTGTACCTTGGTCGAATCATTAACGAAATTATATATGCTATCGTAAATGTATACGTCTGAGGTGGATTCGCCGAATACGTTGGTTGCGCATACCCAGTGGTCGCCAATGCTCAATATTTGCACGAATCTCTGTCGTCCGACGCTTTCGAATTTCGGTATGGATGTTCCTTTCTCACAGGGGCCGAAAACGCTGTCTTGTAAGCCAGCCACCCGTCTGCCAAAATGCGTCTTCAGCAGCTTCATCCACGCATCAATTTCATTTGAGCCTATTTCGGTAATATAATTGAATGCAATGTCAGCCACTTCGATGGTTTTCGATGTCTTTCCTGAAAGTTAAACACAGTTTTGATTGTAATGAATTTCATGAAATTCAATTCGATGAAGCTATGTATATGTATATAGGGTAGAGTGGGGCAAACCGATCCCTATTGCATTTCACTAAAATTTATACTGATCTAGTCTGTTCACTTGCATGCATGTATGTGTACTTCAGTTACAATAGGCATTTATGAAGTGCGAATTTTGGTTGTGTGCTAGAAATTTCTTTGTCACATTTCGCTCAATATCACTCTATATGAATGTCCATGCAAACAAAGTCACGAATATACACATATTGCTACTATATTATGCCAGGAAGTTTTTACTTATCAGTTTATTACCGACGCTAGTTTAATTCATAGAAACTACTTAAGTTACTTACGTACCTGGACTTAACTTAATGCGATCGAAATCTTTATCTTCAATGTTTTCAGCCGATTTCTCCGGACCTGGACTTAACTTAATGTGATCGAAATCTTTATCTGCAATGCTTTCAGCCGATTTCTCAGGACCTGGACTTAACTTAATGTGATCTAAATCTTTATCATCATTGTTTTCAGCCGATTTCTCAGGTTCCAGTTCTTGGGCTGGATCTGTATTCGATTTCCTATTCTTCAATACACGTCTGCTGAAGTCAGTGTCAGAATACTTCGTACGCCTTCTTTTCGGTTTCCACTGTTCTTCCTCCTCATGAAGGAAGGAGCATTGTTTCTTCCTTTTCAACCCAATATTAATTGGCTCCGGCAATTTCTTTGCTTTAACAGCACCTCTAACTCTTTTCAGCTGTTCACAAAGAATTTCTCTTGGGCGTAATTTCGTCCTGCCCATTAGAGTGCCTCTCTTTAGAGTTCGAAAGTATGATTCAACTTTTGCATTAGTCATAGAAGGTGTTGACTGTTCCATTGAAGTTTTGCGTAGAGCAAGGTTATACATTGGTCGAGACCACAATGGAAATAAATGCATGAAATCCTTTAAGCACTTGAAGCCGGCAGGCGAGTACAAATCGTTCGATGTGCCACGTGACTTGTCGTCAGTCAGATCTGTTTCCGGAATGTCCTTAAGTGCATTAGCGAAAAACAGAGTGAAAGGGGATTTCTTTATAAGAGTGGTCTTTGTCAAGAAAGCAGAGATTTTCTTCTCGGCTTCAGCAGTGCTATGACTTTCTGTCTGTAAATAACATCAATGTTCATCATATCGTTGCAACTACAATCTCATTGAGAGTGGTTTCTATAAGTGTGTTGGCCTACACAATGGACTGGTTTTGAGAAAAGGAAAGAATTTATTAGAAATAAGTGGAAATAGAAGAAAAATATGAATATCATTTGGACACTCACTTCAGCATGTTTGTGCTCATTCCACAGAAACCGAACTGCTCTTACTGTTTTAACCTAAAAGCAGCTCTTAAGTGCATCAGATTCCATAGACAGGCTATGACTGAGTATTTCATTTCAGGTGGCGAACTTAGGCTATTTCATGCTTTGAAATACAAGGTACTTTATTGGAATGTTTGAACGTCTACCACAAAGACGCTAATAATTTAAACGGTCCAGTGACTATCAGATTAGGTAGTGCTTGTGGTGGGCAATAAACCATGTGAAACGCTTAGGGATGGTTAGGGTCTGAGTATTTCATTTCAGGTGGCGAACTTAGGCTATTTCATGCTTTGAAATACAAGGTACTTTATTGGAATGTTTGAACGTCTACCACAAAGACGCTAATAATTTAAACGGTCCAGTGACTATCAGATAAGGTAGTGCTTGTGGTGGGCAATAAACCATGTGAAACGCTTTGGGATGGTTAGGGTCTGAGTATTTCATTTCAGGTGGCGAACTTAGGCTATTTCATGCTTTGAAATACATGGTACTTTATTGGGATGTTTGAACGTCTACCACAAAGACGCTAATCATTTAAACGGTTCAGTGACTATCTGATTAGGTAGTGCTTGTGGTGGGCAATAAGACATGTGAAACGCTTAGGGATGGTTAGGGTCTGAGTATTTCATTTCAGGTGGCGAACTTAGGCTATTTCATGCTTTGAAATACAAGGTACTTTATTGGGATGTTTGAACGTCTACCACAAAGACGCTAATAATTTAAACGGTCAAGTGACTATCATATTCGGTAGTGCTTGTGGTGGACATTACGCCTTGTGAAACGTTTTGGAATGGTTAGGGTCTGAGTATTTCATTTCAGGTGGCGAACTTAGGCTATTTCATGCTTTGAAATACAAGGTACTTTATTGGAATGTTTGAACGTCTACCACAAAGACGCTAATAATTTAAACGGTCCAGTGACTATCAGATAAGGTAGTGCTTGTGGTGGGCAATAAGCCATGTGAAACGCTTTGGGATGGTTAGGGTCTGAGTATTTCATTTCAGGTGGCGAACTTAGGCTATTTCATGCTTTGAAATACAAGGTACTTTATTGGAATGTTTGAACGTCTACCACAAAGACGCTAATAATTTAAACGGTCCAGTGACTATCAGATTAGGTAGTGCTTGTGGTGGGCAATAAACCATGTGAAACGCTTAGGGATGGTTAGGGTCTGAGTATTTCATTTCAGGTCAGGCTAGTTGATGCTTTGAAATACATGGTACGATGTTTGAACGTCTACCACAAAGACGCTAATAATTTAAACGGTCCAGTGACTATAAGATTCGGTAGTGCTTGTGGTGGGCAATAAGCCATGCTTTGAAATACATGGTACTTTATTGGTGATGTTTGAACGTCTACCACAAAGACGCTAATAATTTAAACGGTCCAGTGACTATCAGATTAGGTAGTGCTTGTGGTGGGCAATAAACCATGTGAAACGCTTAGGGATGGTTAGGGTCTGAGTATTTCATTTCAGGTGGCGAACTCAGGCTAGTTGATGCTTTGAAATACATGGTACTTTATTGGGATGTTTGAACGTCTACCACAAAGACGCTAATAATTTAAACGGTTCAGTGACTATCAGATTAGGTAGTGCTTGTGGTGGGCAATAAGCCATGTGAAACGCTTAGGGATGGTTAGGGTCTGAGTATTTCATTTCAGGTGGCGAACTCAGGCTAGTTGATGCTTTGAAATACATGGTACTTTATTGGGATGTTTGAACGTCTACCACAAAGACGCTAATAATTTAAACGGTCCAGTGACTATCAGATTAGGTAGTGCTTGTGGTGGGCAATAAACCATGTGAAACGCTTAGGGATGGTTAGGGTCTGAGTATTTCAGGTGGCGAACTCAGGCTAGTTGATGCTTTGAAATACATGGTACTTTATTGGGATGTTTGAACGTCTACCACAAAGACGCTAATAATTTAAACGGTTCAGTGACTATCTGATTAGGTAGTGCTTGTGGTGGGCAATAAGCCATGTGAAACGCTTTGGGATGGTTAGGGTCTGAGTATTTCATTTCAGGTGGCGAACTTAGGCTATTTCATGCTTTGAAGTATAAGGCACTTATATGGCAAGTTTGAACGTCTACCAAAGAGACGCTAATCATTTAAACGGTCCAGTGACTATCATATTCGGTAGTGCTTGTGGTGGACATTACGCCTTGTGAAACGTTTTGGAATGGTTAGGGTCTGAGTATTTCATTTCAGGTGGCGAACTTAGGCTATTTCATGCTTTGAAATACAAGGTACTTTATTGTGATGTTTGAACGTCTACCACAAAGACGCTAATAATTTAAACGGTCCAGTGACTATCAGATTCGGTATTGCTTGTGGTGGACAATAAGCCATGTGAAACTTTGGGATGGTTAGGGTCTGAGTATTTCATTTCAGGTGGCGAACTTAGGCTATTTCATGCTTTGAAATACAAGGTACTTTATTGTGATGTTTGAACGTCTACCACAAAGACGCTAATCATTTAAACGGTCCAGTGACTATCAGATTCGGTAGTGCTTGTGGTGGGCAATAAGCCATGTGAAACGCTTTGGGATGGTTAGGGTCTGAGTATTTCATTTCAGGTGGCGAACTTAGGCTATTTCATGCTTTGAAATACAAGGTACTTTATTGGAATGTTTGAACGTCTACCACAAAGACGCTAATAATTTAAACGGTCCAGTGACTATCAGATAAGGTAGTGCTTGTGGTGGGCAATAAACCATGTGAAACGCTTAGGGATGGTTAGGGTCTGAGTATTTCATTTCAGGTGGCGAACTTAGGCTATTTCATGCTTTGAAATACAAGGTACTTTATTGGAATGTTTGAACGTCTACCACAAAGACGCTAATAATTTAAACGGTCCAGTGACTATCAGATAAGGTAGTGCTTGTGGTGGGCAATAAACCATGTGAAACGCTTAGGGATGGTTAGGGTCTGAGTATTTCATTTCAGGTGGCGAACTTAGGCTATTTCATGCTTTGAAGTATAAAGCACTTTATTGGGATGTTTGAACGTCTACCACAAAGACGCTAATCATTTAAACGGTCCAGTGACTATCAGATTCGGTAGTGCTTGTGGTGGGCAATAAGCCATGTGAAACGCTTAGGGATGGTTAGGGTCTGAGTATTTCATTTCAGGTGGCGAACTTAGGCTATTTCATGCTTTGAAATACAAGGTACTTTATTGGGATGTTTGAACGTCTACCACAAAGACGCTAATAATTTAAACGGTCCAGTGACTATCATATTCGGTAGTGCTTGTGGTGGACATTACGCCTTGTGAAACGTTTTGGAATGGTTAGGGTCTGAGTATTTCATTTCAGGTGGCGAACTTAGGCTATTTCATGCTTTGAAATACAAGGTACTTTATTGTGATGTTTGAACGTCTACCACAAAGACGCTAATCATTTAAACGGTCCAGTGACTATCAGATTCGGTAGTGCTTGTGGTGGGCAATAAGCCATGTGAAACGCTTTGGGATGGTTAGGGTCTGAGTATTTCATTTCAGGTGGCGAACTTAGGCTATTTCATGCTTTGAAATACAAGGTACTTTATTGGAATGTTTGAACGTCTACCACAAAGACGCTAATAATTTAAACGGTCCAGTGACTATCAGATTAGGTAGTGCTTGTGGTGGGCAATAAGCCATGTGAAACGCTTAGGGATGGTTAGGGTCTGAGTATTTCAGGTGGCGAACTCAGGCTAGTTGATGCTTTGAAATACATGGTACTTTATTGGGATGTTTGAACGTCTACCACAAAGACGCTAATCATTTAAACGGTCCAGTGACTATAAGATTCGGTAGTGCTTGTGGTGGGCAATAAGCCATGTGAAACGCTTAGGGATGGTTAGGGTCTGAGTATTTCATTTCAGGTGGCGAACTTAGGCTATTTCATGCTTTGAAATACAAGGTACTTTATTGTGATGTTTGAACGTCTACCACAAAGACGCTAATCATTTAAACGGTCCAGTGACTATCAGATTCGGTATTGCTTGTGGTGGACAATAAGCCATGTGAAACGCTTTGGGATGGTTAGGGTCTGAGTATTTCATTTCAGGTGGCGAACTTAGGCTATTTCATGCTTTGAAATACAAGGTACTTTATTGTGATGTTTGAACGTCTACCACAAAGACGCTAATAATTTAAACGGTCCAGTGACTATAACATTCGGTAGTGCTTGTGGTGGGCAATAAGCCATGTGAAACGCTTTGGGATGGTTAGGGTCTGAGTATTTCATTTCAGGTGGCGAACTTAGGCTAGTTGATGCTTTGAAATACATTTGTTGTGTAAAGTTAATAATAATAAATAAACAATTACATAAGTAAAGTTTAAATTTTTTTTCAGACTGGTGGTTGACTATTACTTTTAGGTTTTTTTAACCATTCCATAACCCTAACGAAAACTTTTAGCTAAATAGTAAATAGGTGCACACTATTTAAATACTATTTCAATAGGATCTTTTTCATGACTATTTTAGATAGTGGCACCAATAGTCATAAAGTATTTAAATACTATTTAATACTATTTAATTGTTTAAATAGTGACAACACTGGTAGTAAACTGAAAGAAGAGGCCCAACAACGAGAGAAGTGGCGACGTCGGACATTTGAACCTGCCTAACAGGCAGAGAACCACAAGAAGAACACTGGTAGACAGTGCCGCGCTAAGGATAGTGCGGGCTACGGTGTTGTGATTATTTTACAAAGTACCCCCGCTGATGACAAAAGGTCCACCACACACCTCAAAACTGCGGGACCGAGTGCTGCAGCACCCTTAACACCACACATTAATTCGGGCCTGTATGTGGGGTCTGAGTATGTCGGTTGTACATTAGGCGTACGTTTAACTTACTTACTTACTTAGCTAGGCCATAGTGTTTTTATTAAGTTTACTATTAACTAACTTTTTCGCCAATATTCGATAACTTTGTATGTACAGCGCCGTGCATTTGCCAGCGTTTAATAAAGAACAGACTTACTTACTTACATTAATACGGTCTAGTTTTATATATAAGGTCGTTGGGTCTGAGTATGTCGATCGTTTGTACGTGAGGCGTACGTTTTACTTGGGAGCTCACTCGCCATAGTGAATGTGATGCCCCTTAGTGAAAACCAATGTGTGTTTCAAAATGACAGACATACAAATTTGACCATACACAATCACAATAAACACAGTTCATTCCAAATGTGCAATAAAAATAATTAATTGTCACGTATCTGTAACATACATTAATTTTCAATATTTACGAATAAAAATGTCAATTTTTTTTGTATTTGCATCATAATTATAATTATTATTTACCAAAACAGACTCGAAATCAAAGTAAATAAACACGCCTCCATCGTTGGTCAAGTCAATGAATATTTATGAGATGACTTATAGTCTGTTTCACTGCGACCAGAGGAGTTTTAATAATATGTTCCACTTTGGGAACGTTGTTTCAATAATTAAACATCATTTGTCCATCTCTTGGCTGAAGGTAGCCGTCATCGGTGAGTTCTGCACTCCTTACAGGGGTGGACTGGGGAGTTCAAGCGGCCCGGGAAAAAAACAAAAAGCGGCCCTAACTTCATGACTTTTATTTTCTTTGTGCATTTTTTCATGCATACCCGAGGGCCAGTGACCTCCAAAGTCATGGGTCACTTTACAAATTACATTATGCAATAACAAAAAACGATAAATCGCATATATAATTTATAATTATATATAAAATATTAAGAATGCGTCAACTCAAGTTATAAATCCAGGAATTCATTCCCGTTGTGAATGAGTTCATATCGTCAGTCTTGCCATATGCTAAGCATACTGTGCAAAACAATGCTTTAGATTCTTTACAGTATGACACCCAATTCCTATTGATACCATTGCTTCTGAAAAATACCCGATACGCATTTGTAAATGGTAGATCAGTTTCACTCACACTAGGTTGTATTGGGTGAAATTTAAAAAACGATTGTAAAGTATTCTGTCGAGGACGTTTGAAATAGTAACTGGTGTTTTTATCATCGATAACTGAAGTTTCTGTCACTTCTTCTGAACTATCATTCTCGGCATTTAGATCTGCCACTGCCAGCGTTGTGTTGTCAGTTAACTCCGACGGCTCCGTAACATTTTCTAAATGTAAGGTGGGAATAAAGTTTGTTGGCACGACTGATTGGACCGAATGCTGATTGTTTTCATCGTTTCGATTTGTGTCGGGTTGTTTACTTGCAGAAGGTGTTTGTTGAGAGCTGGTGTCTTCAGTTTGAATTGGAGTGGCTTTAAATAAATCGACTAGATTTCGGCATTTAGCTCCATCTTTACCAAGAATCTTTAGTTTCTTATCTCTTACTTTCTCCGCACCACCTTTACATTTACGTTTCGGATTTATATCACTCATAACCGTAACATATCTTATTTAATTAATATTACTTATTACTAACTAACAAATTTAAAAGAAATTTTATCAAAACAAACTCAGTGGAAGACGCCGGAAGTAGAATGGAAGATGTAAATTCTTATCTAACATGGCGGCCGCTGGCTGTACGGAGCACTGTAGGTAAGTAAGTATGCATTGCTCTTTTTCAGTTAATTTACAAACCGGTTAACCGAAACTAAAAACCGGTTAACCGATGCCGCAATTTTTTGTAAAAAAACCTGTATCATCTGTACTAAATTGATTAAATTATTATATCACCGGTCCTGGCGGCCCACCGGGAATCTTCCCGGTGTCCCGGCGGCCCAGTCCACCCCTGACTCCTTATGCCAGTTGGATATCTTCTCGTTGGTACAATTTCCACAGCGATGGTCTGTTTGCCAGGATTCACTCCGTCATTGATTCTTTTGAATGTTGAAACCACATCTTCATCGTAAGCCACCAGATAATCAGGATCGGCCTCGGTTTCTTCCTTCGGCTGACGCTCATCTGTTTGGCGACAGTTGGCGTTGACAGCATGGTTTATTGCTCGCTCTACGAGTTCCGGCGGAGCATCGGCATCGGAATTGATGAAGGTGCTGTCCCGTTTCACTGACCTCTGCGGTGTGTCACTTTTATGAAAAAGTTTCTTGCCAAGAAAGGTCAGTATCGTCAAGTCATTCTCCTGCTTCATTTTGTGACGCTTGTCAACGAGGACTGCGACCAGAATGATAATGATGACAACGACGACGACACATCCCACGGTAACTCCAATGATCATATCTGTGTAATCTGTCGTGTAACTCAGACAGCCACCGAGATAAGTATTTCCGCCGACGAATACCTGTAACACGAATTGCAGTAGCCTACTCTGAATAAACCATAATAATTATTATGCAGTTATGGGCGCAAACAAAGCATCGCGGGGAAGATTATTATTTCAACTTTGAATGTTCAACATGCAACCACGAAACAAATAAAATTGAAATATTCCAAAAGTTACTGACTGCATTGCTCATTTGTTATGTATACCAACATTATACATAGCAAATGCCTGCTACAAAATGTGCAAAGATTTCTACGAATTTTTAGAAAGCCCCTTGCATAGAATGGACACAGAGCCGTATCATATACAGTGGTGGTTGTGAACACAACAGAAAAACAGTAAAATAATGATTTAATCATTTTTACATCAAATTGTCTAGAAGTTATGCATCACAATTATGCACTAGGCCGACATGTAGGCTACTACACAGGAATAACTAGAAGAGTTTACGACTGTATGTAGCACTGAATGTCTGATTGTCAAAGCTAGATTATAATTAGCCTAATATGGTACGCATGCTCAAACTGTCTCATATACAATACGCCTTTATTTAGACTTTTGCCAGGTGCAAAAAAGGCGCTATGTAAATTTTCATTACGTTTAAAACGTTTTAATTGTGCGACGTCTTTTAACATAGGTCATGCGTCCAATGACTGATGATTCGATCTTCAATTATTATTCTGTTAATTGTAAATAACATTTAGTTGTGTGCATATGTTCTGAGTTCTGACTTGCGAAAGCTTAATGACATAGTTGTAATTGTAATGGCAAATTTATGTAGCGATGCTTGAAGAGAAACTCTTCACATGCGCTCTTCATCAAGCGCCTACGGAATAAAAGCGTTGAAGGGTCAAGGAACTTATGCTGCACGTTGCTATAGGCAATTTATTTCAGAGAGATGGACTGACTACAGCGAAGCTTCTCTGTTTGAATGTGAAAGTTGGGGTCGGTGGGACCATTAGCTACTTCACCATTTTTCAGCAGAGCAGACATCTGCAGACATCCCTGGCTAAAGGTTCCTATATATACGCTCTGTTGTGAGGTTTTAAAATGTTGTGATGGTTGGACCAAGAATATGAAAGCACACATTTAAGAGAGATTTAAGAATGGTATCAAGGAGACAGCTTTGGTTCGGTGAGGAACTTATTTTTTCACACCCAACAACAGTTGTTTCTCTGATAGAATTCATACTTCTCTACTAAAGGAGTTCCTAGTGTGTCTGCGTTAGTCAGTCGATATAGCAGAGATGGGTACGATTAGCTAGAATTGCTAATCGATTAGAATTAGAATTAGCTCCTGAAATTTGCTAATCGATTAGAATTAGAATTAGCAAAAGCTTCTAGCTAATCGATTAGAATTAGAATTATCAGCAGCTAATCGATTAGCAATTAGAATTAGATATCGATAGTTTGATACAGTGTATATATTTCCTTCATGAATTTGTCAAATTTTAATCAAAGCACAACAAGTTACTACAGCTAGTTGCTGTAGCCTATTAAAATACATAAAGCTGCAGCCTATTACAATGCCTAAATCTGTAGCTTATTACAATACCTAATGTTGCACAACTGCTATATGTGAGAACAGTCCACATACCGGCAGGCAACACCACATCGGTCAATACATGCTGCAGTTATTGACATTGCTACTGCATAAGCTCACTATTGCATTTTGCAATTATCATATCTTGAATCAGTGCATCACTTAGCCTATTGCGCCTAGCTTTTACGACGTAGCCAGCAGAACTAAATACAAGTTCCATGGCAGCTGAGGCTGCAGAAAAACAGTGATGATTGAGACGAAGAACATGAAAACGTGAAAAATTTTCAGTGTTACATGAGCAGAATGGACATAGAGCCATGACCAGATAATTGAAGTTTGAAACAGCCTTCAGATAAGTTAGTAAGTAAGTATATTCTTCAAACTCAATATTACTAAACTCATTCTTAATGAACGCTTAATTTTCAGACAGCTAATCGATCAGCTAATCGATTTTCGATTAGCAATTAGCTGCAATTGCTAATCAATTAGAATTAGAATTAGCTTCAGATGACAGCTAATTGATTAGAATTAGAATTAGCTGTTTGTCTAATCGATTAGCTAATCGATTAGCATCTAATCGATTAGTTACCCATCTCTGCGATATAGTAGGAGCTTTGACCTTTGGTGCAATGGGTCCAATCCTCACAGGCGTTATCAATTTCTCGCGCATTAGGAATCCTAATCATTTCCTTGGTCTCCAGCAAAGGTTTGGGGTTTCTGTTCTTACACTAAATTGGTTTAGTATTTATCTTAGTGCGTGCATTCAATCAGTGTATTCAATGGTAATTACTGGTCTAAGACTTTGATGACATGTGGTGTTCCGCAGGGTTCTTCCCTTCTTTACATTGTACACAACCCCACTAGGCAGTGTTGTATCAATTACATTGCAAATGTAATTCAATTATAATTGCAATTACATGCTTGTAAATGTAATTGAATTACAATTACAATTACTTGATTCTGAAAGTAATTGAATTACAATTACATTTTGAATGTAATTCAATTACCAATTACTTTTCAATCATTCAGGACTTTAAAATTGGCAAACGATTTAGAATTTTTTTTCAATAATTTTTAATTTACTCTATTTTTAAACTAAAATATCCAATGGGCCAAAGGTTGCAAATTGTAATCTATATATTCAATTGTATTGTAAGTTTGTCAAGTATCCAAAATACAATTTACAATTATGATCCATTAAAACAAGGTAGAGTTTATTTGATTTTAGGAGTAGAAGTTTTTCAAAATGTAGTCTGTTAGAGAACTTAGTTGATTGCGCCTGGGTGAGTGAGTCAATAATGTCTAGCAGTGCTAAATGGACGCTCAACTGGAGCTGAAGATGGAAGCTCTGTTATCTGCAGCCGCAGTAAGCTGACTAAGAATGAGTGCATGGCTGCATGGATAGTCTGATAGTGATGGTCAGCCCTTGCCCTTGGGTCTATCAAAGTGTGCTGTAAGATTGTAAGAGGGTGTAAGGATAGAATAATGATGACAATTATGTTGCCATGCAATCATAATGCAGAGCAGTTAAGTTTATTCAATTAAAATGGGTGGCCCAGGTCAACCCAGCAGGCTAGCATCTTTGCTGACATTATGAAAGTAATTTGTAATTTACACTTCTTTCAATTACAAATTACATGCAATATTGTAATTGAAATACAATTACAATTACTGGACTTAAAATGTAATTCAATTACAATTACAAAACTTGTAATTCAATTACGTAATTCAATTACATGTATTTCAATTACTGAACAACACTGCCACTAGGAACATTGCTTGTCATTCATTCACGGGATATCATTTCTACGCTGGTAATTATCTTACATCTTGTATTGTGACCTGTTTGTAAATCTGTTTTTAACGGCCCTTGAGTAGGATCAATCATGTACGCCTGTACGGTGTGTATGGTGGACAAAAAGGCCAAAGAGGTTCCTACTTGTTCAATCAAAAACTGAATTTATAGTACCGGGTACTCCGCAAAATTATAACATAAAAATAGCTGGCGTCCATGAAGTTTTGCATAAATACTTAACAGAACGTTTGTGTCACTTGTCTGTCTGAAGCATGAACCTGAGAAGTTTTCTCTGGCGTTTAACCTATTTAGATAATTATAAATAATACTCGTCGCTGTGTGGATGCATCATTTAGATGGTTAGATATTTTGATTAATTTTATTCCTCCTACTATGTTGTCTATTTCTTATAGTCCTTAACTGAACTGCCTCATTGGTTAAAATTGATTAGTAATGGGATTTAGTACATTCGTAGTTACCAGAGGAAGACAACAATCCGCCTAAGCATTAAGAGCTTTAACAATGCGTTTTTTATTAGGAACGCTAACAACCGCCGTTCCTCACACAAGAAACTGGAAACCTAGGTCTGCTGAGCCGCAGCATATAATACGTATAACTGCGACAGCAAATCTAAGGTAATTAGATGGATAAAAGACTATGAAAGTGAAGGCAATTCAGAAGACAGTACGAGGCAGTGAGTTAGGCAAATACGATTACACGATCCAACTAGTTGAACGCCGTGTAATCGTATTTGCCTAACTCACTGCCTCGTACTGACTTCTGAATTGCCTTCACTTTCACGGCAAGACCTCGAATAGCGTCACAGTGCAATGTTTTGAGTTATCCATCACAGATATAGAATATGTGACCGACAGATTATGTATGTAGTTTAAGTAGTTATGCACCTTAGTACTGTAGTACATGTTAATCAGTCTTTCATCCCATTAATTATAATTATCTTAGGTTTTATGTCGAAGCCTTAAAAGTGCCTTGAATCAGACGGCGTAAAGTTTGGAATGATGCTATTCTGAATGCAAGGTTGTTTTTGCTGTATCATCAATTCATGTAATATATCACGTGAGTTGTTTTGACCTTAGCATGATATTATGCATTGTGATGTTGCGTGGTTCAGTGTAATGTGGCATGATATCATGACATGTTATATTATTGTAATATGTCGTAATTTTACTTAAATGTGTTGGTTATGGAACTTATGGTTACATTACCTTGACGGGATGCGAATCAGAAGCAGACACGCAGAAACTTGAACTGTCGTTTTTTGGTGGCTCTTCTTTCGGCGGTTGACATTGGAGTTCATTGTCTGTAAGACTGGTCACATTGCACGGCGCACTGCTGACGAAAACCTGATAATCTCCCATCGAACAACCATACATAAGGTGGCTGCCCTACAAAACAAACAAATGACATCAGTAACATAGCGCTAGTTAGACTCATTTTATTTCGGTAGGTGACGCATCTATCGCACTATATTCCCGTGTAGTCCAACACGTGGCCTTCGAGCATTCGACCCGCGGGCATGAGACTTAATTTGCCGTGTACAAATTGGTTTTAATGACTTGCGTCTTACAAGTCCCATATTAATCTATTAGATGTTTTCCCGTCCTAAGAAGGTAAAATAACCTCGATGAGGATATCAGCCCGCAAGTCTCATGCCCGCGGGTCGAATGCTCGAAGGCCACGTGTTGGACTACACGGGAATATAGTGCGATAGATGCGTCACCTCATCATCATCATCATCAGGATCCATGGGCCAAAAGCCCGTAGGTGTCCAATGCAAATTTCATCATCTGTTTCCATAATCCTCTGTCTTGCGCCAATACACTCAAACTGTGTAGGTCTTGTTTGCACCAATCCCTGATGTCATCAGTCCATTCCCTGTTAGGTCTTCCTCTTCGTCCACTTCCATCCATCATACCCATCATGACAGTTTTTATTTTTCTATTATTGTCCATTCTACATATATGTCCAAACAGACCCAATTTCCTTCTCATTACTGACTGTATTAGATCTTCCTTTATATGTAATCTTCTTCGGACCTCCTTATTTGTCACCTTCATTGTCCAATTCAGATGCAATATTCTTCTATAACAGTACATTTCAAAAGCCAGGATTTTATCACGATCAGTCTTTTTAATTGTCCAGGCCTCACACGCATAAAGAGCTGTACTAAACACGCATGTTTTCAAGACATTCAGCTTTGTCTTATAACTAATTTGCTTACTATTCCAGATGGAATTTAGTCCTGCCATAACTCCCTTTGCCTTTGCTATTCTTGCCTTTATGTCCTTTGTACAATCACTATTCCATGTTAACAGACTACCTAAGTACACAAATTCTGTTACATTCTCCATCACCTCATCTTGCACTTTTATTTCCCTGTCTATTGTCTTCTTGCCAAATACCATTATTTTTGTTTTATCCACATTTATTTTTAATCCAGCCCGTTGTGCAGATGTGTTCAGTGCGCAAACATTTTCCTGTAGCTTCTCACAACTATTCTCCAGCAAGTCAATGTCATCTGCAAATTTTAGGTTATTAATCAGTTCTCCCTGTACGGAGATTCCAGTTCCATTGTCTTGTATATCTTCCATGACTCTTTCCAAGTAAGTGATGAATGTATTGGGTGAAATTGGATCTCCTTGCCTTGTCCCTATCGTAGTTAAAAACCATTCTCCTATTTCCCGTCCCACCTTCACTGCAGATTTTGATCTGTCACCAATGTTTTTTAGTATTTGTATCAGTCTGTTTCCTACTCCATATGACTTTAGTACTGCCCATGTCACGTCATGCTTGATGGAATCAAATGCCTTCTGAAAGTCCACGAAACAATTATAGACAGGCTTGTTTTTTCTCTTGGCTTTTTCAGCAATCAACCTTAACATCAGAATTGGTTGGACTGTGCTTCTATCTTTTCTAAATCCTGCTTGTTCATCAGACATATATTCCTCCGTTTTTGCCTTCAGACGACTCAACAAAATTGTCATGGGTACTTTCCCCATATGGTTTATCAGTGCTATAGTTCTATAGTTCTTACATAATGTTAAGTCTCCTTTCTTAGGTATTGTTACAAGTATGGACTTCGTCCATTCCTCTGGTACTGTTCCCTCTTGCCACACTTGGTTACATATTCCCTGAATTGTCCTTATCATATCCCTTCCTCCAGCTTTTATCATTTCTCCTGTTATTCCATCTGTTCCAGGACTTTTGTTTTTCTTCAGCTGGTTCACCGCCCTTTCCACTTCCTCGTATAGAATATCATCCTTCTCGTCATCTTCAGCTGGTGGAGTTATCTCTCGCAGTTCTTCAAGCAGCTTTTTATTTGTTACCTCCGTCTCACTATATAGCTCACTGCAGTATTCTGTCCATCTTTCTTTTATCTTTTCTTTGTCCATCAAGGTATTTCCATACTTGTCTCTAATTGCTGTCTGTTTTGGTTGCCATTTCCTAGTTATAGTTTTTATCAGTTTAAACACTTCCCTTGTTTTGTACTCGCCTGCATATTTTTCAATGTCACAACATTGTTTCTGCAACCAGTTCTCCTTATCCTTCCTAGCTGATGACCTTACTACATTACATAATTTTTTATACTCTTGTGTAGCTTGTTCAGATTCCTTGGCCTTTAGTCTCATCTTCCTTTTTTCTTTAGCTAGTTCTAATGTTTGGTCACTTATCCATTTATTCTTTGGTTGTTCTGCTAAAGGTATAGTTGCTTCCACTGCCTGTTCTATGATCTCACCAAGTATGGTCACCTTCCTTTCCATATCAAGTTGTTCCAATTCTGCATCTTTGATTCTCTGTTCTATTTCTTTCTCATACTGTGCCCGCACCTCCACATTATCAAGTATTTGGATGTTTCTCTTCTTTGCATAATGCTTACTTGGTATGTGTCTCAGCTTCAACTTCAGATTACACAGCACCAAATTATGATCAGAAGATATGTCAGCTCCTCGGAATGTTCTACACAGCTTAACTGATGTTATCCACCTTTTATCAATCAATATTAAGTCTATCATATTGGTATGTTTTCCATCTGGTGATGTCCAAGTGTATTTCCTGCAGTCTTTTTGTTTGAATTTAGTGTTGCAGATCACCATTTGATATTTAGCTGCAAAATCCAATAGTCTTTCTCCTCTCTCATTTCTTGTTCCATACCCATATTTTAACATTATGTGTTCCCATCCTACATTATCCTTGCCGATCTTTGCATTCCAATCTCCACAAATAATCTTGATATCTTTTCTTGGCAAATCTTTCATTGTCCTCTCCAGATTCTCGTAGAACTCTTCAATATCTTCATCTGTGCTATCCGCTGTTGGTGCGTATATTTGAATAACTGATATGTTCAGAGGTTGTCCATTAAATCTAGCCACAATTATCCTGGAGTTAACTGGCTTATATCCTAATAATGCTGCCCTTGCCTTCGAGTTTAATAAAAATCCGACACCTCTCTGGTGGTCATGTTCCTCACCTGACCATATCACTTCACCATTATTTAATTCTCCACTCCCAGTCCATCTCATTTCTGACAATCCTAGGATGTCATAACGATATGTTCCCATTTCATTCCTCAACAACTCCAACTGCCCTGTTGCCCACAATGTCCTCACATTCCATGTTCCAACTGTTAGTCCTTGTTTTGTCATTTTCAGTCTCTGCTGATCACTCCGTTTTCCGGTAGCCAACTTTTCGACCCAACCCCGGTCAATCAATTGGGGACGCGGACCTTGTTTAACCGGGCGACGTCACCTACCGAAATAAAATGAGTCTAACTAGCGTTACATAGAAAGTTGAATTCAGGGCATACATCAGTGCTTCGCGGTTTCTTCTGTTATAATTTTTGTTATAATAACTTCGTCTTTCTCTGCTCCGTGCTGGAAGCCTGGAACCATCCTTTACTACAGAAAGTGGACAATCAGCTGCGGTGCGGACTGGAACAGATACCAAACGTCAAGCTAGACGATGTCCAATAGAAGCAGGTCACCCTTCATACTAGGGATGGTGGTCTGCGGATTAGACGGGAGTTTATGCTGGCTTCTTCTGGCATCGACTAAGTCACTTGGGTCAGCCATTCAGGGAAGTGAAAATTGGACGGACAAATATAGAATCCAGATTATGGTGGCCCGCAGTTCAACACTGCCGGTGGAGTGAAACCAGCACTTCCACATGCGTCTGGGATAGACCATTGGTCGAACGGACAGGATGGAGGTCTGGACATCATACACCGACCCACTTAACCGGGCCAGTGTCATCGCCGTACTCCGGAGACTGGCTCTGGACCCTTCCTATTTCATCATGTGTCCTGTGCCTCGGTAATGAGGCTTTCAGAGTGGCGGTCGGCCTTCGCCTTGGCCTTAGTCTTTGCGCACCACACCAGTGCCAATGTGGCGAAACAGTGGACCCAGGAGGGGGCCATGGCCTGGTGTGCAAATTGTCAAACGGACGATCTGGCCGACATCATCTGGAGAGCAGATCAAAAGGCAGAAATCCCTAGCTCGAAGGAGCCATCCGGTCTTCTTCGCAACGATGGCAAACGACCGGATGGAACAACCCTCGTTTCTTCTAACAGCCGGGGGTGCAGCTGAGCTGGCAGCCGTTCGCAAACAGGCAAAATACTCAGGCCTCCCTACATCACACACACTTGTTCCAATTGCCTTCGAATCATTGGGCCCAATTAATCAATCAGGCCTCGAGTTTATTTCAGAGGTGGGCCGTAGTTTGTCCACAATTTCTGGTGAGCCGTTTGAGACATAACATATTGTATTGTATTGTATTTGAACACTTGTTATAGCGCCCCAACCAGATTTCCCATTCAGAGGCGCTCCCGACTACTGCGCGAACGCTGAGTCGGAGTTTCACGCCGAAGCGCATGAGCAATTGCGAGTGAAGGACTTGCCCAGGGTCCCTACGCGGCGACTTTGAGGTGGATCCGAACCCGCAACCCTCCAGCTGCAAGGCACCGAACATACCCCTACACCACCGCGCCCCAGTTGTATTGTGATGTGTTGTATTGTGTGTTGTATTGTACTCCACGTTTATAATGCGACCGAGACACCCGCAGTAAAGATCCGAGAAATTAATCTCTGATAATCCGACCCGACCGGGAAGCGAACCCGGGGCGCCGACGCGGCGAGCGAGCACCAACCCACTCGGCCACTCAGGATCCTTAATTCGAGACGCAATCTAACTCATTTATTAATGTTTTAACAAGGTTTATAGTGGCTCAGAAGACTTTCATCTGTGTCAGAGCCACTCTCTCGAGCCTCATCCACTGCATCTTTACTCAGTATCCAATTTTATTGAGTCTCTTCTTGAACTCCATCACCGAGTCCGCAGTAACAATTTCCTCGTCCAACTTATTCCAATTGTTCACTACTCTTGTACTGAAGAATCTTTGCATTATTGTCCCAGATGATTTTTAACAATCTTGTAGCTGTGCCCTCGAGTTCTTTTGTTAACTGAGAATTCAAAGAGCTTTTGTGCTGGTATCTTGTCTCTTCCTGTCACTATCTTGAATGTCTCTATTAAATCACACAGCACCTCTTCTATTTTCCCGCAACTCTACAACGCTGTAGCCTTCTATTTGCCCGCAACTCTACAACGCCGTAGCCTTCTTATCTACCTCGGGCAAAAAGTAATAATAATAATAATAATTCCCTGGCGGTCATGGGATGTCACGGGGTGACAAATACATTAACTGTTTCCTGCTTGCAGCAACTTCAGTTACGCTGGGTTCGCGGCCGAACGGGTAGCTGCTGAAAAGATGTTACATACAGCCAACTCTTTGCAACACATGACTTTGCCCCTCTGGCTGTTGACACCCTCGGCCCTATAACCAGCACTGGTCTAGCACTCATTTCGAATTCGAGACGCAATCTAACTCATATTTCCAGAGAAGCGAGAGAAATTAATCATCTCTTTCAATGCCTCTCGCTAATAATATCAACGTTTCAACGCCATTGTTCATTGCAGGCAGCATCTTTGCCTTGCCAGAATTGGATGAAAAGTAGATTCCATAAAGTGTCTCAGGACAATATTAATTTTGTCCCCCGAAGAGTTATATATTTACTTCGCGTTAATAATACTAATAATACTGGTAATAATAATAATAGCAAAAACATCAACGAGGATTAGCCATCCCAGAACAATTCCCATAATTTTTAAATGATAATATATACATATAAAATAATTATATGACCTAAACTAAACAACACAGACCACCAAAAAGAACGACAAACCAGTGCAATAAAATATAATCGAGTATTAAAGGATTAGGTATTTACTATTATTATGAAATTGAAACGCTTCTCGTTGCTCTGGTAAAACAACTGAATATAGCCTACCAGATGAGCAGGCTGCAGGGTTAGATTATGCACGTCACTAAGTTAGACTATATTGATAGCCAGTCAGACAACTTTACACCAGACTACGACTACACTAATTTCATTTAGGCTAAATGAAACGCAAACTTCTGTTTCAATCCTAGATTAAAATAATAAAGACGCTGAAAACATCTTCTACTCCGGCATCTCTTCGTTTTACGGACCATAGTTGCACAATCTGCTCATGAGATAATCGTGAAATTGGGGTCTAGTGGAAATCGAACCATAAATTCGCGTTTGATTTTGATCTTGCATCCTCACAGACATTCGAATCAAAACCAAAACAACGAGAAATTCGTTATTACACTTTATATTGTGTAAGTAAGATGGGTTGTAAGCTATGCATGACCGATAAAGTAGTTCAGCTGAATCCTGAATGTTTTTTCGATCTTGTGCATATGTAGACAAAGGGTCAATTTACACAGATCGAGTTTCCTAAATTGGCGGTTCTTATGTCACCATGGTCCAACCGACTAGATTTTGTCCGACCTGTTTCCAAATTGCGGCTTGCTTTAAGCTCACAAGACTATAATGGTTCTAGAACAATTTTAAATAGAACGGGAAAAAGACGCAATAGAATGTGCTGTTATTTTAGTTTCTTTTGTTCTTTAGTATTCCAGCGCATGCTTTGGCACATGAATGACCGGCGTTTCATAATTCATTAGGTATAATAGATTGTGTAGTTAACTAACGTGTAAGCTAATGGTGTCCATTTTGTTGGAAACGAAGTCCATAGAAATGCCGTCGTTGAAAGTGACTCGATTCGAAACGAAATCGAACGCTTCTTTAGGCAGTGATTTGCTGATGTTAATGTATTTCTGAAAGTCGTCGAAAATGAATCCGAGATACATCTCAAATGTGCTTCCATCATCGTTTTTGAGGTTAGAGACTGGAGCACGCTTCCTTCTGCTGCCTGTCTTGTGATGGAATGAGGATTCCAGATCGTCAGCACCATGAAATCCTTTTCCAATAGGCACAGTGTCGTTGAAGAACGCCGAAGGAATGATTCCATGAGGAATGAGGCACGTCATCGCCGACGCATTCTTCAGGGAGCAACTCTGCAGCAATACAATCGAAAAGAATAAACCTATAACTAGAAAAGAAAAGGCATTTGCAGTACCATTAGCAGTGGCTTATGCATGCAACACAATGTAATAACCTATGCTGTCTATATTGTCATTTAGAATAGCTCATATAGATTACATATTATTTTACACTACACTGCAAAGCTTATTTAATAACGGGACCAGAGTTGTAAATGGCTTTATTTAAGCTCTGGATGTTAAAGTCAAGATGCGCGTTAATCGTCTAGTTAAGGATTATAATAATAATAATAATAATAATAATAATATAATAATAATAGTAGTAATAATAATAATAATTATAATAATAATAATAATCTTCATTTAATATTTGCAAACTAACAAGTACTCAGTATGATTACAATTTATACTATGAACTAGGAACGTATGATCACACGCTATTACAGGAATCGAATTTAACTGTTTGGCAGCCATGCATGGCGCTCATCACGTCCTAATACTCATTGTTTCATCGCCATCTGGCGAATGAAAAGACTGAGTCGACCTAAGGGAGGGTAGCGGGAAGCGATGACGCGTCCGTTACCTCTTCGTGCCAGAGTGTTACCATTGCCCTAAACCTCTTCCTCCGCATCCGTCTTCCCGTTTACATCTGCAGCTGTGGCTCACCTACATATGTATAGAGCAAATTTGGCATACCGAATATAAATGCGAATAATGTTGCCGTTTAATGTTGCCGTTTTGGCGTATCAACTAAAATAATTATTCTTTAACGGCTGTTTTGTTACAAGTATCACAGAGTAGAAAGATACCTGTAGATACATAAATAGTTTGCCACCCACATGACATAGATTCTCCCTTGGTATTAGCGACAGAGTGTGTTTCATATAAGATAAAGTTATCATCTCCGTTTCCGGCCGAAGCAATATGTCTTCTGAACAGGTCCCTGGCCCATGCGTCCGGAGTACGGGTCCATTTCGGTCGATTCTGCTAGATTAGTTTGCACCCGAGTTTGGAGGCCCGATGTACCACGTGACCAACCGAAGCGCCGGAACTCCATATAAGCCCGCGCAGACCCAGATCACGTCATTCTTGTGGGAACCATGGTCTACAGCAGGGGTGGCCAATCTTTTTTGGCCGACGGGCCACTATGATTGTTGGCAAGCACGCGGCGGGCCGCAAAATATATGTCCTCATAGCCTCCAAAGAAATACAAATGTTTATTTCATATTTTACAAGATGTATAAAAACAGGTACGACTATATTAGGTAACTAGAACTTACAACACTAAATCTTTTAGTGTTTTAGACATAATTATTATGCAGTTTTGCAGTAGTCGGAAAAGTAAGTAGGTGCAAAATGAGAAAAAAATTATTTGGAAGGGGGCCGTGCGGGCCGCCAATTAGCAGCACGCGGGGCGCATTTGGCCCGCGGGTTGGCCATCCCTGGTCTACAGGAATCATTGCGTGGCTGATGATGATAATCCTCAGTATGAGTATAGTCAGTGGTGGCACTACACCAGGCCATACCATTTGTCGTGACACCATGTGTAGGTGACTGATAATAGACCACACATACACACACCTGTGGACCTGCATTTGTCTGTTCCAGAATTGATTATTGCAATTCCTACTTATTGGTCTTCCCAAGGTCCGTCTATCCCCTATTCAATCTGTTCTCAAGGCTGCTGCTCGATTGACTTTCTTGAGTGCAATGAAGCCAGGCATCGAGACACAACTCAATGAACAGTTGATCAGGCAGCACGGTGTGAAATACACACAATTATTAACGGTTGAGATGGTAAAATTGATACCAAACATTGACGATGTGTATAACGATAATGTGGCCCCTAACACCATCACGACCACAGCTTACTTTCGGAGTAATGCAGCACCCATTACCAATACGGCAGACATCGAAGGAGTTGTGCAGGCGGCCAAAGATGAAGTCTTAAAGCACCTTGAGTCGTGATCAGGCTGGAGACTAAAGCGAGTTATGGCGTTAGATATTTGTATCGCAAAATATCAACCATTTCGAGGTAAAAGCTATTTCCCAACACCTAAATACCTACCTCCTCGCACAGTCATAAATGTGAAGAATGAGGACAACCGCTGCTTTGAACGGGCAGTATTATCAGCTATATACCCAGTAGAAAATAATCCTCAGCGCCCAACTAAATAACATGCCCACCTCAACAAGCTGGATTTTACTGGAATCAAATTTCCAGTGATGGTTACAGATATCGATAAATTTGAACGACAGAATCTAGCCGTATCGGTTATCGTGTTTGGGTGGAACAAGGGGTTGTATCCGGCTCATGTATCAGATCTGAACAGAGCCCACAATGTCGACCTTCTACTACTATCCGACGGAGAAAAACAGCACTATGTTTGGATCAAGAACTTGGCCCGCATGCTTTTTAAAAACAGCGGCTACGAACACAAGAAGCATCCATGCCGCCGTTGTCTCCATGTCTTCTCTGGGCAAGACCTGCAAGACGTCTGATCAAATCAAGGACTGCCGCGGTTTTAGCAATAAGCCACAGAGGTTTGTGGTGCCTGAAGAAGGCAAAATATCCTCAAATTTAAGAATTACCGCAAACAGATGCAAGTTCCATATATTATTTATGCTGACTTTGAAGCACTAAATGTCCCAGTAGAAAATGAAGAACCCTAAGAGACTAAGACCAGACTCATTGCTGAGCAGAAACCATGCAGCTTCTGCTATATAGTAGTTCAAAGCGATGGACAGTCCAACGAACCTGTGCTCTATCGTGGTGAGAATGCGGTGGAAGTGTTCCTTCATAGCTTACAAGGTCAGTTAGCTAATATACAAGAAATCTGGCTAATATCGCGGAGATGGTCATGACAGCGACCGATTACCAATCATTCCGTCAGGCTACCAAGTGCCATATCTGCGGAGATGCATTAGAAGCAGACAAAGTTCGCGATCATTGCTATATAACTGGTAAATACCGGGGAGCAGCTCATAATGAGTGCAACCTCAAACTTCGCATATATCCAGACAAATGTAAAGTATCCGTGGTCTTTCGCAACTTACGCGGTTACGACGGCCATTTTATTATGCAGGCAATGAGTGGTAATGAAGCTGAGAAATCACCTGTATTCCAAATAATATGGAGAAGTATATGACATTTAACCTAGGTCAGTTCCAGTTCATCGACAGCCTCCAGTTTCTAAACAGTTCTTTGGATAAGTTGTCAAGCAATCTATCACTAGATGATCTGAAAGTCACAGCGACTCATAGTAAAAAGCTAGATTTATTGAGACGCAAAGGCGTTTATCCCTATGAATACATAGATGGCTACAATCGTTTCGAAGAAGGCCAGCTCCCACCCAAAAGAGGCATTCTATCGCAAACTCACCAGAGAAGACATTTCAGATGTCGATTACCAACACGCCCAACGAGTATGGAAGGAGTTTGACTGTAAAACCATGGGTGACTACCACGACCTGTATCTCCGCACGGATGTGCTTCTACTAGCTGATGTCTTCGAGACTTTCAGAGCCACATCGATGAAATACTACAGTCTAGACCCGGCGAACTACATCAGCCTACCTGGAATGACTTGGGATGCATTGTTGAAAACGACAAATGTCGAGTTCGAACCATTGCCTGATATCGACATGCATTTATTCTTTGAAATAGGTCTTCGAGGCGGAGTATCGATGGTATCCAAGAGATTTGCAAAAGCCAACAATCCACAATGCCCTGACCACGATACCACGAAGCCAAACAACTGGATTATGTATCTGGATGCAAATAACCTGTACGGATGGGCTATGCAACAAATGCTTCCAGTAGGTGGATTCACATGGTGTGAAATTAATGAAAATTTTCTAAACGAAATCCTGGGAACACCGGACGAGGCCCCCGAAGGCTTTCTACTCGAGGTGGACCTTGAATACCCGGAACATCTCCACGACGCCAACAACGACTATCCATTAGCCCCAGAAACCCTACCTGTTCGAGAAGATTGGTTGAGCGACTATCAGCACTTGCTCGTGGACAAGTTGGGAGGCAAGTTCACAGAGTGTGTAAAGTTGATGCCCAGCCTACGAAAGAAGGAACGATATGTGGTTCATTACAGAAATCTCAAACTCTATCACTCGTAGGGCATGCGAGTTATCAAAATTCATCGTGCCATCAAATTTCGACAGGAAGCCTGGATGGCTCCATATATCGAGATGAATACAAATCTGAGAGCCAAGCCCACATCCGACTTTGAGAAGGACTTCTTGAAACTGGCAAACAATGCAGTGTTCGGGAAGACAATGGAGATTTTTGCGTAGGCGTATTAGGGTGGATCTAGTGGCTGGAACACAAGAGGACAAACTTCGTAAATTGATCGCCGACCCAGTCTATCAATCGCACCGCATCTTCAATGGCGGACTTGCTGCAATTTATAGCAGAAAAAGCAGACTGAGGTTGAATAGACCAGTCAATGTCGGCCAGGCAGTTCTAGAACTGTCCAAACCTCTGGTACAACGATGTTAAAGCGCGGTACGGCGATAAAGCTCAGCTTTTGTACACCGACACTGACAGTTTACTGTTCGAAGTGGAAACTCCGAATCCATGCGAAGATATATTGGTAAATAAAACTTCGTACGATCTCAGCGAATATCCTCGAGATAGTCCATACTTTGATTCCATAAACAAGAAAGTGGTTGAAAAATTCAAAGTTGAATGCAATGGAGTTCCAATAACCGAATTCGTGGGATTTCGCCCGAAGATGTATTCCATCCTACAATCTACTGGATCTCAGATTCGAAAGGCAAAAGGCGTTCAGAGCACATTTGTTAAGAAAGATCTACATCACGAAATGTACCAGGAATGCCTGTTTCAGCATAAGCTGATGCGGCACACACAGGTTGTAATTCGAAGTCACGAGCACCAGATTGGTGTGCACGAGCAGAATAAGATATCCCGTTCTCCACTGGATACAAAACAGTGGATAGCGGGCGATGGGATAACAACAAGGGCATACGGCCACTTCAGTATTTGTAAAAAGACAAAATTTCAAATGGTAGCGGAATATCTCAACGAACTTTTAGATGAATTGGGTTGAGCAATCTCTCTCGTGGAAGCTCTGTGCCTATAGGTACCACGAGCAATTCCTCGCGAACAAATCCACGGCCAGGTCCATCAACTAGAGGATACGATGCGGGCTGGTCAGCTTGTTGGACAACGTTTGAAATAGCGTGTATGGTAAGCGAGCAGCTAGGGTCTGTAGCCCGTCTGTTACCGCCCTCGAGCTCCCCAGGTGCATATAAGTAACGGACCAAGAATGGCCTCTTTCAGGCCAACAGCACGACGAGCTGGAAGAGAGGATTTTTGTTCTATTCTATCAGCCTTGATCGCTTTAGCCGGCTTCATGCCAAGCAAACGCGTTGGTTCATTGTTTAGTGCAGCCACAAGCTCAGGCAGCTGGCGAACCCATTCAGCCGACCTTTCTGACGAACCTCTGGCAGCAAGGAGTAACTCCTGAGCATATGTATGGGACAACAAATAAAGGCTCTGACAATGTCCGGTTGAATCGTTCAACGATGCCTTGCTGGCGATGATTTCCAACTTCTTCACGCCTCACTTGAACATCGTTACATCGTGCTTCGTCAGCAATGGTTTAATGGAGCCCATAAATTCGCGACCAGGATCGACCTGGAGCAGTCGAGGCCAAGTCAATGGACCCAGTTTATAAATTCAGCTTAAAGCGGCTCCGACTTCACAAGCACTTTTATCGATCAAAGGCTCAGCTTCTTTATATCGTGAGGTGACATCAACCACGGTCAGAGCAATTTTGTACTTTGTAAGGCCAACTTTATCATTAGGAAGATACAGCAGATCAGCATGATGAACGGTGTTAGTTAGGCCTATCTTCATCGAGCATTGGACGAGGAATGTGTCGTGGTACAGGCTGATAAATTTGCCACACGGCTTGTTTCTTCAATCATTTGCGAGTTTCAGCCTGCCTTTCACCTTGATGCGATAGAAAGCTAACCTGCAGCATGCAAGAGAAAATATTATGATATGCCTTAACATGTCTATGGGTGTCCGTATCCATGCATGCATGAGCAATATCGTACATGATTACATCATGACTATTAATTGTCAAGGTTCTAGTAACAGCGTTGTGGAGAGCACTGGTGTCGCCGGTGGCTAAATATGGTTGTGAGAGTTGGACACTGAGGAGGGAGGAGGAGAGACGAATAGAGGCATTCGAGATGAAGTGTCTGAGATTGATCTTGAATATATCCTGGACGGAAATGCGGACAAATGAATGGGTGTTGGGGGGGGGTGGCAGGAGTGGAAAGGAGTCTGCTGAAGACGGTAAAAGCAAGAAAACTGATTTATTTCGGACATATCATGAGAAGAGAGGGAACATGCATGGAGAAAGACATTACGCAGGGCACAATGCCGGGCGACCGGAAAAGAGTAAGACCGAGAACAAACTGGTTGGGCAACATAAAGGAATGGACGGGATTGACTATGGAGGAGATGATAAGACTGACGGAAGACAGGAGACGTTGGAGGAATATTGTTCATGATGCGGCCGACCCTCGAGACGAGGATTGCTGAGAACAGAACAGAACAGTAACAGCGCCACTTGAAATGCATTTGAACACTGGATTTTGGCTTGACAATAATGTTGCAGTTGAAGGGTGAACACTTAGAGAAGAGTGATTGAAAAAGATGGATGACTGTGGTTTTGGTTAGCATGGAGGTCTCTCTTAGGGCACTAGAGAGCGTTTCACATACCTAGACCATAAGTATTTAACTGGAAGGTTCCAGTAACATCATTATTTGCAATGGATTTCTACAGTGTATTTTGGCTTGACAATAAGGTTTCAGTTGAAGGGTGAGCACCTAGAGAAGAGTCTTTGAAAAAGGTGCGTGATTGTGGTTTTGGTTAGCATAGAGGTTCATCTTCAGGCCCTAGGGAGCGCTTTCACATACCTTGACGATAAGTATTGAAGTGGAAGGGTACAGCACAGCATTATTTGCAATTGTATTGTATTGTATTGTATTTGAACACTTGTTATAGCGCCCCTACCAGATTTCCCATTCAGAGGCGCTCTGCAATGGATTTCTATAGTGTATTTTGCTTTCACAATAAGGTTTCAGTTGAAGGGTGAGCACTTAGAGAAAAGTGATTGAAAAGGTGGGCGATTGTGGTTTTGGTTAGCATAGTGGTCTCTCGTTAGGCCCTGGAGATCGCTTTCATATACCTAGACTATAAGTATGTAATTGGAAGGGTCCAGTTACAGCATTAATTGCAATGGATTTCTACAGTGTATTTTGCCTTCACAATAATGTTTCAGCTGAAGGGTGAGCACTTAGAGAAAAGTGATTGAAAAAGGTGGGTGATTGTGGTTTTGGTTAGCATGGAGGTCTCTCTTCGGGCCCTAGAGAGCGTTTCACATACCTAGACCATAAGTATTTAACTGGAAAGGTCCAGTAACATCATTATTTGCAATGGATTTCTACAGTGTATTTTGGCTTGACAATAAGGTTTCAGTTGAAGGGTGAGCACCTAGAGAAGAGTCTTTGGAAAAGGTGAGTGATTGTGGATTTGGTGAGCATAGAGGTTCATCTTCAGGCCCTAGAGAGCGCTTTCATATATCTAGACCATAAGTATTTAATTGGAAGGGTTCAGTAACAGCATTATTTGCAATGGATTTCTACAGTGTATTTTTGTTTTCACAATAAGGTTTCAGTTGAAGGGTGAGCACTTAGAGAAGAGTGATTGAAAAAGATGGATTATTGTGGTTTTGGTTAGCATGGAGGTTTGTCTTCAGGCCCTAGAGAGTGCTTTCATATACCTAGACTATAAGTATTTAATTGGAAGGGTTCAGTAACAGCATTATTTGCAATGGATTTCTACAGTGTATTTTTGTGTTCACAATAATGTTTCAGTTGAAGGGTGAGCACATAGAGAAGGGTCTTTGAAAAAGGCATGTGATTGTGGTTTTGGTTAGCATAGAGGTTCATCTTCAGGTCCTAGAGAGCGCTTTTCATATATCTAGACTATTAAGTATTTAATTGGAAGGGTTCAGTAACAGCATTATTTGCAATGGATTTCTACAGAGTATTTTGCCTTCACAATAAGGTTTCAGTTGAAGGGTGAGCACTTAGAGAAGGTTGATTAAAAAGATGGATAATTGTGGTTTTGATTAGCATAGAGGTCTCTCTTCAGGCCCTAGAGAGTGCTTTCATATATCTAGACTATAAGTATTTAATTGGTAGGGTCCAGTAACAGCATTATTTGCAATGGATTTCCAGTGTATTTTGGCTTGACAATAATGTTTCAGCTGAAGGGTGAGCACTTAGAGAAAATTAATTGAAAAGGTGTGTGATTTTGGTTTTGGTTAGCATGGAGGTCTCTCTTCAGGCCTTAGAGAGTGTTTTCATATACCTAGACTATAAGTATTTAATTGGAAGGGTCCAGTAACAGCATTAATTGCAATGGATTTTTACAGTGTATTTTGCCTTCACAATAATGTTTCAGCTGAAGGGTGAGCACTTAGAGAAAAGTGATTGAAAAGGTGGGTGATTTTGGTTTTGGTTAGCATGGAGGTCTCTCTTCAGGCCTTAGAGAGCGATTTCATATACCTAGACCATAAGTATTTAATTGGAAGGGTCCAGTAACATCATTATTTGCAATGGATTTCTACAGTGTATTTTGCCTTCACAATACGGTTTCAGTTGAAGGGTGAGCCCTTAGAGAAGAGTTATTGGAAGAGGTGTGTGATTATGGTTTTGGTTAGCATAGAGGTTTGGCTTCTGGCCCTAGAGAGCGCTTACACATACTTAGACAGTAAGTATTTAATTGGAAGGGTCTAGTACCGTAGAAGCGAACACTCAGTTGTTTGTACATGGAGACACGCTCAAACAGATAAAAGAATCACCCAAATAGAATAATATTTAGCTGAGTTGAGGCCTTTTCCCTTGATTCTGAACTTTTGACCTTGATTTTTGGGCTTTACATACATTTTTTAGCAATTTTAGATGGCTCCTATTCTGCCCTTTTGACCTTGAAATGACCTTGGATTAATTTTAAGGCCAAAGGCGAAAATCAACTGCCATTGAGTAACTCAGAATCATCCAGATAAAGCAAAATTTGGCCGAGCTATTGCCAATTTTCTATTGATTTTGACCTTTTGACCTTCAAATGACCTTTGATTATGTTTTCCATCTAGTACTATGTATTTTCTGATGCAGCCCTTATTGGTCCGATCAAACAGGTAAAAGAATCACGCAAATAGAATAATATTTAGCTGAGTTATGGCCTTTTCCCTTGTTTTGGACCTTTTGACCTTGATTGTTGGTGTTTTACATAAACATGTTTATCAATTGTAGATGGCTCCTATTCTAACATTAATTAGTAGACATTGACGGATCTTCATGCCAAATTTGGTGCTTTTATCGGCCAGGTAACGATAATTTCACTAAGCCATCTCACTAAAGTTGTGTAAATTTGAGTCATTCATTCCCTATCGGCGGCCATCTTCTTTGACGTGATAAATTAGACCACTTCCGGTAGTCCGATTTTGGTAAACTTTTGATATGTTCTCCTACATACAAAATGCTATATAAAGAAAACCCATAACATCTTTTCTTGCAACTTTTTTTGGGTCCCGTGACATATCGATCGTACTAATACGGCCATTGGTGATTTCCATTCAGGCATGCATCAACTGTGTACCCTGTAACCTTTCCTTTCCTATCACTCTGCTCCAGCGTCCGCTCTCTCTCTCTCTCTCTCTCTCTCTCTCTCTCTCTCTCTCTCTCTCTCTCTCTCTCTCTCTCTCTCTCTCTATATATATATATATATATATATATATATTTAAAGTACGGTAAACGAATACATCTATTATATACAAATATTATACATATTATATATATATATAATATGTATATATAATATATAATATATGTATTCGTTTACCGTACTTTAAATATAGTACGTAAACGAAAATTATCATCAACCGTGAATCCCTTGAAACGTATGTACAGTTTTGGCATTCAGAAAGGAGCAGAGGAAAGTCGAAAACTGAGGCTCCTGTTGTCGGTACTCCTTCCATCAATTCATTCTTTAAGATGCAAACTTCAGGTGCTGATATTCCTTCAGCTGCAGATGTTTGTGGAGAATGCAGATACAGCGAAGGAAGAAGCCGATAGGCCTATTAGTTCACTTTGCTCCGATGTGCCGACAACTTCCAAGTAGAACATAGACTTCATTAGAGGTGAGGAAATTGACATTAGTTCAAGTTCCACTGTTACCTCAGAATGTGATTTAAGCTGGGCCGATCTTTCGCTATGCTGATCGGGCACACTTTTCTTCCACTATCGCATCTGCTTCCTTTAATTAAGAGCATGACTTTATCTCAGGACCCATGTCATCCTATAGTAGTCCGTTTGAAGAAGATGGAAGCGGGAGGCCTATTGTCAGCAGCAAGCACCAGGGTGAGAATTACCGGGGGAGATTAGGGGGTTCAACCCCCCCTTGTCTTTCTTAGGATCCCACAATAAGGTCTACATTTCTCATACAAACTGCACATAAATCAACGTCTAACCCCCAAGTTATTTTTTTTACAATTCTCATACTGGCAAACACTACTATTAATACTTCTACTGGAAGCCTGAAAGTTACTAGAGATTGGTTGTGCTTCTCGCCATATGTAGACAAGAGAATTAGACCATATTGCCAGAACTGCTGGTTATTTGCAAACAGGACAAACCCTAATCTTCAGTGGCAGTGGATTGATGCCGTTCCTGGATCATCACGGCACTATGACAGTAGCATGTTTACTAATTGTTTAGGCGGCAGATAAATATTATATATATCTTTTTAAGGCTTGAATTAGTCCCTCGCAGCGGAGGGGTCAGCCACTCGGATCCTTCTTCTCAACTTTTTCTGTCAATGGTAGCCTCTTGCTTCAGTCTGAGAGACTTCAGATCTTGTTGTGTCATGTCTCCCTATCTCTTCTTCTGCCGTCCACGGCTGCGGCGTACGGTGACCTCTGCCGTCATAATTCTCTTCAAGCAGCTTTCATCCTCTCTTCTCATCACATGACCGGACCATCTCAATCTATCCTCTCGTATTTTGTCAGTAATGCATGCCACTACCAGAGTCTTTCTGATGTCCTCGTTTCTTTTTCTATCTTTCAGCGAGACTCACGTATCCACCGCAGCATTCTCATTTCTGTTATCACCAGGAAGCCTTCCTCTCTCCTCGTCACTGCCCAGGCCTCTGCCCTTTATATCATCACTGGTCTTATCATTGTCTTGTAGGCCTACACCTTTTCCTTGAGAGAAATTGGCAGTGATGGGCACAAAGTAATTTTTTAGTTAAACTATAACTATTTTTCAAATAAAATGAAAAAGTTTAAAAAAGTTGGCAAAGTTCTGATATTGTAAATAAGTTAAGTGAACTAAAAATATTTAGTTAAACCTTTTCCAACTTCTTAACAAAGTTTTTCACAAACATTTTCACAATGACAGAGGTTAAGCATACAACTGACAGTACCGTATATAGGCTTAACTGTTGTCTAATTGCATCTCATATGACACGAGTTACTTGAGCAAATGAGTAAACAAAACAATACCAGAATCAATGGCTCTATTTGTTGAACTTTTTGCTTCTGAAAACTGTTGTGCGTGCTACCCAAAAGAGTATTTTTTAATGCTTTACTAAGTTCACTGAGATGTTAAAATTTGCTTTACAAATGTGAAAAAGCGTTCAGCTTCAGCGGGCTTTGCCCATCTGAGCCTCTGACCTGACAAGTATAATAGTGCTGAAGGCCGACTTATGGCCAGCGCGGTAGCGCGAAATTAGATGGTCACCATGCATATGGACACCATATAAGGTCGCGCTACCACGCTTGCCATAAATCACCTCTGCAGCACTAGTTACTTGTATGACTGCCCTGGCTATGCCCTGGTAAAAAAGTGTCTTGCGCCGCCACTGAGTATAGTATTAGAGCTGTACTTCTTGCTGGGTAAGTTCATTATGGGTTTTATTTCATTGTTTTATTTTTATATTCTCATTTATCTGTTACCAAAATTTATTTCTTTTTAAAATTACTCTTATATTTTTATCGAGTAGTTCCTTTTTCTAAGAGTTAGTTCCCAGAGCTATAAGAACTATCAGTGAATCCTGTAACAGTATCTGAACTAGGCGACGTAACTCCGTCATATAATGTTGGAGAACCTCCATCATAGCTAATAATGACCACAAAGAAGGGCATGATACAAGCATGTAACGAATGAGTGCTCTATTTTACCTCATACATGGACGACAGTCGACAGTTATAATTAGTGTGAACTAACCTCTCGGCTGTAGTTGGTCTCTGACTGGCCCGTTGTCTTGTTTACCACAAACGTCGTGATATCCATAATTGGGTTTTGCACAGCGTCCAGGTTGGATCCAGAAACAGTCAAATGAACGTCACCCCTGTCAACGGAACAATCAAATCCGGTCTCAGTCTCGAAACTTCTCAATTACCGTTGTGGTAATTAGCAAGAATCAATCGATTGTCGCTTCTAAGCAAACCCCATTTTAAAATCATGATTTTTAGAAGAACCGTTCGTAATTCATGAGGTTCAAGAGACTAGAAAAAGGCTACGAGCAATACAATCACAATTTTAAATAAAGCACGCATTTAAGCATCCAATGAACGATTGTTAGGCCAAGGTCCCAGGCGATCGAACGCTCATTTCCAAAGTGCCTTCATCAACCGTGGTAACCTACTCGCGCACTGCGTTCATCATACGAAATAAGATAACTAGTGGTCGAGCCAAGCAGACCGCATGCAGAGAAAGAACCGCCATTCTGACTGTAGTGCAGAAACAAACCAGCACTACATTACATTACCCTCATGTGTATACGTCTAATAAAGACCACGGTAAGATAACCGCCCATGTCAGTCGCTGATCGACTTCTCAATTATTGCGACCGATTATTTCGTCTAAATGCAGAATTTGCCCACGAATTTCGAACATGTTGGAGTTTTCTGGTGCTAGGGTTGTGTGCCGGACTTAGGCCTATTCGTCGGTTTCGTCAAAGATTTTGTGCATCTAGGAGATATTTTGTCTGCAAGTCGCCTTGGCCTACGTGACTGCATCAGGCCCAGATGTGCGATTGAGTCTGAATCATAGGCTATACGGACCGTGTAGGAGTGTACGCCTCCTTTATTAGCCGAATGTTTTTGTATCGGCGAAGGACGACCGACGCGAGTCACTGGAGTGACCTTGACCGAATAGTCAATCCACCGATAAACACGCGACGAATGCCTCGTCTAAAAACTGCATCTGGCACCTCAACGAATTATCCGGACGTGCGTCTTCTTCTACCAACGAGGGACTGCTCGGTGGCAGCGTCATCGTGAGCTGCGAGCGCTGTCACCTGCTGTCTCTCGTCGGTACGTGACTTTTGGCGTCGCTTTGGCCAGTACCGGCCTTACCATTGTGCGAACCGTGCAATTGCACATGGCCCGCAAATTATGGGGGACCGAAAATGTCAGAAAATAAACATGAACAAGACACCCCAATAATAAAAAATTTCAGTTTGCGGTATTGTCAACCTGAATTTATATTAAACGAATATTTGATGATGATAATAGGCCTATTATGGTTTCAATTAAATCTTCGCTTTTATGAAAAAAATAAAAAAACAAAAATCAAATGGTACAAACTTAATTTTCTGCGACATTTTATGTGACGTTTTCGGGCTCCCTATTAGTGGGGAGGCCTGAAAATCTCACAGTAAAACCTGTGATATTTTCGGGTCCCATATTGTGGGGGCCCGAAAGTGTCACAGAAAATGAACATGAACAAGACACCCTAATAGGCCTAATAATGTTATGGTTTCAATTTAATCTTCTCTTTTTTTGTCAAAAATGAAAGTAAAATTGTACCAAGTTTAATCCTTTGACTTTTATTTTTTGAAAAATATATTTTATGTTGTCGCAAAAGAAACAGAAATAATACTTTGCCATACTTTGCTTAAATTTTAAGTGAGAAAGTTTACATCTTGAATACTTGTGTCCGTGAGCTATGCCTAGAAAAAGTTAGTTTCTCTGGTCCAAAAAGTTTCAAAACCACTGTTGTATGTGACTGTGTATGGCACCTTTGTTTATTATTTTATATTATTTCTTTTAGATTTTCAAAGATTTTATTTTTAGGACTTATTATTTAGCACACACACGCACACACACACAGACACACAGACACACACACACACATATGTATAATGATTAGCCATGAAAACAATTTGACTTGTGTCATGGGAGCCCGTACAATTAAACCTGTACAGGGCCCGCAATATACTAGGGCCGGTATCACGAAATAGAGTATCCGTCCTAAGACTATTCGGGGGTTGTTGTTGTATGAATTTATCCCCCCGGATGGAATAAACCGGTTTAGAGTATCCGGGAGGATAGACCATTCTATCCCCGTCGTCATAATTATGCAGCACGATAGCCTCGACGAAAATCCAGTCAAAATCACCAAAAACGAAGTAAATTGATTTCAGGTCGACGTACAAACTAAAGATACGCAACTTAAAAATATTTTGTGTGTACAATAAATCCAAACAGTACGACTGAATACACTTAGAAACCGCCAAAAATGCAAACTAAACCGAATACTTCATTTCGCTAAGGGGGATACTCATGTATGGAGGATACTCTATTGCGTGACACCGGCACTGCTTTGGCGAGACCCTTTAGGCGCCAGTTGTTTAGACGCCGGCCGTTTAGGCGCCGGCTGTTTAGGCGCCGGCTGTTTAGGCGCCACGGTTTTGGCTCGACGACATGGCTTGATTACGAGTAATATTAGTTCTAATGAAACCGATAGGGTACGTTAGATCGATCCAGCTTCCATTTAATCGAGAAACAAATTTTCATCAATCCAGCTTCCATTTAATGAAAAAATTACTTTAGGTTGGTAAATTATTTCTATCTCAGAAACACGCAATCGAAGTTGGATTTGATGAGAAAGTTTGTTGGTGAACAGTGGCTGGAATGATGAAAAAGTTTTTTTGTAAATGGCAGCTGGATTGATGAAACATTTCTTTCGGAAAAAATGGATTGGTGAAAGAATTCTTGCTGAACCAGAAGTTGCATTGATGAAAGAATTGTTTCCGTAAATGGAAGCTGGATTGATGAAAAGAATTTGCTTCGATGGGAACTGGATTGATGAAAAATTGCTTCAATGGGAGCTGGATTACTGAATAGAATTGTTTTCTTAAATTGAAGCTGGATTGATGAAAATAATTTCTTCCTTACATCACTACGTTTATTAGCGCCAAAATGTCCGGCGCCAAAACGCCCTGCTTCGCTGTCTCTCCAACCTATCGACGCAACCTGGTCCAGAGACTATGAACATCCATGCCATCTGTTAACTGTCGACAGGAATCCGTTGGTTGGCTCCACCATGAGCCCGCCATCAATGATGCATCGTGCAGTCGAGTCCACGTTAGGGGCCAGACTTTTTTGTAACCCGGGCATAGCCAGGGCAGTCATACAAGTATCCAGTGCAAAGGGCGATTAATGCCCCAAATAAATTCTCGGCAGGGCAAAAATTCTGGTAGGGCAACGATCAGGGCAAAGGCTAGGGCAAAGGCTTTCTTACCAGGGCATTTGCCCTGGCTTGCCCTGTTGTAGCGCCGCCGCTGCTTAGCCGATTTCATTTAAGCCGAGTCCGAGTCGAGTCCGAGTTCAGAAGTGTTCGAGTTCGAATCCGAGTCACTAAAGATCATGTCCAGTCCATCAACCTAAATACACTGAAACACGCAATTCATTGGCACATAAAAAAAATAACAGCACTCTTTATGCAGAGGGAATTATTAATGTAATTTATCCAAGCTGCACATGAAAACACAAGATTAGATAAAGTTTTAAATATTTTCGATAATCTGGTCGCATACAAATTATTCCACTGCTAAACACAATTTCAACAGGCGCACTCGTGGCAGGAACAGCTAAAACTGCAACTACCATTACGTGTAGTCGTGGCAATATTCAGTTACCTGTTCTGTCGAGAAATCGTGACCGGAAAACCGAGACAGCTAGTCAAATTTGAGTGCAGGGTTTCGAGTCCGAGTCCAAGTCCGAGTTGTGACATTCCAAGTCCAAGTCCGAATTCGCAGAAAATCGGTCTCGAGTCCCTGGCCAACTCGAGTACTGCATCAATGCCCGCCACTGGTAACTCTTTGTCTAGTTTACTGTGCATTGTTTTGCTACCTTACGTAATAGTCTTGTACTCTAGTTGCAAATGACATTTATAGACTAGCGCAGAAAAAGCGTTTATGTGAGATACTTCAAACTGCGAAATACAAAATGTCCTGTGTCATGCAGAATTACTTCTGATTTCATGCATGTCTCTGTCTATACTGGCTATCAGTTGTTGGATCTCTGGCTAAAGAACAATGCAAATGGCAACCGGTGAAACGAATATATATATATATATATATATATATGCCGCGTAGGGACCCTGGGCAAGTCCTTCACTCGCAATTGCTCATGCGCTTCGGCGTGAAACTCCGATTCAGCATCCGCGCAGTAGTCGGGAGCGCCTCTGAATAGGCAATCTGGTAGGGGCGCCATAACAAGTGTTCAAATACAATACAATACAATACAATATATATATACACAATATATATATATACACTGTGTCCACGATAAAGTAGAACACTAGACTTTGTTAAATATCTTGGTCAATTGTAGTACTATAGGTGCACATGAACTTCAGTCTATTCTATCTACACCCTGCCAATTTTATTACAATTGATGCAACGGTTACGACGATATACCCTTATGAAATTGGGTGGTTCAGGAACCACGTTACCGAACAGTAAAAACAGATGTAAACAGATGCGTGCGCGGCTGATAATCCTGACTCAGCACCAGTTCTTCGACAGTATTGATATTGTTTGCGTTCGTAACGCCCGATCTCGTGGTTTCCTTGCAACTGATCCGGTTGCGGAATCTTTTTTAACAGCTTGCTGACACCAGCTATAGGGACCAATTTTTCATTGGAAATTCTGTAATGAGTCTCCTTACGCCATACCCCTTCGTGTCTCTCAACGCCTTGATTAAAATCTTCTCCTCTGTGCTGAAAACCATTTCTTTACAACCAACTACTGTTAGGTAAAACAGGTCTCGTAGTGTAACTGTTTCTGAAAATGACGCTTATAAACAACAGCCTGTGTATCCTCTGCGGTAGCCAGAAAAATGACGGCATTCTATGCGTTTTACTGTTCGGTAACTTGGTTCCTGAACCACCCAATTTCATAAGGGTATATCCTCGTAACCGTTGCATCAATTGTAATAAAATTTGTAGGGTGTAGATAGAATAGACTGAAGTTCATGTGCACCGAATTTAGTACCTATAATAATACAATTGACCAAGATATTTCACAAAGTCTAGTGTTCTACTTTATCGTGGACACAGTGTATATATATATATATATATATATATATATATATATATATATATAGTTGGTTAATCAGTATCTTACGTTACGAGTATTTCCGTGGGTTCGATGGCTGTGATGACTGGATTTCCAGTGTACTTGAAGCGAAGGTTTTCTGCCCCAGACGTTACATTGATTGGACCCGAGTATTCAACGATCATGAGCAAATTCCGGTCGACGTAAGCGAGCTCTGCCGGCGGAATTCGGACAGTTATGGAAGCACGTAGGCTGCAAATACAACAAAAGCGTAATTGTATAGCACATAATACGCTTCAGATGTATATAATGTGGGGCACCGTTGCCGATTGGTTAGAAGACTCGCCTTGTACAGTGATGGGCATAAAACTAATTTTTTAGTTAAACTATAACTATTTTTCAACTAAAGTAAAACAGTTTAACTAAAATTGGCAACTGATTTTGTAAACAAGTTAACTAAACAGGTTAGCTAACTTGTTTACAAAATCAGTTGCCAATTTTAGTTTAGTCTAAACTAAAAATAGTTCAACTTTCCAACTTTTTACAATCTTTTTTCAAAAACATTTTCACAATGAAAGAGGTTAAGTGAACTGCAATAATGGAGAGCGTCAGTGACAATTTCACTTTCAAACTAAGTAATGTTTACTAGACTAATAGTCATAGTACAATTCTACCAGAAAATAATGAAGACATATGCAGTTGTTAATACAAACGATGATGCATCGTGCAATGCAATGCAGTTCACTTGTCTTGAGTAATAAAACCAGTTACTCATGACAATCATTGAGGAAGATAGCTGGGTAGTTGCTGATTTTGTTAGTTAAACTTTTAGTTAATAACTAAAATATATTAGTTAAACTATGGTTTTAACTAAACTATTTGTTTCTAGTTAAACTTTATTAACTAAAAGAAATTTAGTTTAACTAAAAGTTTTCAACTTTTTAGTTAACTTTTGCCCATCACTGGCCTTGTAATACGGAGAGTTACGGGTTCGATCCTCCTCCCCTGAGACGGTTACTGTGTAGGGACCTTGAGCAGTTACTTCACTCACAGTTACTCAGGGCCATGGTTGTTCATTAGATAGTGGTGCTTCATAAATGTAGAATAGTGATACCTTCTGCAGCTTAGGTTGACCTTTTAAAAGCATTACAAAGAACATAATTATAACTCAAGAGTGGTTGCTTTGCTGACAATACATTAGGGTGGTGCCCAAAAAAATTATTTTTAGTAAATTGATGGGACAGCCCTAGGTTGTGTTCCTTTTGATAAAGTAAGTTAGTGTGTAAAATATTATAAAGATATTCCATCATTTAAGTGTGCCACATAAGAGGACAAGTTTTCAAAATTTTAGACAAGGATCGTAAGCACAATTGTGATAATATTAGAAACTTTTTTCGTATTTTGTGTAAGATCAAGTAAACCTTAAATTGTTTTACTTAAAAGTAGAACAATTAAAAAGTACTGGTGAGCATTAGTAAGCCTTATAAGTTTGATTAAATCATAAACTCATTTAAATATTTATTGGTCCATTTTGTGACCGTTGACTTTTTGGGTTTCGAAAACTTTTCGATACTCGGACGCCACCTGGAGCAAGGCCTGCTTCTGACCCTCATTCTTGGTCAGCATTTGATTTTATTCTAGTACCAATGCCACTTCCGTTTCTATCCTATCATTCACCACACTCAACCTATCTTCAGTCTGCTGACACTCCAACTAAATGCTGTTCTATTTCCACGCATTACTATAGCTGTCCTTCATTCAATCAAAAGCTGCTGCTACTTGCAGATTGATAATATTGATTGGCGAGGTCTTTTAGTCTTTGGGGTTTCTGCCTCTTCACCAGACTCAGAGTTTTCGACGCAATCTATATAGCAGTTATCACTTTCTGAAGCATCAGATTTAAATAACTCGGCAGCTGTCTTAATACCACTGGACCTGGACATTGGAGTAGTAGTAATAGATTGTCTCTTGTCTCTTGATAAATTCTGCCCTTAATTTCATCTGGTTTCTCTTCTGTTTTCTTCATCTTGTTTTTCAATTTGTTATCCACTTGTGCCATTGAACTTGACATCCTTCCATCTCTGAGCTAAGCCTGCAGAAATGCTCTGTACTCAGGATTTTATTTTTCAATTCCGCATCAGAATGTGAAATATTAAATGATTTCCCTATTGATTCAACAAATCTTTACTCTGTGACTTTCTGTGTTTCTCCACCTCTCCATGCTGCCTTTTGTGAATTCCTCCACTCATTGTAGATCTTCTCAAGCCTCCAGATTGCATTTTGCATTGTAGTCACAGGCAAGTGAGCTCTATATCAGAAAGCTGCAACTGTTCCAACTGTCATGCATGCACTTTCACGAACAGTTTGCCATTGACTTTTAACAAATGAAAAACCTGCCATGTCTGTTTTAATTAAAGCAGCCGTGCAATATTGATTGAATCATGTGTGAATCCAACAAAGCAAATTTCAGTTTCAGATCTGGTAGAAGGTTTTGGACATGCCATCCTTTGAGGACCTCTGAGTAGGCTTCTTGAAGGGCGCTGTATAAGTTTCTGGAATGAATGAATCCTAGTCAGTTTCCAATTAAAAAGTACAGAAAACAATCAAGTCAATAAAGAGATTGGAAACACTGGATACATTCGGCTAGACTAAGTGTTGGGTATTGGGTATTTTGGGATTTTTCTTGCAAAGTATTTTTTGAAATAAACTAAAAAATATTTAAATTTAAACTTGTACAGAGTTGCTAATTATAATCTGATTTTCTACTACCGTATATTAATTATATGTTCTGACCCGATACCAAACTTTAGCCAGATGATAAATGTTTTGAAAAACATTATTAGGTTTGATATGAAATGCTTTTCCTCTATTACAAAATGCTGGATTATTTGAAATTGGTTATGGATACTCTGGGATATTGAGAGTAAATATAAATAATTAATTAAGCTTAGGAAAGCCTTTAATATACAGAAGTCCAAAAAATTAAAATTATTTATTTACTCCTCAGCTCCAGTTTGTTCCAATTTATATATTTATTATTAATTTTAATCATTTATTTATAAAACCAGTCATCAGAGAATAAGGTAGCCAACAATCCATGGTACATAGCACTCATCACATAGGCCTATCACAGTAAACTGATAGGCTCTAGAAGTGTCAAACTTTCATCCAGCTCCTGAAAAAAAATTAAAAGTTGATTTTTATGACTTCGATGAAGCATAATTTTATATGCAAAATTTAAGTTGTGATGTGGCACCCCTAAATAATGGAATATTTTAAAAAGATTTTGCACATGGGTTTCTACAACCAATACGAACAGAACTGGGGATGTCCCTGGCATTATAAAAAAATACTTTTTTGACTGCCACCCTACAATAGGCCCTACATATTACACAAATAGTCATGTGATGTTATCTTATTTCTGTTGCTATCATTTTGCTACCTTTACCAATTATATTCGTTGATATTCTGAGCATGTCATCGGTCATGTCGGTCGCTGATCGACTTCTCCGTCATTTCGACTGATTTATATCCTTTAAATGCAGAACTTATTCAGTAACTTCGAACATGTGGAGTTTTCTGGTTCTGGGTTTGCGTGCCGGACTTGTTTGTCGATTTTGCGAAGGATTTTGTGCGTTTATGGGTATTCTGTTCGCGGGTCGCCTTGTCGCCATGTGATTGCACCAGGCCCATCCTTTGATATACGTTCGAACCTAAGCCACACGGACCGTGTACGCCGCCTATAGCCGAGTGTTTTCGTCTCTGTGGAGGACGACTGACGCGGGCCATTGGAGTGACCTCGAACTTCAGTCACTGGAGGCGTTTCAATCTACCGACCGACAAACGACAGATGCCATCTTCCGTGCAGTCCTTGTGCCTCGGCGAATTTCCGGACGTGCATCATCTTCTACCAGTGAGGGACTGCTCGTCGGCAGCGTAACCGTGTTTGCGAACGATGTCACCTGTGGCCGCTCTACTCTATCGACGCAACTTCGTTCAGAGCTTATGAACATCCATGCTATCGTCAGCTGTCGACGGGAATCCGTTGGTGGGTCCATGTTTGTACGTGTGCCCGCCACTGGTGACTCTGAGCTAATTGTGCATTGTTTTGCTAATTGGTAATATTTTCCTTTGTAATGACACTAATATCATAATAGGCTAGCGCAGAGAGCGCCTCTGAGTAGATATCTTGAAGAGGCGCTATATAAATTCTCTGAATGAATTCGTAATACGACTATTATTAACTACAACAGGACCAACATCTATAACCAATTCCAATATCGCCAAGAACAAGTGAAACCATTGCCACTAGGGTTGCTATCATTTTCTTTGTTACTTATTCCCAGAGATTTTGTTAGATTACAATGCAACGAGTTTTGCCTCAGGCAAGTCCAGTGATTTAGCTGACTACTATAGTAAAGATACTAAAACAGAAAATCAACTATAGTCTCTAGAGCCTTCACGGCATTCAGACGCAAAGTTCATATTTACCATTTACTATTAAACATCATACTTGTCCACTGTTGTCTGGACTCTAGTCTTTCAGATATAGGCCCTATCGTATTGTGATGACGATATACGGAATCATTTCGAAGCTACCATCGATGGATGATGAAATTAATTTATGCATAATGTTGATAATAATTATTTCTATGGTACAGGAAAAGCAAGGAATGAGTGGCGCTACGAAACAACTGTTTACAACGCATCGCATTTGATCCTATCAAATCATATAGAGTTTATCTAATATAATTCTATAGCTTCTATAGCGCAAAGTTAGGGTGCACAAGACTTTAACTTTTATACAACCTCAGTCCAATTCCGGATACCAGGATTAGGGGCCGTCCATAAATGACGTCATGCAATTTTGGCCGATTTTTAACCCCCCTCCCCCTCGTCACACTTCATCACAAAAAGTAACACCCCTCTGAAAATGACGTCACACAGCTCTGACCCCCCTAAAACCAAATGTCCATGGTGAAGCAAAATGCTCCTTCATGGAACAAATAGGGAAAGCATGAATATTTTAAAATCTAACGGTGACCAAATATTGAAATAATTAGAAAATTATTAATAATGGTGTCCGTATACATTAAAATAATTAAAAAAATAACGAAAATTTAATCCTCAAAATTAGTGCTGTTATTAATAATATTAAATTGTTGTTAATTGTTAAATTTAATAACATAGACCTGGTGTGACGTCATACTTCTCAGACCCCCCACCCCATGTCACACATCGTCACAAATTTCTGACCCCCTCCCCCTAGGTGCGTGACGTCATTTATGGACGGCCCCTTATGAGATAATTAAATATAAACATGCTGAACACATTATGTGATTAAATCAACGCGAAATTCCTATTGTGCTGTGGCGAACGTGAAATTCGCCAGAGTTATTTACTCTAAAGTTTTTAGTCTATTCCTCCTGAGCTGGCCTACAGCCTAACTATTAATAGCTACGGATAGAACCACCCTTGGGATTGGTTGGAATAAGTTGAGTCGAACGTTTACCGCTCGAATTAATTCTTACATGAGTCCTGGTTGGTTGCCGAGATCTCGTGGCCGAGATCTCGCCGCCGTGCGTGTGGACCCCTGAAGGCACGCTGCTTTTCTGCGCAGTTGGAAGTAAAATGGCGGATTCAGGTTGTTAAGGGTTTTTGTGCCTGAAGTCTTTTGATCTTTTAAGGGTTGTCTTTTGATTTGGAGGCGGTTTAATTCGATAATTTTTACGGGGAATTTGGTCCGGTACCTCCGGTGCAAGTTTGGCGATTTTCCGTGGAGTTTTGGTATCGAATTGAAGCCTTTTCCTTCTCTTGTTTCGGTGTCGATGTCCCTGGGTGGACTTACTATACAGTGGAAAATTTCAACAGTTGATTACTGTTCGATGATCAGGAAAGGCCTTGGCCTGTGGGAAGTTATCAGTTTGTAATTCAGGGAGTACAAGTTTTCCTATCTATAGAATAATACTGATCTCCAGATTTCTTAACACGTGATCGTACATGTTAAACTATAAAGTTTCTGTTCTTTAGTACACAAAACCTTAGTGTACACTCGAGAATCTCTGTCAGGCCGATAGTTGATAAGGTAGTGAGTTTTGTTAATTGTATCCGATTAAGACAATAGGAACTTTGCGTCGTTAGATTAGTGAGAACTCTTTAAACACTTTGTTTTCAAATTCAGTTCTGTTCACCTTTAATTTGTCTAAAATAAAAAGACAAGGAAATGTCTGAATCACAAGATGCAAGTGTGGTTGGTAATGAAACTTTAGAATTAGACTCAAATCACGAAAGTCACAGTCAAGATAATGAACCAATGATAGATTCGCTAGAGGGAGCCAATGAAGCTCTGCGCCAGAAAGGAGTAGAAGAACTTCTAGGAACGCTTCTAGAGCGCCAACACGCTGTCGAGCATCTGCTGAGCCAAATCCTACAACAACAGAAACAAACAATTGATAATGAGATCAACAGAACAGAAAGGTCTGGTCAGGCAGTCACAAATCAAACTGTCGGTGGAAATGAGAACCCAGCTAGCATTTATGCTACAGCCTCAGATCGAGCAGCTAGGGACATATCTGCGGCCCAATCCTTGGTACAATTGAGAGACCCTGGTGGTTTTATGTTAGCAAGACCTTCGGTGGATTTGAACCCGAGACTTTATTATCAGACCCGGATTGACGAATTTCCCCGACAGTGCGCGCGTTCGGTAGAGGGCGCCACGCACGCTTCAATTGGTACCAGAAGTGGGGTCGATAATAAAGAATATCGGGTACTGAATAATAAAGGATATGAGGTCCCTGATAAAACAAGAAAGGTCTTGGAGGAAGAAAGAAGGGTTTTTGAGGACGAAAGAAGAAATTTTGAGGGAACAGGAGTTAGACCTAAGAGGGTCACATATAGAAGAAATGAACAAGAAGCAGAAGGTGCTCATGGTCTGAATTATCTGAGCTTGAATCAAGGGGACTATTCTTCAGATGAGGAGGTGACATTTAGAAATGCACCTAGGAAACAAGATAGATTAGAATCTAAACTAACTTCTAATTCTAGAATGTTAGATCAATCTAATGTACGATCATGTTCTAATCTGGAGTTTTCAGTTGCAGGAGTTAATCAAAATTCGAGGGATTGGAAAAGTCTACCGATGCAAAAGGTCGAAAAACCTTTGGGTCATTGGCCAATCATCGCATCGGAAGACAGATATACAGATCCCGATCTCTTCATAACTGAAGATCGTTGGGCAACCACTTTGGCAAGCAAATTCAGTTTTCCAATACGAAATGAAGACTTGTCATCAAAGATTGCTTCCTCAAACTTCAATATGAAACATGATGAATCTGCTGGATTGCATTTGAATCAATCTTCGGATGTATGTCTTCCAAATACTCTTCATTCCTTTGAGTTGAATCGAAAGAAATGTGATAATACTTCAGTGATATACTCTACTCCATCCATGTTTGCAAGAGCTTCAGAACTGAGTCAGCCATGCTTGTCTTCAGTTGTTCATGAAAGGGTGAAGGAACCCATATCAGTGATGTCTACTCCAGGTAACTATGTCATTTCTTCGACTATCAATTCCGAAATAGCCGAAATGAATAGACTTCCTCGGAACACCAATGAGTTCTCGCATGCTGAACCTTGGTTGTATCCACGTCGAATAGCCGAAACAAACGAATTAAATGATAGGTACATAACCAAAGAAAGCGATAAACTCTCTGATGCTAAAGAAATTAGACAGAATGAGATGAACTCTAATGCGTCGAATTCAGTAGTTACAGAATTTGTCCCTGCAAAACCTAAAGCTGAGACAATCGCTGCTGAAACAGTTAATCGCAAGGTTCCACCTACATCTGAAGGGAAAACCAATATCTCTTCGCCTAGTGTACATATAGACAGGCCTCGTCAATACATTAAGATGGGTACCTACAATGGAAAAACTTCTGTGGACGCCTTTCTTCGGAAATTTGAAGTTTGTTCCAAGAACAATGGATGGTCAGATGATGAGAAATTAAACCAGCTTACCTGTGCTTTGTCTGAGCCTGCATCGCAACTTCTTTGGGAGTTTGACTCGAACACAGTTACTACATGGTCTGACTTGGTAAATAAGCTTCGCTTACGCTATGGAAGTTCTGATCAAGCGTCGTTGTATCAAACTCAATTGAATACTCGTCGCCAGAAGGACGGTGAAGATCTAGGATCGCTGGCACAAGACATAAGGAGGCTTATGATTCTTGCCTATCCTGGGCCTACGTCTACTCATAGCGAAACGATAGCCATTCGTTCATTTCTTGACGCTCTACGAGATAAGGAATTAGCGTTGAAACTGCGTGAACGGGAACCAGAAACGTTGGATTCTGCTTATAAACTGGCTTTGAGGTTAGAAGGGTACAGGAAAGCAGAAAGAGAAGAGACAGAACATTCAGATCGTCGTCCAGGAAGAATTAAAGCTGTGAAAGAAAATGACTTTCCGGTTGAACTAGTTCGTAAACTCTTGAAAGAAGAGTTGGAGCCGCAGAAACAGAGATTAGAACAATTAGAATATCGTCTGGATAGTGGGAATAACTTCACACCGCAAGCTCCGCCATATCAGAACTTTGTGCGACCTGAGCAATCGTCCCAATGGAGAAATCAGTGGAATAGGAATGGAATGAATGGAAGATCTCGAAATTATCGTCAGAATGGACCTCGACCGTCTCAGGGCTGTTTTAACTGTGGTCAAATCGGACATTTTGCCAGGGTCTGTCCATTGAGACAGAGAGAACAGCCATCTGTAGCTGATGGTTCAAATGAACAGGAACCGAGTGCGCTCCGACATGTGGTTGGCAGTAACAACGCTTATCTGTCACTCAAGGTTAATGGAAAATCTACCTTCGCTCTGCTTGACACCGGTTCAGAACTTACTCTTGCTCCTGCTTCTCTGGTTCTTAAGAAGGACATCCGTTCTTCTACCCAGACTCTTCGTGCCGCGAATGGTACAGCTATCCGTGTATTGGGCGAGGCCACTATTAACTGCGAAATAGGCGGTTATTCATTTGAAGTCTCTTGTTTAATTACCGAACAAATATCTGAATTAATCTTGGGATTGGAATGGCTGGAGAGACAGAATGCTCTTTGGAACTTTGGTGAACGATGGGTGAAGATACAGAATCATACTTTTCCCATATGCACAAGAAAACGACAAGGAAATTGCAGAAGAATAGTTGTCGCCCAAGATGTGAAAGTACCTCCACTAAGCGAACTAGACATTAACACTTACGCAGTAGTCTCTCATCTGCGTTCGTCTGATAGTCAATGGGCTACCCAGCCTCAGGTGTTGAGCTCCGGATTGGTAATTTCAGGTACTTTATTGCCAGGAAGAATCGTCGACTTACCAGTTCGTGTGATGAATCCGACCAGTAAAGAAATCAGGCTAAAGAAGGGTACTCAATGTATGGCAGAAGAAGTAACAGTAATGGATGTCACCACCGAAGTCGCAGCTGCTTGCGCAAACGTCGTGGAAGGTCAAGGTAAACCAACTCAAGAAGAAATAAACTCTGTTCTTTCGCCATTATGGTCGGACATTGCCGATGATGTTCCAGCTGGAGTACAGGACAAATTACGGGAGATTATTCTGAATAACCAGAAGGCGTTTTCGATGAATGAATGGGATCTTGGTTTTACAGACGTGATTCAACATGAGATAGAAACTGGACAAGAAGCACCTGTAAGGCAGGCCTTACGTCGTCAACCGCTCACATTATTGCCGGTCATTGATGAACAGGTTGAAAGCATGCTACACCAACGGTTAATCGAGCCTTCGTCATCTGCTTGGGCCAGTAATGTCGTCATGGTGAAGAAATGTTATCATCAAAAAGCCGTACATCCGAAAGTTCGACATAAAATCGACATGCTTGCCAACGTGGTTGCCCATCCCCACGCCTATGTCCATGTGGTTGCCCAGAATCAGAAAGATTGGGATTTGCATCTTCCCTACGTCCTAGCCGCATACAGAGCCAGCGAAAGTGAAAGCACTGGATTTACTCCGAATCGTCTTTTTCTTTCCAGAGAGCTTTGTCTTCCGCTCGATCTTGTTTTAGGCGATATCTCTGTTGCGAATTTGTTGTCTACTACTGATGATTTTGTGGCCTCTCAAATGATTAAGATGCAGGATAACTTTGGGGTAGCCAGAAAATTCATGCAGCGCCAAGCCACCAGCCGAGCGTTCAGATATGATCTGCGGGTAAAACCGACCTCGTTTCCTGTAGGTTCCCGAGTATGGTATTTTTACCCGAGGAGACGCACTGGCCTTAAGGATAAGTGGGCTAAGTTTTACACCGGGCCTTACGAGGTAGTGGAACAGGTCAATTCAGTACTGTACAAGATCCGGAAGTCTGCCCGTTCACAGCCCATGCTGGTTTATATAGATAAGCTTAAGTTGTGTGAAGGGGAGATGCCACGGGATTCGGAGGAAAGGCCACCTCCAGAGGAGTTCGAACCCCTACCGGATTGGGATTGTGAGGAACCCCGGAACGAATTAGATGAGTTGGGAGATAATGGGCCCTCTACACCCATTGCTGATTTCGGTACGACGCATCGAGAAACATTCTCGGACGGAAGGCCTAAGCGCCTCGTCCGAAAGCCTCTGCGGTATCGCTAACCCGGCCTCTTGTAAATGATTTAGTTAAGAATTGTTTTCCGTTTTGCTGATTATTCAATTACATAAGGGTTAATTTTGATGCATTTCAGATTCCAGCGATAGAGAGTCTTTGACTGTGGCTCAGAACTTTTATTTTGCTGAGTTGGAGAAGGCCCGAATGGAAGCGCCCATAGTAATCTCCTCTGGTGATTCTTCCCGGATGTCAGATTCCCGGCTAGTGGTCTATCGGGGCGTGAAGTTGGAGGGTCGGAAGGAAAGGTCTCCGGTGGCTGGCCCCAGTAATGCCTGCGACTCATCATCCTTAGGAAGCATTTCAGACGCTGCTGATTACCCTCCGATTAACCCGTCCTCACTCCTAATGATTCGCTCCCTCCCTGGAGAGGTAGAGTGCCCGGGGAACCCGTCCCCGTTGAAAATAAAAGGGATGGCTTGGATGGCTCTCAAGACCCTATACGATTTGGGACGGTTATCTCTCACCGAGGATGATGTGCGTGCCATAGCTGACTGCAATCCTACTGTCTACAGGTACTTAGACGTCTTTGGAGTAGCGCTTGCCACGGTACAAACGCTTGCAGGTCTCCCCACTCTGCGGGAAACCTTGTCCCGGTGGGCCGAGGAACAACCGCGTATGATCATACCCGACCTGAGTGGTAGCCTGGGATTCAGCCATGGGTTGAGGCCATGGGAAGAGACGCCATGGTGGAATTTTGACACCTGGGTGCTGCTGATGGAAATAATCCCTAAATTCCTCGCACTAGACCCCGCAGTGTCTGAGGAGGAGTTTCTCCAGAGCTTGCACTCGGAGAACGAGCAAGCGACTCCTAGTCAATGGAGAGTTCTGGTAATGGTGACCTCCCTCTTCGCTGTGAAAAAGGCTCCATGGTTTTGGCCGTTCCTTCTGTGAATGTGTTACGAAACAAGGAAATGTTTCACCTGTTTCGGTTTTAACAGTTATATTATGCATAACTTACGGGTGTTTGATTTGTAAACAACCAAATATGTTGATCTCATAGGAGAAGCCTGATAACAGCTGAAGCTGTCTAATTTGTTCAGTTTACGTTCGTGATTTTGTATTTTCGGAAATGTTCACCTTATCTTTAAGGACCGCTGTAAATGGTCCAGCATCGAGCACTTAAGGGTTGGACTTCGTAAATAATGGTTCGTCGATTGTTTAATACCAATTTAACCATAAAACCTGGAGATCACTTGCTTAGTTTAGTAACAAATTTTCACCCCTGGGTAAAAATTTAAGCTAGGTGGGTGAGGGTGTGGCGAACGTGAAATTCGCCAGAGTTATTTACTCTAAAGTTTTTAGTCTATTCCTCCTGAGCTGGCCTACAGCCTAACTATTAATAGCTACGGATAGAACCACCCTTGGGATTGGTTGGAATAAGTTGAGTCGAACGTTTACCGCTCGAATTAATTCTTACATGAGTCCTGGTTGGTTGCCGAGATCTCGTGGCCGAGATCTCGCCGCCGTGCGTGTGGACCCCTGAAGGCACGCTGCTTTTCTGCGCAGTTGGAAGTAAAATGGCGGATTCAGGTTGTTAAGGGTTTTGTGCCTGAAGTCTTTTGATCTTTTAAGGGTTGTCTTTTGATTTGGAGGCGGTTTAATTCGATAATTTTTACGGGGAATTTGGTCCGGTACCTCCGGTGCAAGTTTGGTGATTTTCCGTGGAGTTTTGGTATCGAATTGAAGCCTTTTCCTTCTCTTGTTTCGGTGTCGATGTCCCTGGGTGGACTTACTATACAGTGGAAAATTTCAACAGTTGATTACTGTTCGATGATCAGGAAAGGCCTTGGCCTGTGGGAAGTTATCAGTTTGTAATTCAGGGAGTACAAGTTTTCCTATCTATAGAATAATACTGATCTCCAGATTTCTTAACACGTGATCGTACATGTTAAACTATAAAGTTTCTGTTCTTTAGTACACAAAACCTTAGTGTACACTCGAGAATCTCTGTCAGGCCGATAGTTGATAAGGTAGTGAGTTTTGTTAATTGTATCCGATTAAGACAATAGGAACTTTGCGTCGTTAGATTAGTGAGAACTCTTTAAACACTTTGTTTTCAAATTCAGTTCTGTTCACCTTTAATTTGTCTAAAATAAAAAGACAAGGAAATGTCTGAATCACAAGATGCAAGTGTGGTTGGTAATGAAACTTTAGAATTAGACTCAAATCACGAAAGTCACAGTCAAGATAATGAACCAATGATAGATTCGCTAGAGGGAGCCAATGAAGCTCTGCGCCAGAAAGGAGTAGAAGAACTTCTAGGAACGCTTCTAGAGCGCCAACACGCTGTCGAGCATCTGCTGAGCCAAATCCTACAACAACAGAAACAAACAATTGATAATGAGATCAACAGAACAGAAAGGTCTGGTCAGGCAGTCACAAATCAAACTGTCGGTGGAAATGAGAACCCAGCTAGCATTTATGCTACAGCCTCAGATCGAGCAGCTAGGGACATATCTGCGGCCCAATCCTTGGTACAATTGAGAGACCCTGGTGGTTTTATGTTAGCAAGACCTTCGGTGGATTTGAACCCGAGACTTTATTATCAGACCCGGATTGACGAATTTCCCCGACAGTGCGCGCGTTCGGTAGAGGGCGCCACGCACGCTTCAGTGCTACACATGTGCACATTCAATTATGAAAATAATGTGTTACAGTACTTAACTGTACTTAAAATCTGGATTTCGAACTCTTTCTTACGAATTCAGCTGTAGCCTATTCGGTCAATACTTACGTCAGATTCGGAATTACGTATGCATATAGTGAAGGCATGGCGCTGGATGTCGTGTCAACGAGGTAGGCACCGAGGGGTTCGAAAACGTTCATTTCTTGTCCTCTGATGGTGACCATTGCACCGCCTGCGATGATTCCCGAAGTAGGAGATATTCCCCCATTGACTATGGGCTTCGTAATTAATTCTGTCAATTCGAATCATATTCACGTACGTAATGTAAGAAAAAAGATTACAAAATTCTGATTATGTACAGCTAATAAAAATGTATACACTGAAAGTTACAATGGATTTCTGTAGCGTAATATCCAATGTCTGTTGTGCACTGCTAATTATTAAACAGTTGCGCATATAAAAATTGAATGCGAGCACTCTGCCTTTAACAATGTACATCCTCTATTTGTAATTGTAAATAGTAACTGATATAGCGCCTCTTCATGGAAAATAATAAGAATCAAAATAATAATACCGTAATAATCCTTTCTTTAGCCTGAACATTTATAGGCCTACGCCGCATAGTGTAGGCCTATACGCATTAGTGGTCCTAGAGGAAATGTGCAGACATACGTATTTGAACTGTTTCTAATTCTGTGAATAATTAGTCCATCTGTGATCCAATGATGTGCGTTGAAATGCAGATCGTCTTCACTCACGAATACACAGTTTTATATAGCTTTCTTTAGGATTTGAAAGACATATTAAATTAAGCGATCATGACTTTATATTTTATACTGCTATGACAACCAAAATAATGTGCAGGCTGTCAAGTATAGCTCACCGGTTTCGCAGTGCAGTCCGACATATTGTTTGCCATCGAGAACAGGACAGAGGCAATAGTAGCGATTTAGTACGTTCTGATTTACGCACTTTCCGCCATTTTGACAAGGTTGGGTTTCCTTAGCACAGATATTGGTCGCTGCAAGAAAAAGTCGAAGCCACTGATGTGATAGAAACACACATACACGGTGGTTCAATAAAAAGTAAGCCAAACTTTGTATTTCGTAAAGTACTTCTAACATGAAAACAGTATTTAATATTTTAGTGAAGAAACTCTCAGTAGTATGGTTTGATTATTTAATTAAAGAAGATGTTCAAAATGTCCTCCTTCTGCTTGTACGCAAGCCTGGAGGCGCTGGCACCATTGGGCAACAGCATCGTCGATTATCCTCTGATCCAGACCATCCCACACTTCAAACAAGCGTTGCTTCAGATCGTTTACATCATGGATTGCTGTCTGGTTGACTCGCTCTTGCATAACGCTCCACACTTTATAGTCGACAGGATTTAGATCTTGACTGTTCGAGGCCATAATGTTCTAGAAATGAAGTCTGCATGGTGTCTCTCTTGTTAGCGTTTCGATGGTTTCCCTGGCTCTGTGGGCTGGGGTACGGTCTTGTTGAAAAACAAAACAGCCTTCTGGGGCTAGATTTCTGATAACAGGTAGAAGATGTTGTGACAGCAGAACGTCGCGATAATAGGCTCCGTTAATTTTTACTCCAGGATCAATGAAGACCAAATGGGAACGACCAAGCGTTTGGCCTACTTTTTATTGAACCACCGTGTATATAGACATATTCAGGTGGATCTGTGTTAGAGATGGGCGCACTTTCCATGGGCGTCGAGAGCCAAATCGGGCCCCGGAGCAGACATCCATCAGGGCCCCTCGTTTTTATTATTAAGCCCAAGTCTGGTGTAAGCCTGAAAAGGCTATCAAACTACATAATTATAACAAATAATAAAAAGGGTAGGATAATAACAATAATAACAGGGCTTTTTAGTGTGCAGTTCTACACAAAAAGGGCAGTTCTAAATGAATTTGTGCAGCTGTAGAAGCATTTTTGTGCAGTTAAACACTAGTTTTAAAATGTTCATTTTCATCCGATTTTGAATAATTCACTATGGGTTTTTAAGGGGTTAACTTTGCAGTTCTAAAAATTCCTTTTAAAAGCCCTGAATAATAATAATAGTAAAAGTAAATGTGAAAATCAATTTCTGGTTTAAAAAGTCCATCTATGACTCTAATTATAAAGAAATTTACAGAAATTTAATATGAAAATGTGATTATGTGAATGTGATAAATGATTTTTTAAATGACATTTATCGCATTAATATGATATCCAATTTCAAGAGGTGAGGATACGTCAATTGCTGCGTTGCATTGTCTACATGGACTACGTCAACAACTCGCTACATCCTACCATGATCAACTCCGCGTAAATGTACTATCATACTAGCAACGATATTGTCAGCTTGATTTGCTGCATCATTCGCTTTTGATTAAATTGAAAATGCAAGGCTCTGAAGGATTGTTTTTCTCTCGTTTGCATTCCTGACTTTCACCAATCTTTCTTTCCTTTATTGAGCTCCAGATTTCTGATGGTTATTCATCTTCTAATTCGTTATCAACTTAATGGAATTAGGCCTATATTATAATAACAAAAATTGGTAATTTGATATCAATCATTTATTGTGATAAATTATTGTAATGATTTATAAAACCATTACGTAGGCTATTTTTAGCATTACTTGTGTCTGTCCCCTGAGACCCCTAGCGGTAAGAAAGTTGTGTGCTGCCGAAACGATGGTGTTTCATGCTTGGCCTCGGCAGTTGTACCGTTGATAGCTTTATTATTGGAATTTTCCATCAGCCACTGATCACGTGCTGCGCACGCCTGTTGCAGCCGCTGAACCCCTGACTCACCCCTACGTCATCGATTTCCACAACAATTTCGTGTCCATATAAGGTTAGAATTTGGAGGCTGGTTCCTGATTGGTTAAAGCACTGATCAAGAGACCTTGCTGCCTTCTAAGTTGGTCACTCGTTCAGGTGGTCGGATCCTATCATGTTGGATTACCATGGGGTCTTCGTCGAGTCGTCCAGGAAATCAGATCTTCTTGAGTCCCCGTTTTCCACATGGAGTCCTAGATTTAGATAAGGAATCGAGAAACGAAAAAGTCAGTCTCTTCCTACGATCTGAATTGTCCCCTTTAGCGGTTTAAGATTAGGAAAGAATACGCTTGGATTATCGCGTGTCTGTATTAGCGAAATGCGAGAAAAGTCTGCTCGTAACGGCAAATAAATGTAGATCCGCCTCGCTAGATTCCGTCGTATTCACTGGATTATTCTCTTTCGTCGTCTCCTCTTATTCGCTGGATTATCTTTTGCCTTGTTTTAAAAAGATGGGTAAATAGTCATCTTTTATTTCGGTTTGGCTGTCATTGCAAGTTCGCTGCCATTGGAATTGTTAAGTTAAATGTTTTGTTTGATGTAAATTGACTGATTTCAATTGCCATTAATTGTATAATTGCCGTTAATAATTTTGATGCAGAATCTTTAATAATATTTTAAGTTGCTATGTCTCGTGAATCTTTGCACTCATTAGATGTAGGTGAGCAAGGTGATGTTAAACCCCTTTCTCCGGAGTTTACTCAAACCTCGATTCTTGAACGTGTGTTGGAAGGTCTAGAAAGACGACTAAATGACCGACTCACTGATGGACAAGACAAGATGGATAGGAGATTCAGGGACATTGCTGAAGGACAGCACAGTGTAGAAAGAAGGTTAGCTGACAGGCTAACTGAAATGACAAGTAACCAGTCGGACTTAAGACAGAGAGTAGGGGATCTGTTCGAAGGACAATCTGAATTGTCTAGATCCCACTCTGAAATGCAAAGAGACCAGAGAAGTCTGTTGAATAGAATAGAATTCTTAGAATCAGATAGACAAGTAAGTAAGGAAGTGAGTACCACCACGAACCCTGACTTTTCGGAACCTCAACCGGAAGTTGCCGAACTCCCTTCCGCCGCAGCCTTACCCTTGGAAACCTTCGTCAAGAAACCAATAATAGAAGAATCGGATGGATTTGAACCCGAAACCCTAGGCCCACGCAGGAGCACTAGATTAAAGGACCGGCCACAGCCTGATTACCGTTTCCCTGTGAAACCTGGATTTGGAAAGGAAATTGGTGCCAGACCTAAAGACTACTCTACATTGTCGAACATCAACAGAACTAAAATCTCACTTCAAAACGTTACCTCTCCTTTACATAAACCGCCTGTAGTAGCGCACAGTCGGGGAGGAGATGGGGAACATCACATTATACCCAGCTGTAAGTTAAAGTATTATTTATTTTGACAATAACTCAAATTTCAATTCAGAAATTCACATCCAGTACAAATTTTATGTCTCCCAGAAAACGTATAATCAATTCTAGGCCGACTGCTGATAAATCTCAAAATAGGACTATAACGTGTTGTGGCCGAGAACTTTGCATTATACACCCCGTAATGCAAAGTTCTTGGCCACGCATACGATTCTGGTGGAGTATAGAATTCAGTCAGAAATCGAAATTTGTCTGCATCAGTTAAGTTTGCATCAGCAGCTATACCGGTAGTCCAAAACCATTCTGATGAGTGATGACTGTTACTGTGCTCACTCCTAAATCCTCTGACTGAGCAACTGAGACTGTTAAGTTTCACAGTTATTAAATCGTTTTCGTTAACAACAATGCTAACCTTTTCAGTCCGATTTCCACCGTCACATTCGTTATTGGCTTACATTTTGGTAAAGAAATTAGACAGATCAGTACCTCATTTACTTCATTACCTAGCTATTAAATTGAAGCAATTAGACTGCATAGGGCCAAAACCCACAGGTTTATTCAGTTTAATAAAGTTTTAGACATTTCCGGGCCCCTGCCAGGGCCCCCTGCCATAGAACCGGGCACCGGGGCAGCAACCCCACCTGACCCCCCTCTCATCGGCCCTGGCACTTTCTATCTCTGTTTGTTCTATGGCACTTTGTCTCTGTCGCGATTATGACGTGTTTAAGAACCTCCAGCCAGTTCTTTATGCACAGTTGCTTAAGTATCATACAATTCTACATGGTCTTTAATTCGAATTATTTATGTCTACGAAAAACGAGGACTCCTATTTTTTCATTGTATAACTGTCGCGGGATCTAGATACAGCTGTGTTTTGATGATCTATGCTTTAATTACTTTGTGAATATTCCTTAATTACATTGGAGTAAGTTTTATGCGGGTTCAAAAATCTCTGTCGCGATTAATTATGACGTGTTTATGAACCTCCTTCATGCACACTTGCTAAGATGGCACAAAATATTACACGGTCTTGAACTCGAATTACGCATGTCTACTAAAAACGATGACACTATTTTTTTCGTCATTATGTACCTGTCGTATGATCATTGTACAGCTGCATTTTGGTGATCTGTGTTTATCATTCCTTGTAATTATCTTATGATAATTGTGACGTGGCTAGACTTCGTTTTGAGAGCCAAAGCATTCTATAGCTCATACGACCCTTTAAACATAAGTCGAATCTTAGGGTTTTAGGTCTTCGGCAAGGTAAGACCTAGGCTACTATAAATTGTAATTCCCATTTATCGCACAAGGCAGCAGTTCAGAGGCCAGCAACTTTTGCATTATGAGATGTACGACAGTTTTGCAATGAGTTTCATTAATGCCTAATTAATTTTCTGAAAAAATTGCATACACGACACAATTGCATCAACTCTACTGAATGACTGATAATAACCTCTCACCATTACACGTCTTTGTATTATTAGGTAAAGGTTCGTATCCTGGATTGCACGAGCAGTTGTAATCGTCGATTAGATCTGTGCATTTGCCAAAGGGATAGCAGGGAGATGACTCACACTCAATTATCTCTGAAATAACAGTTAAGTAACTTATGTATATTTCCAATGTGGAATACAGAAACGACCGTTTAAACTGGATAGACAATCCTATTATCCTGAGAACAAGAAATAGCCTTTGTAGTCTACATAGAATGATCACAAAACGACGATGGTGAAGCTATGAAGGCGACAACAATGACGACAGAAACAATGATAGAAATACTAAACATAGGTCCTCGTCATCGGTAATTTTTTGTTTTTTACATTAAACAAAAACTGAGAATTCATGAAATAATGAATTCAGAAAATTCTTTATTCATAACAATTCAGTTTAACCTACCGACGTCACAGGTTTGTTCAGTGAAACCGGGAGCGCAGATGCAGCTATACGTGGTCCCATGATCGACGCATGTCGCCCCATTGCGACATGGATTAGGATTACATAAGCCAACTAGAATACCAAGCACATACATTAACATTCAACAAGCATTTTACTTAATAAGTATTTACCATTGAAAACCAGCTAAAAGAAGAATAGGTATAGAAAGCTAAACGTAACCTATCTATGTAGGCCTATATATATATATATGTATAATTGTATATATATATTTACAATTTATTTACAATTTATATATATATATGTATATATATATATATATATATATATATATATATATATATATATATAGGCAAGAGCTGTACCGGTATAACTTTTTCTGGTTTTCCCAAAACCGCGTACAGGCAATTAGTAAAAATATCCTATACCGATTATGAGATCGATTATTTCATTATATGTTTAGTCTAAATTTTAGCTTTCGAAACATAAACCTACTAATACAAATATATGCAAGTGCTTTATTTCAGCATTTTTGCGGGCAGCAAAAAGGACGTCAGTATGTGGACGTGGGCCGCCAGTACATGGTAGGCTATTGTTAAATCATCTGCCATCTGGCAAGTGGCGAGCCGCCAAAACTAAGAAATTTTTGTTTACTTCGGCACCGATTATTTTGCCGATACCGATTATACTCATTCAACGTAATCACCCCAGTGACCATATATATATATATATATATATATATATATATATATATATATATATATATATATATATATATATATATATATATTCATATATATATCTATACCCAAAGTCAAAATCCATATCTAAAACTCGTCTTGCCTTAGGATTCATAGGAAGGTCCTCAGTAGGTAGAGTCCATAAGACTTCCACAACATCCGCTGTGGCTGATGCTTGCGTTAATGTCTCTAGTGACTACATAGGCCTATCCAAGAAAACTGTATGTTGAAATTCTCTGAAGATATAGGGCGATATTTTCTGAAATTTCTAATATTATTTTGTACTAATTGTAATTTATTTGTACGTTATAGGCCTACAATCACAGATTGTAATGACAGTGTAGTCGGAAAGAACACGGTATAAGTATGGAAAACGATTTGTGCCCTCTTTCAGTCCAAACCATTACCGATTGACTTGATTTATTAGGTGACAAAGATCTCCGCTTCTAGATGAGGGATGGCCAACCTTTTTTGGCCTACGGGCCACTATAATTGTTGGTAAGCACGCGGCGGGCCGCAAGTGTTTGTCCTCACAGCCTTGAAAGAAATACATATGTTTTTTACATGTTTTTAAAAAAAGTATAAAACAGGTATGCCACTATACTAGGTCACCAGAACTTGCAACACTGAAGTGTTAGTGTTTCAGACATCATTACCATGCAGTATTGTAGTAGAAGGCCCCGTATAGGGTTAAGTAGGCGTAAAGTAAGACAAAAAATTATTTACAAATGGGTGGTGCGGGCCGCCAATCAACAGTCGGCGGGCCGCATATGGCCCGCGGGCCGCGGGTTGGCCATCCCTGCGTGAGTCTAGATAGTCTAGCCCTTCTGTGAACGTTGGTTCGATCAATCCATAGAAGCTTCAGATTTCTGTTCTTATTATAAAGCATGCATGACAAACATTGCATCTATCCAGTATTAAGTGAATCTAAGGATAATCTGAGATCCTAACGCTACTGAAATAATTTTATCAAATGAACGAGTATCAGTCAAAAGACCAACGTGGGGGCGTCGTCGTTGTAGGCCTAATTGTCGCAGTTGTTTCTGTTGTTGTTTCAGCGGTAGTAGTTTCGGCTCTTGTGCTAACCGTAGTACAAGGATCCACTGCAAATACGAAAAAAACTGAAAATGGACGATGTTTAATCAGACTACTTAGCTTCTTTCAAATCGTACATACTGCGCCATTTTCGTAGTTGCCATTATCGTCATAATTATTATCGATATTGTCATTATTCTTTACCCGAGGTAGAATGATCCACCAGGAACAAAAAATTGGTTAGAAGTAAATAGAATATCATTATTATTATCATCATTATTTAAAAGTTTCATTTATTTCTTCTTCTTCTTCTTCTTCTTCTTCTTCTTCTTCTTCTTCTTCTTCTTCTTCTTCTTCTTCTTCTTCTTCTTCTTCTTCTTCTTCTCTCCCTCCTCCTCCTCCTACTCCTCGTCGTCGTCGTCATCATCATAATGTTTCCTATTATACCCTGAGGTTCCTAAAATAATGCCCGGATACAATGAAATCACGTACAGAGCGGCTATAACTCGTCTGTAGAATAATAGTGATAATAATAATAATAATAATAATAATATAAAAAAATAATATAAAAAATAAATAAAAAATAATAATAATGGCCTGTTCTACACGATAAAGCTACAAAAAATATATTCTGGAGACCATGCAACTGTTCCAGCGTTTGTCCATATGCACTCAGAGATTTAATGCCGTAGCCTTCAGGGGCACTTTCGCACAATGCACCGGGGACGAGGACCACTAACTCCAGATTGAAAGCACACCTTAGCATAGTTTCTAAGTCTCTGAGGGATCATGTGTACCTCGGGGCATAAAATAATAATAATAATAATAATAATAAAAAATAAATAAAAAATGTCATTATTCTTTACCCGAGGTAAAGACTTTTAAATAATCGTGCCTGGGTTCGATGAGGCCCTAGAACCTTTATTTTAAGAACCATGATTTTAAGAACTTTGATTTTATAATAATAATAATAATAATAATAATAATAATAATAATAATAATATTAGTAATAATAAAAGTAATAATAATAATAATAATAATAATAATAAGGCCAAAACAAAATAATGGTGTGTTTCCGGTAACCCGACCGACTCACTTTTTTGCCGCGACTCTGAAAATTTTGTAAAAAAAATTTTTTTTTACGGAAAATTTTGTAAAAAATTTTTTCAGGAAAATTTTGTAAAATTTTTTTCCTACTTCACATACATTAAGCCTTTGCATGCCGGTGATGCAGAATCGCGACATTATAGGTGCATTCACTGAAGCAGAGACGTTCGGAAACTAGCGGTCTTTCAATGGAAAGAATGGTGCCGTAAATTACAGCAATAAAAGGGCTAAAGTGTGGAGTTTGGGAGAGGGAGGTAATAGACTCGAAAGTGGTGGATTTTCTCAGGGTAATTTGACAGGGTTATTTCACAAATCTGACCCCCATATTCATTGTATCAGAAATACCTATTATCGTACGTGCCATTATAAAAGTAAAGCCTCCTAATAGCAATCAGCCTACTTAACAACCTCCGTAGCATTCTACTTTCGTAGCAAACAGCCTTCTTAGCAACCAAGCTTTGTAGCAAGCAGCCTCTATGTCAGCCTCATTAGCAACCAGTTTCAAAGTCAGACTTGGCCCCTTTAGCAACCGCCTTCCTTAGCAACAGTTATCCTTAGAAACTGTCCTGCTTAGCAACTGCCTTCATTAGCAACTAGTCTCCTTAACAACCAGTCTTCATAGCATCCAATCTTCGTAGCAAGCAGTCTCCTTAGCAGACGACGTTAGGAACCATATTTCTTTCTATGCAGTGTTAATAATATTATAACAATAAATGGGCTCAATGTTTCCCATGGACAATTTACACACATGTATGATGTTGAGGAGATAACAGACACTGAAAAGTCAGCGATTTTCTCACGTTACCACCCATGCATATTTCCTAAAGAGCCGTTGTCTGCTACACGTTTATTGTTTAATGTACATAATCCATAATTCCTTCCCCACCCCTGCCCCTTCCATTTCACCTTGCAAGAAAAACGATGTCAGCAAAAATGAAATAAATAAGATTGTTTTCTACAGCAGTTTGTAGGTACATTCTGCAAAAAGGCATTTTTAATACTCGCATAGAAAATATATACTTTGGTACAGCATGTACCGCTGTGCATAAATGGGCAGTGGCGTAATTTTGGGAAATCACTGCATAAAATTATTTTACCAAAATAAAATTATTTTCCTACCTACCTACCCAGTTTTTTTTAACTCTGTTACCGGAAACACACCATTATTTTTTGTTGGCCTAATAATAATAATAATAATAATAATACACTGCCAGCTTACTGCTTTGTGCCCTTTGCCTTTGAAATGCTGGGTCCAGTAAACCAAGAAGGCCTTGCTTTGATCAACCTCCTCGGCTACCGGCTTGCCCAAACATCAGGAGACAACAGAGAGGCAACTTTTCTCTTTCAGCGCTTATCAATGACTATTCAGCGCTTCAACGCAGTTACTTTTTCTAGCAATTTTCTTACCAACTAATCCATCTGTGAAAACTAGCCATTCCAGAACAATGCGCCCCTTAAGTTTTGCAATCCTGAGGGATCATATGTACCTCGGGGAAAATAAATAATAATGATAATATTAATAATAATAATAATAATAATAATAATAATAATAATAATAATAATAATAATAATAATAATAATAATAAAATAATTATAATGATTATTATTGTTATTATTATTATCATCCTCATTATCATCATTAATGTCATTGTCGGTGTCGGCCTACTGTGTGGTTTCCATAACCAGCATGTACTGTACACTCAGTTGCCTCAATTGAACCATGCCTGTCAAATCATATTGCATTATATTCTGAGTTAGCATTTCCTATTAAAACGCCTTTAAACTGGAGAACTGTTGCATTTCACCTTGGTCACAAACACTATAGATGTGGGTACGTTTTAAGAGTAAGATTTTGTGCTCCTCATTAAAGTTGTCACCTGTATAATAGACAGCCAATGAGCAGAATAGTTTCATTCAAATTTGACAGAGCTGTTCGACAAAGACATTTTCGTTTCCGACAGAAACCTTCAGAGTCGGGAATGAATTCCACAACCCAATACAGTTCTGGTGCGGGGCACAGCGTGTCATTGAGTCAAATTATCCGAGGATCTAGTGCAGTATTTGTTGGCATAAAGGGTTAAAAGGAGCACAAATAAGTCGGCTGATTTAAATATAATGCCTTAGGATATAAGATATATTTTAAGGTAAGATTTAGTATAAAATACCTAGACAACGAAACTTCAGATATGACCTCCACTCAAGATTTATGGCTAACACGACAAGAAAAATAGAGATGCAATTAAGTAATTTTGAATAATTTATGCCTACTTGCCTTCTGAAGACGTTTTTATAAAATTAGCTGTCACCAACTCTTTTCTTTCTTAGTTGTGACCTACCTCAAGAACTTTCCTTATCTCTACATATAAATTGCTCAACGTCTTCTAACTGTTTAAGAATTAAATTGACACAGTTCTTTGAATGTTTCTTTCTTTCTTCAAACACAGTTTAATAACAACAAACTCAACTCTTGCCTTAAAACAACTGTACTACACTGTATAGTTCAAATTCACTGTCATCAGCAGTTTCTAAGTTTGGCGCGCTAACTGCACGTGTAAAACAATCTACCGTCAGCCAATGTTTAGGCTACTTTAGGCCAAGCGCCCACGAGCCGACAGCGCAACTAAGGCCTAAGACTAAAACCGCTTAACAATCGAATACACATATATATATATATCAACCTAAGGAACACCTGTGCTCATTATATATGCAAAACATTAGTTCACATTACCTCCTTCCCTTTCTTTGGATTGAGCAAATTAAACTTAAAAATTTGCGAAATCATCAGGTACTAAATTATGCAATAAACTTAATACTATATAATACAGTAAAATAAACAATCTTATAATCTAGATAAACAATCTGCTACAACATTTAATCGTCCTTTCTTATAATTAACCTCTACATCAAAAGTTTGCAGTGCCAAAGCCCAACGCACCAGTTTAGCAGACTTAGACATAGATTCAGTCAGATAAGTTAAAGGATTGTGATCGGTAAAGATGTGAACTTTAGATCCAATGATTATCTCTTTCAACTTATTTAGAGCCCAAACAATAGCATAGGCTTCTTTCTCCACAGTTGCCCATCTCTTCTGAGTGTCAGTCAATTTCTGACTTATAAATGATACAGGGCGTTCTATTCCCTTATCATCCATCTGTGTTAAAACAGCTCCTACTGCAAAATCACTGCTATCACAGTACAAATTAAAAGGTTTTCCAACATCAAAAACATATAAAACAACTTTAGAGCGTACAGCATCTTTAAGTAAATTAAATGCCTGTTGATGTCTATCAGTCCAATCAATCTTATCTGAAACATGTTTGCTTGTCAAATCAGATAGAGGCTTCGCAATCTGTGCAAAATCTTTGATAAACTGTCGATAGTAACCAAAAAATCCCAGCAATTGCTTAACTTGTTTCTTCGTTTCTGGAGTTTTCAAATTAATTAAACTTTCAATTCTATCTGGATTCATTTGAATCGTTCCAGAACCAACCACATGACCGATGAACTTTACCTCACTCTTACCAAAAATACATTTCTTTAAGTTCAGAGTAATGTTATGCAGTCTCATTTGCATTAAATATGCATCTAAATGCTGTAAATGAATCTTCCAATCATCTGAATGCACAGCAATGTCATCTACATAGGGCTCAGCAAATTCATTTATAGGCTGTAAAACCATGTTAATTGCTTTAACAAATGTTCTTCCTGAGTTGATCATTCCAAAAGGAACACGAGTAAACTCGTACAGTCCATTGTGAGTAACAAAAGCAGTTTTCCATTGATCAGTTTGCTTAACAGGACAAGTCCAGTAAGCACTTCGACAATCAAAAATTGAGATCACATTTGATTTTCCAACTTTGTGCAAAACATCTTTCACAATCGGCATCGGATATTTACAATCCACAGTGAACGAGTTAATGTATCTGTAGTCGCAGGCAAGTCTCAGAGAACCGTCTTTCTTTTTAACAATTACCAACGGACTTGCCATTCTGCTCGAAGATGGTTTTATAATGTTGGCTTGAAGCATTTCTTTAATTTGTCGTTCAACTTCTGCTCGATAGATGAGTGGAATACGGTAAGCCATAAATTCTTTTTCACGAAATTCCGGTTTCAGTTCAATTTCATGTTCAACCAATGTACATAATCCAGGCTTTTCAGAAAATCGATCAGAATATTTGTTTAGTACTTCCAGCAATTGTTTTTGTTGAGATAATGTTAAATGACTAATCTGTTCAGGATCAAGATTCAGTGAATTCTTTTCATCTTGCAAGTCATTCTTCGTCAGCAGTTCAACTACTGAACCAAAGTCTTCATCTTCTTCGACGATTAGTCCACAACTCATTGCTCTTGTAATGTACTTTCTGATTTTATTTGCGTGAATTATCTTTCGACAATCGTCACCCATATCAATCAAATAAGAGTACTTTGATCTTCGTTGTATGACAGTACATGGACCATGCCATCGTGAAATCAGTTTATTTGTTGACGTCGGATACAACACAATAACTTTTTCACCCGGTTCAAATTCTTTATGTTTCGCTCTTTTGTTGTATTGATTCGTATACTGTAATTGCTTCTCTCGTGAATATGATTCTGCAAACAGTAATGCTTTTTCCATATTTGCTTTCATGTCTTTCAAGTACTTTTCTGGTTGGATTCCAATATGAGGTGGTAAATTAATTTCTCTTGTCCAACTTTCTTTTAGAATTGCCAGTGGTCCACGCGGAATCTTTCCATACACCAACATATAAGGAGCAATTCCAGTAGTTGCATTCGGTACTTCTCGTAATGCCCACACTGTAAACGGAATTACTTTATGCCATTGCCTTGGATTGTCAACAATTACATGATGGATCATTTTCTTGAATGTTTGATTCCATCTTTCTACTAATCCAGCTGCCTCTGGATGACCTGGCGTATCAAATCTTGGACTACACCCCATTAAATTCAGAAATTCTCTTGTCAGACTCGCAGTAAAATTTGTTCCTTGGTCACTTGTGATCACAGAAGGTACACCAACGTTCATGAACAACTCCATCAAAGCATCACATACAGCCTTCGCAGTTAATGATTTCAACAGAAACACTGTAGGCCATCTTGTGCAAGAATCGACAATACATAAACAGTACTTGTGACCTGCAGCAGATGCTGGCTCGATTGGTCCTACACAATCCATTGTAATTCTTCTAAAGGCTACATCTTCTCTTGGAATTGGAGTGATAGGAACCCTGTCCATCACCAAACTTCTTGCCTTTAACTGACATTTCTCACATGATTTGCAAAATTTCACTATATCTCTTCTCATCTTTGGCCACGTAAAAGATAACTTTATTCGTTCTCTAGTTTTCTCTTCTCCAAGATGTCCTCCAAATACTGATTCGTGAGCCAACTCCATCACTTTCATTCGTCGCTCTTTTGGTAACACCAATTGATATATCGTTTGCTCTAATATTCGATATCTCTTGTACAGTAAGCCATTTACCACGCAGAATTCAGATTCTTTATCTGGCGCTAAATTCCACCATGCTTTCAATGATTCATCTTGTCTCTGCTGTTCTTCGAATTTCCTTGCGTCTGCAATCTGCATCTGTTGTTCTTCATCTTTCTCATTTTCTTGAAACAAATCTGCTATCTCCACATCACATTCATTATCCTCTTTCGTTTCATTTAGATTACCATTCTTGCATGCAGCCATCTCTTGTTCACTCATCTCTGCTGTTATACCGTCTTGCATTAAACTTTGTTGATCATCGCTTTCGTTTTCCTCTTCACTTGAACTTTCAGTTTCACTTTCCTCTTCGACTTCTATCACTTTCTTTTGCTGACTCTGCAATCTCGTCGTTACATTCGCTTGCACATCTCCTTGTATCATTTTCACTTGTGGCACGGCTTTAAGTTCTGCAATGATTTCTGGATGCAACAAGAATCTTTCTGTGCTTCCCATTTTTGCAATACTAGCACACATCAATGTCACATACGGTGTAAGTGAACATTTGACTTTATGCGGAATTACCTCTTCTTCCACATCGTTACAACACAGCCTTACATCAACTTTCACCAACTTTGCAGGAATGGCATCTCCTGCCACGCATTGTAAGTTCACTTTTCCAATCTGCTCCACCTTCATGCCTTCCAGTAATTCTTCACTAATCACCGGAACCTCTGCTCCAGAATCAATCAGTGCTTTTACTTTTATTGGTTCTTTTCCTGCTGTTCCACGAATTTCTACCTCGACGTACTGCAATACCACTTTCTTCAATGTTGTACTTTCATCTCTTCCAGCCATTTCTTTCTGCATTCCATTGTGCAATAGAATTTCTTTCTGAATATCAGGTGAAAGGTGACATTTCATCACTGACTTTACTTCAGTTTCATTGTTCTGATGTTCTGTGGCTTGACTTTCAGAATTATCAACCACTTGAATTCGATTCACCCTCGAATGTTCTTGTTTTCCATAATTTGAGGTTGTAACAGGAACTGGACAGAATTTCATCAAATGCCTGTCTGATCCACAGTTATGACAACGTTTCACCACTGCACCTCGTTGTTCGATGCTTTCTTTTCTCTTATATGGAGTAAACGATGCATTGCCTTCTCTCGCGACAAACCTTGGTGGTGATTTGTTATATACCTGACGTTGTCTGGTCATCATCGACTCTCTATTCTCGTGAACAACCGGAGAATTTGGTTTCACTTCTGCACCTCTGAACTGATTTCCTGTTTCTTGATTGCTCTTCCAATGAAAACCAAAATTTGGAGTGAACTGTTGATTTCTTTTGCCATTGGGAACAAAATCAAAACTTGTCTTATTCGGAATTGCCAAACCAATTCGATTATTAACATGAATGTCTGCTAGGTCTGCCACAACACTAGCTTCGTAACAATCAGTTCCTTCCTTCGACAATACAAACTGTAGTGGACCTGGTGGTAGTGATTCTTTCAACTTATCCGCCACTAATAAATCAAACAGCTTCTCAAAATTCTTTTCCACTTTGCGACTTTTCACATAATAGTTCAGCAAGTTCTTCAGCCTAGCTGTAAACATTGTATACGTTTCTTCAGCTGTCTTCTTCGCATCAATAAACTTCGATCTGTACTCTCTCGGTGTCAACTTGAATTCTTTTAACAAGTGCTGTTTCACGATCTCATAATCATCTAAATCATCGAATGACAATCTGTTTAGAACAGTTCTAGCTTTCGGAGTCATCAATGGCAATAGTAACTTCACCCAGAATTGTTCTTGCACGTTGAAACTACGAAACGCATTCTCAACCGTTTCGAAATATAATGGCACCTCCATCATATCGTTTGGCATTTTAGGTAACACATGTTTCATGGCATCACCAATTTTCTTTATTTTCGAAACCATCGTTTCACTTTCTTCCTGTTTCCTTTTCTGTTCTTCTCGTTCTTCTTCTCTTCTTTGCTCTTGAGCTTCTCTATTTCGCTTCTCCTCTTTGAGTTGTGCTTCTTTTAATGCTATTTTTGTTTTTTCCAACTTTAAACGTTCTTGTCTTTCCTCTTCCGCCTTCTCCATACTTTCTTTCTGTAATTTCAGTTCTTCTTGTCTAACCTCTTCTGCTCGCTCCAACTCTGAAATTCGCACTTTTTCCTTTTCTTCTTCACGTAGTCTCTTCTCTTCAATCTGTTGCTGACGTATCTCTTCGTCACTTTTCCGCGCCCTTTCAAATTCAATCATCTGCTCTAATCTTCTCCTTTCAGCATCTTCTCTATCTCTTCTCAATTGCTCTAATTGAATCTCAAATTGCTGCTTTTGCAACTCAAGTTCTGCCACACGAACTTGCTCTGCTTTCTCTTCTTTCTCTCTCTGAAGACGTTCTGCCTTCTCTTCTTTCTCTCTCTGAAGACGTAATTCTTCCTGTCTTGCATTTTCTGCTTTCTCTTCTTTCTCTCTCTGAAGACGTTCTGCCTTCTCTTCTTTCTCTCTCTGAAGACGTAATTCTTCCTGTCTTGCATTTTCTGCTTTCTCTTCTTTCTCTCTTTGAAGACGTAATTCTTCCTGTCGCATTTCTTTCTCCTCTTGTCTTATACGCTCTGCATCTTCTCTTCGTTTCTCCTCTCTTTCTTTCTCGTCTTGTCTTGTCATCATCATCCATTGCATCATCATCTCCATAGACATAGGTCCAGGTGGTTTCTCAATAACCTTTTCCACAGCACCACCGACAGCACCTTCTTCTTTCGCTTCTGCTTCTTCTTTAAGCCAGACTTCAGCTAGCGCTTCTAACATGTCCTCACGTGACATATCTTCCAGTTTCTCTTCTTCAAAACCAGCCTTCAACAAGCGCTGTTTTAATCTTTCAGAAGACATCTTCTTCAGTTCTGCTTGTTTTTTGACACTTAATTTCTCCATCTTACTTCTTTACTTCAGTGCTGTCCTTTCTGGAAAACACCAGTTTTCTTTTGTGTTTGAAGTATTGGGGATTGTTCTTTGTTTGATAACAACCAACTTTTATACCTTTGTCGTTGAGGCTTTCGTTGATTTACCAATGATTTGAATGCGTATTCACCAGTCGACGTTGTTTCGAATCCCAGACGTTGTTTCGAATCCCAGACGTTGTTTCGAATCCCAGACGTTGTTTCGAATCTCACCGCTGCTGCCACCAAATAATGTCACCAACTCTTTTCTTTCTTAGTTGTGACCTACCTCAAGAACTTTCCTTATCTCTACATATAAATTGCTCAACGTCTTCTAACTGTTTAAGAATTAAATTGACACAGTTCTTTGAATGTTTCTTTCTTTCTTCAAACACAGTTTAATAACAACAAACTCAACTCTTGCCTTAAAACAACTGTACTACACTGTATAGTTCAAATTCACTGTCATCAGCAGTTTCTAAGTTTGGCGCGCTAACTGCACGTGTAAAACAATCTACCGTCAGCCAATGTTTAGGCTACTTTAGGCCAAGCGCCCACGAGCCGACAGCGCAACTAAGGCCTAAGACTAAAACCGCTTAACAATCGAATACACAATATATATATATCAACCTAAGGAACACCTGTGCTCATTATATATGCAAAACATTAGTTCACATTAGCATTTTGACTAATCCATCAATTATTCTTAATCTATTAAGCAAGATATTATTTTTAATCTAATTAGGCAATATAAATCACTGTGCCGTGCATGGGCGACTTTTCTGGATATTTAAAAACTGCAATCTTTTAAGAGGCTTGCATGAGGTGCAAGAGATCGAAGTAGGCGTTTTTGTAAAACATTTTATTTTTGAACTGCAATTATATGCACACTACAGGTATTGCTAATGTTACGCTGCATTTGGAAAGCCTCAATAATGGGGGGCCCGATAGCGCATTGGATAACACACTGGCATAGAGAGCGAGAGGTAACGAGTTCGAGACCCGTAGGGCGGACATGCTTTGTAGGCTGCTATTAGCGCCGTGTATTGCAGGCTGTCTGTTCTGTTAGTAGTTAAGATTTATGTCTTCTGTCATTTGTGTTCTTGTGAATTGTTTCAATTGCATAACATGTAAATGTACAGCGCAGTGCGTTTGTCAGGCGCTTCAATAAAGAAAAGATTATTATTATTATTATTATTATTATTATTATTATTATTATTATTATTATTATTATTATTATTATTATTATTATTATTATTATTATTATTATTATTATTATTATTATTATTATTATTATTATTATTATTATTATTATTATTATTGTTATTATTATTATTATTATTATTATTATTATTATTATTATTATTATTATTATTATTATTATAAAGGATCTTAGCAAGATGCAGGAACAGACAAACAGACAGTTAAAATAAATAGTGACAAACTAATGCTGTATAAAGAGACACACTTAAATGAACAAAGAATTGCGACATACATGTAGAGAGGTTAGGATAGTTAGGCCCTATTGCAGAGACAAGGAAATAGGCAGAAAATACGGAGACGATTTAGCAAAGATACAAAGAATCTAGCTAACCGGTTGTAGAGCCGACTGCACTTGAAAAGGTGGATGCCGTAGTTAGACCAGGAGATAAATTACAAGGATCCTCTACAAGCGGAACATACCAAAACACAATCCATTCAAATGACTTGTTTCCATGTTGATATACATTGAAAATGCAGTTATAGCTACAAGTCTTAACATAATAATTTTTATATTTCCTGTACCAAACAACACCTGTCGTCAACGAAACATTAATGTCATAAAAGCGCAGTAGTTATTTGTAACCTATTTTCTCGACTTGGCAGTCAACTGTCATGTCTAATGACAGCCTACATATCCATAAGTATAATGTTCTAAACGAACCAAGAACTATATTCACATAAACCCATAAGATATCCCAAAAACTACAGTTCGTTAGTGTTATGCGTTAAACATAAATAATATGAATCAATAATTAAACGTGAGTTATAAGAGGATTCATTTGAGATTAATAAATTCTTTGAAAATTATTGAATATTAGAAATTAAAGATGATATACATAGACGTATAAATATATGGAAAAATGAATATGTAGATGTGAGACTTACTTCTTTGAGAAACACTTTATGATTTGTACGATGCGGTGTGAGAAGTTGGCAAATAGCTTACCTGTTTTAAACTGTGACATGGTTATCAACGCAACAAATAGTTTACATTGACATAGACTGAGTTGTACAATAGGATTGACAAAAAAGGAAGGTTTTAATGTAGCAATAGCAAAAGTAAAAAGATGAAGCGACGGTCCAGTTAGGTTTTCTTTAACCCGTCTCAAAATGTTGTCGAAAATTTTGACCCAACATTCGAAAACCTGTAAAACATAAAGACCACTTACTGTAACAGACCAATAGGCCTACAAAATCCTTCGTTATTGGTCTCAGAACACCACAGCGATTTCATTATTGATTTTATTCGTCTGTTTACCTTTGAGCATACGCCCTAATCACCCAAAATAATTATCTTTCACCCACAATCATCCCTATATACGTTATAGTTATTTGAGCAGGTTGGTGTGCAATCGCACTGTTCGGCTGCCAGAGATTTACAAGTTTCCAGTTTCCATACATCAGCACAAGAACACCGCACACTGACCTACATAGCTCGCTTCCTTTGGAACAGTCTTCCTGTTAACATTCACATTAGTCCAAGTAACATTCTCGTCGGTTATTGAGATGCACCTATTTAAATATCTTACACAGCTACGTGCACAGCGCTTTTAGATGTCATTACAAATGTGAAGTATAAAAGCTCAGATACTTAGATACATAATTATATACAATTGCAATGCATGGATTTCCGCAATGAGTCCATGTTTGTATGTACCAATAAACGTTCCATGTAAAGTCTTTTAGGTAAATCACAAGCGCTTTCACGCATTGTTACCTAACTGACCTAAGCAAGTTTGCTGTAAAGGTAGTTTTGAAATGCATGTTGAACAGAGTAAAATGCAACAGCACGTATTATGTAGTGAAGACTGTTCGGCATCAACACAGACACATACAATGGGCTCCAGTTGAAACATGTAGAAGCTCCGCACCAACAATTTCACGCTGGCGCAGCAACCCCGACCGGATTAAGTTGGTACCAGAACATAGTGTTATCTAATGTATCCTGCTGCAGTGCCGACAAGTAAAGCCAGTCACAGAAGGAGAATCAGCAATTAGAATGCTTTGACGACAGGAAGCCAAAGCAATGTCTGTCGCATGTTTTCTGAAATACTGTTAAATTTAAGCATACTGGTCACAAGTCGGACAATACAGCTCTGAGCCGATGTACTGGAAATTTTATAAAGCCTCCATGGATGAGACTGATTTAGACAATACGCGTAAGAAAGAATGAATGAACTAAATTCACTAGAACGCTTGACATACATGCATAGGCGTAAACTTCTGTAGGCCGCTAGGCTCGAGCCCCCCCAATAATTGAGGCGCCAGGCCTGCCCACTGCTCAGGCATTGGGCCTCCCCAATATTATGACAGTAGTAATATATTTCTTCGCCTAAACTCGGGGGCTTAAAGTGTGAATAGACGGCGTCTAGGCAGGCATTTAGTTTCAAGGGTGAACGCCGCCCTGGCCCTACCACTTATTAGGCCAACAGACCACCACAGCCAAAGATCCTTCCACAGCCTGGATGCCGTCCATGCAGCGTCCATGCAGCAGTGTAATAACCTTGGGCGGGTCAAGCTATACGCCCCCCCAGCAGCTTTCAGCGGCTCAATGTATCTTGATTTTCGCGCGCATCCAAATATTTCCAACATGTGTTAGCCCATGAAGTAGGCTACTAAATATTTCGGTATCTCCGTTTAGCCCCAGGATCTTCCGAAGAAATGATCGATTTTCCAGTATATATATTGATGAATCAAAAGCTGATAATTATGAATGAGAAATCTGGTAGGTCTACAAAAAGTTTGATAGCACTCCAAAAAAGGTGTTGCCTGTTTCTTCAGCTGATTGTTAGGCCTACAGATGATTCAGTCAAAGTAATGAATCTCTATCAAGCCAGTGGAAGAAACAGCTAGGTTGATCGTTTCATCTGTAAATGACTTACTAACGATTGGTATAAATGGTCCACCTCTCGACCCTATGGAATGCCGAGAAGTATGTTATTAGTTGGTTGAAGTCGGGCAACATAGAGACCTGGACAAAAGCAACAGGCTTGCCAAGGACATCTAGATTAGCTAGTAGGCCTAATACATGTACTTCGAAATTGTTTGCATAATTAACGAAAACTATTGCTTTGCTTTTTCTGTTTTCATTCATGATACTTCGGTGTTAGATAGAGTCACAAATTTTTGCCAGAGGTAGTAGGCTAATCTTCTGAAAATAAACCTCGAGTTTTCCAATAAGTACTGTATTCTCCATTGTTCGAATTTTCGACACAGCTACATGTAAGTAGCCATACGTGTGCATTTGAGGATCACTGGAGGTCAACAGCGCCAGTGGAACGCTCATACAGACTAGCTCCAAGATTCCTCCACTAGTGGAAAGATCTTGGACTAGCTCTGTCTCCCCGACCTTTAACCCTACAACGGGACGCTCAAGGCTCTGGGGCTGATATGCCTCGGCCCTCGGGGTGCAGGCTGGTGCACGGGGCCTGAACTGCTAGGTCATGACCTGGGAAATATCTCTGGCAGACTCTGGACCAGCAATACTCGAAATATTAACGTAATAATATTAACATTCTCTCTGGACCACTTTCTAGATTCGAACGCTGTCAGGCCTATGTAGGAACCACGGTTTAAAACCAAAATACCATCTTGAGCCCAATAGGTCTTGTTACTTTGAAACGTAACATTGTATACGCTGTGTGTTCTAATAATAATGCTGACTGAACAGTCCAAAGAGAAATCGTAGTTGTAATCATGTTAGCTACCTGTATGGCATAAAGTGCATCAGTGGCGTAGCGTGGGCTCGGATGCAGGGGTCCCGAATGGGCCCCTGTTTGGCCCTGTAAGGCCTGTAGCCTTTCGTGGGAGGGGAGGGCAATGGGCCCTCCCAATATTTTCGACAAGCTTACGCCTATGCATACATGTAAGGGTGTATCGAGTACCTGTACAGCTCATGGCTAACAGGCTCACGACGCGCAAAGAGAATGTTAATGATCAGAGTGATAGTTATCTTTTTATGTATGTATAATTGCATACCGGTATTCGTTTATTTCTCTAATACAAGGGGGAAACGTGTTAGGTCCAGAAGCACAAACAGACCGCAGATGACGATTCCCATTTGACAGAGATGCAACGGCAGATTCATTTAAAAAAAGTTGGAATCTGGCATCACTTCAACCTTACATTAGGTTACATTAAATCATTGTAAGTTACCTTCCGCATGCAAACAGCTAACAATTAGACAAACGACGTTAAAGCACTATTTACCAGGAACTTGAAGAAGTAAAATCCTTGCAACTCAAAATCAATAAATAATAGTCACAAGTCTTGATTGGAACATACAGTTGCTGCGCTTTTACATAATTATACAATTGATTAATCTTTCTAAATTTAAAAAATATTGAATGTGGAATTACTTTGAATGTATCCTTCTAATAAAGTAAAAGCAATCGCTTTCTTTCGTTAACTCAGTCGCTGGTCGTTTCTGTCGGATATTCTGCTGCAGACTAACCGTGCGTCAAAACAGAGCACAGGTGCTTTGTTCTAACTTGACGAAGATTGTTTGTCAATGCTTTTGAACGTCGAACGGACGCGCTAAGTTCACAAGTGGTTTGACTGCTAGTAAATATTTCATCGCTCTTTTGGTTCACAGGTAACGTAATAACACCTGCCGCCTAGGAAGTACACGGCTATATTTCTCAAGTTGCTCGAGTCCAGTTTATACTGTCGTCAGTGCCGTGTAGGGGTTTCAGAAAAATGATACATCGCTGAAACACCCAGAGCCTAAGTTTCTCATTATTCTATTCACGTTGTCTATGAATATTTTTTAAAGAATTTTAAAATGTTAGCCTCCGAACATAGACTACTCAAATTCCCGGGATTTGGTTTGATGCGAGCTACATCCAGGTAGAATAAAGACACTAAATTCAAGGCCATTTAAGGTCACTTCATTGGCGAACGGAGCTCAAATGCCGCCCGGAGCGACGGTCCACTATGCCGCCCTTGGCCACTTAATGTGGCATAATTATGCTATTACACATATCTGTAAGAGATTGCAATTTGCATGACGACCATCGACCTTATTACATAATGGGCCGAAAATAAATTTTATCTTATAACGTTGATAGCCTGTCAGGATTTATCACTTTTCACTGCATTTTTTAATTATCCGTTTTAGTGATAGCCTACATTTTTAACTGACTGAAATCTATATTATTAGATAACAAAACATTTTATTGCATGAGCTGCGACTGTGGCTGACTGGCCGCTTCTGTTGTGGATGCGGAAGAAACAAAATATCGGCGCATAGCTGCGGCACCACCTACTTTCTGTTTTTTGCGATTTTCTCTGAGCGCCCTATGTTCAGTCTCTTACTCATTCTCATTCGTAATGAATGTATGAATGAATTTTGCGAGTGTCTGTAGGTAATGCGATTGGGCCGAGAGGAACTTGTAGCTAACAATTATAGTATCTCACAGTAAAACTCTTAAAGTTATTATCTCGTTAGTTACAGTTAACTTGATCTCTCAAAGCTGTTATTATCAGCTTCGCCAGCTCCGAGTGGTTTCTCGCTCTCTTTCTCATGACGCACTAGTGGTTCTTGTGCATGCCTTCGTTACTAGTCGAATTGACCACTGTTGCTCGATCCTCGTTGGCCTCCCTCTTGGGGTTCTGGGGCGACTAGATCGAGTTCTGCACTCAGCTGCTCGGCTTATTGGGCGAATCCCCAAATTCGGCTCTGTTTCTGCCTACATGCGCGATGTGTTACACTGGCTGCCTGTGGCCCAACGGATCTCATACCGGATTGCTTCTTTGGTTTCACGCTGCATCCTTGGCTGTGCTCCATCTTACCTGCGCAACCTCTGCCGCCCAGTGTCCGACGTTGTAGCGCGTCGGGCGCTTCGCTCCGCGACGACGGGGCAACTCTTAGTTCCGCGGGCTCGCTTGACTGCTAGGCAGCGCCGAGCTTTCTCGGTTGCAGGCTCCTCCATCTGGAATGACCTGCCATCAGAGCTGCGCTTGCTACCTTTGATCAATCAAACTGTGTTTTATAAATCACTTAAGTCTTTTTTCTTTTGCCGTGGCTGGGTTGGGAGAGCCCCTGAGTAGATTTCTTGAACGGGCGCTATATAAATCTCCAGAATGAATGAATGAATGAGTTAAAAATAATATAGTGCGAACCAAACGGAACCATGAAATGGAAATGAATGAATTAATGATAGACACCAATTTCTATTTATGAAAAATAATACAATTTAAGATTTTTAAAGTTGTTTATGTCATAATTTCGCGGAAGCAGCGTACACTTATGGTTGTGTCCGTTATATAAAAATGCATTCTTCAAAGATTATTAATAACCGTTATTGCGCTGTGCAGTGACGCTCGGTGCAAACACGGCTTACTGTGCTCAGCAGAAGTTTCAGTTTTAAGAACAATAAAAATCGATATATTTTATTTACTGGATTATTTGGATTATGGATAATAATATATAGGCCTACTGGGGGCACTACTGTTTCTGCTCGTTCTCTTAAGACTTATTTTTTCGAGGGGTCCTTCGCACTGGAAGCGCCTCTGATTAGGTTGTACTGTGAGAGGCGCTCTATAAATTCATAAATAGAATAGAATAGAATGCTAATATTTAGTAAGCATTACTAATACAATATGCTCATATTTAGCAAACATTACAAAGAAACTGCTTCCTTTTCTACAATTCTGTTTGGTGTTCAACGTAGAGTGAATGCCTCCCTTAACGGAGGCTTATGGGCAGCATCGGAAGCCAACGCGACTTGACCAAAGTGACGGTTTCTGCCTTTCCTTCCTTATTTTCTACCTCTATTTCTTTCTATCCTACTTTTTCATTTTTTATTCAACATTCACTCCATTTTTTATTTTTCTTCAACCCTATTTTGCCGCCCCTGCCCAAGTGCCGCATGGGGCGACTCGCCCCCTCTGACCCCCCCCCCTTCGGTACGCCACTGGGTCATTTCAAGGTAAGAAATAACGAAATCTAACAAAAATCAAAGAAAAATAATCTGATCTCGGTCAATAATTATTAAAATTGGTTAATTCTTTCTTGGGTTTCTAGTTTTGATATGCGCTACATGTACATGTGGTCAGAAACAATGGTACTTAGGCTAGTGTAAGACGATCCACTCTTATTTTAAGGACAAAAAGGTCAATTTCAGAGAAAAATCAGAGGAAATGGTCATGACTCAGCAAAATATTGTTCTATTTCAGTTATTCTTTTACCTATTTGCTCGGGCCGATGAGCTACATTCCAGAAGACATAGCACCAAAAGAGTAACACAGTCCAAGGCCATTTCAAGGTCAAAAGGTAAAAATCAAGTAAATATGGCCGTAGCTCAGCCAAATGTTTAGTTTGGGTGGTTCTGATTTATGATCATTTTACCTTGATTTTGTTAGTCTCGTAGTTCTATGCAACGCCACGCTTTGCGACGCCTTGTGACGCCTTACGTAAATGAGTAAGTACATATCCAATGCATATGACAATGAGTCAGTCAATCAATCGGACAGAAACGACGAACACGATGGAAGAGCCAAGACAGGATCTACATTCGCCGCGAAATTCTTGACGATTCGATTCGCGTGGTTCGTAACAGTATTGTTTTAAATGCGTCCATACGTCGATATTTTAGTAGGCCTAGTTATATTGTAATTCTGACGGAATATTGCGTTACTTTACAAATTACAATCGATTATTGTAAGGACAGACGCCCAGGTCAGCTCACGTTTATTTTATTTTTAGTTTCTGAATAAAGAACATTTCATGCACAATTTATCTCTCGCACACCTAAGGGCCTTACCTGGCAGATATATCTTCCACTCTGGGTAGGTCAGCCTGGTCTATTACTATTATTATTATTATTATTATTATTATTATTATTATTATTTATTTTTTTTTACCCGAGGTATCAAGGATCCCTCAGGATTTAGGAAAAATTGCTATAAAGAGCAGGAAATTTGTCTGGAGGGTCAGGCCTCGTCTTCAGGGTTTGCAGGAAAAGTGCCGTTGAATGCGACCAAGTTATTATTATTATTATTTTTGTTAAATTGTCTGGAAAGGCCCTACTCATCTATCTGTTGACCGGCGAAAGTGCCCCTAAAGGCCACTGCATTAAAACGTTGTATCGTCATTGAGATACGTTGGAACAAAAAAGATGTTTCCCGTGGATCTCCAGTTACGGTGCCTAGCTTTTGTCCCAGGTCCGAAAGGAAGGTCAATTATTATTATTATTATTATTATTATTATTATTATTATTATTATTATTATTATTATTATTATTATTATTATTATTATTATTATTTCTATTATTATTATTATTATTATTATTATTATTATTATTATTATTATTATTATTATTATTATTATTATTATTATTATAAAAATTATTATTATTATTATAAAAAATGTACTTCATTCCTTCAGGGACTTAGAGATTACTATTATTACGAGATAAATGTCTGAAAGGTCAGGCCTCGTCTTCAGGGTTTGAAGAGAAGGTACCCTTAAAAGCGATCAGGTTTTGCTGTTGAATACCGATGGTCAGGCATTATTATTATTATTATTATTATTATTATTATTATTATTATTATTATTATTATTATTATTATTATTATTATTATTATTATTATTATTATTATTATTATTATTATTATTATTATTATTATTATTATTATTATTATTATTATTATTATTATTATTATTATTATTATTATTACGGCATTGTTATTATGTTTCATAAAAGCCAAGAAACTCATAAACAAACAGGTTAATTAACTGTTTACTTTCAGTTAACATGACTTATAAACCGTCACATAGGCTCGAGCTGCCATCGGTCTCCTGACTGTTACAATCTGAGGTGGTGTCCACAGCAGAGAGTTTCCTAGGCCCTATCTAAAGGATACTTATAGGCGCTAAAGCAGGTGGGTCACCTGCTACTGATGAAATCAGGTTCCTCAGTCCTGGAACAAAGCCACATGGTGTACCAGCTTCCTGGAGTTTCGCCTGTGTGATAGGAGAGGAGCATACATGCTTGCTTTATTATGGGCTACTTTCCGCTGAGGAATCTGCTTTTGATGCTTCTAAGCTCACGTGTTGCTACGAATGTAACTGGCCCCGTGACACCCAACGCCTCTGCTCGAGGATCTTTAGATAGCTATGTAATAAAATATGGGCAAAGAGAACATGTCCTGCGCGTGTCTGGTGGTTCTAGAGACTTTCGGCCGCAGCGTCGTCTTCCATCGACGAAGGACTTCTGGACGGTGAGATAACCGTGAGCTATCGTCGTTCCTCATCCTCGATTCTACATGATAACACAGGAACCTGAAGTTTGCACCCTGATCTTGATGTCATCTGTCAAGTGTCAACTCTAGTTGGGAGTCGGTTAGAGAGTGGAAGTGTGCAAGTACGTAATTATATTCGAAACGAAGCAGCGTAGATTATTGCATGGCACAAGACACTGAGCCGCAGTACTGTAGAAGTCTTGGGAGGTTGGACAGGAAAGAGGACGAGAGTCGATCGATTTCCTTTTGCTGACAGAGAGTAACAGGAGCTGGCCACTTTGTCAACAGTTTCAAACAATAAAGAGAATCGTTGAAAGCACTCCATTAAATGTTAACGAGGCACTTATGTCCGGAAGTGGTCGGATGGCTGCCTTGGTAGCAGACAGATTAATTTATTGGTTAGGGTTTGCGTGGGCGGGCAGGCCAGCCACTTCTTGTTAGCTGAGTACTGTTTGCTAACTGATGAATGTTCTTCATTACATTTAGCATTATTTAGGCTAACGTAAAGAGCGCCTCTGGTTAGTTTTTGGGAGTGGCGCTATATAAATGTGCTTGATAAATAAATGACGGTGATTGTCCTACTTTAGTATTAGAGCAGAGTTTGTTATTCAGCTTGTCTACATTATAATAGAAATATTATTTCTTGGTTTCAATTTACAGCGAGGCTGGATTGCATTTAATAGCGGCATAATCAATTATGTTCACACTTAGGCTACAGTAAAATGAGATTGAGATAGGAAGACGTGCAGGATTGAGAGCGATCATAATTATTATTATTAATTATTAAACTGCCATTTATAGCGCGCATAAACAAAATGCGATGTAACATCATGAGACCAGCACAGAGAAACCAGTTTCTTGTTTCAGCGCCTGTCGGTTGTAATCCAACGTTTCAACACTGTTGCGTTCCACAGCCCCTTTGTTCTTCCAGATCTTGACAAGGATGGCCACTCCAGAGTAAACATTGCTTATTAATATCTGACACCTGAGGGATTATAGATACCTCGGGTAAAAATAATAATAATAAAAATAATAATAATAATAATAAAAATAATTGTCCGAAGCGATTCGCGGACTCTTGAATGAAGTTGTTTTAAGGCAACTATTAACGAGCAAATACATTAGAAAGTAAGTAGGGCCTACATTCTTTATTAAACCAGTTGCTGACCACACTCTGGTTTGCATACATATAAAAACACGAAAAACATAAAAACGAAGCTCGCAGCAAACAACGGCGTCCTTCTCAACAACTCTAGCCTTGATGTTCAAGTCTCCACGACCATATACAGCCAAAGGCACCAGCGACACACTTCAACGCGCACGCGAAGCGCCCAGCCAACGGTTTCTCGTCCGATGTTGACAGTTGAACCGCATTAAGAGTCCACTGGACCGAGTAGCATCGAGATCTAAGAACAGCGACGGGCAGCTCAATTGTAGTACACGTGGCACCACTTCGACAAGGTCTTCGTTAGTTGGAAGACAATGCATCGTTCAGATCTGTCTCGTCCCATCCACGTATGTGAGGTACGGCACTTATTCGCAAGGTGGCAGAAGTGTACATATTATTTTAAAATATGAAAAGAAAAGCACGTTTCGTTATTCAGACCATTTACGACCCACGAGTTACAGTAGTTAAACTAGTCCTAAGTTCCCCGAAGATTAAGTCGCTGAACATTACCATCGCTTGCAATACGGTACCTGGATTCAAGGTATACTGAAGAAGATTCTCACCATCGTCAGATCCTGTTGTGGACGACAAACAAACAAAGCAACTATTCATCTTTTATTCCAATACAGACCACATAAAAACTTTACCCGTAAGGTCTGGAGAAGTCACTTGGCTCTCTGAACTCTGCCCTTACTTCGAGATGAGCAAGCAGTGTTTTTCATTAATGTCGTCACAGAAGCCAGCAGTATAGACCCATCTTGATTACTCCAAAATTATGCAGGATGCTTGAAAATCAAATTGTATGCCGCTTTTTCTACCCCTTCCTGACATACCCCTGCATAACCGATGTTTTTCTGATCAATATGCCTTCCGGCCCACCGGCTCAACCTCTGCAGCTCTTGCAGCTCTTATCCACAATATAACAGAGTTACTTTATTCCAACTAATTTGTCCACCTGATTGCTTTAGATTTCTCCAAAGCTTTCGATATCGTTAGGCATGCCTACCTGGCGAGTATCCTAGCCAAGCTGCCCATTCCTGACAACATAAATACAACTGGGCAATTGCTTTTCTGGATGGTCGTCAGCATTGCATCCAATTCCAAGCGGAAATATCAGCGCACGTTGATATCAATGCCAGCATCGTCCAGGGATCGGGTATAGGACCCATTAACAACACATCACCATCACAATCAGCATCGTTGGTATCACATTCTAGCTTTGATTTCACTGGTCAATTATAATAAATTCACAATTCCCAATCTTTAAAAGAAAGATTACGTATATAGTTCATTGCTCCTCTAGTCATAAAGAGGTACTTCGTGCTGTTCCAGTGGCATTTTGCTGAATTTCCTTTTTCCGGAAGAATATTTATAAAAGCAATACAAAGGTAATTGCAAAAGGAGAACTGCAATTCCACCCGCAGTATCACAATGATGATAATCCAGGTTCTGTTGCTGCAGAGGTCATAGCTACATGAACGAAGAGGACAATAGACAATAGAAACGCCCTACCGTGTCAATCCATCACGCATGCGCAACACCCTCCATAAAAATAATAATAATATCTTTTCTTTAATCAAGCGCCTGACAAACGCACTGCGCTGTACATTTACATGCAATTGAAACAATCTTAACTGCTAACAGAACAGACAGCCTGCAATACACGGCGCTAATAGCAGCCTACAAAGCATATCCGCCCTACGGGGCTCGAACTCGGTAGCTCTCGCTCTCTACGCCAGATGCTATCCAATGCGCTATCCCCCCCATGATGATGTACACCAAACTGCGGATAGCAATTGGTCAATTAAAGAATATTCTCATCGTATCTCATCCTGTCTTATCTTATCTTATAAGACACTACATAGCACTGGCCTGTCTCCCTTATGCGTCGAACGCCAAATAACGCCTACAATATTATTATAGAGTGTATTGCATTTACGCATTTCTAAAGCGCGCCTCTCCCAGTAGAACCTAATCAGAGGCACTCGTGTATGCATACTTTATGCACTGTAGCATGTAGCCTACGTGTGCATAATATGTATGTATACAGGCCAGATCAGAGGGGGGGCCAGGGGGGCCAGTTGGCCTGGGCCTACGATTTTGAGGGGGCCTACTTTCCCTGACAGAGAGTCAAAGGGAGTCCTTTAGCATAAGGATTAATGCAGATAAAATATTGTTAAATCATAAATTATTAAATTAGAACTGTCACGAATATCATAATCAACAATTTAAGCTTAATGCAAGAAATTTCGAAGGAATTAGCAATTTTGAACATCAAAAGTGACAAGCCACAGTTGCTGGAATTCTACGATGTAATTGATGAATTTGCCCAAAGAAAAGCACGGAAAGCATTTTTGAATGTGAAGAAGTGATGACCATTTCTGCTCTGATGTTCTGACATTCAGAATAGTGTTTGGCCGAATCCTGATCCGGAAATCGGTTTTCGCTGGATTTTTCCCTAGACTGATTAATCGGCACATCCCTGGACTACCGAAACAAAATTAATATCAAAAGAAGGAATATATTTTACCAAACAAATTCTTTTTTCATTAATAGAAAAAATAGTAAACCTGTCTTGGTGACCTTCTGCAGTAGGCTAATCTTTATCATTGAAAATCCGTGTAAAATAATAAAATTTATGAGTCGACGCATCAACAAAACTGGCGGACAGTCGGTCTGTTTTCTTAAAACACGCGTTTTAAAATGTAAATTTAATTAAAAAACATTAATCTTTCTATCATTTTAAATAGCTCATTGCATAAACTCTCATTTGAATTACATCTAGTTCAGTGTTAAATGGACACAGCGCCAACCGTGATGAGAGGCCATTGTTTTTCTATAGTCTGGTTTATTCTTCAGTTATTATACATTTGTTTAGTTTGGTTTATCTTTAATAATTATATCTTTGGCACTGTATGGTTATGCTTAAAGAGTAAAGAGTTTTAATTCATTATTATACCTTACAGAACTTCAGCAAATTGGTTTGGAGGACACTTCTAAGTTTCTATTATTTTTATTTATGGTTTTTTTTTCAAATTCAATGAATATTATAAATTTAAAAATATGAATAATTATAAGGCTATAACAAGAAATAAAAGTATTGAACAATTAATTATAAATCAAGTCAACTGTTTTTCACTAAATATATACACAGAAAATTGTAAGAAAGTATTAAATTAATACTTTAAACCAAATAAAAAATAAATATTGCAAAGAAATCGGATAGAATTCGGAAGCGTCAAAAAGAGGCCAAATATCCGGAATAGGCAATCGGCGAAATAATGCCAATCGTCCAAACCTAATTCCCAATACAGAATATGAATTATTCTAGTTCTTTTATTCTGCACTGTTACCGGAAAATTGTAATTGCATCAAATTCATGTACGCTAATGTAAAGTAAGTGTATATTATATACAGAAATTATATCATCATATGTACCTGGTAGGTAGCACTGATAATAGCTATACTAAAATACTTAAGCAGTCTAAATTTCATGGGGCCTACATTTTCCCATCTGGCCTGGGCCTATTACCAGCTCTGCACGGGCCTGTATGTATACATGTATGTATGCATGCATGTATTTATTTATGTATGTCTGTATGTTGCTGCAAAAGGCGTAGGATAGGACGGAGTTGGGTTGGTTATTGTGTGTTGTACGCCGTCTGTACATTTAAAGGGGAAAGTCAACCTTATAAAAGACACAGAGTTTTACTTGAGTTCAGACTGGAAGCTGATTGTTGGTCCTTAGTGATAGGCCCTACTGATTGTGTTGTCATTATAATTTATTTTGAATCGTTCTCTGTCACCCATTGTTGGTGCAAGTCTATTAAAGCCAATTGAGTAACACTAATTTCTCTGGTTTGGTTGTCTCTGTCTTAATCTCTTATGCATATCTACAGCTTCTAGATGATGATCCGATGAATAACCTTGGTCATGGCAAACCTGTAATGTATACGCATGCGTATGTATGCATATGCATGCTTATCTATGTGTGCATATATCATCATCATCATCATCATCATCATCATCATCATCATCATCAGCAGCAGCAGCAGCAGCAGCAGCAGCAGCAGCAGCATCATCAGCATCATCCTCAGCATCATCATCATCATCATCATTATTATTTATTATTATGATTTTTTTCGCCCGATGTAGAAATGATCTCTGAGGCTGTTATTAATATTTTTACTACTACTGCTACTGCTACTGCTACTGCTACTGCTACTGCTACTACTACTACTACTTCTACTACTACTACTACTACTTCTACTACTACTGCTATTACTACTACTGCTACCACTGCTAGGCTACTACTATCACAACCACCACCATCACCACCACCACCACCACCACCATCACCACCACCACCACTACTACCATTATATGAAGATTTTTAAAGTTCTAGTTAATGTAGCTAAATACACCGCATATGCGCTTATCGAATGCCTCTATGAGTTTCTCTTGAAGTGGTCTTATATTAATTGATATCATTACTATTACAGCCAATGTCTGTCTATGTTTATATGCATAGCTTTGTAGTTGTATATCTTAGCGTCAAAGTGGCTTTATCGTGTTGTTGTTGTTAACGACGATGACACTGAGCAAATGTTTTCTCAAAGAGGCCTATTAACAATAAGGAAGTTAATAACAATAAGGAAGTTAACTATCAGCTTCGGTCCGATCATGACTGTGCCGATAAGACCTAATTGGCAATCGATTACTTTTGAACTGTCGTTTGAAATTATCTCATCAATAATTTCAAGGATAATTAGTTCTACTTGATCCGCGGCATAACTCTTGACCTTAATTCGCCTGTACGGGAGTAAATCGAAAGCAACAAAGGGTTCGTCAAATTCATACTAGTAAGACCACAAAATTATACAACGAAAGGTTAGAGACACCAAGTTTATAGTAAGACGTGACAGCTTTTTAGGGTTGGTCAACATATGACAAGAAATGGTGAAACAAATATGGATCAGCCTCTGCGTTTCCCAAGCAAAAGATGACTGGTAATTGTAATTTGTGCTATTCTAAGTTTATTTTTAGATAGCGCTTCTTCCTGAAACTCTCTAGAGGAGTTGCCAAGGCGAAAACACAAGACCACGACCGATGATAATAGAAAACGCTCATATCGCATGACAACAATTAGTTAAGTAAGATAATATAAAGATTAATGTCAAGTATAAACATCTGATAACATATTTGACTGGTAGATACAGAACGAGAAAAAACCGATTAGGCGACCCACGCTGTGGATAGGCAATGGTAAAAATGTCGGTAAGTATCTACTTGTACACAGTTGGATGATTTGCCCGAAAGGCTCGAGGAATGTGATGCACCATTGACCTTTTGACCCACGCGATTCTCTTTACGATGGCGACGACAAATACTTTATTATTATTACGATAATGATGGCGACAATTTAAAGTGGTGCCTTACAGGTAGGCTATTTAAAAGGCTGGCTACGCTTGCCTAAGTGGTGTTAACATTTGTTAAGAACAAAACGTTCACCAGGAAGCAAGCACTGCACAGATAACTAGATGAGTCACCACGGACGGACTTCCGCACACACGCAGAGCCAAACAAACGGGCTTTCAACTATTGTTCTAGTAACTGTGTATACTATACACAGCAGCTACATTGTATATGTATTATACAGAGTGACCCTCCTCTCGCAAAATGACTCGGAGGTCAGAGACTCACTGACACATGATACTGTTGCATGATAGGAAGTTACGATGCTTGTGCCTCATGACGATCAACAATGAAGGAATAATTGGTGAAAGATTGTTCAATGGCGATGTTGTATTTATTGTTGCTGATGATGAAGATGACGATGACTATACTACTGAAAGATAATATATATGTGCGTGTGTGTTTATATATATAAGAGAATTTTGGAAACACAAAACAGAACATACGTTTAGAAGACTTTAATTGAACTTCTTATTTCGAACAAACTAATTCTTCACCATCTCCAAAACCCTGGCGATTCGCTACATCTATTCTTCGTCAACTGATACTACGGTAGTGCTTTCTAATGACTAAGAACATAGAAATATCAGCAGCTAAGAATTCGGAGGCTCCGCGGTTTATTCTCACTATCAGAGAGTATTTCAATGTGCAGTCGCTACGTGTTTGCGGGTATTCACTGACGCAAAACAGGGCAGAATAATTTCGAACGGTGAATTCGAAAACGAAACGCCACACAGACAATCGGTTATTATAAATTGCAGTATACGATAAGACTCTAACTCAACAAGCTAAGGCGCTATATTATTTCTGAATGAATATCATGCCCTGTGCTTGCAGTGCAGTTGAAACTCATAACTTGCTTATCAAAATACGAGTAAAATTCGGCTGAAACTACCTTGCCTATTACTGAAGACGGTCGTACAAAGCGACAAATTTTCCTAGCCAAGAAAGACATCGCATTTCAAGTGCATTACAGATAAATACCAAATAAATTCGACGCATTGAAATTACATATTTTACATACATGACTTTGTATAGGGCACAAATAAGTCGATATTATGGTCACCTCATTGCTATTCCAAATAGTAGGTCGATATAATTTGAAAGCGATATCACAGTTACCTCTGCATCCTTCTAGCAAGTTACTTCATAAGTCATAATTTACTTCACAGGAATAAGTTGTAGTCGGGGTATACTTTTTGCCTTCCCTTTATATCAGGTCTGGGGATCCTGAGGACCTCCTCGTTGAAGTTCAGGTTCCTTAGGTCAAAGAACTGCGCTGGATCGTTTGGTTCATAGAAATCGTCGCCTTGACTTTCGTGTGGATAGTCGTAGGCTTCTGCAACAGCGCCTCTGTGTAAGCTGTCCCCGGTGACGGCCAGAGCCCGCTCCCCGAACACGGAGTCCTGGACCGGAGGGGTTACGATATAGTCGGGGCTAGGGGATCTCATGAGATCCCGGCTCCCAGGAGCTGCATGCGTTTCAACCGTTATGCTTGGCTGAACCCCAAATGCTGCAAGTTGAATGGCTTCAGCCGATGGTCCTGCTTCGGCCACTATTACATCTTCTAGGTTTAAGACAGAGTCATTGTCTTCGAGATCGGCGGATGGACCGGGTATGGCACCCGTCTGTTCTTCCTCGGAGTCCACTGTCTTTGGCGTCGGCTGCGTCTTGGCTTTCCTCTTCTTAACAATGACAATAGCGATGATTAGGATGATGATGATCACGCTGACGGCAATTATCACACTGAGACCGATGATGAGGGCTTCGTTATCGTCTGCGTTGTTCTGTATTGTTTCAGTCTCGATGTACCTCAGGCAGTAGGCGTCCATCGAATAGGTGCTTACGTTCACCTGAAAGAAACACGATAGCGACAACGGTTTATAGCAACCATCGACTTATGATGCGCTGAGCATTATGACAGTGGCTCTTAAGAAGTTCATAGATTAGATGTTGGATCCGATGAAAGAAGGAATAATCAGGACTAAGGAAGAAGCCGATGAAAGAAGGAATAATCAGGACTAAGGAAGAAGACGATGAAAGAAGGAATAATCAGGACTAAGGAAGAAGACGATGAAAGAAGGAATAATCAGGACTAAGGAAGAAGACGATGAAAGAAGGAATAATCAGGACTAAGGAAGAAGACGATGAAAGAAGGAATAATCAGGACTAAGGAAGAAGACGATGAAAGAAGGAATAATCAGGACTAAGGAAGAAGCCGATGAAAGAAGGAATAATCAGGACTAAGGAAGAAGACGATGAAAGAAGGAATAATCAGGACTAAGGAAGAAGCCGATGAAAGAAGGAATAATCAGGACTAAGGAAGAAGACGATGAAAGAAGGAATAATCAGGACTAAGGAAGAAGCCGATGAAAGAAGGAATAATCAGGACTAAGGAAGAAGAATAATCAGGACGATGAAAGAAGGAATAATCAGGACTAAGGAAGAAGACGATGAAAGAAGGAATAATCAGGACTAAGGAAGAAGCCGATGAAAGAAGGAATAATCAGGACTAAGGAAGAAGCCGATGAAAGAAGGAATAATCAGGACTAAGGAAGAAGCCGATGAAAGAAGGAATAATCAGGACTAAGGAAGAAGACGATGAAAGAAGGAATAATCAGGACTAAGGAAGAAGACGATGAAAGAAGGAATAATCAGGACTAAGGAAGAAGACGATGAAAGAAGGAATAATCAGGACTAAGGAAGAAGACGATGAAAGAAGGAATAATCAGGACTAAGGAAGAAGACGATGAAAGAAGGAATAATCAGGACTAAGGAAGAAGCCGATGAAAGAAGGAATAATCAGGACTAAGGAAGAAGCCGATGAAAGAAGGAATAATCAGGACTAAGGAAGAAGACGATGAAAGAAGGAATAATCAGGACTAAGGAAGAAGACGATGAAAGAAGGAATAATCAGGACTAAGGAAGAAGACGATGAAAGAAGGAATAATCAGGACTAAGGAAGGACGATGAAAGAAGGAATAATCAGGACTAAGGAAGAAGCCGATGAAAGAAGGAATAATCAGGACTAAGGAAGAAGAACGATGAAAGAAGGAATAATCAGGACTAAGGAAGAAGAAGCCGATGAAAGAAGGAATAATCAGGACTAAGGAAGAAGACGATGAAAGAAGGAATAATCAGGACTAAGGAAGAAGCCGATGAAAGAAGGAATAATCAGGACTAAGGAAGAAGCCGATGAAAGAAGGAATAATCAGGACTAAGGAAGAAGCCGATGAAAGAAGGAATAATCAGGACTAAGGAAGAAGACGATGAAAGAAGGAATAATCAGGACTAAGGAAGAAGCCGATGAAAGAAGGAATAATCAGGACTAAGGAAGAAGACGATGAAAGAAGGAATAATCAGGACTAAGGAAGAAGACGATGAAAGAAGGAATAATCAGGACTAAGGAAGAAGACGATGAAAGAAGGAATAATCAGGACTAAGGAAGAAGACGATGAAAGAAGGAATAATCAGGACTAAGGAAGAAGACGATGAAAGAAGGAATAATCAGGACTAAGGAAGAAGACGATGAAAGAAGGAATAATCAGGACTAAGGAAGAAGACGATGAAAGAAGGAATAATCAGGACTAAGGAAGAAGACGATGAAAGAAGGAATAATCAGGACTAAGGAAGAAGACGATGAAAGAAGGAATAATCAGGACTAAGGAAGAAGACGATGAAAGAAGGAATAATCAGGACTAAGGAAGAAGACGATGAAAGAAGGAATAATCAGGACTAAGGAAGAAGACGATGAAAGAAGGAATAATCAGGACTAAGGAAGAAGACGATGAAAGAAGGAATAATCAGGACTAAGGAAGAAGACGATGAAAGAAGGAATAATCAGGACTAAGGAAGAAGACGATGAAAGAAGGAATAATCAGGACTAAGGAAGAAGACGATGAAAGAAGGAATAATCAGGACTAAGGAAGAAGACGATGAAAGAAGGAATAATCAGGACTAAGGAAGAAGACGATGAAAGAAGGAATAATCAGGACTAAGGAAGAAGACGATGAAAGAAGGAATAATCAGGACTAAGGAAGAAGACGATGAAAGAAGGAATAATCAGGACTAAGGAAGAAGACGATGAAAGAAGGAATAATCAGGACTAAGGAAGAAGACGATGAAAGAAGGAATAATCAGGACTAAGGAAGAAGACGATGAAAGAAGGAATAATCAGGACTAAGGAAGAAGACGATGAAAGAAGGAATAATCAGGACTAAGGAAGAAGCCGATGAAAGAAGGAATAATCAGGACTAAGGAAGAAGACGATGAAAGAAGGAATAATCAGGACTAAGGAAGAAGACGATGAAAGAAGGAATAATCAGGACTAAGGAAGAAGACGATGAAAGAAGGAATAATCAGGACTAAGGAAGAAGACGATGAAAGAAGGAATAATCAGGACTAAGGAAGAAGACGATGAAAGAAGGAATAATCAGGACTAAGGAAGAAGACGATGAAAGAAGGAATAATCAGGACTAAGGAAGAAGACGATGAAAGAAGGAATAATCAGGACTAAGGAAGAAGACGATGAAAGAAGGAATAATCAGGACTAAGGAAGAAGCCGATGAAAGAAGGAATAATCAGGACTAAGGAAGAATAACGATGAAAGAAGGAATAATCAGGACTAAGGAAGAAGACGATGAAAGAAGGAATAATCAGGACTAAGGAAGAAGACGATGAAAGAAGGAATAATCAGGACTAAGGAAGAAGCCGATGAAAGAAGGAATAATCAGGACTAAGGAAGAAGACGATGAAAGAAGGAATAATCAGGACTAAGGAAGAAGACGATGAAAGAAGGAATAATCAGGACTAAGGAAGAAGCCGATGAAAGAAGGAATAATCAGGACTAAGGAAGAAGACGATGAAAGAAGGAATAATCAGGACTAAGGAAGAAGACGATGAAAGAAGGAATAATCAGGACTAAGGAAGAAGACGATGAAAGAAGGAATAATCAGGACTAAGGAAGAAGACGATGAAAGAAGGAATAATCAGGACTAAGGAAGAAGCCGATGAAAGAAGGAATAATCAGGACTAAGGAAGAAGACGATGAAAGAAGGAATAATCAGGACTAAGGAAGAAGACGATGAAAGAAGGAATAATCAGGACTAAGGAAGAAGCCGATGAAAGAAGGAATAATCAGGACTAAGGAAGAAGCCGATGAAAGAAGGAATAATCAGGACTAAGGAAGAAGACGATGAAAGAAGGAATAATCAGGACTAAGGAAGAAGACGATGAAAGAAGGAATAATCAGGACTAAGGAAGAAGCCGATGAAAGAAGGAATAATCAGGACTAAGGAAGAAGACGATGAAAGAAGGAATAATCAGGACTAAGGAAGAAGACGATGAAAGAAGGAATAATCAGGACTAAGGAAGAAGACGATGAAAGAAGGAATAATCAGGACTAAGGAAGAAGACGATGAAAGAAGGAATAATCAGGACTAAGGAAGAAGGAATAATCGATGAAAGAAGGAATAATCAGGACTAAGGAAGAAGCCGATGAAAGAAGGAATAATCAGGACTAAGGAAGAAGACGATGAAAGAAGGAATAATCAGGACTAAGGAAGAAGACGATGAAAGAAGGAATAATCAGGACTAAGGAAGAAGACGATGAAAGAAGGAATAATCAGGACTAAGGAAGAAGACGATGAAAGAAGGAATAATCAGGACTAAGGAAGAAGACGATGAAAGAAGGAATAATCAGGACTAAGGAAGAAGACGATGAAAGAAGGAATAATCAGGACTAAGGAAGAAGAACGATGAAAGAAGGAATAATCAGGACTAAGGAAGAAGACGATGAAAGAAGGAATAATCAGGACTAAGGAAGAAGACGATGAAAGAAGGAATAATCAGGACTAAGGAAGAAGACGATGAAAGAAGGAATAATCAGGACTAAGGAAGAAGACGATGAAAGAAGGAATAATCAGGACTAAGGAAGAAGACGATGAAAGAAGGAATAATCAGGACTAAGGAAGAAGACGATGAAAGAAGGAATAATCAGGACTAAGGAAGAAGACGATGAAAGAAGGAATAATCAGGACTAAGGAAGAAGACGATGAAAGAAGGAATAATCAGGACTAAGGAAGAAGACGATGAAAGAAGGAATAATCAGGACTAAGGAAGAAGACGATGAAAGAAGGAATAATCAGGACTAAAGGACTAGAAAGAAAGGAAGAAGACGATGAAAGAAGGAATAATCAGGACTAAGGAAGAAGACGATGAAAGAAGGAATAATCAGGACTAAGGAAGAAGACGATGAAAGAAGGAATAATCAGGACTAAGGAAGAAGACGATGAAAGAAGGAATAATCAGGACTAAGGAAGAAGACGATGAAAGAAGGAATAATCAGGACTAAGGAAGAAGACGATGAAAGAAGGAATAATCAGGACTAAGGAAGAAGACGATGAAAGAAGGAATAATCAGGACTAAGGAAGAAGACGATGAAAGAAGGAATAATCAGGACTAAGGAAGAAGCCGATGAAAGAAGGAATAATCAGGACTAAGGAAGAAGACGATGAAAGAAGGAATAATCAGGACTAAGGAAGAAGACGATGAAAGAAGGAATAATCAGGACTAAGGAAGAAGACGATGAAAGAAGGAATAATCAGGACTAAGGAAGAAGCCGATGAAAGAAGGAATAATCAGGACTAAGGAAGAAGACGATGAAAGAAGGAATAATCAGGACTAAGGAAGAAGACGATGAAAGAAGGAATAATCAGGACTAAGGAAGAAGCCGATGAAAGAAGGAATAATCAGGACTAAGGAAGAAGACGATGAAAGAAGGAATAATCAGGACTAAGGAAGAAGACGATGAAAGAAGGAATAATCAGGACTAAGGAAGAAGACGATGAAAGAAGGAATAATCAGGACTAAGGAAGAAGACGATGAAAGAAGGAATAATCAGGACTAAGGAAGAAGACGATGAAAGAAGGAATAATCAGGACTAAGGAAGAAGACGATGAAAGAAGGAATAATCAGGACTAAGGAAGAAGACGATGAAAGAAGGAATAGGATCAGGACTACGATGAAAGAAGAATAATCAGGAAAGAAGACGATGAAAGAATAATCAGGACTAAGGAAGAAGACGATGAAAGAAGGAATAATCAGGACTAAGGAAGAAGACGATGAAAGAAGGAATAATCAGGACTAAGGAAGAAGACGATGAAAGAAGGAATAATCAGGACTAAAGAAGAAGACGATGAAAGAAGGAATAATCAGGACTAAGGAAGAAGACGAGAAAGATGAAATCAGGAAGGAATAATCGAGGACTAAAGGAAGAAGCCGATGAAAGAAGGAATAATCAGGACTAAGGAAGAAGCCGATGAAAGAAGGAATAATCAGGACTAAGGAAGAAGACGATGAAAGAAGGAATAATCAGGACTAAGGAAGAAGACGATGAAAGAAGGAATAATCAGGACTAAGGAAGAAGACGATGAAAGAAGGAATAATCAGGACTAAGGAAGAAGACGATGAAAGAAGGAATAATCAGGACTAAGGAAGAAGACGATGAAAGAAGGAATAATCAGGACTAAGGAAGAAGAACGATGAAAGAAGGAATAATCAGGACTAAGGAAGAAGACCGATGAAAGAAGGAATAATCAGGACTAAGGAAGAAGACGATGAAAGAAGGAATAATCAGGACTAAGGAAGAAGACGATGAAAGAAGGAATAATCAGGACTAAGGAAGAAGACGATGAAAGAAGGAATAATCAGGACTAAGGAAGAAGACGATGAAAGAAGGAATAATCAGGACTAAGGAAGAAGACGATGAAAGAAGGAATAATCAGGACTAAGGAAGAAACGATGAAAGAAGGAATAATCAGGACTAAGGAAGAAGACGATGAAAGAAGGAATAATCAGGACTAAGAAAGAAGACGACGAAAGAAGGAATAATCAGGACTAAGGAAGAAGACGATGAAAGAAGGAATAATCAGGACTAAGGAAGAAGACGATGAAAGAAGGAATAATCAGGACTAAGGAAGAAGACGATGAAAGAAGGAATAATCAGGACTAAGGAAGAAGACGATGAAAGAAGGAATAATCAGGACTAAGGAAGAAGACGATGAAAGAAGAATAATCGATGAAAGAAGGAATAATCAGGACTAAGGAAGAAGACGATGAAAGAAGGAATAATCAGGACTAAGGAAGAAGACGATGAAAGAAGGAATAATCAGGACTAAGGAAGAAGACGATGAAAGAAGGAATAATCAGGACTAAGGAAGAAGACGATGAAAGAAGGAATAATCAGGACTAAGGAAGAAGACGATGAAAGAAGGAATAATCAGGACTAAGGAAGAAGACGATGAAAGAAGGAATAATCAGGACTAAGGAAGAAGCCGATGAAAGAAGGAATAATCAGGACTAAGGAAGAAGCCGATGAAAGAAGGAATAATCAGGACTAAGGAAGAAGCCGATGAAAGAAGGAATAATCAGGACTAAGGAAGAAGCCGATGAAAGAAGGAATAATCAGGACTAAGGAAGAAGACGATGAAAGAAGTAATAATCAGGACTAAGGAAGAAGCCGATGAAAGAAGGAATAATCAGGACTAAGGAAGAAGCCGATGAAAGAAGGAATAATCAGGACTAAGGAAGAAGCCGATGAAAGAAGGAATAATCAGGACTAAGGAAGAAGACGATGAAAGAAGGAATAATCAGGACTAAGGAAGAAGACGATGAAAGAAGGAATAATCAGGACTAAGGAAGAAGCCGATGACAGAAGTAATAATCAGGACTAAGGAAGAAGACGATGAAAGAAGGAATACTCAGGACTAAGGAAGAAGTTATTTCGGAGCAACCATTGGGGTTACTCGACGGTGTTTGGGGTTTAACTCAGAGACGTGTTCAGATGAAAAATTGGTGGTGGAGGAAACATTGTCAGCCTATTCAAATTATGATCAGATCATACATAGGTCATAGAAACCCTTTTGAAAGTCTAGTAAATAACACGGCTCATCGCAAATAAGGGAAACTTCTTCTAGCTATTTTTATAGCCACTATATTTTGCAAATGGTATTGTGTGACAAAGCAGTTCTTTGCTAAGTCTTCTAGACAAAATGTGTTCTTTGTATGAATATACTGGTCCTTCAGCATAACACTGACAATTTTGACGGGTCCATCCGTAAATGAATGTTTAGGATATGTAAGAAAACTAATTTGAATTCTTCTGTCAAAATTTCGTTCAGCTGAAGGATAGTTACATCAAACACTTTCATAGTCGTGACCTTTAAACCAATCAACAATTTCGTATATATACTACGCACCTTAAAAGGTCACGGAATCACTAAATGATCTTTGCAAAAATAAGGAACAACAGGTAATCCTGCAATCTTACCTGCACTCGGTGTGTTCCATCAGAACATGAAGGGTGTGTTTCAGATGTTGGCTCGTTTTGGGGTGGTACACAAACAATTTCGTTATCAGTCAGGGAAACTACAGAACAACTTTCGTTGCCCACATATACTCTATAGTCGTCCTTGACAGAAGCAACTCTGAAGCCTTCACCCTAAAAATATAATAATACTATTATCAAACACAGAACAAGTCAATCTTAAATAATTATTAAGTAATTACGAATAAAAGGTCAATAGTGCCAGTTGGCTAAACCCCATAGGTTACTCAACACTAGATTACAGATTATTCGAGTAAAGAAAAACAAAGGTATCATGAATAAGTTACATAAATCATAGCAATAAGCACATAACAAGTAATGGAGAAAAACGTGAGAAAATACTGAACCTAGAAAATGACCGACAGAATGAAAAACACTCATCGTAATCTATCGCCGTCGAACGGTTGCGTCAGAAACGTATGATGATGATGATGATGATGATGATGATGATGATGATGATGATGATGATGATGATGACAACGTTGAAGACGACGACGACGATAATGATAGTGATCGTGACTATCCTTTAGGCCTATCTACTTATTATCTCATGAGCAATCCGCCATAATACACTGTCCAATGAATCACTGCTTGGAATTCGGCTTCGGAGTCGACTGAAAAAGTTGTTTATTAAAAATTGGCCAAAGCGTAAGGGGTGGCAGGTATGGCGACCCACTTATAGCGCACCATAGCAAATAAAGCGGAACTAATTGGCAACAGCAGGAGATAATTTATAGTAGCGTATCGTATCGTATCGTATTTAAGTATTTGTAAAGCGCCTCTAGTAGGGTGAACCGTTCAGAAGCGCTCCCAGTGTGCTAAGCCCCGCGAAAATAAACAGGTTTTGAGAAAAGCGAAGGAAGAAGAGAGCCTGCCAGAGAGAATTTTAGAGCGAACAGAAGGAGAAAGAGCATTCCAAAGAGAGGGACCAATTGAAGCAAAGGAACGAGCCTGAGCCATAGCAGTTCTACTACGGGGAACCAGGAGGTCAAGTCTATTGCAGGAACGAAGTGGACGGCGGGAGGAAGCTGAATGAGGCCGAAGTATTACGCCAACCAGATATTGCGGGGCAAGACCCTCTGAGCCTTGAAGATCAGAGAGAGGATTTTAAATTGTATGCCTCTAATTTATATAACTTGCATTGATGATGATCGTTTCGTTGACATCTGGATTGAAGTCCATAATCTCAGAATCGAAAATAATTGTGATCGGATTAATAGTCACCAGATTGAAGGTTATATTTGGTAACGATTTGCTGATGTTCTCATACGTCGGTAGATCATCCATTATGAAACCCAAGTACATCACAAACGTATCATTGCTGACAGGGTGAGTGATGTTGGCCACGGGCTCCCGCTTCATTCTTCGACTTCTCCGGTAGTTGGGAACAGAGGCAAAGTCTAGAAACCTGCTCAATTCTCGTCTGATTCGGAGATATCTGCTGCTGGTCGTCGTGTTTTCAAGGAAGTATTCTGGTACGACACCGGCCGGTAGGAGGCAGTTCATTACCGAAGAATTCACAGGTAAACAATCCTAATGGAAAATGAAGTCAGTTTAAACGCATTATAATATACTGATCAAAATAGTCCTCTCAAGACAACGAATTATCTATGGCGTAAACAAAGAACAGTTTATGAAGAAGATTCTTACAGAGATATATCGTCATCATCGTCAGCATCATCGTCTTAGTCATCAGCAGCAGAGCAACTTGTAGACCTACATAAAGAGGTAAAATTGGAAAAAGAAGTAAGAGAGGTAAGAGAGGTAAAAGAGGTCAGAGACGTAAAGGAGGTACTGTAAAAGAGGTAAAAGAGGTACTGCACACGTCTAGGCCTATAGTATAAAGCCGTGTACACGTCTAGGCCTATAGTATAAAGCCGTATTTTCACAATCCAAACATATTTTAAAGCGCGTATTTGTAACATCTACTGTTAAGATAACACCTAGTGCCCATCGTTTGTAAAACCACGAGGGTGATCTACTCTTAAACGCATAACGTGTGCAACTACCTTGAAACCCAAGTGTAATTTTAGTCGCACATGTACAGATGTTCGACCATCTTTTCTGAACACGAGTGCTCATGAAAAGAACACAACAGTGTTCTAGTATCGTATCGTATCGTATCGTATCGTATCGTATCGTATTTAAGTATTTGTAAAGCGCCTCTCGTAGGGTGAACCGTTCAGAAGCGCAAAAAAGACGATGTTTAAAACTCAGTTTTGAGCAACATTGAGAAGACGCACAATACAGAAAAATGATTGTAATCATGCAGCAACGACAGGCAATATATTATCACAGATAGCAAAATAATGCAAGCCAGAATGATTAAAATAGATAGGAATTATAATTATGCTACATAGCCTACTTAGATCTAATTGTAGGCCTATACTAAGCAAGACTGGTATATGAAATTGCGTATAAAGACAGTCTATACAGAGTATTTAACATTCAAATCTTCAGATCTTGGAGCATGAAGCTGACTATTACCATTGGATAATGAATACTGTCTCTACACTGAACGGCTGCCTTAGCCTGTTAACTTAGTACATTTTGTTGATGTATTCCAGAGACTGGTAACAATGGGGAAGACTAGATAAGCTGTCCCAGCTTCATCTCCCCATGAATCGTTTGCAACTTGAGTCTCAACAGTGAAATTACCTGGTTTTGGCTCACCTATTGAGGCTATTGTTACTCAAACCTGCCAACATGCCCACATGAAGCCCATACAGGACTCATGTTCCCAGATGGGACTCGTTAAAAGCCCACAGGGATCGCATCTAATGCCATGAAAATGCTGGCAGGGATGCAGTCGTCCGCTTCGTTTTGTTTGATCCTATAACTAAAAACGATAAGTTAACGTACCTCGTTTGTTTGGCTTTTCGTGGAGGAATTTGTTGAAACATTGAAGACGCTTGTCGTAATTTCCATGTAGGGATTTGCCACAACATCCATGTTGCTTCCCGTGATTGTCAGTTGGACGTCACCTCTGAAAGTCAGTAGACAAAGGTAGAAAACAATTCGATATAACAAACCAATTAATAAAACAACAATTAAGGCCTACATTGCACGTCATCGTGAGAGTTTCATAAAAGGTTCAATATAGATGTACACATTCATTGGATTATTAACGCACAAACATGACCATGTTTGCTCTATCATCTCACTTTACATCACAGTGCGTTTGACAATTCACTACATTATGCAACTGACAATGTGACATTACCTTTAACTGTTTCACATAATTATCGTCATTTGGTTAACTTCGTGGCGAAGAGCTTCACGAATTGATTCGCCTATTATATGTAGGCTATGTGTCTAGACACTTAACACAGCTACTCTTAAGTATCTCACAAAACACGCTGCCTACGTTATCCTATTAGCTGTTACAGTCGTTATGAAAAAAGTTAATCAGAAATCAAACAGTGCTCAGTAGCCTATCACATGAGATGGCATTACGTTAAATAGCATTGAGAGTGACGTTAAATAGCATTGAGAGTGACGTTAAATAGCATTGAGAGTGACGTTAAATAGCATTGACAGTGACGTTAAATAGCATTGACAGTGATGTTAAATAGCATTGACAGTGACGTTAAATAGCATTGAGAGTGACGTTAAGTAGCATTGAGAGTGACGTTAAGTAGCATTGAGAGTGACGTTAAATAGCATTGAGAGTGACGTTAAATAGCATTGAGAGTGACGTTAAATAGCATTGAAAGTGACGTTAAATAGCATTGACAGTGACGCTAAATAGCATTGACAGTGATGTTAAATAGCATTGACAGTGACGTTAAATAGCATTGACAGTGACGTTAAGTAGCATTGAGAGTGACATTAAATAGCATTGAGAGTGACGTTAAATAGCATTGAGAGTGACGTTAAATAGCATTGAGAGTGACGTTAAGTAGCATTGAGAGTGACGTTAAATAGCATTGAGAGTGACGTTAAGTAGCATTGAGAGTGACGTTAAGTAGCATTGAGAGTGACGTTAAATAGCATTGAGAGTGACGTTAAATAGCATTGAGAGTGACGTTAAATAGCATTGAGAGTGACGTTAAGTAGCATTGAGAGTGACGTTAAGTAGCATTGAGAGTGACGTTAAATAGCATTGAGAGTGACGTTAAATAGCATTGAGAGTGACGTTAAATAGCATTGAGAGTGACGTTAAATAGCATTGAGAGTGACGTTAAATAATTCAAATTCAAATTTATTACTGAAATAGCATTGAGAGTGACGTTAAATAGCATTGAGAGTGACGTTAAATAGCATTGAGAGTGACGTTAAGTAGCATTGAGAGTGACGTTAAGTAGCATTGAGAGTGACGTTAAATAGCATTGAGAGTGACGTTAAGTAGCATTGAGAGTGACGTTAAATAGCATTGAGAGTGACGTTAAGTAGCATTGAGAGTGACGTTAAGTAGCATTGAGAGTGACGTTAAATAGCATTGAGAGTGACGTTAAATAGCATTGAGAGTGACGTTAAATAGCATTGAGAGTGACGTTAAATAGCATTGAGAGTGACGTTAAATAATTCAAATTCAAATTTATTACTGAAATAGCATTGAGAGTGACGTTAAATAGCATTGAGAGTGACGTTAAATAGCATTGAGAGTGACGTTAAGTAGCATTGAGAGTGACGTTAAATAGCATTGAGAGTGACGTTAAGTAGCATTGAGAGTGACGTTAAGTAGCATTGAGAGTGACGTTAAATAGCATTGAGAGTGACGTTAAATAGCATTGAGAGTGACGTTAAATAGCATTGAGAGTGACGTTAAATAGCATTGAGAGTGACGTTAAATAATTCAAATTCAAATTTATTACTGAAATAGCATTGAGAGTGACGTTAAATAGCATTGAGAGTGACGTTAAATAGCATTGAGAGTGACGTTAAGTAGCATTGAGAGTGACGTTAAATAGCATTGAGAGTGACGTTAAGTAGCATTGAGAGTGACGTTAAATAGCATTGAGAGTGACGTTAAGTAGCATTGAGAGTGGGTAACTTACGCAGCGAGTAACGTGGTCGGTTGAATGTCCTGGATTTCGGGGTTTTCAGCGTAGGTGAAATACAGAGTGCCATTCGTGATGTTTACTGGTCCGCTGTACTGGACCGTCACCAACAGATTTTGGTTGACGTAAGATTCGTTATCGACCTGTGGACTTCGTATGACAATGGAATCGACCCGCCTGAGATTAAGAACAATTGCCGACTTAGGGTCTATAAAGGCAGCAGATGCTGTTCAAGCGTGACTTGACTATAGACAAGGCATAATTTCGGGGTTTGTGAAGTTTAGAATTGAGACAAAAACGCACATAAAACTATCTGAATATTTACATAGAAACGCTCCAAAGCGTTGTGAACATAGCTGTCAAAGCAATCAGTAGTCAAGTTACAGGGCTAGGATCTTGACAAGAGGTAAATTACAGAATGTTTTAGAGTTTATAGGTCTTTATTATTTGAAGCAACACAGTATATCCAGTGCTTTTTTTCTAGAAGAAAAGGTTCCGGAACTCAACAAATTCAAAACAATTATAGGGCATATTTTATGCTAATATTTCTATTTCGTATATAACAATATCAATAAACACTTAACGCACTTAAATTAAATTAAAGTATCTAAATAATTTAAAATAATTTTTTATTAAAAATTTTAATTAGCCAAATTAGTTTTTAATGGCTGAAAAAAGGTCCCGGAACGCCGCTCCGGACCGCTCGTGCTGAAAAAAGCACTGAGTATATCTGTATACGCTTACATACATATAATATATGTACGTAGGCCTACAGATATATACCGATTATATTCTGTGTTGCTTCAAATAATATTACGTTATAATGTAATTACAATAAGCTTACTCATAGACCTAATATAAATTCTAGTGCATTCTGATGTAGTAGAATATTTTCACATAGGGGACACAGAAGCGCTTTAGAGATTTTAAGATCGTTCAAAGCTCAATTTTCATTTGCTCAGTGAATGATTGACACATAACTAGAAAATTATTGGCAAGCCTTAGTCGACGTGACACTTACCTAAAGAAGCCTTAACCATAATATTTTGACTTCGCAAGTAATAATACTCACGTCTCTTCCGGTATAACGAATCCGTAAAGTGTTTCCAGGTAATTGTTTGCGAAGAAAGCGCCAAGAGGTTCAAAAAGATTCATGTTCGTGCCATGGATCGTTAGGTTGGCTCCACCCGCCAGGATTCCAGAGGTTGGTGTAATTCCGGTCAGCCATGGCATAGTCTGTGTTTCTGAAAAAAGGTTATTTTCTTTGAATGTGGTGATCTAAATCTTTGCTGAAATGTGAATGAATCTTGAGTCGCAATCGAACTGAGCAACTTCCATATAAGCTTAATAGACTACACGTGAAATTTGACAGTGTTCTTTGCAGCTATTTTACGCGCGTTATAGTTCATTGAGGGATTCCGTTACTGTAGTCATTTCAGTCCCCCTTGCCAGAAACGACAAACATCCACGGCTGATACTTAACACGCAATCAGAGTAACGGAGGCTAATGGTAGTGAAGCTGTGAAACTCCTGCTAAACAAGCAGCACCATAGAATATTGGAAGAGACCCCGGTTGTGCGATTAACAACCGCACGGAAGCTTCTGTGATGTTGAAAGAGGATGCAACACCAATATCCAAAAACCAAATTCACAATAACTAAGCAGAAAGTAATTTCAGAATCTGTTGGGTGTTGGGTCACTTGGGTGACCAGACATTCTGGGAGGTTCACAATTTGTGTAAACAAAGGTTCCAAGGGCGCTATGCAAATTGACTCCCGAGATCAAATCACCTAATTACGGCTGAGCCTTCATTCATGTAACTATTGTAAATTATTGACTGGGTTATAACTTGCTTACCGTGCATCTGTTTAAGACTCAGCTCAAAATGTCCTTTTTGGCCACATTGGGCTAACATTTCTTCTGGGAAAAGTATTTTCATGTAACGCTGCGCTTAGACTGATCTAATATGTGACTGTTAATAATGCAATCTTAAACTCTGGTAAAAGAAAGGAGTTGACCCTGATATAGTTGGATATTTTTCCTTTTGGTATCACCTTCGTTGGCTGCCTTACACATTTTGCTTGATTGAACTATATTACTTGTTTCTATTGGTGTTCTACAAAAAGGCGTCAACTTCAAATTGAAAAATTACCAGGTCGTATACTGGCACGGTTTAGATAACGAGATCGAAGAAGTCATGAAAACGTGCAAAAGAGTTTGTGAACCGACATGCATCAGCTAGGCTTATAGTCCTACTCCCTCGCTTTGTTCATATCTCCGCATGGGCTATGGGCCTATGCCTGAAGTCTTGCGCTGGCTTCCTATTGCTGCGCGTATCCAGTATAAGATCGTCTTTCTGGTCTCCAAATTCCAGCCAGGCAGTGCCCCGAAATACCTCTCGGTTATCTGCGACCTCATGTCGCTATTTGTGGTCTTGAGATCGATTTGATCTCTTTGTTCCTGGATCAACACCGGGCGTTTGCTGTGACTGCATTTGGAATGACCTTCCCCTCACTAAGAGCTAAACTAATGACAAGCCTAATCTCGACAATAAAGCAGACGATGCTAATAAGCAGACGAGAGGAAACTGTCTTACTGGAATGACCTTCCCCTCACTAAGGTCTAAACTAACGACTGGTTTTTCCTCATCGGTCTCTCGCTCTTTAAAGGTATTTCTCTTTCCTCGGGGCTTCCGTGCTGAGAGCGCCTCTGAATCCTTTTTTCTTCGAGAGGCGCTTTATAAATTATTAGTTACACTACGATACAACACATGGCATTTCACCAGCTTGCATGAAGATAACTAATCTGGACAATAAAGCAGACGATGCTAATAAGCAGACGAGAGGAAACTGGCTTACTTTCCTCGCAATACAGTCCAACGATTTCTTCACCGGGAATACTGGAGTCTGGACAAATACAATAGTAGCGCGCGAGGTCAGGTTGACTAACGCACGTACCGCCGTTGAAGCAGAGAGTCTCGGTCGATGCGCAATAGTCGATCGCTGAATGAAAATACACGATTTCAGTTACAATTAACAATATTAACCTTATAACATAATTTTCTAAACTTGTTAGTGATAAACAGTAGTGTGGTGAAAAAAGTAATTCTGTTTAATAACTGTATTTAAACTTAAACTTTATTTTCTGAAATTAGGCTTTGCTTTACACTGAACTTTCTTGTAACTGTATTTAAACTTAAACTTTATTTTCTGAAATTAGGCTTTGCTTTACACTGAACTTTCTTCGGTTCGAGCTTAAACTTTACCTCACCAATTCAAGTCCGTGTTTAACCGAGTCACGTTCAAATATCTAATTAGCCTATATATAAAGAATTAAATAGTTGGCGAAATAATTATATCCAAGAGTTATCCATCCTGAATATGTCATCACCATGATCACCGTTCGTTCACTACACAATCGTTTCTATTCCCCTCCCTCAGAATACCCTCAGAGCCAAATCGGAATGCTCTCACGCGCGCACACGCACGCACGCACACATAATATAAACTTACGGTCACACTGTTTTGACGAACTATTTGTGAATCCCGGTTTGCAGTCGCAGCTGTAGTCGTTTACTAAGTCATTACACTTTCCGCCCGGTTTACATGGAAACGATTCGCATTCATTTATTTCTGCAGTTAAACAGTTTAATCAGATTAGTTACTAATTAATAAAAATTTTAATCGCTGTTCTATACATAAATCACGTTTGAAGGTCCGCCGCCTTTCACGGTCATAACTAACTAGTAGACTAATTATAAATTCGCATACATGTAATTAATTGCGGCTGTCAAAACAGATTTTGTTAAAAGGATAATGAGAATTAAGACAAGACATTATAAGTCCATTTACCTGCTAACGCTGGCAATGGTTTAGTCCTGCAATCTGAAACTTATTATTATTATTATTATGCGCCGTAGCACAGCCGAGGCCGAAGGAAAGGGCGCTGTACATGAGTTCAACAAATCAATCACAGTCATATGATTGTTTGAACAGATAGGTCTTTAGCTTTGATTTAAATGTCTCCAGAAATGGCGCATTCTTTACATGGTCTGGAAGACTGTTCCATGCAGTAGGTCCTGCGACGGGAACAGTCGCCAAACCTCGTAGAAGACCGCGGGACCTGTATCAGATTTTTTATGAGGATCGTAGCCGACTTCTGTTCCGGTTATCTGCTACCCGAATGCAGAAGTCTGAGATGTGGTCTGGCATAGTCATTCCATGATTTGTAGGCTATCAAGCACAGCTTGTAGGTGATCCGCTGGGGAACACGCAGCCAGTGTAGATTGTCGCGCAGCAGGTCTGTGACATGATCAGATGGTGTCCAGCCGTATATACACGTGCGGCAGAGTTAAGCACTGATTGTATCCAGTTTAGCTGACAAGTCGGCAGACCCGCCAGTAGGGTGTCCCAAAAAGACAGAGACTCTTCAAAAGTTTGTAAATCTTGATGGCCAACCTCTAGAAAGTTTCTACAGGACTAGTTATTATATTGTACGAAGTTACAGCGAATTAGATTAACATTTAGGCGTGGCTCAAGCGACTCTAAGTTAAGCATTGTATAGCTGAATCATAAACATTAATTTACCATTGAGAAATTTAATCCTAGAGTATCTCAGGAACTAAAAGCAACCGAGATGTGATTTTTGTGTCTATGACAGAGTTTTCCGGGAGAAGTTAAATATGCTATTTCTAATATTGTAGGACATTCAGACGACCTTCATTTCCAAGGTCATTTGACATCTATTGTCATAATATTTCGCTATCGGTGAAGGCTAAAAAAGTAAAAAGAAGGTGTCAGTCCAAGATAGGCCCCCTGGGCTCAAGGAAATAAAATAAAGTTATAAACAACCTGGTATGACCATCGTATGACCATCGCATGACTTTGTAGTTCAAGGTCACTCGACCTGCTATGACTAATTTTTGGCCTCACTGGAACGACAAGTTATGTAAAAACATTCTGGCGTATATGATGTTTTTCAGAGTCTTGGATTCCAAAGAAGTATACTCAACAGAGTTATGATGAACATCATATGCTGAGTGCATGACTGTAGTTCAGGGTCCATTGACCTGCAATGTTTAACCTTTGGTTCTCCGAAACTACAAGTATATATTTTTCTTGATGTCTAATAATTTTTATGATTTTAAGGGTCGCCAAAAAACTGCACACTCATTATAAGTTTCAATCGCTTTCCTCATTCTGCAGCTTCTCTCCACTCTTTCCTCTCTTTTTACCAGCATGATCTCTTTGTCCCGCGAACTAGGACCACTTTGGCGCAAAGCTAGGTCATTTCTCACCATTGGGCCTGCCCTGTGGAATTCCCTCCCCTCCTCTCTACGCGTTTCCATTCCTTCTAGGTCTATTCCTACTTCTCTCTTTCTTCAAAAAACTATTTCTTCTCTCGGGGTACTCGCACTGGGAGCACTACTGCATAGTCACTGCTGTGAACGGCGCTATATAAGTAACTAATTACATTACTCTACATCTGAGCTTCAAGGTCACTTGAAGACTCGGCGTGGTTGCCCTTCGTTTCTCGGGAATTGCAAGCAATAGAATTTTTATTGTGGTTTATCTTCAGTAGAGGCATTAATTAAACACGAGATTTGTTATTGTACGCTGTGATTCACAGAAAATTGTTACAGGAAACTGTCTACGACTTTCCAAGGTCATATGAACTGTTACAAACCAATCAACGTGTTACTTGATATTATAGATCATGGAATGTAATTACCACAGAGTAGTAGGCATGTGTCTTCAGGATTTCTTGTAGCCAAAAATCTTACAGTTGACACCAAGATCACCTTTGTAAGACCTGTGTGTGACTACTGACTATGGATATATATAAGGTCATTGGGAACGTCACGGTGATTGAGGTCACATGGTCTGTGAAATATAATTATCAAATTCCTCGTAGTCGATATCCCTAGTCTGCAGACACCGAGATCTCCTTTCCAAGACTTCTGGCTTTGGAGATAGGAGCGGTTATTTCAAAAGTTGAGAGACATTATGTCGCATGTTATGGATGAAGAAACGGCTAAGGGGTTTCAAGAATATTTTATGCAAATCCTTCCTTCCCAAAACCATAACTTGATAGCTAAAAATAAACCTTTTAAGAACAACACGTTAAGAGGAACCATTGATCCAACGCTATGTCAACTGTGACGTCAAAGTTTGACGTCATGTCACATGGCGTCATGCAAGAGTAACCTTATGAAACAAAAACTGTGTTGTGAGCAAACATTTTCAAAAAGTTCCTCACAGACTATTGCATGGGGGGTATACGAAATTGGAAGAGGCTTTGGTTACGTCTTACGGCTTTGGTTACGTCAATTCGAGCATTATTTCCTTTTCCCTGCTGAAGAGGACAATAGTCAGCAGGGAAAACGAAATAATGCTCGAATTGTACAAATCACTGGTTAGGCCTAATTTGGAGTACTGTGTGCAAGTGTGGTGTCCTTACCTGAGACAGGATGTAGAAAAACTAGAGAAAATACAAAGGAGAGCAACGAAGATGATAAAGGGATTCGGCAACCTGGCATATGAAGAAAGACTGAGGAGATGCAAGCTGACAACATTAGAGAGAAGGAGAGATAGAGGAGACTTAATAGAGACATTCAAGATAGTGACAGGAAGAGACAAGATACCAGCACAGAGGCTATTTAAATTCTCAGTTGATAAGAGAACTCGAGGACACAGATACAAGATCAATAAGGAAACAGCTGGGACAATAATGCAAAGATTCTTCAGTACAAGAGTAGTTAACAGTTGGAACAAGTTGGACGATGAAATTGTTGCTGCGGACTCGGTGATGGAATTCAAGAAGAGGCTCACTAAGATTGGATATTAGGTCAAGATGCATTGGATAAGACTTGAGAGAGTGGCTCTGACACAGATGCAAGTCTTCTGAGCCACTATAAACCATGTTATGTTATGTTATGTTATGTCTAAATGATCTTCAATCTTGCTGTAACTTTGCATTTTTTATCAGAATAGCCAAGAGAAACTTCTTAGAGGTTGGCCATTGAAATTTGAGAACTTTGGTTTTTCTGGGACACCCTGCCCGCCAGTAGGCTGTTGCAGTAGTCAACCCTGGAGACAATGAAGCTGTTGACCAATATGACGGCGGTTGAGGTTGGAATGAATCTGCGGATGGTTTTAATTCGACGCAGTTGGTAGAAACAACCTCGAAAGAGTTGACTCACATGGGCCGTCATGGTCATACAGCTGTCAAAGTGGACACCAAGGTTGCGGATGGTGTCAGCTGGGTGGACTTCAGCATCGCCAAGGTACTTCCGTCAAGTAGATGTTGACGCCTGAGGGTTGTGCACCATATAAACTCGGTCTTGGATGGATTGAGTTTGAGCCGGTTGGATGTCATCCACTCTGATATGCGCTCGATACACAGCTGGACTCTCTGTTTTAGCTCAGCTGTATGTGAAGGTTCACAGAAGAAGTAAAGCTGTGTATCGTCTGCATAGTAGTGGTGGAGGAGGCCATGTACTTCTATAATTCTCTCAACATCGGCCGTATATAGAACAAAGAGGAGAGGGCCAAGCACTGATCCTTGTGGAACACCGCAGGTGTCCAGCCTATGTGACGTCTCCTCCCCTGCCAAATGGACGGATTGTGTGCGTCCTTTTATGTAGTATTCAAGCCAACTGAGCGCTCTGTCCTAGATTCCGAATGAGTGCTGTTGCCTTTGAATCTGTCCAGTTTTATCTATGGCCCCTAACTGAACGGCTTGGTTAATTTGGTTATTTTCGCATAGGTTATCCGTTTAAAATAAGCCATCACCAAAATTTCCCGGTCATATTGCATTCTGTAGCCAAGCGCCTGATTAGATGACGTAATCGTTTGATTTATGCTCTGACAGTCAACTGTGTGAAGCAGGTGTGTGTTTCTGAGGTCGGTAAATCTTTCAACTGCTCAAATACGGACTACGTCTAGCATACATGGTTCATTGGCCAGTTACGTGATACACAAAGGTTCTAAACTCAGACCAACACTTTCTCTTCGTATCTCAACTTCACTTCCTTCCTTCAAAGAGCGGCTCAAAACTCACTATTTCTCCTTGGCTTTTAAGGATTTAGAAATCTAATCGTAATCGTAATCTCCAAACTTCTAAAGCGTCACTCGAAAGCCAAGCGCAGGGCACCAGCTTATTCACGAGCGCTCAGTGCATATTCATCTGGCGGCTGACTATCCGCGCCTCAGATTCACATTTCGGTGTGACCTTGCGCGCGTTACAAATTATTTATTTAATAATAATAATAATAATAATAATAATAATAATAATAATAATTAACGGCAATCGGCATCCATGCCATCCGATCGAGTTTCGACCTCAATGCTACGGTCAGCAACTACAGCACTAGCAGTCTCATTTCGAATATATGGCTAAGTAAAGTAAGTTGATCTGTTCATATAGTGCGCTGGGTCTGTACTCCGAAGGTTGCGGATTCGAGTCCGCTGAGTAGACTCCATGTAAAGAACCTCGACTAGTTGTTTGCGTACAGATGGTTCTGTCACCAAGCAGTATACGTTGGTAGCGGCGTAAGCTGGAAAATCATGCGATGCGCTGGCCCGTGTCCACGACCTTTTAGTTCATCCTTTGAAGGCTCACGGGAAGACAAACGGGAAATGATAAAGAAATAAAGAAAGAAATCCGGTACAATCTAGATTGGCCCACGGCAACGTCCTGGGTTCTTTTTAATCCAAAATTTTCTGGATTACATGGTGCTGGGTGTATGTAGTCAACTCATACAAACGCCTACTCGATCAACCAACTGGCTTTCAGCAGAATTCATAATCAGATATAAACTGCTATGTCTGACATGTAAAATTCTTACAACGATAACGCCTACATATCTTCAACCATTGTTATCTTGTTACTTCCCTTCCCGCAGCCTGCGATCTTTGGGCATGGGTCTATTGGTTGAGCCACGATGCAGAACTGTCATGCATGACTCACGTGCATTCCATGTTCATGTCTCCCAAGGAATGGAACCGACTACCAACGTTTCTCCGATGTACGACTGAACTCTTGCTTCAAAACTCGCTAATCTCCCTAACTTCAGCAGATGGATGCACTGTACTTCACTAGACGACTGACTACCGTGCTTCAGAATTAACTGATAATTTTTTTGTTGAGACTATAATACAGCTTACCTGTTCGAAAGTAGCATTGTAGATCGTACCGAAGTCATCAGTACTAATAAGGAAAGGTCTGTTATCACCATACGGTCCAAGAAATAACATTGCACCGCATAGATAGCCTACATATTTAATTAATTTCGCTTCATTGTACTCATTTGTAGACGTGGAGAGTCTTTCAAAATTAACTTGAGTGAAGTTTGTAACAATAATAATAATCTTAGCAACAACAACAGCAAAAAATGACTTCTCTAAATGCCAATACTTTTAAAGGTAAGTTTAGGCAATAACTCATTCATACAAGAAACTACCAATAGTGTTCATCAAGGACGCGATTATGGGAACGCTACTACGCTGAAGCGAATGTACAGCAATCATTGCGCAGGACAACGAAGTGTCTCAACGCTGAACTGAAAGTTATATTTCGATATACATGTATGCAACACTTACCGCCGGCACATGTAGTAGCGGTAAATCCAGGAGGACAATCGCAATGGAAACCCCCAGGTCCTGGAGGCCTTGAACAAGTTCCTCCGTTCTTACAAGGATTCGGCACGCATGGATCGTCTAAAATAATTATATATATATATATATATATATATCAAAGTTAAAATGTGAAATAAATAAAACGAAACTTCTGGCTTGTTATCTCAGAACTACATATTAAAGTCACAAGTAATCAACTCCTAATTGCTGCAGTCGATCTATTCCGTCCTTATAAAACTCTTGCAAACGTACCTGGTGTGGTAGTGGTAGGCGCTAAGGTAGTCGTTGTAGTCAATTTCTGACTGGTAGAAGATGTCGAAAGAGAAACTGAAGAAGTCGATTCCTTCTCCTGAGTGATAGCCATTGAAACAGTTGAGGCCTCTTGTGAAGCGACGTCTGTTGACAAAAGAACAGATTCATATGCAGTTGTTTCAGGGTCAACAGTTATTCGAGTAGTCACATCAGCAGCCTCCGTTGTTATGGACAAATCCATCGTTTTTGTAGTTGGAGTTATCACAGCTGCTACCGTTGTTACATCCGTAATAGAAGCTATGCTTGCTGAATTCGTATTAGACATGGTTCCCGTTGTTGATTCTTGAGTTGCTTCGATTTCAATTGATGATGATGTCATTTCTAGTGTGGACGATGTGCTTTGCTGCTGTATTGTATATATCGTTGTAAAATCTTCCGTTGAAGTTCCTAACGTTTTTTCTATTGTTGTTCTGTCTTCGTCTGAAATGGTGCTTTCTTCTAATGTAGTTCCTTCTAACGTTATGTCTAGTGGTGTTGAGTCTTCACTTGACGTGGTTACAAGTAGCGTCGTTTCTGCTGTTGCTGTGTCAACATATAATGATGTGGCTGCCAACGTTGTTTCCTGCGCCGTTGTGTCTTCATCTAATGTGGTTGCTTCTAGCGTTGTTTCATGTGCTGTTGTGTCTTCATCTGATGTTATTGTTGCTTGTGTCATTGATGGGTCTGTTGTGACATCGGGAAATGTGGTTGCATCTGGGGTTGTTCCTTGTGAGGTTGTGTCATCAATTAATGTAGTTTCTGCCAGAGTTGCTTCCTGTGTTGTTGTGTATTGGGCTGATGTTGATTCTGCCAGCGTTGTTGCTGTGTCTTCGACTGGTGTTGATTCTGCCAGCGTTGTTGCAGTGTCTTCGACTGGTGTTGATTCTGCCAGCGTTGTTGCTGTGTCTTGGACTGATGTGGATTCTGCCAGCGTTGTTGCAGTGTTTTCGACTGGTGTTGATTCGGCCAGCGTTGTTGCTGTGTCTTCGACTGGTGTTGATTCGGCCAGCGTTGTTGCTGTGTCTTCGACTGATGTGGATTCTGCCAGCGTTGTTGCTGTGTCTTCGACTGATGTGGATTCTGCCAGCGTTGTTGCAGTGTTTTCGACTGGTGTTGATTCGGCCAGCGTTGTTGCTGTGTCTTCGACTGGTGTGGATTCGGCCAGCGTTGTTGCTGTGCCTTGGACTGATGTGGATTCTGCCAGCGTTGTTGCTGTGTCTTCGACTGATGTGGATTCTGCCAGCGTTATTGCTGTGTCTTCGACTGGTGTTGATTCAGCCAGCGTTGTTGCAGTGTCTTCGACTGGTGTTGATTCGGCCAGCGTTGTTGCTGTGTCTTCGACTGAAGTGGATTCTGCCAGCGTTGTTGCTGTGTCTTCGACTGATGTGGATTCTGCCAGCGTTGTTGCAGTGTTTTCGACTGGTGTTGATTCGGCCAGCGTTGTTGCAGTGTCTTCGACTGGTGTGGATTCTGCCAGCGTTGTTGCTGTGCCTTGGACTGATGTGGATTCTGCCAGCGTAGTTGCAGTGTCTTCGACTGATGTGGATTCTGCCAGCGTTGTTGCTGTGTCTTCGACTGGTGTGGATTCTGCCAGCGTTGTTGCTGTGTCTTCGACTGGTGTTGATTCGGCCAGCGTAGTTGCAGTGTCTTCGACTGATGTGGATTCTGCCAGCGTTGTTGCTGTGTCTTCGACTGATGTGGATTCTGCCAGCGTTGTTGCTGTGTCTTCGACTGATGTGGATTCTGCCAGCGTTGTTGCAGTGTTTTCAAATGGTGTTGATTCGGCCAGCGTTGTTGCAGTGTCTTCGACTGGTGTGGATTCTGCCAGCGTTGTTGCTGTGCCTTGGACTGATGTGGATTCTGCCAGCGTAGTTGCAGTGTCTTCGACTGATGTGGATTCTGCCAGCGTTGTTGCTGTGTCTTCGACTGGTGTTGATTCAGCCAGCGTTGTTGCTGTGTCTTCGACTGGTGTTGATTCGGCCAGCGTTGTTGCTGTGTCTTGGACTGATGTGGATTCTGCCAGCGTTGTTGCAGTGTTTTCGACTGGTGTTGATTCGGCCAGCGTTGTTGCTGTGTCTTCGACTGGTGTTGATTCTGCCAGCGTTGTTTCTGAGTCTTGGACTGATGTGGATTCTGCCAGCGTTGTTGCAGTGTTTTCGACTGGTGTTGATTCGGCCAGCGTTGTTGCTGTGTCTTCGACTGGTGTTGATTCGGCCAGCGTTGTTGCAGTGTCTTCGACTGGTGTTGATTCTGCCAGCGTTGTTGCTGTGTCTTGGACTGATGTGGATTCTGCCAGCGTTGTTGCAGTGTTTTCGACTGGTGTTGATTCGGCCAGCGTTGTTGCAGTGTCTTCGACTGGTGTTGATTCTGCCAGCGTTGTTGCTGTGTCTTGGACTGATGTCGATTCTGCCAGCGTTGTTGCAGTGTTTTCGACTGGTGTTGATTCGGCCAGCGTTGTTGCTGTGTCTTCGACTGGTGTTGATTCGGCCAGGGTTGTTGCAGTGTCTTCGACTGGAGTTGATTCTGCCAGCGTTGTTGCTGTGTCTTGGACTGATGTGGATTCTGCCAGCGTTGTTGCAGTGTTTTCGACTGGTGTTGATTCGGCCAGCGTTGTTGCTGTGTCTTCGACTGGTGTTGATTCTGCCAGCGTTGTTTCTGAGTCTTGGACTGATGTGGATTCTGCCAGCGTTGTTGCAGTGTTTTCGACTGGTGTTGATTCGGCCAGCGTTGTTGCTGTGTCTTCGACTGATGTGGATTCTGCCATCGTTGTTGCTGTGTCTTGGACTGATGTGGATTCTGCCAGCGTTGTTGCAGTGTTTTCGACTGGTGTTGATTCGGCTAGCGTTGTTGCTGTGTCTTCGACTGGTGTTGATTCGGCCAGCGTTGTTGCTGTGTCTTCGACTGATGTGGATTCTGCCAGCGTTGATGCTGTGTCTTGGACTGATGTGGATTCCGTCAGCGTTGCTGCAGTGTCTTCGACTGGTGTTGATTCGGGCAGCGTTGTTGCTGTGTTTTCGACTGGTGTTGATTCTGCCAGCGTTGTTGCTTTGTCTTCGACTGGTGTGGATTCGGCCAGTGTTGTTGCTGTGTCTTCGACTGGTGTTGATTCTGCCAGCGTTGTTGCTGTGTCTTCGACTGGTGTTGATTCGGCCAGCGTTGTTGCAGTGTTTTCGACTGGTGTTGATTCTGCCAGCGTTGTTGCTGTGTCTTCGACTGGTGTTGATTCGGCCAGCGTTGTTGCTGTGTCTTCGACTGGTGTTGATTCTGCCAGCGTTGCTGCTGTGTCTTCGACTAATGTGGTTCCTGCCAGCGTTGTTGCTGTGTCTTCGACTGACGTGGATTCTGCCAGCGATGTTGCTGTGTCTACGACTGATGTGGTTCCTGCCAGCGATGTTGCTGTGTCTTCGACTGATGCGGTTTCTGCCAGCGTTGTTGCTGTGTCATGGACTGATGTGGTTCCTGCCAGTGTTGTCGCTGTGTCTTCGACTAATGTGGTTTCTACCAGCGTTGTTGCTGTGTCTTCGAATGACGTGGTTCCTGCCAGCGTTGTTGCAGTGTCTTCGACTGACGTGGTTTCTGCCAGCGATGTTGCTGTGTCTTCGACTGACGTGGTTTCTGCCAGCGTTGTTGCTGTGTCTTCGACTGACGTGGTTACTGCCAACGATGTTGCTGTGTCTTCGACTGACGTGGTTACTGCCAGCGATGTTGCTGTGTCTTCGACTGACGTGGTTACTGCCAGCGATGTTGCTGTGTCTTCGACTGACGTGGTTTCTGCCAGCGATGTTGCTGTGTCTTCGACTGACGTGGTTACTGCCAGCGATGTTGCTGTGTCTTCGACTGACGTAGTTCCTGCCAGCGTTGTTGCTGTGTCTTCGACTGACGTGGTTTCTGCCAGCGATGTTGCTGTGTCTTGGACTGATGTGGTTTCTGCCAGAGATGTTGCTGTGTCTTCGACTGACGTGGTTTCTGCCAGCGATGTTGCATTGTCTTGGACTGATGTGGTCCCTGTCAGCGTTGTTGCTGTGTCTTCGACTGACGTGGTTACTGCCAGCGATGTTGCTGTGTCTTCGACTGACGTGGTTTCTGCCAGCGTTGTTGCTGTGTCTTCGACTGACGTGGTTACTGCCAGCGATGTTGCTGTGTCTTCGACTGATGTGGATTTTGCCAGAGAAGTTGCTGTGTCTTCGACTGATGTAGTTTCTGCCAGCGATGTTGCTGTGTCTTCGACTGATGTGGATTCTGCCAGCGTTGTTGCTGTGTCTTCGACTAATGTGGTTTCTGCCAGCGATGTTGCTGTGTCTTCAAGTGATGTGCTTTCTGCCATCATTGTTGCTGTGTCTTCGACTGACGTGGTTTCTGCCAGCGATGTTGCTGTGTCTTCGACTGATGTGCTTTCTGCCATCATTGTTGCTGTGTCTTCGACTGATGTAGTTTCTGCCAGCGATGTTGCTGTGTCTTCGACTGATGTGGTTCCGGTCAGCGTTGATGCTGTGTCTTCGACTGATGCGGTTTCTTCCAGCGTTGTTGCTGTGTCTTGGACTGATGTGGTTCCTGCCAGCGTTGTTGCTGTGTCTTCGACTGACGTGGATTCTGCCACGGATGTTGCTGTGTCTTCAACTGATGTGCTTGCCAGCGTTGTTGCTGTGCCTTCGACTAATGTGGTTTCTGCCAGCGTTGTTGCTGTGTCTTCGACTGACGTGGTTTCTGCCAGCGATGTTGCTGTGTCTTGGACTGATGTGGTTTCTGCCAGCGATGTTGCTGTGTCTTCGACTGACGTGGTTTCTGCCAGCGATGTTGCTGTGTCTTGGACTGATGTGGTTTCTGCCAACGTTGTTGCTGTGTCTTCGACTGGCGTGGTTACTGGCAGAGATGTTGCTGTGTCTTCGACTGACGTGGATACTGCCAGCGTTGTTGCTGTGTCTTCGACTGACGTGGTTACTGCCAGCGATGTTGCTGTGTCTTCGACTGACGTGGATTCTGCCAGCGATGTTGCTGTGTCTTCGACTGATGTGGTTCCTGCCAGCGTTGTTGCTGTGTCATGGACTAATGTGGTTCCTGCCAGCGTTGTTGCTGTGTCATGGACTAATGTGGTTCCTGCCAGCGTTGTTGCTGTGTCTTCGACTGATGTGGTTTCTGCCAGCGATGTTGCTGTGTCTTCAAGTGATGTGCTTTCTGCCAGCGTTGTTGCTGTATCTTCGACTGATGTGGTTTCTGCCCACGTTGTTGCTGTGCCTGCGACTAATGTAGCTGCTAGCGTTGTTTCATGAGCTGTTGTGACTTCGTCTGTTGTGGCGGCTAGCGTTGTTTCTTGGAGCTGTTGTGACTTCGTCTGTTGTGGCTGCCAGCGTTGTTTCTTGAGCTGTTGTGACTTCGTCTGTTGTGACTGCTAGCGTTGTTTCTTGAGCTGTTGTGACTTCGTCTGTTGTGGCTGCCAGCGTTGTTTCTTGATCTGTTGTGACTTCGTCTGTTGTGGCTGCTAGCGTTGTTTCTTGATCTGTTGTGACTTCGTCTGTTGTGGCTGCCAGCGTTGTTTCTTGATCTGTTGTGACTTCGTCTGTTGTGGCTGCTAGCGTTGTTTCTTGAGCTGTTGTGACTTCGTCTGTTGTGGCTGCCAGCGTTGTTTCTTGAGCTGTTGTGACTTCGTCTGTTGTGGCTGCCAGCGTTGCTGCCAGCGCTTGTTTCTTGAGCTGTTGTGACTTCGTCTGTTGTGGCTGCTAGCGTTGTTTCTTGAGCTGTTGTGACTTCGTCTGTTGTGGCTGCCAGCGTTGTTTCTTGAGCTGTTGTGACTTCGTCTGTTGTGGCTGCCAGCGTTGTTTCTTGAGCTGTTGTGACTTCGTCTGTTGTGGCTGCCAGCGTTGTTTCTTGAGCTGTTGTGACTTCGTCTGTTGTGACTGCTAGCGTTGTTTCTTGAGCTGTTGTGACTTCGTCTGTTGTGGCTGCCAGCGTTGTTTCTTGAGCTGTTGTGACTTCGTCTGTTGTGGCTGCCAGCGTTGTTTCTTGAGCTGTTGTGACTTCGTCTGTTGTGGCTGCTAGCGTTGTTTCTTGAGCTGTTGTGACTTCGTCTGTTGTGGCTGCCAGCGTTGTTTCTTGAGCTGTTGTGACTTCGTCTGTTGTGGCTGCCAGCGTTGTTTCTTGAGCTGTTGTGACTTCGTCTGTTGTGGCTGCCAGCGTTGTTTCTTGAGCTGTTGTGACTTCGTCTGTTGTGGCTGCCAGCGTTGTTTCTTGAGCTGTTGTGACTTCGTCTGTTGTGGCTGCCAGCGTTGTTTCTTGAGCTGTTGTGACTTCGTCTGTTGTGGCTGCCAGCGTTGTTTCTTGAGCTGTTGTGACTTCGTCTGTTGTGGCTGCCAGCGTTGTTTCTTGAGCTGTTGTGACTTCGTCTGTTGTGGCTGCCAGCGTTGTTTCTTGAGCTGTTGTGACTTCGTCTGTTGTGGCTGCCAGCGTTGTTTCTTGAGCTGTTGTGACTTCGTCTGTTGTGGCTGCCAGCGTTGTTTCTTGAGCTGTTGTGACTTCGTCTGTTGTGGCTGCCAGCGTTGTTTCTTGAGCTGTTGTGACTTCGTCTGTTGTGGCTGCCAGCGTTGTTTCTTGAGCTGTTGTGACTTCGTCTGTTGTGGCTGCCAGCGTTGTTTCTTGAGCTGTTGTGACTTCGTCTGTTGTGGCTGCCAGCGTTGTTTCTTGAGCTGTTGTGACTTCGTCTGTTGTGGCTGCCAGCGTTGTTTCTTGAGCTGTTGTGACTTCGTCTGTTGTGGCTGCCAGCGTTGTTTCTTGAGCTGTTGTGACTTCGTCTGTTGTGGCTGCCAGCGTTGTTTCTTGAGCTGTTGTGACTTCGTCTGTTGTGGCTGCCAGCGTTGTTTCTTGAGCTGTTGTGACTTCGTCTGTTGTGGCTGCCAGCGTTGTTTCTTGAGCTGTTGTGACTTCGTCTGTTGTGGCTGCCAGCGTTGTTTCTTGAGCTGTTGTGACTTCGTCTGTTGTGGCTGCCAGCGTTGTTTCTTGAGCTGTTGTGACTTCGTCTGTTGTGGCTGCCAGCGTTGTTTCTTGAGCTGTTGTGACTTCGTCTGTTGTGGCTGCCAGCGTTGTTTCTTGAGCTGTTGTGACTTCGTCTGTTGTGGCTGCCAGCGTTGTTTCTTGAGCTGTTGTGACTTCGTCTGTTGTGGCTGCCAGCGTTGTTTCTTGAGCTGTTGTGACTTCGTCTGTGCCAGCGTTGTGACTTCGTCTGCCAGCGTTGTTTCTTGAGCTGTTGTGACTTCGTCTGTTGTGGCTGCCAGCGTTGTTTCTTGAGCTGTTGTGACTTCGTCTGTTGTGGCTAGCGTTGTTTCTTGAGCTGTTGTGACTTCGTCTGTTGTGGCTGCGTTGTTTCTTGAGCTGTTGTGACTTCGCTGGCTGCTAGCGTTGTGACTTCGTCTGTTGTGGCTGTCGTTGTTTCTTGAGTTGTGTCTGCTGCCAGCGTTGTTTCTTGAGCTGTTGTGACTTCGTCTGTTGTGGCTGCCAGCGTTGTTTCTTGAGCTGTTGTGACTTCGTCTGTTGTGGCTGCCAGCGTTGTTTCTTGAGCTGTTGTGACTTCGTCTGTTGTGGCTGCCAGCGTTGTTTCTTGAGCTGTTGTGACTTCGTCTGTTGTGGCTGCCAGCGTTGTTTCTTGAGCTGTTGTGACTTCGTCTGTTGTGGCTGCCAGCGTTGTTTCTTGAGCTGTTGTGACTTCGTCTGTTGTGGCTGCCAGCGTTGTTTCTTGAGCTGTTGTGACTTCGTCTGTTGTGGCTGCCAGCGTTGTTTCTTGAGCTGTTGTGACTTCGTCTGTTGTGGCTGCCAGCGTTGTTTCTTGAGCTGTTGTGACTTCGTCTGTTGTGACTGCCAGCGTTGTTTCTTGAGCTGTTGTGACTTCGTCTGTTGTGGCTGCCAGCGTTGTTTCTTGAGCGTTGTTTCTTGAGCTGTTGTGACTTCGTCTGTTGTGGCTGCCAGCGTTGTTTCTTGAGCTGTTGTGACTTCGTCTGTTGTGGCTGCCAGCGTTGTTTCTTGAGCTGTTGTGACTTCGTCTGTTGTGGCTGCCAGCGTTGTTTCTTGAGCTGTTGTGACTTCGTCTGTTGTGGCTGCCAGCGTTGTTTCTTGAGCTGTTGTGACTTCGTCTGTTGTGGCTGCCAGCGTTGTTTCTTGAGCTGTTGTGACTTCGTCTGTTGTGCTGCTGCCAGCGTTGTTTCTTGAGCTGTTGTGACTTCGTCTGTTGTGGCTGCCAGCGTTGTTTCTTGAGCTGTTGTGACTTCGTCTGTTGTGGCTGCCAGCGTTGTTTCTTGAGCTGTTGTGACTTCGTCTGTTGTGGCTGCCAGCGTTGTTTCTTGAGCTGTTGTGACTTCGTCTGTTGTGGCTGCGTTGTTTCTTGAGCTGTTGTGAGCGTTGTTTCTTGAGCTGTTGTGACTTCGTCTGTTGTGGCTGCCAGCGTTGTTTCTTGAGCTGTTGTGACTTCGTCTGTTGTGGCTGCCAGCGTTGTTTCTTGAGCTGTTGTGACTTCGTCTGTTGTGGCTGCCAGCGTTGTTTCTTGAGCTGTTGTGACTTCGTCTGTTGTGGCTGCCAGCGTTGTTTCTTGAGCTGTTGTGACTTCGTCTGTTGTGGCTGCCAGCGTTGTTTCTTGAGCTGTTGTGACTTCGTCTGTTGTGGCTGCCAGCGTTGTTTCTTGAGCTGTTGTGACTTCGTCTGTTGTGGCTGCCAGCGTTGTTTCTTGAGCTGTTGTGACTTCGTCTGTTGTGGCTGCCAGCGTTGTTTCTTGAGCTGTTGTGACTTCGTCTGTTGTGGCTGCCAGCGTTGTTTCTTGAGCTGTTGTGACTTCGTCTGTTGTGGCTGCCAGCGTTGTTTCTTGAGCTGTTGTGACTTCGTCTGTTGTGGCTGCCAGCGTTGTTTCTTGAGCTGTTGTGACTTCGTCTGTTGTGGCTGCCAGCGTTGTTTCTTGAGCTGTTGTGACTTCGTCTGTTGTGGCTGCCAGCGTTGTTTCTTGAGCTGTTGTGACTTCGTCTGTTGTGGCTGCCAGCGTTGTTTCTTGAGCTGTTGTGACTTCGTCTGTTGTGGCTGCCAGCGTTGTTTCTTGAGCTGTTGTGACTTCGTCTGTTGTGGCTGCCAGCGTTGTTTCTTGAGCTGTTGTGACTTCGTCTGTTGTGGCTGCCAGCGTTGTTTCTTGAGCTGTTGTGACTTCGTCTGTTGTGGCTGCCAGCGTTGTTTCTTGAGCTGTTGTGACTTCGTCTGTTGTGCTGCCAGCTGCTTGAGCGTTGTTTCTTGGCTGCTGTTGTGACTTCGTCTGTTGTGGCTGCCAGCGTTGTTTCTTGAGCTGTTGTGACTTCGTCTGTTGTGGCTGCCAGCGTTGTTTCTTGAGCTGTTGTGACTTCGTCTGTTGTGGCTGCCAGCGTTGTTTCTTGAGCTGTTGTGACTTCGTCTGTTGTGGCTGCTAGCGTTGTTTCTTGAGCTGTTGTGACTTCGTCTGTTGTGGCTGCCAGCGTTGTTTCTTGAGCTGTTGTGACTTCGTCTGTTGTGGCTGCCAGCGTTGTTTCTTGAGCTGTTGTGACTTCGTCTGTTGTGGCTGCCAGCGTTGTTTCTTGAGCTGTTGTGACTTCGTCTGTTGTGGCTGCCAGCGTTGTTTCTTGAGCTGTTGTGACTTCGTCTGTTGTGGCTGCTAGCGTTGTTTCTTGAGCTGTTGTGACTTCGTCTGTTGTGGCTGCCAGCGTTGTTTCTTGAGCTGTTGTGACTTCGTCTGTTGTGGCTGCCAGCGTTGTTTCTTGAGCTGTTGTGACTTCGTCTGTTGTGGCTGCCAGCGTTGTTTCTTGAGCTGTTGTGACTTCGTCTGTTGTGGCTGCCAGCGTTGTTTCTTGAGCTGTTGTGACTTCGTCTGTTGTGGCTGCTAGCGTTGTTTCTTGAGCTGTTGTGACTTCGTCTGTTGTGGCTGCTAGCGTTGTTTCTTGAGCTGTTGTGACTTCGTCTGTTGTGGCTGCCAGCGTTGTTTCTTGAGCTGTTGTGAGCTGCCAGCGTTGTTTCTTGAGCTGTTGTGACTTCGTCTGTTGTGGCTGCCAGCGTTGTTTCTTGAGCTGTTGTGACTTCGTCTGTTGTGGCTGCCAGCGTTGTTTCTTGAGCTGTTGTGACTTCGTCTGTTGTGGCTGCCAGCGTTGTTTCTTGAGCTGTTGTGACTTCGTCTGTTGTGGCTGCTAGCGTTGTTTCTTGAGCTGTTGTGACTTCGTCTGTTGTGGCTGCCAGCGTTGTTTCTTGAGCTGTTGTGACTTCGTCTGTTGTGACTGCTAGCGTTGTTTCTTGAGCTGTTGTGACTTCGTCTGTTGTGGCTGCCAGCGTTGTTTCTTGAGCTGTTGTGACTTCGTCTGTTGTGGCTGCCAGCGTTGTTTCTTGAGCTGTTGTGACTTCGTCTGTTGTGGCTGCCAGCGTTGTTTCTTGAGCTGTTGTGACTTCGTCTTCGTTGTTTCTTGAGCTGTTGTGACTGCTAGCGTTGTTTCTTGAGCTGTTGTGACTTCGTCTGTTGTGGCTAGCGTTGTTTCTTGAGCTGTTGTGACTTCGTCTGTTGTGGCTGCCAGCGTTGTTTCTTGAGCTGTTGTGACTTCGTCTGTTGTGGCTGCCAGCGTTGTTTCTTGAGCTGTTGTGACTTCGTCTGTTGTGGCTGCCAGCGTTGTTTCTTGAGCTGTTGTGACTTCGTCTGTTGTGGCTGCCAGCGTTGTTTCTTGAGCTGTTGTGACTTCGTCTGTTGTGGCTGCTAGCGTTGTTTCTTGAGCTGTTGTGACTGTTGTTGGCTGCCAGCGTTGTTTCTTGAGCTGTTGTGACTTCGTCTGTTGTGGCTGCCAGCGTTGTTTCTTGAGCTGTTGTGACTTCGTCTGTTGTGGCTGCCAGCGTTGTTTCTTGAGCTGTTGTGACTTCGTCTGTTGTGGCTGCCAGCGTTGTTTCTTGAGCTGTTGTGACTTCGTCTGTTGTGGCTGCCAGCGTTGTTTCTTGAGCTGTTGTGACTTCGTCTGTTGTGGCTGCCAGCGTTGTTTCTTGAGCTGTTGTGACTTCGTCTGTTGTGGCTGCCAGCGTTGTTTCTTGAGCTGTTGTGACTTCGTCTGTTGTGGCTGCCAGCGTTGTTTCTTGAGCTGTTGTGACTTCGTCTGTTGTGGCTGCCAGCGTTGTTTCTTGAGCTGTTGTGACTTCGTCTGTTGTGGCTGCCAGCGTTGTTTCTTGAGCTGTTGTGACTTCGTCTGTTGTGGCTGCCAGCGTTGTTTCTTGAGCTGTTGTGACTTCGTCTGTTGTGACTGCTAGCGTTGTTTCTTGAGCTGTTGTGACTTCGTCTGTTGTGGCTGCCAGCGTTGTTTCTTGAGCTGTTGTGACTTCGTCTGTTGTGACTTCGTCTGCTGCCAGCGTTGTTTCTTGAGCTGTTGTGACTTCGTCTGTTGTGGCTGCCAGCGTTGTTTCTTGAGCTGTTGTGACTTCGTCTGTTGTTGCCAGCGTTGTTTCTTGAGCTGTTGTGACTTCGTCTGTTGTGACTGCTAGCGTTGTTTCTTGAGCTGTTGTGACTTCGTCTGTTGTGTGCCAGCGTTGTTTCTTGAGCTGTTGTGACTTCGTCTGTTGTGGCTGCCAGCGTTGTTTCTTGAGCTGTTGTGACTTCGTTGTCTGTTGTGACTTCGTCTGCTAGCGTTGTTTCTTGAGCTGTTGTGACTTCGTCTGTTGTGTTGCTTGCCAGCGTTGTTTCTTGAGCTGTTGTGACTTCGTCTGTTGTGGCTGCCAGCGTTGTTTCTTGAGCTGTTGTGACTTCGTCTGTTGTGGCTGCTAGCGTTGTTTCTTGAGCTGTTGTGACTTCGTCTGTTGTGGCTGCTAGCGTTGTTTCTTGAGCTGTTGTGACTTCGTCTGTTGTGGCTGCTAGCGTTGTTTCTTGAGCTGTTGTGACTTCGTCTGTTGTGGCTGCCAGCGTTGTTTCTTGAGCTGTTGTGACTTCGTCTGTTGTGGCTGCCAGCGTTGTTTCTTGAGCTGTTGTGACTTCGTCTGTTGTGGCTGCCAGCGTTGTTTCTTGAGCTGTTGTGACTTCGTCTGTTGTGGCTGCCAGCGTTGTTTCTTGAGCTGTTGTGACTTCGTCTGTTGTGACTGCTAGCGTTGTTTCTTGAGCTGTTGTGACTTCGTCTGTTGTGACTGCTAGCGTTGTTTCTTGGGCTGTTGTGACTTCGTCTGTTGTGACTGCTAGCGTTGTTTCTTGAACTGTTGTGACTTCGCCTGTTGTGGTTGCTCTCGTTGTGCGAATTATTGTCGCCATGGCCCCTGCGAAATAGTAATAACATGTTTTTGTTAATGTGCATTGTCTCGAGGTTACTTTTGACGCATTTGACCTGGCCCTGGTGGTTTATGTGTTTTAATTGTTTTTTTGCTGCCACGTGCCACATAAAAACCTTCATTGATGCATATCATCTGAGCTATATTTGTAACGCATTTAACACGCCCTGGTCTATATTCCTCTCAGCTGTGCGCGGAGTAGACTAGTGGGTGATTGCTATTGACTAAATTAGGTAATGTCTTATATTTTCTTGATAAATATTTGTTACTGCTTGTAATCACATATAGTTTTAATATTGTAAGGCTTTGATAATTATTTTGCGTTTATGCTATGCTTAATATAAAATATATCTGATTCCGTTTAGACATAATGACTGGCTGTGCCTTGCATACGGAAATGTTGAGCTCTCGCTATTACTAAGATCATCTCCGAATTATTTAAATTCGCTTCTCTGTTCCCTCTTCCTTGTATCTCTTGGAGTTTCGTTGTGAGGTCTAGACTATTCTGTTAAAAGTTTCGTTTAGCAAGCAAAAAGGATAATTTTTCAATTTAGATCTGAATGACCTTGACAAATTATTTTCGAATTATTGCGTTCAAACTTGAGATTGTGAAGTTTACATAGTTGAGTTTTAACTTTGCAGTGTATCTAATTTACCATAATTCTGCCAGCGGAAAATGTATTTTTTAAATTCTTCTTTCCAACCCGCTTTTCTGCTTTCCCTTCTGTCGTAATGTAATAAACTGTAACGTAATACAAAGTTATGTGATGTTGTGCAATATATCAACGCCCCGCAGTCAAATTGCAGGCGGCAGGTACTTACCACGCAATGCTGATATCATGGTACTTAAACTATAATTTCGATATTTTGTATTATATTATATTTATTGTTGGACATTGCTATGTATTGTAGTATGCTTATATTGTGATAATATTGTCTTATATTATATCATATAGTATCATATATCATATTATTTCATGTTATTTTATATGAATTCATTCTATTTTATTATTTTATCTTATATTACGAAACGATATAATATTAGTTATAACAATTAGTATTTATTGTCATTATTAGGCTATTAAGCTTTTAAATGCCCGAAGTACATACTATATTCCTGAATGTTTGGCTTTGTCTAAAGCTTGTCAGGTTCCGATAGGCATATGGAACTGCGAGAGGCGAATGTGGACCTATTATTATTATTGTTGTTGTTGTTGTGAGTGATGATTGTTTGTTCATATTATTATTTATATTGCGATTGTTGTTAGTTAGTTTTCTTAAATTCATACTGCTAAACTATTCTCAGTAGCACTCAACTCACCAAAAGCAAGAAGTCCAATTAGTAGTTTTTGATTTGACATAATTCCTTGTAGTCTAAAATAAAAAAGAATATCTTTTAGACAGACACACTTTAACACTGCAATGAATAGGTCATTTTCTTGCACCGTCTGTCACGTGAATCAACGGTAGGAAGAAGTTTAAACCCGTAACTCTATGCCCTCTATTAGATATCTAGTTGATAGAATCTAGCATATACGTCAAAGGAACAACATGGAAAGTTAATAGATTCCTAAAGTGCGTAGTAGGAAAAGGTAGTCAACATGAAACAATACTACAGCGAGAACTGCCATCAGCAATAATGGACAAATTCAAATTCTATTCTAACAAATTAACGAAATTTTAGAAAATTCATAGGACAAATATTGTGGAGACTGAGTAAGCTAAAGAACAATATACACAAAATAAGTAAGTCAGGCGGTGGTAGACAAAAATGGATTAGCTTTATGTCTCAAAGTCATCACGTAATTATTGTGACGATGACGTTTTTTGAGGAGTCTCTAAAGAAAAGTTGAGCAATGATGATTATTATACTAACTCTGATTTTAGTTTATCACATTAATCACTTTATAAAAGTTAATCCTTCCTCAATTTCACATGTTTTTATTGATTCACTGATTATTCCTTAGGTTATCAGTAAGTCAGTCAGTCAGTCAGTCAGTCAGTCAGTCAGTCAGTCAGTCAGTCAGTCAGTCAGTCAATCAACCAATCAATCAATTATATATGGCTGGCGGATTTTCTTTGCAATTTTTCTTATGCATTTGACTACCATCTGTTGCAAGCATCGTTGTAATCGAACAATTATCGGACAATTTGAAACTTATAATTATGTTGTCTTTAAACTTCTTGCATTATGCGTCGCTTTACCTTTGAAAGTACAATTATTGTCGTCGCGCTTCCTGCTAATAAGTCTTCTAATCGTAAATTAAATTACTCTTCAACAGTTTATGCAGTCCTCCTAACAGCATCAAGTATCAATCAATCAATCATTCAAATAAATTTATTGCAACCCAAAACATAACAGCAATATGTAACATATGCCAAAATATTACAGCAATATGTATCATATGCCAAAACATAACAGCAATATATATCATATGCCAAAACATAACAGCAATATATATCATATGCCAAAACATAACAGCAATATATATCATATGCCAAAACATAACAGCAATATGTATCGTATGCCAAAACATAACAGCAATTTGTATCGTATGCCAAAACATAACAGCAATATGTATCATATGCCAAAACATAACAGCAATATGTATCATATGCCAAAACATAACAGCAATATGTATCATATGCGAAAATATTACAGCAATATGTATCATATGCCAAAACATAACAGCAATATGTATCATATGCCAAAACATAGCAGCAATATGTATCACATAACAAAATAAAGACAATAGGAAGACACCAGGGTAGCAAAATGGTAACCCAGAAGGGATTAGTCCCGCTAAAGTAGGGTACCCGTGCCTTTGTATTCCATAACCTAAATTCAGTATTGGCCTGTAAAAGAAAGAGAGATATATAGGTAAGGCTGAGTAACAGTATCTCTTTTCTCAAAGAAGATTGTACAGCGTAGGGTCTAATTAAATCAAATCATTGTTTGAAAAGAAAAACGTAACTATAATCTTAACTAACTGCGGCTTTATTCCATTCACGGTAATGTAAAGATGTTCCACAGATAAAAGAAGGTATGCATATAATTTTTTTTCACGATGAACAAATTACTAGACACACGTATATTGGCAGGGATTGCATTCCGTGTCTGTGTCCTCTGAGACTTGACTGTATGGAGCCGAGCGTTAGAATGAACCTAAACAGAACGGCAATAATTATTGGAGGCATTTCTAGTATAGTGGGAGTGGATATCATAAGCGTGGGGCAAAAAATTGCATGCATATACCAGTCTATTATAAAGAACTATCAACAGGTTGCGAACAAAGAGATCGAAATAGATGCCTTATATGATCGGAAGACATTGTAATAGTACCTAGTCAGATTATTGCATTACATATAATAATATCATATTATAGGCTATTATATTTTGTTGTGCCCCAAGGGACACATAATCCGTCGAGGACTCATTAAAAACTGATTAAAAGAGAAACATCTGGAAAGACCATTGTTCGTATTATTATATTATATCAAATTAAGTTATATTATATTATTTTACATTACATTTATGACTGGTACTGATTAAAATAATTTTAATCGATTAATCTCCTAAATTTAATCGAGATTAATCGATTAAATTTGATTAATTTGGTCCATAATATTATTACATAAAGCATGAAAAACTGTTTAAACTGTATACACTGCAAAAAGCCTTCAATCATTCGACATGCTAAAGTTCAAATTGTCAAACTGGGAATTGTATAGTCAGTAGTAACTATCTTCTATCTACAAAAATCTTCAATAATTTCCCCATCCTCGACTTTTCTCTCAGCATTTACCCTAAAATTTATATCATATTATATTCATGTCATACCAAATCGTACTTAATTAAAACTTTGAATCATTCAACAAAATGCAGCCAGTGCTGGCTAATAAAGAGCAAACTAGACTGCTCTTTGCAGGCGCTTCTATTGCGCATTTATTTGTTTCTTGCTGAAGTGATCAATAAATTGCTGAAGTGCCTCTGCATTTGATGGACCTGCACACAGTGAAGTAGGGCGTTCTCTCTTTTGAGACTTAACAGTTAGCCATGGACTATCTTTCTACAAACTATTGGCCCATACTTCATTTCTTATCTCTCCTAATAAAACACTCAGATGCAAGAAGTGACAGCAGCCAAACCCACCGACTTTCTAGCCAGATAGAGGCTAAGCTAATCTTCTGTCCCGCTCTGAACGAAGGAGGAGGCGAGTACACAGAGGTGTATCTTACCCTTTGACCAAACCAAACATTGACAAGGACTCAATCACGTCTGCAGATGTCGCTTAATTCAAGCATTGATGCATGCTCTAACACATGTATGCAAACCATTCATCCAATGATTTCTTTCTCATTGTTACGATCGCGTATACTCATACTTACCCTGATTCCAGCATAAATCTCACTTTAGCAGCAGACAGACCGTTAATAGATATATATACATTAGAGTTTTACGTAAAATATAGGTCACTAATTTGTGAAAGAGACCTAGGCAGAAACAGTTGCTAATACCTTATATGTAGGCCTAGCCTATACTGCAGCCTATAGAATAAAGGAGGAATGCTGCTATTGTAACAGTGCTTCCCTTCTCCACAAAAGAATGCAATCTACTGTATGCAGCCAACAAAAGTGTACTGTTCTTAGAATGGACAATGCTGTTTATACAAGCATTAAATTTTAGTGAACTCGTTTATTTCTTGGTGTATGTATTTATGTATGTATTTATGTATGTATTTATGGATGCGTGCATGTATATATGCAAGTAAGTATTTGTATGCACATTTGTCTGTATGTTTTTATGTATGTGCATGTTTTGATGTATGCACGTATATATGCATGTATGATTGCATGTATGTCTCTAGGTAGCTAAGGTAGGCTATGTAATGTATGTATATATGTAAGTATGTACGTGTGTATGCAACTCCACCGCTGGTTCGCCTGTGCCCTCCTAAAGTCTGGATAAAAGAGGGACTAGAGATAGGGTGCTGAACTGCTGATGTTTCTTGCCGCAGAACATAATATAGCCTAAGGCGAGGGAAGTCGATTACACGAACACCAGAAGTCCATTGCAAACGCAACTCTGGCTTGAGCGTCACTCCTAGAGAATGCGGTAATCCCGCTATAATCCATTGAGAATGGGAAAGAATTTCGATACGCATTGCAGTAACTGCACGGTATTGGACAAGCTGCTGCACTGGTCTGTAATACTGCGGTAATAGTTACACATTTGATAATTTTTTTATTTTATTAAATAATAAATTAAGTTATATCAGATCTTCGTGAAATCGATTTTACTTACTAATATTGCAGTTTGATAACGTGATCTCTTTTTAATCTTTGCTGACTCGAACTTGCTTGGAACTGCGGGCCGAAGTAATGAAGTCGATAGCGCTAGAAGAGGTCCATTTGTAAAGTCTAAACACGTTTGACCAATTGAGTTCGATGAAGGACGTTTTGGATATACCCATAGTTGTTAAAAACGGTAAAAACAAAATAAAAAACGGAAAAAACGTCGTTTTATTCCAAAAAATAAAAAACGAAAAAAAACGAAAAAAAAACCGAAAAGAAAATAATTTGACTTTGTTACATCTTTTACCGCATTTTAAAATTAAAAACTTGTTTATACAATTTAATTTTAATCAGCAAATAACATAACTTTATTAGTAAACGCCAAGTAACATTTATCTACAACAATTATTTCCTTTATCATAAGTTTGGTTTAGTAAGAAATTGAGAAATTAAAAATATTGAAATCTTTTCAAATTAAAATTGTATAGGCCTACACAAGTCCATACAGGACCATGCTGACATAAATAATTAAAAACTAAACTTTGTAAGGAGAGTGGACTTATTTAAAAATTGTAGGCCTACTTACAATTTTGACTTATATAAGAACTTAATATGGAGTAATATCAGTCAGTTTATCAGTCAATCAAAGCCAACATTCCGCATTTTGGATAACTTAGAAATTCAAATAACTTCTCTAAATTTTAATTCCTGTACTGTGCAGTGCTATTAATTTCTCAACTGATTAATAGTGACGTAAATTAGACTATATGAATCCTTGAAAGGACGGAGACAACGTAAGGGATATCAGACAAAAATAAAATTAAACAAATAATAACAGACAGTAAATAAATAAATAAAGTTACATACAAAAATAAAAAACAGAAAAAAACGTGACGAAAAATAAAAAACGAAAACACGAAAAAACGACGTTTTTTGTAAAAAAAATAATAAACGAAAAAACCTTTTTTACAACTATGGATAATTGGATATACCTGCCAGATTTATAATATACTGCGAAATCCTCAAGTGGAAATGTCGATACGAGACCACAGGGTTGAAGGCATACTAAGTCATGCCGTGGAGTTTAGAACAATGCCGTTAGGGGATTCTTTTGCATCGTAGATAGGGGATATTTAATCTATATGGATGAGCCTTGATTTCGAAACCGTCTTCGGAGAGACACTGTAGCCTACCAGTCCAGGACAGTCTCTGCTTAAAGGGCGACCACATCGCAACATGGGCAACGAAGATTACAGGTCACCGAAAGCTCTTCTTGTCCTCGGTAGAGGCAGAACAAGACAGTAAGAGAGCCTGCTGAAGGAGTGAGTGACTAGTATTAGGAGTCTACTTGTTAGCTAAAACGTCTTGCCTAGTAATCGGTTAGTCTCTTCTTTGAAATAATTCGTTTTTTAATGGGTAGAAAATGCAATGATTTAAGGGTCTAATATGGATGTTTATGCTTCGGAATTTCAGTGTTTCAGTGTTAGCTCTGACCATGGTACCATAGGCGTAGCTACATGAAGGCAGGAGGAGGCAATTGCCTCCTCTTGGTTTTTCCATATAGTGGAGTTTCAATTGATCAACGACGCAAATGTGGCAAGTTGCCTCCTCTTGAAAAACTCCCGTTACTACCCCCCTCGAAAAACGACGCAAATGTGGCAAGTTGCCTCCTCTTGAAAAACTCCGTTACTACCCCCCTCGAAAATCCTTGGGAACTCTGGAAAACTCCCGTCACTACCCCCTCGAAAATCGAAAATCCTTGGAAAACGCCCCTTAGTAGCTCCGCCCTCGAAAATTTTGGAACGCTTGTTCTTGGAAACACTCGTTACTACCCCCCCCGGTCGTCAACTTTTTAAATAAGGTGGATACCCCCTAGAACCCTCTAGATTCTGTGAAGTTGCCTCCTCTTGAATTTAAGTCTGGCTACGCCACTGCATGGTACCTGCACAATCAGATGAGTTCATTTCTGTCCTCCATTTCTGTCATTCTAGACTGCGTGACATTGAAGATAACAGATAACTGAGTAAGAGAGCAGGGCGATTAGGAATAATTAGAAGAAATAGGCCATAGAGTTGAGTAGGCCTATCATCTGTATAGCTATGGTATGCCTTGACACGATAAAGGAATTACTTTGGTTACAGGGATGGTGTACAAAAATTAAAAATAATGGACCTGAAATATAAGCACCACGAGGCGCAACAGATTAGGGGTATCCGGTCGGACGTTAATTCGCCAATTAATCCAGATTCAGAGTTGGGAGTGAAATATGATTAGAACCAGTTTATTGTCAGAGTGCTCAAGGTAATGGAGCAAGTGTGATAGTGTGATCACATGTATCTAAGACAGCAAATCTATCAAGACAAACAACTGCAATTATTGTGCACATATCTGATCGAATCTCAAAGAAGAATAAGATACGTTATCATTGTCCGCAGAACTTATACCTACTATCTTTAACAAGATAAGTGCATATACGGTATGGCTGCCCATAGAAAATGATATCGCTGTCAGTTGCAGCGCTACCATGGGTCGCGGTAGGTCATATGACCTGCCTATTTTAAATTACCATTTACCTGCCTTATGACCTGCCTACTTAGCCTACTACCTACGGCTGTTTAAAAAAAATGGAATTTTTAATATCTTCTTTACATTTAAAACACCAACATCTGTCCTAGAAGGTCACTAATGCAATTATTAGATCTAAACGACTTTTACGTTTATCTAGTATGTCAGTAGAAGTCTATGTTGTAAACTCTAAAATTTAAATGCTTACGTAGCCTAGTCTTTGCGGCCGTTGCGTCATAAATTTGTCGAAATAAATATAATAATGTGTCGTCCATTACTTCGCGATACTAATCTATTTCAGTTGTTCACGAGTTGCATCAATGTTATAGCAAAGAAAGAAAGAAATATCAATGCAACATTGAGCATTTCTTCGAAAATAAATCAAACTCAAACATAAATTTCTTCGACCAGCTGAATAACTCCGATGACCCTGACGCGACCCTGCTGAAATTGTATAGCTGATCGCTGATCGCTGTGAACAGAGAATTCGAACATTGTTTGATAGATTGAAATAGTTTCGCATCTTCAACATAATTATGGTACAGACTACTGCATGGTAGAAATATAACTGGAAAGCAGACCTCAGTGTTTGAGGGAGGTTGACTAATGTCAGGAATAAATTCTAATAGTGGCACCACGTACATCGAAACAGCTTTTGAGGTGAGTTCAGACTGCATCTAGAGGGTTGGCCTAATTGTATCAGGATACGATGAACAGCGACTAAATTTCATTATTTAACGTTGGGATATAAAATAACGGAATCGCGAATGAATGGAAGGCGATACGACAAAAAACGGGAGAATTTTAGCCTTATGTTATGTATCTTATAACCAAAGAAACTAATCAGATGCAGGCCATAGCGGGAAACGAGGAGAGGTACAATGAATCTCCAAGGTCTTCTACAAGGTTTGTCGACTGTCCTCTGTCGTTGGGCCCACTGCGTAGAACAGTGATAGGCCTACTGACCATGTGAAGAATGCGCTATCTCAAAGATATTATTTTAAATCACAGCTAAAGACCTATCTTTTTAAAGTGTTATGTTATGACTATCATTGATTTCTTTGCAATCGCGTACATTGTCCTCTTCCTAGGCCTCGGCTTTGCTACAGTGCTATATAAATTCTCTTATAATAATAGTGGGCAGTGGTAACAATAATGATAATAATAATAATAATAATAATAATAATAATAATAATAATAATAATAATAATAATAATAATAATAATAATAATAATAATTAGTATGCCTATAATTATAAATTATGCTGATCGCAAATGCAATTGTAATCGATAACGTAACATTTCATGTCGTTGTAACCCATCGTCGTCGTCATCATCGTCAACACATTATAACCTTTATTGTTAATTCTTAGTCAAAATAATCATTCTGCACATAAATAATAATAATAATAATAATAATAATAATAATAATAATAATAATAATAATAATAATAATAATAATAATAATAATAATAATAATGATAATAATAATAATAATAATAATAATAATGATAATAATGATAATAATGATAATAATAATAATAATGATAATAATGATAATAATGATGATAATAATAATAATAATAATAATAATAATAATAATAATAATAAAAAAAAATCATCTAAGTACACTGGAATTGAGTCTAGGACAATTCTCCCCGGTCAATTCCCCGGTCAATTCCCTGCCAATTCCCCCGGACATTTCCCCGGGCGTTTCAATAGGACAATTCCCCCGGACAATTCCCCCTACATATAATAATTATTATTATAAAATAATTACATATATTTTATATTATTATATAATTATATTTGTGTATATAAATTATATAATATATAATTAAATTAATATAATTAATTATATTAATATAAATAATATATATATTATAATTCAATTTATAATTAATAATATATATAATAACAATATAATTAAATTATTATAATATAATAATTATTGTAATTAATCAATAACAATATAATTAATTATTATAAAATTATATGATATTAATAATATTAATATATATTTTTATATATTATTAAATATTAATATAATTATATAAATACCTATGTATATGTGTATATATTATATTATATATATAATTTAATAATTATATATTATATAATAATTATATAATAATAATTAATATAATATATTAATATTATATATTATACATATAATTATAATAAATAATTAATATATTTATTAGTGATATTAATTATTATTACATATTATATATTATTTATATAATTATATTATATATTTATTATATATTATTAATAATATATAATATTTAATATAAATATTATTTATATTAATATAATTAATTATATTAAATTAATTATATATTATATAATTTATATGCACAAATATAATTATATAATAATATAAAATATATGTAATTATTTTTAATAATTATTATTTATATGTAGGGGGAATTGACCGGGGGGAATTGACCGGGGGGAATTGACCGGGGGGAATTGACCGGGGAATTGACCGGGGGGGACCTGGGGAATTGTCCGGAACCCACTGGAATTATGCCCGTAAACTGCTTTGTGCCCTTTGCCTTCGAAACTCTTGGCCAAATTAATCACGAAAGCCTGGTTTTCATCAACAAACTTTGCCACCGCTTTGCCCAGATAACTGGAGACAACATAGAAACTACATTGCTCTACAAGCGATTATCTGTCGCCATCCAACGCTTCAATGCAATCGCTTTTCACAGTACTTTTGGCACTCAGCACGACATAAACGAAGACTAGCCATCCCAGAATAATACTATCCTTAATTTTGTTAAATCCTGAGGGATTACATGTACCTCAGGTAAAAATTAAAATAGTAATAATAATAATAATAATGATGATGATGATGATGTTGTTGTTGATGATGATGATAATAATTATGATTATGATTATGATTATGATTATGATTATGATTATGGTTATTATTATTATTATTATTATTATTATTATTATTATTATTATTATTATTATTATTATTTCTTCTTCTTCTTTTGGTTCTCTGCCTTCCTAGGCAGGTTCGTACGTCCAATTTCGCCATTCATCACGTTTTCTGGCTCTTTCCTTCAGTTTTCTGTAATCTTCCTCCATCATCCAGTCCAACAACATCATTCTCGGTCTTCCTCGTGTCTTCCCCTCCATTCTTCCCTCAATTATAATTCTTAGAAGGGAGTCTCCCCTCATGTTGTGGCCCATCCATTTTCTTTCTCGGCTTCTTATTATCCCTATCATGGATCTTTTTCGTCCACCATTTGTAGTATGTCTTCATTTGTCCTCCAATCCATCCAGCTGACTCTCTCCATTCTTCGCCATATCCACATCTCGAAGGCCTCCAATCTTCTGATGTCTTCCTTCCTTAGAGTCCATGTCTCTGATCCGTATAACACCACACTCCATATCATAGACTTGATAATTCTTTTCTTAAGATTATTATTATTATTCATTATTATTATTATTATTATTATTATTATTATTATTATTATTATTATTATTATTATTATTATTATTATTATTATTATTATTATTATTATTATTATTATTATTATTATTATTATTATTATTATTATTATTATTATTATTATTATTATTATTATTATTATTATTATTATTATTATTATTACGTATTGATAGCTTGAACGCTATTTCAAATGTAGCAAAAATATGAAAGGTCTTTTAAAACGACCTATTTCACGGCAAGTTTTCTGACTTCAGGCTTCTCAGATAAGAGAACGTGGTCTCAGAAACCAATTTGAAAACAAATATGTTGTGCTTTCCCATAAAGTTTACACGATTGAGAGAAAATTGTGAGGTACGCCAAGTGCATTTAAAAAGTGCGTGATGACTTGAAGCATCCGAAATGTCAGACTTAAACCTAAAGTTCGGGTCAGGAACATTAGGGTTTTACTATTTAAGAGAAATGTGCCTTCAAGCAGCCCGGCTAGAGCAAATCAAGTCAAGTCAAGCAGTTTACTGAACACCAAAAATAACAATCGATATTACGGCCACTCATTAGAGGGCATTCAAAAGTGAAACCAGGAAGTCCGGCTAATAGGGTCACCGAGTTTCTTGTAGCATAGTTCACGACGGTATTTTGAACAGTTTCACAATTCATTAGGTCTTGTCAACTTCAAAGTACCCAGTGTTATTTTAAATATATTTCATTACAAAACACAATTAATAGCTTGAACGTCATTATGTTATACAATTCATTTTATATGTTCAACAAAAAAGAAATAAAAGACAACGGAACGAATAACATACACATACTTTCATTCGATGATGTTAGCCTAAAAGTAGATCATAGCCAAACTATATGGCAAGTAAATAATGTAGTAATGTACTATGCATTTCTTAAACCAATGCACAGGGAGCATATCTTAAAGTACAGAAGGCAGATAGTTCTACATGGCTTGTCCAGTCTATACCAGAGAATATTTTCAGGTGGTAGTGCGAGGCAAATTCCTTAAACTAAATACATTATCTTTTATTTCTAGTCTATTATACCTTATTGGCTACTTCGTTCGTTGCCCTAACTTACGTTGCCACTATAAGACCGAAAATTTAAGCGGATGGGGACCGGCTGGACAAAAGCACCAAACTTTCTGTGTACTTAGGATTGGTCATATGGTAATAGTTTTTGGTAGGATCCACGCGATCCGACCACGGGGTCACCCCTCAAAAATGGGTTGAGATAGCAAATATTATCTCAGCGATAACAGTTAGTTACTAAGAGAGAATTAGGCTATATATAATGAGGGCTGTTAGCAAGATGAAGGGGACCGGTTGGACGAAATCACCAAACTTTCTGTGTACTTAGGTTTGGTCATATGGTAATAGTTTTTGGTAGGATCCACGCGATCCGACCACGGGGTCACCCCTCAAAAATGCATTTTAACCAAGATGGCGGCCAATAATGGCGCCAACACAGAAAAAACAGTATATATCAGGTTATAGGTAAGCTACAAAAACAAACGAAGTATCAAATTTAACATTATCAAGGTCAAGGAATCGATTAATCGTAGTGTCAATAGTGTCAGAATGTTACTATCCAAGATGGCGGTCAATATGGCCGCCAAAACACAAAAATATGTATATATCAGGTCAGAGGTAAGCTACAATAACAAATGAAGTGTCGAATATAATGTTTTCAAGGTGAAGGAATCGATTTATCGTAGTGGCAATAGTGTCCGAATGTTACTATCCAAGATGGCGTCCAATATAGAGGTCACGAGTGCTGAGCTACGAATGCTCAATTTAATCGCGCTAGAAACGTGCGAGCTCGATCCTGTACCCAGTCTTGAAGCTGGATGGGCCGGATTCAAGTGATTAAGCAAATTACCGCCTGATTGCAAATGTGACATTTCCTTCTAAGGTTCTGGAATATATTGTTGCTATTGTTTATCTAGATATAAATGGTTTGCTTTCCTCCCAGCAGTCTGGCTTTAGGAAGAATCATTCTATGGAGACTCTCCAAAATGCCTCAGGACTGTCTGACCTCTATGGCGCCATAGATGTCGCACATCTCTCTCTCTCTCCTGACCATCTTCGATGTCAGCTCAGCTTTTGACTCTTTTGACCATAATAAGTTTTACTCCTTCAACGCCTTTCTGCTTCTTTTGGGCTGACAGACAAACCGCTAGAGTGGCTTCGATCCTTTCTGTCAGAGCGCACTAATCGTGTAGTCTTTGGCTCCTGTAGGTCCAGCTGGGTTCTAGCCCCTTTTGGTGTCCCATAGGTTTTAGTGCTGGGCCCAATGCTTTATATTATCTAATCGTCTGGTATTGGGGTCTAGCTGGCGTCATGTGCGCTTGTGCGCCAGCTAGGCTATATGCTGACGATGGGCAGACCTACACCCATTGCCACCCCAATTGCGGGGTGGATTGCCGTTCAGCAGATGTGCCAAGCTATGGATGCCCTTCCACTTGGTTAGCATCCAATCGCCTGCTTCTAAACGCCTCTAAGAATCAATTCATTTGTTTGGGTTGTGGTAGACGGCTGGCGAGCATTGACCGATGCCTGGTTTCGGAAAAGTTCCCGCATGTCACCTTATTGGATTCCGTCCGGGACTTGAGGTAACTTTGGATCAAGAACTTTGTTTTTCTTAGCACATAAATGAGCTTGCCCTTAGCTGCTATTAATTATCAGCTACGTCAATTGAGGGTTATTTCTCGCTACCTATCCCGTGACGCTGCTGTGATCCATATCCATGCTTTTGTTACTAGCAGATTGGATCACTGCAGTTTGATCCCTGGTGGGTTTGCCACAGAACCAGTTGGACTAATTGGGCGCCGTGACCGGTTTTTCGTTCAGCTGCTCGTCTTAGAGGGGCTTCCACAAATGTGCTCCTGTTTCTGTAAGCTTATTATATGTGGCATGTATTGTACTGGCTCTCTGTTCCACAACGCATCTCTAATAGGGTTGCTGTTTTGGTCTGGCGGTGCATCCTTGGCTGTGCCTCGGCCTATCGGAGTGATCTCTGTCGTCCGCTTTCTGATACAGCTGCAGTCGTCGAGTCTTCCGATCTTCTACTGGGAGAGAACTCTTAGTCCCTCGGGCTCGCTCCTCAATTAGGCAGCACCCTGCCTTCTCAAGGGTTGGACCTTCCATCTAGAATGGTCTCCCATTAGAGATTCGTTTACTGCCTAGGGGTACTGCCCCTGCATTTAATAAGTTACTAAAGTCTAATTATTAGTGCCGAAGCTGGGCTGGGAGCGCCTCTGAGTAGGTCTCCTGAAGGGGCCTAATATCAAATTCCTTGAATAAATGAATGGATAGGTAAGCCATAATAACAAATGAAGTGACAATAGTGCGGGAATGCTACAATCCAAGAAATCATAAAGAAATCTTCAAAGTCAAAACATTATAGGATTTGCTTCTGCTGCTGTGAGCGCTTCAAATAGAATCAAACAGTTCAAGACAGTCCGCTTAGAGTTTTCATCAGTGTGGAGAAGATGATGGTCCTGAAGAGCGGTTCCAAAGGCCCCCCCCCATATCCAGGCTTTATTAGCTGAGATATACCTATTTTTGTGTGCTGGCGGCCATATTGGACGCCATCTTGATAGCAACATTCGGACATTATTGCAACTACGATAAATCGATTTCTTGATTTTCAAAATATTATATTCAACACTTCATTTGTTATTGTAGCTTACCTCTGACCTGATATATACATATTTTTGTGTGTTGGCGGCCATATTGGACGCCATCTTGGATAGCAAACATTCGGACACTATATAATTGCCACTACGATAAATCGATTTCCTTGACCTTGATAATGTTAAATTTGATACTTCGTTTGTTTTTGTAGCTTACCTATGACCTGATATATACTGTTTTATGGGTTGGCGCCATTATTGGCCGCCATCTTGGTTAAAATGCATTTTTGAGGGGTGACCCCGTGGTCGGATCGCGTGGATCCTACCAAAAACTATTACCATATGACCAAACCTAAGTACACAGAAAGTTTGGTGCTTTCGTCCAACCGGTCCCCTTCATCTTGCCAACAGCCCTCATTAGGCCTATATATAGCCTAATTCTCCCTTAGTAACTAACTGTTATCGCTGAGATAATATTTGCTATCTCAACCCATTTAATAACTAACTGTCAGAGCTGAGACCATTTTTGCTACCTGTTACAAGTTGCGACTTGTCAGCTTGATGTTGAGAATAAACGAAATTGATTTATTGATTGACTGATAATGATCTCGTGTAATGAGCATGGACATCCGACGCGTAGATAAAATAATAATTAAAGCTTAAAGGAAGCATTTCGGTAGTGGACAGATACATAAGTGCACTAATCTACAGTATAGGCCTATTAATGCAATCAAACGTCAATATTCCTAAGCCTGAAAAACCTGGTGCTGAACTAGCACATGGAGATAGTCTACTGATTGCACGTATAGCGCGTTTCTGCCGTGTGATAAAACACTTAAAGCGACAGGTGTAATTAAACGCCCAGGTAATAATCACAGTAACAGAGGTATGGATAGATCATGGAATAGTATAGTTGAATTAATATGGATTTTGGTAACAAATACAAAAAGCGTTGTTATAATTATCCTAACGCATTTGGAGATTTTTTGGGCAGTATGAAGTATGTGGTCCTTCTTTGTCAGTTTTTGATCCAGGTATACACCTAAATATTTCGAGGCCGATACCTGCGAAATAGCCAGCCCTGTCGCTTATGCTGACAATCAAATTGCATTCACCAGGAGCGAGCTTATGATGAGAACGAAACAATATAAAGCTAGTTTAGTCAATGTTTAAAGCAGTGACGTAACTAGAACTTTTCATGGGGGGCTTTAAGCCTTGAACTTGGCGAGTGCGGAAGCCCGAGCCTATAGTGGAGCCGGGGGCTTGATTCATTTTGGGTGGCTTCGGCTTCGTTTGGAGGGGCTTAAGCCCCTAAGCCCAACGCTAGTTACGTCCCTGGTTTAAAGACAACTTATTTGCTCTGAACCATTCGGAAACTGTTTCTAATTCAATATTTACATTTTTAGTAAAACTCTACAAAATGCCTCCGACAAATAAAAGAAAATTTGTATGAAAACAGATTATTATCAATAGTTTTAGAGATTTTGTTCTCCATTTCTATAATTTATTTATTTTAGCAAATTTATATAGCGCCCCTTTGAGGATGCCTACTCAGAAGCGCTCCCAGCCCAACCCCGGTCGAACAGGACAGTCTTAAGAGTAGTGAGAAACGAAGCAGAGTGGCCAGCAGGTGTCAGACGAAGCGTGGTAGGAAGCCCATTCCGGGTTGGAGGGCCAGACACGGAAAAGGCGCGACGCTGCCTGATAGCAGTCCGCGAACGAGGTACAATTAGCTCAGCCTGTGCAGCTGAGCGGAGAGAGCAACGGCGCTGGAAGCATGTGGTGGAGCAGCAGAGCTCCTGCATATCCAGAGGGGCTAGAACCTCAATACAGCGCCGGACCAAGACAGATCATATGATCAGACAGATAAGTTTCCCTAATCAACATGTATTGAATCATATTACGATCGTGTCACTCTGAATTTCAGAGTATGGCCTTCAACATTGCATGCCAAGATACAGTTGGCTAGATAATAAAATCGAAAAGTAACGGCTCTGGCAGGTGACCAGATGTAAGGTTTAACACGCACGGTTCTGAATTTCCAAGGACAATGTAAATAAGTGAGTGTATTTTGGGAAAGCAGACTGTAATAATTTCTGCCTCCTACAAAATACGAGTTGCGAATGATGCAGTGATGTCATGGCCAAAAAGTTGGTGTAACTGCAAGACAACGCTTTTCTAATCACTGGAAGTGATCTTTTAGTAATTAGAAAAGTCTTGTCTTACAGTTACCCGTACTACACAGCAACATAAGAACATTACAGCAGCCAAAAGAAAGGAGAAAACAACGAAAGAGCCAAAGCAGGAAATTTCAGCTTTACCAGTAACATATTGACCAAATATCTTATTTAACAGATAGTTAAGCTCACTAATAATGGATGTTATAGGAATCAGGCCGAACCATTGGAATTCATCGAATTACCACATTTTGTGGATAGGCAGTGGTGCTCCATCATTTGATGTCTGATGCACTGCAATAGTGGCGCTATAGAAGTTTGAAAGTTACATAACTGAGGATTAGTGTGGCCCAAACTTACACGGGGAAATAATTTTTGTTGAAACATGCTGCTCCACAAGGCTGCCCTTGTTCCACTTGACAAGAAGACTATGTGGTGAAAAAATTGAAGAGATCTGAGCATGTTTAGAGGTCGCGCCATTTTGACACTTTTTTGTAGAAATCGCAAAAACCGCATGCTTGGGTTTTGGAACTTGGTTCCATTGTCGATTTACTCTTTTTATCACAACAAATTAATGAGGAGTCCAATTTAGATGAACTTTTTACTGTTTATTTATCTCGATGAGAGCTATATTTTTGTTAAAATATAAATGCTAAATTCAGGGTCGTTCAAGGTCATTTCAAGGTCATTAGAAACAAAATCTAACAAAAATCGAAGAAAAATGATCAGATCTCAGCCAATAATTGTTGAAATTGGTTAATTTTGTCACGTAACTAAGGATGAGTTACAGACACAGACACAATACCTGCTGCAACTTGTCTCCAGTCATCACACAATGATTTCTTTTCCGACAAGAGCAAAATGAAATAATCGCGGTTTTCGCGTTTTCCGGCACTTCAATGACGGTTATATATGCAGACTGGAAACTACTTTCATAGTAAAAAATTATATTGCATTACAAATTATTTGCATTTAATGCACTCTGACTAAGCAGTAACACTGCGGCATATATTTTTATTAGGCTGTTCAACGTTCAAAATAGTAACTGCCTTGCTATTCAAAATGATAGGGGGCCTACATGTCTTTTTACGCTTCATACTATATAATGTAAAAGTGTGCAAAAGGCGCGACCTCTAAACATAGTTCAATCTGTCCAAATTTTTGCATACAGGATTATCTTTTCATGTGTAACAAGGGCAGCCTTGTGGAGCTAAACATTTCCAACTTTTGTTATTTTGGGCCACTCTACTGAGGATGGTCATGTATGTCATGGGAATTACGAAAGAACCGTTGTATAGACGAATAAAACTCAGAGCAAAGCAGCGCAGTACTGACTGGAGAGAGAACAAATGCAGCTTGGGACAGAGGTCGCAAATGAAAACAAGTGGTTGTCATGGCGACTACAGTCTTGTTTATGTATCTATCGAAAAAATACATGTTCATATGTATTATCGTAATTTGATACGTTAGTCATCGTTCTTACCTTAGTTAAAATATTCAAGTTCCCTTCTTGTTACTTTGGTGTGCAAAATAACTGGTGTAATAACTGTGGAAATAGCCGTAGATTTACGAGAACTGCCAGTGGTTTCAGCCTGTTTTTCCGAAAGGCATTTATAGCTGCTCTATCTGTACCACATTCATCGTTGACAAGACTATCGGCAATTAAACCAGGACTAAAATAACACCGATAACTGAAACTCCTTGTCCTTGTCATAAAATATATATGGCAGTAACCGACGATGAAGAAGTACGCCGTGCTATCAGTGAATCAAAGATCTACGAGGACACCAATTCAGAACACTGAAGTATACCAGTTGCTATCAGTTTATCAAAGATCCACGAAGATACACCCTTTCAGTACAATGAAGTATACCATGTGATGTCAGTTAATCAATAATCAAAGAGGACACACCCATTCAGAACAATGAAGTATGCTAAGTGCTATCATTGAATCAGAGATTCAAGAAAACATCCATTCGAACAAGGAGTCAAACGAGCTCCATCCAGCAACCTTAGTCCTGTATAAAACATGTAGGCCTATGGGAATGCGTGAGCATGTGCACGATTCGAAGGAACAAGAAACAAAGGCAGACCAAGACTATGCTAGAAGCAGCTAGATAGATAATATATATGAGGACATAACATCACTTGGACGAACACTCAGAGGACCTGCAGTGGACTTGACAACTGACTGAGAACAATGGATATCATTTATTCATACCCATCGCCGCCAAATGACTGGCTCAGGAACTGATGATGATATAAATATATATACACAAATATAGAGGGATGCAAACACAACTAAATTATTATCTGTAGATACAAATCAATGACAGTCATTGCATAACTTACGTACGTATTTATGTATGCAAGCATGTATCGTGTACGTATGGATGAGTATGCATGCATGTACTTACGTACGCATGTATGTATGCACGCATGTGCATGCATTGGGACATTGATTTTGCTACTTTAACAGTGCAGCAGTGCTCTTATGAACGCTGCACACAGTCCATCTGGCAGGTCCACATGGAGTTAAGAAAGATTAGCAAACACTACGACTAAAGGTATGAGTACACTGAGTAGGCCTATATAAGAGGATTGTTCAATTCTTCAGTGAAGAAGGCTGAAGCACTTAACGCAGATTTTTTGGGCTGGCACACATGTCACACAGGTTTTCATTTTCATGTAGACCCATACAGATATGCAGATTTTAGAAGTCGTATAAGCCGCCGACATTCCTGTTTGTCTGGCTTTTGAGTAAGTCTTAGATGGTGACCTTTCAGTCTCTGTTAAGTTGTGTCGTCTGTATCCGGACCACTTGAAGTTGCTCATTAATCATGTATACAGCAAAATCTCGAAGGCTTATAAAGATAAGAAAAGACTGATACTGTGAAGCATCGATACACTACTTGGTGGACGACTCTACGTGTACCGTAGTTCATTTGTCACATGGAGTTTTTACTAGTCTCAAAATTAATCACTCTTCTACAGAGGAAACAGTAGGCTAAGTGTTTGGGAAAAGTTCCACAACCGTAAAAACCACAATCTGCTTGGGCATTTCCTGCTCGTAATTTCACTGCGAAGTTACTGGGATCACTTAGATTCATTTTAGAATACTCGTCTTGGAAGGTCAAGATGACGTTGAGGCGAATTCTATACTGTACGTTTTAAGACGTGCTATCAAAAGAGTCGACTTGAGCGGATAATGAGTAGGCGAAAACAACCTATTTTTCTTTTTGCTATCCAACTTCTACAAAATAACTCATGTAACTGCTATGTAGGTTCACAACAAAGAGTTCCCCTTCTACTTGCAGTTCTATACCAAAGAGAGTAGAGTAAGCTATCTCGGCCGGTTAGCTTCATCAGTTAAAGAACTACGGTACGACGTCCCTGCGCATTATAGGGATCGCCGATCGTGACTGTAGGCCTATATCAGAGTTGTATCTTCAAGTGTAGGTCTTCAAGTGACCTAAAGCGGTGGTGAAGTATCTAGCCGGGGTGACCTATACTTGACTCTGGCTAATTATGCTACTGGGAAATTAGCGATTTTCGATCCCCGTTGTATTGTACAACACTGGCTTATAGTTGCCTTAAGTGAGCGCTATCGGTACGCAGTGATTCATGGTTGTAGTTAAGACCTTCGTTGACTTTCATTTAGGCCTACATTAAAAACATTTCTAGCTAAGGTAGCGCTTCTTGGGGCGCTATGTTAATTGTTTCTAGATACATACATGGCAGCCTATTGCTTAGAGCGATTACTTTGTAACATAGAGTACTGGCTTTAGAATCACCTTAACAGCTAGCCTGCTGCGTGGGGCCTAGCGGTAATTATATAGTGGCGTTTAATAAATGTGTAATAATAGCAATAGTAACTTACGAGATTACAAATAAGACATACATAGGCCTATTGAATGTAGAGCCTACTTTGTGTACGTTGCTAAGACAGCTTTTTATGTTTAATGGTGACACTGGTTAATATATCATATAATTATTCGTTTATTGCTAAATGCTGAACTGTTAAAACGTGAAAGTTTGTAAAGTAAATTGTTCTCAAATAGTAATAGAAGAAATTATATAGTGTTTGTTAGCCTGAGTGTGGTTTCGCATTAAATGTATGTCATTTGATTTAACTCCCGTTTTACATGGTGAATAGTTTGTTATTTACAGTGGCGTAACGAGGGGCAGGGGGCGGCCGCCCCCGGGCGCAGGACGGGGGGCGCAAAATTAGGTCTGAAAATGTGGTTTTTGTTAAAGAAATCAGGTAAAAATTGAAAAATAGTTTTAATAAGTAACTTTTTGTACGTGAGTCTGAGGCGCACGGGCAAGGGGGCGCGCAAAATGATATTTGACAAGTTTCTTGTTGAAAAACAGAGAAACAGAGGAAAAAAGCAAAAAAAAAAGGTCATCAGAAATTTTGGCGGAAGTCAGAAAAAAAATTCAGGAAATTCTTGCCCCCGGGCGCACGAACCCCTAGTTACGCCACTGGTTATTTATAAGGGTTAGTCAAGTAAATTAATCAAGTGAAGAAATGTTCACGTGGAACATTCGACTTGGAAGTTTCATTTAGGAACTGTACAACATAAGATTGCTAAATCAGCTTAAATTGTTCCCTAGTGTATTTTGCAGAATTGCGCTCACTTTAGATTAAAGTGATGGCTGTTTAACGTGAAAGTCACATATCTGGGCTAATTTAGGTTTAGAGTGACATAAACAAACGAAGGCAGTAACAGACATCAGTGTGTGACCACATAACCGACGGGTAACTAACAATTGAACATTACGTCCAGGCAAGATAAGGAAATGTTGTGAACCTCTTAACCCTACCAAACTAGGTGATAATTTTGTGCATCAGCGTTGGCTACTGGATGTACAGGTAAGAGCGCTCGTCTGCCTGTATGCAGTTGGGCGGCAGGCAATCGTTTGACGTTCTGCACTCGACGTGTGTCAAACCTAAATCTTCGTTCCAACAGCCATTGGTTGATCATTCCGATATCTGGGCAACCATAAACCTTTACAGATGCTTATTTGCAATATTGCGCTATTGTCTGAACTGTAAGATATCTATCGCGTTTCTCTAGGAGTCTAGGTTATTAAACTGGGCAGTTTTGACTGTGCCGGAAAATTAAATTTCCGAGAAGCGCGCTCAAAAGACAGCCTTTAATATAGGTGAATACTATGCGCTCCAATTTACTATTCTCGTGAACATGCACGACTTCCAATCACAGCGATTTAGATTGGGTCATAATTATTATAAACTTTAACTCACGGTTTCTCAAAAGTTGCATCGAATGAATTTTAAAAACTTGTAACGTTTCTACTATCTGTGATAGAAACGCTTTTATACTATCACAGATAGTAGAAACGTTACAACTTGAATGGGTTAAACTTGCTCAGTAATATTAGATCTATTACTGAGCAAGTTTAACCCATTCAAGTACAATATCAAGCAATATCAAACCCAGTTTTGCTTTTTCCGAATTTGTGATGGTTTTCTACATAGTTGTAAAAAACGTTTTATTCGTTTTTTATTTTTTTTAAAAACCGTCGTCTTTTTCGTTTTTTATTTTTTATAACGTTTTTTTCCGATTTTTATTTTTGTGTATGTAACTTTATTTATTTATTTACTGTCTGTTATCATTTGTTCAATTTTATTTTTGTCTTATATTCCTTACGTTGTCTCTTTCCTTCCAAGCATTCAACTAATTTACGCTACTATTTAATGTTATCAGTTGAGAAATAAATAGCACAGTACAGGAAATAAAATTTAGAAAAGTTATTTGAATTTCTAAGTTACCGTATCCAAAATGCGAAATATTGGCTTTGTACACAGTAATTTCCGATTGACTGATAAACTGACTGATAGCCTATCACTCTATAATAAGTTCTTATTTAAGTCAAAATTGTAAGTATAAGTTTTAATTAAGTATAGGCCTACTCTACAAGTCACTTATGTGGATTTATGTTTACAATTTAAATTTGAGATGATTTCAGTAGTTTTAATCTCTCAATTTCTTATTAAATCAAACTTTAAAAAGAAAATAATTGTTTTAGATTAATGTTACTTGATGTTTACCAATAACGTTGTGTTATTTGCTGATTAAAATTAAATAGTGTAAACAAGGTTTTTAATTTAAAATGCAGTACAAGATGTAACAAAGTCAAATTATTTTCTTTTCAGTTTGTTTTCGTTTTTTTCCGCTTTTTATTTTTTGGAATAAATCGACGTTTTTTCCCATTTTTTATTTTGTTTTTACCGTTTTTAACAACTATGGTTTTCTAGGTATGAACCGCAATTAGATTAATAAGCTTCTCGCTTTATGGTAGGATTTTGCTTAGTATTCATTCGTAACTCTTGTTCAATCGCAATGTACCTGATAGCGGTGTGACTAAGCTTATAATAATAAGTAGGCCTAATGCACCAACGGTTAGTATTTTAAAGAAGCCGCATACTTGTATTTATTAGGGTTTATGATCGCCAATAAAAAGCAATATTTATATAGGCATTGTAGGCTATTTAAAACGGGCGACCTTCAAATGATGTATTCGCAATAAAATAAAAATTCGGAATTTCATACTTATCGCACACGAAGACACAGCCTATTGTTGGGTAAGTTGTAAACCCAAGTTGCAACTTTTTCAATCTGTAACAACTGTCCCAAACTTTGTAACAGTTTGCCGAATAGCTTGAAAATTTATAAAACAAAAATCGGCGATGTTAGGGCTACAATTAAACATAACTTCATACGCCCTTACAATTAGATCTAAACGCAACTGAAAACGAAATAGACCTACGATTATCATAGCAATTTGTCAAATTTTGAAAGTGCGAGAAAATCCAATGCACATATTTACGGTTTGCTGGAATTCATAGAAAAAATTGTAGGCCGGTAATAAATTCTATATTTAGAATATTAATATTGAAGGAAGAGTTTCTGTGGCAAGCCCATTTAAGCTTCTCAACAACCGTGACTCTTCAGTCGCTCTCAAAACCTAATAATATTGTCTAAACTATAGTGCAACAAAACTACCGTTTGTTTCAACAACACGCACATAAATTTGTGTGTGCGTGTGAATAAGTAAAAACGTACTTATGAATGTATGTATTATGTATGTATTATGCATTCATTGTATATGTGTGTAGCCTACATATGTACGTGTCTATGTATGCAAAGTCCGTGTGCACCAATGGCGTACTAAAAGCAAACAGCAAGACATTAATCAAACATGATATCACTAAGTGTGCAAACAATGATATGGACTTGGGTCAATTAAAGCTAATAAAGCGTGTCAATCGAACACAATGACTGAAAGTATTGCCTATGCTGATTCAAGTGGCAACTCTTAAAAAAATGTACGAGAAAATTTCTAGTTAGATTTAACAGCTGCGAAGACAGATGGAGTCATGTCTATGATGCGAACGACAGTACAGGCAATTACAACATTAACCAGTTTACTGCAGAAAGTTCTACACGGTGACTAATCCAGAAGGTTTATGAGGGGGACCAAATGGGCATCTGAAGGACGATCGCCAAGGCACGAAGCACCGAGCAGGGGAGGGTTTTGTGAAGAGGGATGTGCCCCTCCCCACTTTTAACATTTTCTGAAATTTCACACTATAATGGTAGCATTTTAAGTGGGGCTGCGGAAGTTAACGATTAATTAATCGATTAATCGTTAATTAATGTTAACGATTAAATTTATTTTTAACGATTAATCGAAGACAACCCAAACTGTTCTGTGTATACCTGCCATTTCAGTGAGAGACTTTTTTTTAGCTCAGTCGGTTTAATTATTGTCAATAAAACATGTTACTCACTGACACGGTAAAACCTTGCAGTGTTAGCATGCTGGTTTGTTTGAGAAAGAAGACATTTGAACTGAAAAACTTAAACAAGACTACTAATATGAACAAATAACTATTAAGTAACTACTAACTAGTACTAAATATTTAAAGACAGACAATGAATAATGTAAATGTTGTATTTGTCATTCTTATTGGGGAATACATTTAGTCAAAGTTAGCTATTAAATAATCGTTAATTCTTCAATAGTTCACTATTAAAACATTTTTAGTCGTTAACAGCCTAATTTTAGGCTGTCATGTGATCAAATTGCTCTATTATTTCAGTGCTGATAGGAATCAGTTGTCACTTGTAGTTAATATGTAGTTTGAGTCGTGTTTCAGTTTGACTGCAGACAATACTAGCAAACCAAACATTTGTTGAAATTAATATAAAAACTGGAAAATACGTTCAACAATTTCCAAGAACGCCATAAGCTTTAAGGTAAACGAATTGCTGACCATGACACAATTAGCAGAAATAGTTTACAAATGGTACACAAACCAAGCAAGACGGATTCAACTACCGTACCGAATCGATAAGCCATGTAGTAATGATGTAGCTTTACTAAATGTTCAAGGAACAAAACAGTTTAAAATGTGATATTTGAAATTTGAAAGATAACACTCGAGAGAAGCCATTTAGTTGTACAAGTACAAATATTATACTTTAATATCTTTAATAGCTATGAAAAATAGTTCATATTAAATTTAATATGATAGTATCATATATTTTAATAGTAAATAAAATCATTCATAATATCATGTAATAGCAAATGATATCATTATATAATTATTAAAACAGTTCATATAATATTATAATGTCAACAACAACTCAAAACCAACACTACACGCACACGCAGCTAAACAAACCCTCTTTGAATGACAGTTACAAGTGCATACACGAATCTCTTCCTATTAACGTCAGTGATTCCATAAGATTCTATCAGATGTCGCTAAACTCTTGGATCCTAACCCATCGACACACACACACATCAGTTTTATTCTCCATAGTCCAGTTGGACTTACAAAGGTCAATCATTTGTCGTTCTACGTTTGTCTCATGATACAAGGGCGACCCTTATTATTTTCCTATATATATTTCTCTGGGGGGGAATACAACCTGCGGGAACATTACCCGAGAGGTGGTCAGACTAAACACTGGTCCATGGGAACGTCGATAGTCAGCGGTTAGAGGGGCAAAACCCCTTCGACGTTGACAGAATTTACATAGCTATTAAAGTATATAATAATCATATATGGTAAAATTAAATACTTGAATGACGTCACTCATTCTGTCGTGCTTGGCGACTGTGGCCCACTGTATACTTTCAACTATAAAGTACGTAAGCAAGATGCTCTCAAACATCTAGTCCCAACTGCCAACCAAACTCTCTGCATTGAACTAATAAACTAATAAATCAAATTGTCAGGTTGGATTTTATCATTTTATTTATACCTCGTCATTTTATTTTCTTCATAAAAGATAACGTAGTGAACGTCGTCTACTTCGTGATGGGGGGGCACGTCCTGTGTAAATTTCAAATGGGGCCATGATCGGATCCCCCCCCCCCACTTGAATTCGCCCCTGGTTCTACTAACATGTCGAAGAGCGTCATGTTCTTTCTGACCGAATAAGTTAGAAATAGTCTCTCTCTCTAGGCCTGTCATAATATTTCACTTGTGATATCCTATCACCTCCTCCAATTCTTAGCCTCGGCAATTTCAAGCCATCCTCTGGGAACGTCAGACGCGTCAGATCAAACTTTAGAGCTGGATCGTCTGGTTCGTATTGAAATGTCTGCAGTTCAGCATTATCAATCTGTTCACGTGGGTCCTCTGCCATCTGTCCAAAGCTGTCGCCGTAGGACGTCATCTCTGGATGAACTGTGGTTCTAAAGGTCTTCAGACTCGTTTCGTTAGTGAATGGTGTCAGATAGTCAGGTTTTGGCATCTGTGAAGCAGAAATTTCGGATGCATTGTTTTCAATAACCACTAAGTAGTCGCAGTTTGTCAGTTCATGGACTTCCATTTCTTGTCGACCGTTGTCTGTTGGGACTTCCATTGGAAGCTCAGTTCTGCTGCGTTCTCCTTCGGTCACAATCTTATCGTAGTCTAAGACTTTTCTCAGGAGAATCTCTTTTTCCTTTGCCTTTTGCTTCTTTATGACTAAAATGGCGATTACAAGGCAGATAATCGCAAAGACTACGACGCCCCCTGCAACGCTCACTCCGATGATCAAAGCTTTGTTGCTTTCATTGATCTCTGAGGATGTGTAACGAAGACAGTAAGCGAAGTACGACTTCGAGCTTACTTTCACCTGTGCAACATATATCAACGAAAAGTTAAGAAAGGACGGAATTTATTTTAGGTCTCCGATAAGCACCCTCTTGATAGTCCTAATATTGGAAGAGATAATTTGGTTAAAGCGCAGACATTATGACCTTTTATGTAATCTACATGAATCAGTGATGTGACATTTATGACTTACAATATTATCTTCGTTTATTACAATTCAAACTGACACACCTCAGTATGATTACAATTCATAATATTAATGGATGATCACAAGTTATTACAGGAGTCGAATTTAACTGTTTGACATCCACACAAAGTGCCAACCACGCCCTACTGCTCATTTTACGAACGCCATCTGGCGAATAAAAGGCTGAGTACACTTTGGGAGGGTAGCGGGAAGCGATCCCTTGTCCGTGGTAATCTTCTGCTCTTCGTTCCAGATTGTTACCAGTACTATAAACTCCCTAACAATATTATTATTCTTAACAGTACCAGCGATGCCAGGGTAACGATGGATTTTGCTATGCAGCAGTGACCCAGAATTTTCTTATTGGCGTCATTGAACCACACTTCATGGAGAGGTACTTCTCATTTGGCCTGATTAGGCCCTACTGCCGAATGCTTACACCATCGTATAGCCATACATACAAGGGTTATGGACCTCGTGCAATAATTGCATCATCTGTGCCGAAGATTGTCACCACGTTATGCGGTGTTTGACCAACTGAATTTATTCATAACCCTGACTCTAGAACATACTGACGACAATGATAAGGCGACGTCAATTGAATTATAGCCGATGACTTACCATGACTGCCAGTGTCCCGTCATAATTTTCGCAGAAGTGTTGGTTATAGTCGGCAGATGGCGTCTGCTTTGGTGGACGACAGAGCAGCTCATTGTCCGTCAGATCAGATGGTCCTACGACGCACGTTCCATTCCCAACGCCAACAGAGTAGTCTGCGGCGGAACATCCGGTCGCCATACGCTGACCCTTGATCACAGTAAGCATAAAATACACTGCTGGAGAGTCATCATAATGGCTGAAGTATGCTTAAGTGACAACTTTCTACATCAAGTGTACGTCGTTGCTGCAGTGAATTGCTTAATTTCAAGCAGTTTTTGGTCCTCGTGAATTTAGCAAATCCGAATCTAATATGCCGATGAAAGATTTTGAGGAAACTCTAGTCTACACATCTGTTAGTCGTTAAAATATCATAAATACATGCATGCATACACACACATACATACAAGTATGCAGACATGTTTACATGAGTATACTTACATAGCCTAGGCCTACATATATGTACAATTGTAATGTAATGTAATGTAATTAGTAATTTATATAGCGCCGCTCACAGCCGAGGCCATTCAGTAGCGCTCCCAGTGCGAGAACCCTGAGAGAAGAAATAGGTTTTAAGGAGAGAGAGAGAGAGAGATGAAGACAGTGATCCAGAAAGGAAAGTCTCACGCAAAGTGAAGGGAAGGGCATTCCATAAAGAGGGCCCAATGATGGCAAGAATTGTACATGCATATTCCAACACAGCATTCTCCACTTGCAGGCGCTTCGGATGACTTAAAATTAATTTGAGAGATTTGATCTTGACTGAGCATTTGCCAGTAAACTCTTAGTAAACTATCACATTAACTGGTGGTTTGTTCATTTAGAGAGAACACTTTTTAGCAATTCGGCGATCACTAACTGCAGGATGACTGATGACTAAGTTTGGGCAAATTCGAATAAACGTTGGTGTGGCAATTATAAAAGACTCTATGCCTGCGATTATAAAGTGGAAATAAGTCGCAAGGATTAGATTGGCCCGCCAATCGCTAGTCGATTGAACCGTTAATCGTAGGAGCGAAGTACAGACATGCCTAGACTTATCTAAAGCTTGCCAACCCATCACTGTTACATATCTCATCCAATGTGAAGACTTAAACCGTGCGGCGTTAGTGTCGTCATCGTAATATGTGAGGCATCAGTCGATGGTCGTCGCTTCTAAGCAAAGCCACATTCCGAAATCAAAGTCCATTAGATATATAATTTGAAAAAGATGATACTTCAGTCTTTGCCTAGACTCGTTATTTAAGCAAAACTGCTCGATGTTCGTAGAGAATTAGGCTACACCGAATCTATTGGAAACAATTGGGAGGTTTACAATGCAACACTTCAATTCTCCGAAAGCCTCACCTCGGCTTAAACTAACAGCTCTATAATAGCCTAGTTGTTTGTTTAATTGCGAATTGCGGTTGATTTATTGTCTGATTAGTTGAACTATTCATAATAAATCAACCGCAATTCGTCGCATTTAACTGAGAATATTATACTATTGTACTTCGTCTCATACTAGACTTTATTGTGTAAGAAATGAATGTTTGAGCTATGCCTACTTCTATCTCGATGCGATCATCTGTGTCTGGGTTGTATTGCTTGACGCCTCCCAGTATCGTGATAGTCGGAAACGTAGTGGTGAAGGTAAACGCGACATTCGGAAGAGATTTGCTGATGTTCTCATAAGTTGGCAGATCATCCAAGACGAAGCCAAGGTAAATTTCGCATGTGCTATTATCAGCATCTGAGAACCTTGCCAGAGGCGATCTCTTCTTTCTTCGACTGCGATTAGGGTCTTGAAGCCGAAGGAATGCTCCCGTTTGACTTGCTGTGATGTTCCCGAAGTTGTCGCTGTTTATGAAGGCTGGAGGAACAACGCCTGGTGGTAGAAGACATGTCATCTCGACGGAATCCTTTGGATAACAATCCTGTAATTTTAAGAACAGGCACAAAATCAGCTCATAGAGCCAGTTGAAGGGGAATTTAGAGTCTTCTTTTCATAACATATTCGTGTAATTCTAAATTCTAGATTAAAGGCCCAATGCTTCCGTTAGTCATTGTTCTTTTGTTAAGTTTAAACCCAATTAACTCATTGATACCCAATTGATACCACTGCCAAAGGCGCGTGTGAAATTGAACATTCTCTTGACATATTTTAACAACATCTTGCATATTCTAATTATTATGCTAGTGTTGCGAGATATTTATGCTAGGCCTACTCTTACGCTACAATAAAATACATGACCTTCATTCGATATGAACCAAAAATTACTTTATAAGATCAAGCTGGCCTACTTCTGAAAGTTTCGATGAGTATTTTTGGTTCGCAGTGTTGTTATGTACGATTGTTGTAACTTCCATGATCGGATGCTGAACGGCGTTCATGTTCTGTCCTGTTACAGTCAGCCGAACCCCACCTCTGAAAAAAGATCCATTCTCTTAACTCATTAAAATTGCAACAGTTAACCTGTTGGCATTAGGCTAGACAAAATTAATTAGTATTTTCTGAGAATATAATGCAGGTAAATTGTATTTCACAATGCTGCTCTAATACAAATATATGTCCCGGTTGCCTTCTACTAAAAGACATTTTTAAAATTCTATTTATTCATTTAAAGTATAGACTACTTATTCCGGACTTAATTAGAAAGTTCGAATGTGAAAGAAAGAATCAGTGATGAAGAAAAATACAGAAGGAATGTCATCAATTAATCTTTTGAGTGATTGGAATATTACATTTGCCCGGTTTTATATTTAAATGTGCTTCTTAGACCTATGTATCTCGAATAAATATATATATAGTGCATGTTTATCTTCATAAATATGTACTGTATATGTATATACCTGGACATTTCTAACGTGCATTATAGAAGCCGCTATTAAATGCATTGTGACACCACCAGGTGTGTTCAGAACCTCGAAGATACCTGGCTTGAGATACTGGTCAAGCTTTCTGCTGGGCTTAAATAACGGGCTTTCATCTAGTTTAATTTCCCAACACTTTATTGCAGTCAGTTTTGCATTTCAATTGCAACGTTTTTGGTTGAATTGCTGTCTGGCGTTACAAGTTGAAGAAACAGACGGTGATAAGCGCGTTGAGAAAGAATGTTTTTACTCCTTTTTTGATGTCAACACAATTCGCATCAAGTCTGCATTACAACGCCACCAAACGACATTGTTCTGTTGTACGACAAGATGGATGCTTAATCCATCTTATCGTACAAAAGAACAGCATTGAGCTTTGGGATGTGGAATATTTGGGGTTTCGGCAGAAAACACAACACAACAGCTGACATCATCAGCCATATTCTTTACTTCTTGGTTGCGGTTGAGTCATAGCACATAATTATTCGCCCAACTACAAGATCTGCCCCTACATGGCATTGTATTTGCACGACGCTACGATTCCAAGATGCTCAACTCTAAATCTGTGGAGGTAGGTTTTTTGTGTTTCTTCCTCTCGAATGTCGCTTTTGCACCTCATGAATTCATGACTACAGGCGATTTTTATATACATGTCTCAAATACATCTGACATATAGGATTTAGAAATCTTCACTCTATTATAATAATAACTTGGATAGTTGAGGAAAACATTTCTCTGCCAATATTCTCAATGCACACTCGACATAATTATCATTCGTCGCTTTCTAAGTTATCGCCTGATATCTCATTCTAAGAAATCTGCCACCCTAATCCATCCGCAAGTATCGCAGAAAGAATAATGTTCTCCAGGGACTCTGATGCATGCACGGAGGGGGGTGCCCGGGCATACATCATGGAGCACGGGCATACATCATGGAGCACGGGCATACATCATGGAGCACGGGCATACATCATGGAGCACGGGCATACATCATGGAGCTGTGCGTTTCGCTTTCGAATCACCTACTGGTGATATGCTGGTTCCGCGTTTCCGCACATCAACTCATAAAAAACCAATATGTCAAAAAGCCAGAATGAATTCGTCAAATATGAAAATAATCCTGAGCTCAAATCTTTGCATTGGTTTCCTATTCGGCACAGGATGTTTAACCATAGGACTCATAGTTTAGCCAGCCACTTCTAGTTAGCTGAGCAATGTTTGCTAATTGATGCTCTTCATGATATTTAACATTATTTAGGCTAGCGCAGGCAGTGCTAGAGTTAGCATCTGCGAAATTTGCTTGATAAATAAATAAATATGATGGTCCTAGTTCAATAGACGTGTACATTATTTAGCTTGTTTGCGCTTATTTCTTGGTTTCCTTATATAGCGAGACTCGATTGTATTTAATAGCGGCATAGTCAATACGTTCACACTTACAGCAAAATGAGACTGAGAGAGGACGCCGTCTAGGATTGAGAGGGGTCATAAAGGAGGCGCATAGAGACAGAAAGAGAAAGAGAAAGAGAGACAAAGGGAAAGACACAGAGAGTTAGAGATAGAGATAGAGATAAACACGAAGGGTCATGAGCGTCCGCAGAAACTTTGCAGGGCGGCAAATCGCGTAGTACGAACAATACGGTGTACTTTAATAAATGGCATGAGCATTTTGGAGGGTATGGATTTTAAGATGACAGTATGATGATGATGAGGAGGAGGAGGAGGAGAAGGGGAGGAAGGAGGAAGAGGAGGACGATGACGATAACGATAATGACAGTGATGATGATGATATTGATAATGATAATGGTAATGATGATGATGATGATGATGATGATGATGATGATGATGATGATGATGATGATAATTATAATAGTAGTAGTTGTAGTAGCGACAGAGAGAAGTGAAAAAGCGACAATTCCTCTACTACTGCTACTATTGCTACTACTACTACTACTACTAATACTGCTGCTGCTAATGATGATGATGGTGACGACGACGATGATGATAATGACCTTTGCCCTCCACATCAATGCCAATGTGGTGAGATTGCGGACCCAGGAGATCACCACGGACTGGTGTGCTAGCAATCTGGGGGACGAGCAAGCCGACCCTTCGCGATGAATGACGCCATATGGAGAGCTCTCCAGAGAGCGGACATCCCGAGCTCGAAAGAACCCCAGGTCTCCTGCGCAGCGACGGGAAGAGACCGGATGGAGCGACCCTCGTTCCGTGGGCAGGGGGAAAGTACATGACCTGGGACGTAACCAGCATCCACACATGCGCAGCATCCGACATCCAGTTCACGTCGACATCAACTGGGAGCGCGGCTGAATTGGCCGCCTCGCGCGTGCATCTGCCATCCCACTTATCTTCCATCGTCATACCTTGCAAATCTATTGAAGTCCGCTCCTCTCTTCGATCAGCATCTGCTGGAAAGTATGTTGCTCCTCGTACACATCTTGTCTTTGACCGGCGTTCATTCACAGTTGCCAATCCCTCCATCTGGAACTCTCTGCCTCCTCATGTTTGCTACCAGGGTACTCTCTTAGCGAGACTGGCTTTCGCTCTAAACTGAAAACTTACCTCTTCCAGTCTACTTATGGCTCTTAATGGTTGCCCGGCTTCAATGTCGCACTTCTGAACTTTGTAAGTATAGGGCATTATCAAATTACAGTTGTATTGTAACGTATTGTATTAGTCCTGGTCGCTTCGCCCACCTAGTCTGTCGATGTCTTGCTGGCGCTAGTTTCCTGCGATCGAAGAAGCACCTGGACTGACGGCAAAAGACCCAACGAACTTACGCTTTATCCATGGCGCAATGGCCGTACTTTGATTGGGGACGTCACCGTGACTGGCACTGTGGCTTCTTCATGCCTGGCTGCTGTTTATTGTTCGGCAGGTGCTGCCGTGAAGCTGGCGGTATGCAGCAAATAGCCAGTTGTAATCCACTCTAGTCACAGTATCATTTTCGCTCCGAGTTTCATTTTGAAACAACACCAGACTGGTCTCTAGCATACCAAGTTTAATTCCAGTCTAAATCTATTACACGTTTATTTTACGGTGCATTCATTTCACAGATCATTTGCGTCTAAATCTATTACGCAGCAGGGCTTTATTTATGCACACACCATCCCGCGCTGACCCCGAAGACGTAAAGCCTATCTACTCTACTTAACTAGTAACTATGCAAAAACACCTAGAATGTTCGGACAACTAATAATGTCATCATGATGCTAAACTAAGCAGGTCACAATGATGGAGTACTATCTATAGCAGGTGACTTAAATTGTGTGAGAAAACTGTCCACCTTCGCTTTCAACATAATCCTGCAACATTCTATGAAAACGTTCAGAGCATCCATTCGTCTGTAGGTGATAGGTCTAGTTTTGATCTGTATCACTCGATATTCATGCATAAACACTTGGACAACTTCCGATATCAATTCAGATCCACAATCAGACAAGATCTCATTCGGAAAACCAAGCATCTTAAACACAAGCACTTGGCAGCGTCAAACGGAGTATGATTCCTCAAAGGAGACGCAAATGGAAAATGCTTCGATAAATCCTTTACCGTCGATATAAATAGATTTCTCGTCCTTTCACACAGGTCAAAGGTCGTAATATATCGACTGCAATTAACGCAGACACACTTCAGACACAACAGTTAGATCTATCAACGGTGGTCTAACCTGAACAAGACCTTTACCCAACCGTTGACACACATCATTTGTACGACAGTATTCTCGCACACCAGTGTTTATTTTCGGGCACCAAAAGTGTCGTCTTAATCTATCCGAAGTCTTCTGCGTACCTACATGCCTAGAAGCTGGAATATCAATATCATTGTATTGCATTGTATCTGTAAATTTATATAGCGCCACTCACAGTGCTACACCAATCAGGCGCTCCCAGTGCGATAGTCCCCGAGAAAATAAGGCTGTCTTTAAGCAGCGAAAGGACTCAGGGGGCCCTGCTTGAAGCAATGAGCGAGTCATGGGAGGAAGTTGGTTCCATAGAGTGAAGCCAATAAAAGCGAAAGCTCGAGATTTGGTCATGACAGCCCTCGCCCAAGGGACAAAGAGTTCAAGTCCGTCAAGTGAGCTTAGGGTTCGAAGTGAGGTGGCAGAGGTCGGGAGGCGTACGAGATCACAGAGGTATTTCGGGGCTAAGTCAGAAAAGGATAGGTAGATAAGTACAAAGACCTTAAGTAGAATACGAACCAAAAGGGGTAGCCAGTGTAGATGGTTAAACATAAATTATAAGAAGATATATGCGAGGAGCGAGGAAGACGAGCTATCAGTCTAGCAGCAGCATTCGACACAGATTGAAGAGAAGAAAGACAGACTTTAGGAACAACAATGAAAAGGGAATTGCAGTAGTCCATCGGGAAAGAAATTAAGTCATGAATGATAGAAGTAAAGGTGGAAGAAGAGACAGAACGTCGTATCGCTCTGAGTCGTCTCAGCTGGAAAGAGCAGGAGCGGGTAAGGTTGGAAATGTAAGCAGAAGAGGTAAGAGTGCTGTCCAGGATAACGCAAAGGTCACGAACACTGGACAGGAAGATGAAAGATGGAAAGCTCTCAGCAAGACAAGTAAAGTCAAACTTTCATTGCTGAGGCTATAGACTATACTGTAGACTATATTGCGGGACGCGGTGGTGTAGGGGTACGTTCGGCGCCTTGCAGCCGGAGGGTTGCGGGTTCGAATCCACCTCCAAGCCGCCGCGTAGAGACCCTGGGCAAGTCCTTCACTCGCAATTGCCCAATGCTCATGCGCTTCGGCGTGAAACTCCGATTCAGTGTCCGCGCTGTAGTCGGGAGCGCCTCTGAGTGGGAAATCCTGAAGGGGCGCTATAACAAGTGCTCACACATACATACACACACACATACATACATACATACATACATACATACATACATACATACATACATACATACATACATACATACATGCATACATACATACATATACATACATACATACATATACGAGTCATTATCTCGAGCCATCCTATGAACACCATCACAAGTAACAATTATCCTCAATTCTAAATCATACCACCTCTGTTTTTCCTCCATGTCTGCCTGAAGCTTCCTTCCTTCCATTCTCCTCAGCCTCGCCTTCCCTTCTTCTTTCCTCTTCAGCCTGTGCATTTCCTTTCTTCTGCCTGTGCAGCTAATTTTAATTTTTCTAATTCAAACTCTCTGTCCTCTTTCATCTGCATTCTCTCCAACTCCTCTACCTCCTTTTGTAAGCGCCACTCTTCCCCGCCTTTTTCGGTGAAAGAGATTTACCCAAAAACTTTTGCAATGGCGATTTTGTTACCCCTTTCGTTTCAATTCCTAACTTGTCTGCATATTGCCGTAACTCGTCAGTCGACATATAAACACCGTCGTCCAATTCAAGCGGTTTTGGCCGCTCCATGGTGTCTCCATCTAATATTTTATATTACTGTATCTATTCTACTGCACAGTTACACGAATTTCACTCGTCTCAAAGTTTTACCCACACTCGTGCTTCAAAACTACTATGCACTATATTTAATAAGTACGGATACGGGTCTCCGTTTATTACCTGTAATCTAGTATGAAGCTCGCGGAAAAGGCACAGGTTCAGAAATGTAACCAGATTTTTTTAAATGTGCAATATAAAGCTGTTTACAAGCAAACGATATACATGTATAGCTGACCGTTAACAGAAACCAGAAGCAGTCTGTCCCAGAACCTTACAGAAAGACCTCTTACAAAGACACGGTACTAAACAGGTCATCAACGTCACCTGTGGTCTTACCCTTCATATACATGTAGTGTATAACAATCAAATATGTTAACAATGCGTTATCCAGTAGGCCTATGGATATGAACATTTTCCATATCTATAATTAGTCTTGGCTCCTTTATTATAACCATAATTTACGCACTTTTGTTCCTGGCTGCGTTATGACAGCTCAATCAATCAATCAATCAATCAAAATGTTTATTTGCAACCAATGAAACAGAATAATCAGGTGAACATATTGCAAATTGGCTACAAAAAGGAGGCCCTAAAGGGATAAAAGAAATCCCGCTAAATAGGGACACCAAATTACTGATTAAAGAAGATTAAAGGTGGCCTTAAAAGAATGATTATTCTTGCAAACATACTTGCAGTAGTCAAGGGAAAAAGCAGAAAAAACAAAAAAGAAACGAAGTTAAGCGAAAACAGGAAAATAAGGAAGGCGAAACTGAAACAGCTAGTTTTGAATAAATGAAAATACAATACAATACAATACGTCAAAAGACGTCATGAAAGCTCAAAAAGCCTTTAACACTTGGCGCTATTAAATACAATTGATACTCCGCAGTGGGAGATCGTAAACACCGCAACACCATACCCTAATGGTCTACGTTCAAAAAACAAAACCGCGATCGTCAAAACCGCGATCACAAAATACACAAAACAGCGATAGCGATCATCGAAACAGCGATTAAATTCGAAGATTGACTTATTTAATGTACGTTGATTGGTCCTGATTGCGAACCTAATTAGCGTTAATTGCTGTCTTATATAGTAATACTGTTCCTTGATGCCGCTCAACTCCAAAGACTTCTAATGATTAATTAAAATAATTAACGTTAATTGCTCCTTTGAAATGTATACAACTATCTACCAATTCCATAACTGATTTCCACTATCTCACTATATGTATATACAAATATTGATACTATTCCTTTGATGCCGCTTAACTAAAACATTTTAAATTCAATTAATTCGCAATCAGGATCAATCAACGCTCTCAATAAAACAACTTCAAATGATTTAGTAAAATAATCAACGCTAATTAGGTTCGCAATCAGGACCAATCAACGTACATTAAATAGGCCTAAGGCAATCTTCGAATGAAATCGCTGTTTTGATGATCGCTATTTTATGCAGTCGCGGTTTTGTGCATCGCTATTTTGTGATCGCGGTTTTGACGATCGCGGTTTTGTGATCGCGGTTTTGAACGTAAACCACTCTAATAGACAAAACTTACTTCCAGTCTAAATCTATTACGCAGCAGGGCTCTAATAATATACCCACACCTTCCCGCGCTTACTCCAAAGACGTATTATAACCCATCCTACATGTATATCTCAGACACATGCGCCTACCCTGTGACGACATGTAACAGTAATAATAAAAATAATATCAATAATAACAATAAAAATGATGATGATGGTGATAATAATAATAATAATAATGATAAAAATAATAATAATAATAGGCCCTAATAATAATAAGAAAATATTGGAACAACAGTGATCCTTTTGTAGTCCTTTTGTCATAGTAGTCAAAGAATGTTGACAAGCTAAAAAGAAATACGTGAAACATTTATTACACTCATGAACAGGATATTAATTCTGTTGTACATAGCCAATGAGTTCATTCGGTGAAGAATAATTCGATATATCAACTATAAGATCAGGTTCTAAGCCAAAAACTGTCAGATTCTTCCAGCAAAGCCCTATATTTTGATATAATAGGCCTAGTTTACACGATGAAAAAAGTATACGAAGCTAATGATTGAAAATCTAAGCAAAAGACGCAAATATAAAATTAAACTCTTGGATTGCCAAAAATTGACAAGAATATAAAAAATAGGTATTTGGTAAATAAATAAATTTCACCAGGTCATAATGATGACCCCGGTTCTGTCGATGCTGCTTATGGGTAGTTCCCATATTTAGATCTAAACGAATCATGAATCAATACGTTTACTTTAAACAAAAATCAATCTAAGGATCAAACAGCCTTTGTAGTGTAGTCTATCCAAATTGATGATCTACATGGACTTGTGAGTTACATTTGTTGGTAAGTGTTCTTAATTCAGTGTTGGTCTCTGGATTCTGTAAGGTGTGTTCAACTGACCGTAAAGATGAGTGAAGGAGCTCATACAGGTGTTTCTTTAGCATAATCTACTTCCGTATCATATAGTATCAGGTAGGCTGGATCTCGTTCACTTAGAGGCCTAGAACCTTCCGTATCATGTAGTATCAGGTAGTCGATATTTGGTTCACTTATAGGCCTAGAACCATACTCTTCAATGGATAGCTCATCCATGTCCTCTACGTGGCCATACTTGTCACGTGTTCTGCCACTGCTGTCACCTCCGTCATTATTGCTAAACACATCTCTTGGCTGCATATAGTCGTCTTCGGTGAGTGCCGCACTTCTTATGCCGGTTGGATATCTTCTCGGTTGTTCAAGTGTTTCATTTGAATAATCTATTTCTGTATCATCAAGTATCAGGTAGCTTGGATCTCGTTCACCTAGATGCCTAGAACCTTCCGTATCATGTAGTATCAGGTAGTCGATATTTGGTTCACTTATAGGCCTAGAACCATACTCTTCACTGGATAGCTCATCAATGTCATCTACGTGGCCATACTTTTCACGAGTTCTGCCACTGCTATCACCTCTGTTGTCATCAATTCCGTCATTACTTTTAAACTTCACTTGGCCATCTCTTGGCTTCAGGTAGTCGTCTTCAGCGAGGGCCGCACTCCTTATGTCGGTTGGATATCTTCTCGTTGGTACAATTTTCACAGCGATGGTCTCTTTGCCAGGTTTCACGCCGACATTGCTTCTGTTGCGTGTTGAAACCGCATCTTCATCGTAAGCCACCAGATAATTAGGATCGGCCGCTGTTGTCTTTGAGTTCATTCCTTCCTTCGGTTGATGCACATCTCTTGGGCGACGATTAGCGTTGACTGCGTGGTTTATTGCTTCCTCTACGAGCTCCGGCGGAGCATCGGGATTGACGAAGATGTTGTCCCGTTTCACCGACCTCTGCAGTGTGTCACCTTTATGAAAAAGTTTCTTGCCAAGAAAGGTCAGTATCGTCAAGTCATTCTCCTGCTTCATTTTGTGACGCTTGTAAACGAGAATTGCCACCAGAATGATAATGACGACAGCGACGACACATCCCACGGTAACTGCAATGATTAGATCTTTGTGATCTGTCGTGTATCTCAGACAGCAACCGAGATAAGGTTTTCCGCCGATGAATACCTGTAACACGAAATGCAGCACTCTGAATAAACCATGATATTATGTAGCAATGTTCAATATCATGAACACTCCTTTGTAATTAACAATCCTGATGTTGATCCTGATATTAACTATTATAATGATGTTAAACCGTGCACTAGCACTTATGTATGCGCTGATGAAATCTGTGGTAAATTCTGTGGTAAATTCGAATCTATAGACCAATCCTTTACAATAATGCATGTAAACTGTAGAAGCTTGTCAAACAAAATGCCCGAAATTAACGTCCTTCTATCCGTAGTTCAGCTGACAATTCTGGCCCTTACAGAAACATGGCTACAAGAGGACATGGCCGATTCTATGCATATGCCTGGATACGACTTTATCCATAGAAGCAGATCCACGGGGAAAGGAGGCGGGGTAGGATTCTTTATCAAGAATGGCTGGGAATTTGAGGTACATGGAGAAGAATGGGTAATGGAGCACCGTGATTCTTATGAAGGTCTGATTATTAAAACCAAGTATTCAACAGGGAAGAGTCGCACTATAGGTGTCATCTACAGACCCCCGGGTAATGACCTTAACCTGTTTAATTCAGCACTGGAAACGCTACTATCCAAATTAACTCGCTCTAAAGATGAAATATTTCTGGCAGGCGATTACAACATAGACCCGTTGACAATTAATTCGCGTGCATCTACTCGCACAATCTTCAACTTGCTTGTCTCATACCGTCTTGTACCAACAATCCTAAGGCCAACGAGGATCACACAGGACTCTGCTACTCTAATCGACAATATTTTCACCAATGTACCCACAGACCACCTAGACTCTGCAATAATAACTGAGGATTTATCTGATCATATGCCCATCTACGTGATAACCAAAACTTAACTGCCAGCTCTAAAAAACCTCTTGCATATGCGAAAAGAATTGTTAATGATTCTGCAATAAGTACGTTCAACACCCTCTTAAACGAGGCTAATTGGTCAGATGTATATAAAGCATGTGACCAGAGAGATGCAAATCTTGCATATGCAATATTTATAGAAAAATATAAATCACTTTACGAGCAATCCTTCGTAAAAACAGTTCGTGTGTCTAAAAAACGTAATGAAATTAAACAGCCATGGATGACTGGGGCCCTACTGAAATCGTCTAAAAGGAAAGCCCGATTATATAAAAAATGTATAAAAATGCCCACGACGCAAAATAGAGAGAAATTTGTAACCTACAGAAATAAATTTAAAACGATCTGCAAAGAGGCACAGAGGCAGTACTACGCGGAAAAATCTTTTAGAGTGCGAGGAAGACCTGAGCAAAACTTGGATGGTAATCAAAATGCTTCTTCATGGTACCGTGGTATCGAATACTATGTTTCCTGATATTGGTGCGCATGCTGTGCTGGTGACATAATTTTCTTTGAGGCGCGCGTGTGATGGTCATGCACGTTAGAATTTATATAGAACCAGCTGTCGAAACTTTCGGGTACTAGATGCATATGGACCTTGTACATGAATAGTCCTACCTGTAGTTTATTTATGCTTTCAAAGGGCAGTATTCCCAAGCTCAGATAATTATATATGTTTAGAGTGTGCACTACCAAATGAACTCACCCGTCTCCCCACCCCGTACCAATTAAAAACAGGCTCAAAGCGCATCTGATGTCCATATTGAATCAGTAATTACCTTAGGTTTAAGTAGTTTTATATATTGTCTTGCTGTGTAGATAGTTGTTTTTTTCTAGTTAAGTGTTTGCTGCTGAATAATAAAAATAATACTGCTGGTCACGTTATATGCAACTATTTGAACTATAAGTGTGCTGATTTGATTATTATGTTGTTTAAGAAATGAAGTCATAATAAAAATAACTAAATAAGCAACTGTATAGGCTAGACTGATTGACATAGCACTAGGGCTATCCTGTTCGCGGAACTTAAAGTTCCTTATGGTATTACCCATTGTTACTGCATTTGGAAAAATCTATCTTTACATGTAAACACTGAATTGAAGCGGTGAACAATAAAGTTGATTTGATTTGATTGATTGATTGATAGCTATGGGTGCAAACAAAGCATTGCGGGGAGGATTATTATTTCAACTTTCTTCAACATGCAACCATGAAACAAATAATTAAAATATTCCAAAACGTTACTGACTGCTTTTGCTCATTTGTTATGTATACCAAATTATACATAGCAAATGCCTGCAACAAAATGTGCAAAAATTTATACGAATTTTTATTAAGCCCCTTGCATAGAATGGAAACAGAGCCTTGTAATATACAGTGGTGGTTGTGAACACAACAGAGAAACAGTAAAATAATGATTTAATCATTTTTACATCAAATTGTCTGTAAGATATGCATCACAATTACGCACTAGGCCTACATGTACTACACAGGAATAACTGGAAGGGTTTACGACTGTATGTAGCACTGAATGTCTGATTGTCAAAGATAGATTATTAGGCTATCAGTCTAATATGGTACGCATGCTCAAATTGTCTCATATACAATACGCCTTTATTTAGACTTTTGCCAGGTGCTAGAAAGGCGCTATGTAAATTTTCATTACGTTTAAAACGTTTTAATTGTGCGACGTCTTTTAACATAGGTCATGCGTCCAATGACTGATGATTCGATCTTCAATTCTTATTCTGTTAATTGGTCAGTATGTAAATGACATTTAGTTGTGTGCATATGTTCTGAGTTCTGACTTGCGAAAGCTTAATGACATAGTTGTAATTGTAATGGCAAATTTATGTAGCGCTGCTTGAAGAGAAACTCTTCACATGCGCTCTTCATCAAGCGCCTACGGAATAAAAGCATTGAAGAGTCAAGGAACTTATGCTGCACGTTGCTATAGGCAATTTATTTAAGAGAGATGGACTGACTACTGCGAAGCTTCTCTGTTTGAATGTGAAAGTTGGGGTCGGTGGGACCATTAGCTACTTCACCATTTTTCAGCAGAGCAGACATCTGCAGCCATCCCTGGCTAAAGGTTCCTATATATACGCTCTGTTGTGAGGTTTTAAAATGTTGTGATGGTTGGACCAAGAATATGAAAGCACACATTTAAGAGAGATTTAAGAATGGTGTCAAGGAGACAACTTTAGTTCGGTGAGGAACTTATTTTTTCACACCGAACAACAGTTGTTTCTCTGATAGAATTCATACTTCTCTACTAAAGGAGTTACTTGGTGCACTGGGTCCAATCCGCACAGCCATTATCAATTTCTCGCGCATTAGGAATCCTAATCATTTCCATGTTCTCCAGCAAAGGTTTGGGGTTTCTGTTCTTTCTATTTATCTTGGTACGTGCATTCAGTCAGTGTATTCAATGGTAATTACTGGTCTAAGGTTTGATGACATGTGGTGTTCCGCAGGTTCATCACTTCTTTACATTATACAGAACACTACTAGGAACGTTGCTTGTCAATCATTCACGGGAAATTCCCTTTTTTCGTTATAGGCTAGTAGCTTTTGTGTGATGTAAGTTGTGAAGCTGTGTGTCTTCCTGCTTGATCAACTCGTTGTAAACGAATGTATCATCCTCATCATCATGTCTACGCTGATAATAGGCCTACTCAAATCTACATTTTATCTTACGTCTTGTCTTGTGACCTGTTTGTAAATCTGTTTTCAACGGCCTTTGAGTAGGATCAATCGTGTACGGTGTGTATGGTGGACAAAAAGGCCAAAGAGGTTCCAACTTGATCCATCGAAAACTGAATTTATAGTAACGGGTACTCCGCAAAATTATAACATAAAAATAGCTGGAGTCCACGAAGTTTTGCATAAATACTTAACTGAACGTTTGTGTCACTTGTCTGTCTGAAGCATGAACTTGAGAAGTTTTCTCTGGCGTTTAACCTATTTAGATAATTATAAGTAATACTCGTCGCTGTGTGGATGCATAATTTAGATGGTTAGATATTTTGATTAATTTTATTCCTACTATGGGATTTAGTACATTCGTAGTTACCAGAGGAAGACAACAATCCGCATAAGCATTAAGAGCTTTAACTGAATGCGTTTTTGATTAGAAAGCTAACAACCGCCGTTCCTCACAAAAGACACTGGAAACCTAGGTCTGCTGAGCCGCAGCATTTAATACGTATAACTGCGACAGCAAATCTAAGGTAATTAGATGGATAAAAGACAATGGGAAGTGAAGGCAATTCAGAAGACAGTACGAGGCAGTGAGTTAGGCAAATACGATTACACGATCCAACTAGTTGAACGCCGCCCTCATGCAAGACTTCGAATAGCGTCACAGTGCAATGTTTTGAGTTATCCATCACAGATATAGAATATGTGACTGACAGATTATGTATGTAGTTTAAGTAGTTATGCACCTTAGTACTGTAGTACATGTTAATCAGTCTTTCATCCCATTAATTATCTTAGGTTTTATGTCGAAGCCTTAAAAGTGCCTTGAATCAGATGGCGTAAAGTTTGGAATGATGGTATTCTGAATGCAAGGTTGTATTGTTGTATCATCAATTCATGTCATCTCATGTGAGTTGTTTTGACCTTTGCATGATATAATGCATTGTGATGTTGCATGGTTCAGTGTAATGTGGCATGATATCATGACATGTTATATTATTGAGAGAGGAATGATGAGAAGGGGTTCTAGGAAGGGAGCGGAGTGTCAGAGGTAATTCCAGGTCGAGGGGCCAATCACAGAGAAGGCACGGCTCTGCCTGGTGGATGTACGAGCAAAAGGGACAGAGAGAAGACCCTGTTCAGCTGACGTTGCATGGTTCAGCTGATGTTGCATGGTTCAGTGTAATGTGGCATGATATCATGACATGTTATAATTATTATTGTAATAATTATGTCGTAATTTTACTTAAATGTGCTGGTTAGAGAGTGACATGGGGAATTTCCCCGCGGTGAATCCCGCGGTAAATCCCGCGGTAATGGGGACAACAATTGCGGTTAAACCGCGGTAATGGGGACAACAATTGCGGTAATACCGCGGTAATGGGGTTTACTCTTGCGGTAATACCGTGAGAATGGGGAATGAGCCGGTGTCACGATATAAAGTCTCCCCCCGAAACAGAGTCGCCCCTTTGCCGTAACAGAGTCTCCCCCGGAGACTTTGTATCGGAACAAAGTCTCCCCCATTGAAATAGAATCTCCCCTATCTACGATACAAAGTCTTCCCCTTACTAAAATCGCCCCCTCTGTTTTAAGTTGCTTTTCTATATTATTTAAAATAGGATTTAATATGTGCATTTCTGAAATAAATTACGTTCAAGTATATTAGTTGAATTGGACATGAAACAACTATGGAATTAAATGCGAAAATTGTGAAATAAATGTTTTATAGTAGTAAATGCATCATATAAATAGGATGTCGGACGCGCTTATGTCATTAAAACGCAGTGGAGAGATAACACACTGTTATAGGCTAGCATATAACTAAGAAAATAGCTCACACAACAAGTAGATTTTAACTGGTGCTACTTGGCACTGTTCGCTGAAAAGATTCTGAGCATTACCAGTTACTAATATTATTATTGATACTTATTCATTATGCCAAGTAGAGCTAATTAGCTTCAAAGTGATTCTTCTAAGGTTAAACCTACCACTGAAATTGTGTTGGATATTAGTCGTTCAATATGATTAGCGTCAGATGTATCGGGCCAGCTTATTAGCTATAAGTAGTCTGAAACAAAGCCTGCGAGTAATTATAACTGTACTGGCTTCCTAAGACGAGCTAGCATTGGCTTCTATGGAATTATTGATGCGGATTAGGCCTACCCTTCAACTGGTATCAGTCAACTGATAAGACTTTGCGTTTGATTTTCTGTGATTCATCTGGTTAGCCTAATGTTTGCTTATTATTGTTTGCTGGTGTCAGATTATTACCCAGAACAGGAAAGTCATAACCAGTGATTGTAAATGAAGTAGGGCCTACTGGCTTTCGGATATGAGCTTGCCCTTGATTTTCTAGCATTCATGGATAAAGATTAGGCATTCACGCAATTATTGGCAATAGGACTACCCATTAAATAATCGCAGCTAAACCAAACCTATTTAGTATCGATAGGCCAATAAGCAAACAAATAAAGCATTGTAGTCCATGAAGCCAGTATACAGTCTAGTCTTGAGATTAAGCCTACTAGGCATTTGTTGATCCACGGAATTATTCGGCTTAGAATGGAATTTTGCACACGGGGTAATAAAAGCTAGAACAAAGTTGATTGGTTGACTATAAAAGGTAGAACACCATAAATTAATTATTCGGAGCTCAAGTTTATTTCTGCATAGGCTTTGATGATCTTAAAGGATTCAATATTAGTTAGTATATCTATTGGGTATAAGTTGCATTAATAAGTACTAGCCTACTTAGTGAAACATTTCAAAATTATTTTCATGGATAAGTCTGAGTGTGAAGCTTTGCTTAAGTACGTTCCCAAAAATGAAGAGGATCATGCAGCAGAATATTCTAAAGATCAGGAACGTCGTCTATGAGAGAAATCTGTTTCATTCGGTGTCAGTAATGCAGACGTTGCTGATGGATGAAGTTACCAATTATATAACTTCCATTTATCAAGCAGGTGAGTGAGGTGGCAAGGAAGGCCCAAAAAGGATGAAAATCCTGCTTACAGGGTCAACTTTGCTAATAATTAACTTAACAATATAACAGAACGGTTAAAATATGCAACTAATATGAAACCATTAAGCGAAAAGAGACAAACAGAAGGGAAAAGGACAACTTAACCAGCAGATTAGCAGTAATTAATAAGGCTAATTAATAATGAGTCTTAATGACATCATATACCAAGTGAATGCATAACATTTTTTAAACCATTAAAGATTTGCCGCCTGTTGGATGAAGAGAGGAATCTTAATCCAAACACTCAAGCTTTTGTTAAACCAAGGAAGCTAAAATAAAGTTGATTGGTGAGCTATAATAAGTGTAATGTAACTGAACATTAATATAGCACTTCTTCAAGATTTCTACTAAAAGGCGCTCTCTGCGCTAGTCCATATGATGTTAACTGTCATTACAAACGAATATATTACATCAGTTAGCAAAACAATGCAATAAATAGGGCCTATGATGTTAGTGTAGGCTATCTTGTGTTGAAATAAAGTCTCCCCGGGGGAGACTTTATTTCGACGGGGGATGAAATATTCTCTCCCCCGGAGACTATATTCTGAAACAAAGTCTCCGGGGGCGAATTTATTCTGAAACAGATCCGCCGGGGGAGAATCTATTTCGAAATAGAGTCTCCGGGGGGAGACTTTTAGGGGAGACTCTGTCACGCGACACCGGCAATAAACCCGGGTGATGTTAAAAACTTGAGAACTGATAAAGAGATTTTATTAGTTCCTGAAGGCTACTAGTCAAAAATAGTCAGGACTTGGTTAATGCAAACTGTCCATAAGATAATAACAGACTAATGCAGTCAGCAATACAAATGGTCTTGTAAGCTAAACACTGTTATTTTTTTATTTTGAATTTGTGTAAACTTTTTGCGGGGAATGTGATGTCGTCCTGCGGGGATGGGGTGGGGATGGGGAGAAAACCATGCGGGGATGGGGCGGGGATGGGGACAAACCATGCGGGGATGGGGCGGGGATGGGGACGACTTTCTTGTTACGGGGCGGGGATGGGGACGAGATTGTCTCCCCGCGTCACTCTCTAGTGCTGGTTATGGTTACATTACCATGACTGGATGCAAATCAGGACGAGACACGCAGAAACTTGAACTGCCGTTTATGGTTGGCTCTTCTTTCGGCGGTCGACATTGGAGTTCATTGTCTGTAAGACTGGTGACATTGCACGGCGCATTGCTGACGGAGACCTGATAATCTGCCATCGAACAACCATGTGTGAGGTGGCTGCCCTACAAAACAAAACAAATGACATCAATAATATAACAGCACATTTGCCGTTTACTAATTGGTTTTAATTACTTGCGCCTTATAAATCCCTTATTAATCTACTAGATGTTTTCCAGTCCTAAGACGGTAAAATAACTATGATGAGAATATCAGCCCATAAGTCTCATGCCCGCGGGTCGAATGCTCGCAGTTGGACAGCAAGGCAATAGACTACCGCGCACCCCAAATTACAACATTCGCGGGCCGCATGTTGGACTACACGGCAATAATTATAGTGCGATAGATGTGTCACCTTCCGAAATAAAATGAGTCTAGTTCATAGCGTAAACGTATTGGATTTTAGCAGCGCCACCTACCGAAACGAAATGAGTACTTATCGTTAGATGGAAAGTTGAATTCAGGACATACATCAGTGTTTCACGGTTTCTTCTGTTATATTGAAGTTATTGATGCCCTTTCTGATTGGATGGCCTCAAATCGCTTGCTTTTGAATCCATCCAAAACCAAGTTAATTGGCTTGGTGGCCGCAGACAGTTGGCTGGTGTTGACCTACACTTGTTGGCCGAGATCTTCTCCCATATTGCCTTTTCGCTTACTGTTCGTGACCTTGGGGTGACATTTAAACTTAGTCTTTCGCAGCACGTCAACCTGGTCACACGAAGCTGTTACTACCAGCTCCGTCAGTTGCGTGTTGTCCTTCGGTCCCTCTCCTATGATGCTGCTGTGGTACTTGTCCACGCCTTCGTCACCAGCAGAATTGATCAATGTTGCTCGGTTCTCGCTGGTCACCCATCTGGCTTAATAGAGCGTCTTGGCCGGGTCCTTCGTTTTGCTGCTCGGCTTATTGGTCATATCCCCAAATATGCCCCAGTTTCTGCCTATATACGTGATGTATTGCACTGGTTTCCTATCTCGCAACGCATCTCCTACAGGATAGCAGCACTTGTCTGGGGGTGTCTCACTCCGTCCTACTTATCTGATCTCTGTCGCCCGGTTTCCGACTTAGCCTCTCGTCGAGCTCTGCGCTCTTCGACTAAGGGAGAGCTATTGGTCCCTCGGGCTCGCTCCTCGGTCACACAGCGTCGAGCCTTATTGGTTGTTGACCCTCCACTTGGAATGGACTCTCGCTTACGTTACGCTTACTGCCCCGGAAAAATGTATCTTCTCTCTACCAACTGCTAAAGTTCTTTCTATTTGGCCGTGGCTGGGCTGGGAGCGCCTCTAAGTAGGATTCTTGAAGAGGCGCTATATAAATCTCCGAAATGCATGCATGAATGAATGAATATTATTAATATAACTTCTTCTTTCTCTGCTTCGTGCTGGAAGCCTGGAACCATCCTTTACTACAGAAAATGGTCAATCAGTTGCGGTGCGGACTGGAACAGATACTAAACGTCAGGCTAGATGATGTCCAATGGAAGCAGTCCACCCTTCATACTAGGGATGGCGGTCTGGGGATTAGACGGGTGTCGATCTGGCATCGACCAAGTCACTCGAGGCAGCCATACTGGGAACTGAAAATTGGACGGACGAATATAGAAGCCAGATAATGATGGCCCGCGGTGGGTGTGTGTGGAACCAGAACTTACAAGGCAGAGCGTCTGGGATAGACCATTGGTCGAACGGGACCGGACGGAGGTCTGGACATCATACACTGCCCCAGTTAACCGGGCTAGACTATTAACAGTGTCATCGCCGCACTTCAGAGACTGGATCTCATCATGTGGCCTGTTCCTCGGAAATGAGTCTTTCCGAGTGATGGTCGGCCTTCGCCTTGGCCTAAGTCTTTGTGCACCACACCAGTGCCAATGTGGCGAAACAGTGGACCCGGAAGGGCATCATGGCCTGGTATGCAAACTGTCGAATGGACGCTCAGGCCGACATCACGCTTTGAACGACATCATCTGGATTTCTGGAGAGCACTTCAAAAGGCAGACATCCCTAGCTCGAAGGAGTCACCCGGTCTTCTTCGCAACGATGGCAAACGACCGGATGGAGCAACCCTCGTTTCATGGGCAGCGGGCAAATACGTCACTTGGGATGTGACCGGTGTCCACACTTGTGCAGCGTCATATATGTTCATCGGACGTCGCTAACCGCCGGAGGTGCAGCTGAGCTGGCAGCCGTTCGCAAACAGGCAAAATACTCAGGCCTCCCTACATCACACACATTTGTTCCAATTGCCTTCGAATCATTGGGACCAATTAATCGATCAGGCCTCGAGTTTATTTCAGAGGTGGACCGTCGTATGTCCACAATAATAATTATTTCTGGCGAGCCGTTTGAGACAAAGCACCTCTTTCAGCGCATTTCTATTTGCACGCAACGCTACAACGCCGCGGCCTTCATATGTAGCCTACCTCGGGCGAAAAAAATAATAATAATTCACTGGCGGTCTATTATGAGACGATACGGTGACAGATACTTTAACCATTTCAAACTTGCCTGTAACTCTAGTTACGGCTGGGTCCGCGGCAGCTGCTGGAAATATGTTAAATACAGCCCACTCCTTGTAACAGATGACTTTGTCCCTCTGGCCTAAAATTGACAGCCTCAGCAGCAATGATCTAACAATCCTTTCAAATATGAGACGCCATCTAACTCATATTTCAAGAGAAGCGAAAGAACTTAGCCATCTCTTTCAATGCATCTCGTTAATAATTCAACGTTTCAACGCCGTTGTTCATCGCAGCATCTTTGCATTGCCAGAAATGGATGAAACATAGCCATTCTAGATTCCATAAAGTGTCTCAGGACAATATTAATTTTGTCCTCTGAAGAGTTATTATTTCCTTGGCATTAAAAATATTAATAATAATGGTAATAATAATAACAGAAACATCATCGTAATCGTAATCGTAATCGTAAACTCGATATTTCTACAGCGCCCACAAAAGCGAAGTCGCGGGAACCAGCTTATTCACAGGCGCTTAACCAAAACAGAATCGATAGGCAGGGGTCAAAATCCAGAGATCGAGAACTAACCATCCCAGAAAATTCCCATAATTTTATTTTTTTAAACCGGAGGGATTCTATGTACCTTACGCAAAATAATAAATGATAATACAAACATATAAATTAAGAATAATAACCTAAACCAAGCAACACAGACCACCAAAGAGTGCGACAAACCAGTGCGATAAAATATAATCGAGTATTTGTAGCGATATATAACTTCTCAAATCTATTGTTAGCATACTTAATTAATTAATTAATCTATAGGGCTAGAATATGATAGTTAATTACGAGTGGTGTTAGTTAATTCATGAGTGGCATCAATATAATACGTAATTAACTGCCAAGTGAACCGTTAAACCTGAGGCAACGGCAACGTGTCGTAATACGAATTAACTGAAGCGTTACCATTGACCAAGTAAGGAGATTGCGAATTAAAAAACGCATCGAAGGAAGAACTTGAATTTGGGAGTTCAAGGGAGACGGTCGACTTGCGACGCTCCTGTGATGTTGAACGACGTTTTCGGTGGATGAATCGTCAGTTTCAAAGCTCCGAATGACTATGCATCTTGCGAGGGATGATAGCATCGTTGTGGCGGACTTTTAATCGAATCTGACCTTCGCCGTCAGCGTGAAATACGTTGGCAAGTGATCCTTTCGAAAAGTCTACTTGGAATCGTAGACGGTTGAGTTGTCATCGTTTCTGCATGTGGTTGATTTGAACTGCGGACGTTTACGAAGGATTGTTTAGTCTTCGTACAGCAACTCTATAGCAAGTGATACGGTTTTATCTAATGCCGACTTGTCAGTTGTGACGATCCTATTCAAAAGCAACTTCCACGTTTGAAGAGCTGTTTGGAGCACGAAGCATCGCTACGAATTCATGCATTCGCCGCGTCGCTTCAGAAGAAGACTCACCTTCGCCGAAATACATACCTTTCGACGAAACCTGTTCCTTCACTGAAACCAGTTTCTGCGATCCTAACTACGGTGTCGTCGAAGCGAGACTGAAGTTTACTGAAGGATCAGATAAGCCCATAATACATAATTTTTTATATCATTTAATAAATAACGCCACTCAAAGAGAGGTGTTTATTTATACTGTGTATTAATTGATTTGTTTCTATTTAAAAACACATGCAAGACTTTTCTACAAACATGCCTAGCGTTTTCTACAGCCATTCGTTACTCGATGTGATGCAATGTTCTACTCTGCCATTATGTACGCAGCCAAAAAACAACTAATTCACACTAGGGCTACAGTAATAACGGATTAGGTATTTACTATTTATGAACTTGAAACGCTCCTCGTTGCTCTGGTAAAACAACTGAATATACCAGATGAGCAGGCTGATGAGATTATGCATTTCACTAAGTTATATAGATAGCCAGTCAGACAACATTATACCAGACTACGACTACACTAATTTCCCGACTTGGTGGCCGTCTTCAGCTCAATGAGATTGATACTTTTCCCTTCATCTAAGATTTCCCCACATCCACTTCTCCTCTTCTGTTCGTGACCTGGGAATTTTCTTGGATCCTTCCCTTTCTTTTACTGACCAGGTCAACTCGGTTTCCAGATCTTGCTTCTACCATCTGCGCCAACTACGTTCCATTCGCAGCTCTCTTTCACTGCATGCCATTACTACTCTGATCCACGCCTGTATCTGCACTCGGGTCGACTTTGGGGATGCTGCATACATTGGACTCTCCTGCCTCTAATACTCACAAACTCCAGTCTATTCTTAATGCAGCTGCTCGGCTTATAGGCGACATTCCAAAGTTGGCCCATATCTCAGGCTATATTCGGGATACCCTTCACTGGCTCACAGCGGGTACAGTTCAAAATCCTTTCCCTCATGCGTAACTGCCTTGTTGGGGTGGCCCCATCCTACCTGAGGTCTTTTTGCACCTTTGTCTCCTCCTTACCTGCGAGGGACTCCTTGCGATCTTCGACCCGTGGCCTTATGGTTGTCCCTCGCATGCGCTCTGCTACGGCACACTCCAGGTGCTTTGCCCGTGTTGGCCCATCAGCTTGGAACTCTCTTCCCCAGTCTTTTCGCCTTGAGTTACTAGCCCTCTCACCTTCCTAGTTCCGTAGACGGCTTAAGACTTTCCTGTTTACTGACGCAGGTCGAGAGCGCTGCTGATTTTTGAGCGGCACTATATAAATGTTCGGTTACAATTACAATTACAATTATAATTTCATTTACTCTAAATGGAACACAAACTTCTCTTTCAAACCTAAACTAAAGTCATGTTGACACTGAAAACATCTTCCACTCCGGCATCTCTTCGCTCTACGGACCATAGTTGCACAATCTGTTCATGAGATAATCGTGAAACACGGGTCTATTGCAGAACGAGCCTTACATTCGAGTTTGATTTTGACCGTGCGACCTCACAGACATTCGAATCAGATCCAAAATAACCAGAAATTCGGTATTACATTCCAAATAGTGTTATACAGATGGCCGATGAAGTAGCTCAGTTGAATCCTGGATGTCTTTTATCGATCTTGTGCATATGAAGTTTCAGTGGACTGATACAAGGCTAATTTACATAGATCGAGTTTTCTAAGTAGGTGGTTCTCCTGTCACCATGGTCCAACCGACTAAATAGTGTCCGAACTGTTTCCAAATTATGGCTTGCTTTAAACTGACACCATTATAATGATTCTAGAACAATTTTTAAATAGAACGGAAAGGAAGGCGCAATAGAATGTGCTGTTAATTTGGTTGCTTATTTTATTTGGTATTCCAGCGCATGCCGTCGCACATGAATGACCGGCGATTCAGAATTCATTAGACATAATAGATTGTTTAGTTGACTTACGTGTAAGCTAATGGTGTACATTTTGTTGGAAACGAAGTTCACAGAGCTGCCGGACGTGAAATTGAACTGAGGTAAGACGAGAGCGATCGATGCTTGAAACGGTGATTTCCTGGGGTCATTGTATTTCGGATATTCGTCGAAACGGAATCCAAGGTACATCTCAAATATGTTTCCTGCGTCGTCAGTGAGGTTAGATACTGCTGCGCGCTTCCTTCTTCTGCTGCCTCTCTTGTGACGGAATGAGGATTCCAGATGGACAACGCCAAGACGGCTTTCTCCAATAGGCTTAGTGTCGTTGAAGAACGCCGAAGGAACGATTCCATAAGGAACGAGACACGTCATCGCCGACGCATTCTTCACAGAGCAACTCTGCAGCAATACAATCGAAAAGAGAGTTTGTTATGAATTCATTCATCATCATCATCATCATCATCAGGATCCATGGGCCGAAGGCCCGTATGAATTCAACGCTTGCATAGATCCATGGGCCGAAGTCCAATGCATTGAATTTCATACGGCACGAACGGAGTATCTGCACCCATACGTTCGACCTTCGCACTTCTCCCTTAAAGAGATGACTCTGATATCCACTATCAAAGGCGGCAATGCCGCCCACGCCTGCCAGCTTTTCAGGGTTCCTGCTGAGCCTGTCCACCTCGCGCCTCTCAGCTATATTCACCACTGATGGCATAGCCTCAGCAGGCACTCCCCTAGAATGAATTCATTAATAGACCTTAAATAACCAGAAGAGGCATTCATAATACCGTCAGCAGTGACTAATAATACAAAACAATGTAACAGCCTATGCTCTCTTAGCCTCTCTATATTGTCATTTAGAATAGCTCATATAAATTGGGCCTGCATAGTTACACTACAATGCAAGGCGTATTTAGTAACTGGCTCAGAGTTGTTAATGGCTTTTTTCATATATGGATGCTAAAGTCAAGATACGTGTTTATCGTCTGGTTAAGGATTATTTCCGTCTTCCCGTTTACATCTGCATCTGTGGGTCATCTATCTATATGCATAGAGAAAATGTTGCAAGTAGAATAATTTGGTAGACAGATTAAATACCATTCCTGTTTTAATGTTGCTGTCTAAATGTATGTATGTATTCAACCTACGACTTCTTCGCTCTCAGCATGGGACCCTCTTCAACTAGCTACCATTAGACAGCTAGTTCTGGACTCTTCATCCAAATCGTGTGAACTGGATTTACTACCATCGTTTCTAATTAAGGATTTTATAGACGATTTTTCTCCATTTTTGCATCTACTCTGTAACTCTTCTTTCGCGCAGGGTTTTGTTCCGACCTCACACAAACGGGCTGTTGTTTTTCCTTCCATCAAGCGGCAGGGATTAGACCCCAACTCTCCCTCCAATTTTAGGCCTATTTCTAACCTCTCTTTCCTTTCCAAGCTCCTGGAAAATGTATCGCTTTCCAACTAGTTCACTACCTCGACTCCAACTCCCTTATGCCTTCATTTCAATCCGGTTTCAGGAAATTTCACTCTACTGAAACTCTCCTGCTCAGGCTTATTACTGATGTCTTCCAAGCCCTCGACCAAGGTCATGTTACTTTGCTCGCCTTGTATGACATCAGTGCAGCATTCGACACAGTAGACCATTCCATCCTCCTTAGCCGGCTATCTAATTCTTTTGGCATCACGAACAGGGCTCTCCTATGGTTCCATTCTTTTCTAACTGATAGGACTATATCCGTGGTCTTTGGTTCAAACCGCACTCCTTGGGTCACTGTCCCCTATGGTCTTCCTCAAGGCTCTGTTCTTGCTCCTCTGCTATTTGTTCTGTACACCTCAGACCTTGGAGGTATTTTCCAACTGTTTGGGGTCTCTTCCCATCAATTTGCTGACGATACCCAGGCCTTTTTACATGGCCCAGCATCTTCTGCTGTTCAAATGGTAGAGCGGTTGTTAGAGGCTTCCTCTGCCATAGATGAATGGCTCTCTTCTAATCGCCTGCGGCTGAATCCTGACAAGACACAATTCATATGGCTTGGTGGCCGTCTTCAGCTCAATAAGATTGATACTGTTTCCCTTCATCTCAGATTTCCCCACATCCACTTCTCCTCTTCTGTTCGTGACCTGGGAATTGTCTTGGATCCTTCCATTTCTTTTACTGACCAAGTCAACTCGGTTTCCAGATCTTGCTTCTACCATCTACGCCAACTACGTTCCATTCGCAGCTCTCTTTCACTGCATGCCATTACTACTCTGATCCACGCCTTGATCTGCACTCGGGTCGACTTTGGGAACGCTGCATACATTGGACTCTCCGCCTCTAATACTCACAAACTCCAGTCTATTCTTAATGCAGCTGCTCGGCTTATAGGCGCCATTCCAAAGTTTGCTCATATCTCAAGCTATATTCGGGATACTCTTCAATGGCTTCCTATCCAACAGCGGGTAAACTTCAAAATCCTTTCCCTCATGCGTAACTGCCTTGTTGGGGTGGCCCCATCCTACCTGAGGTCTTTTTGCACCTTTGTCTCCTCCTTACCTGCGAGGGCCTCTTTGCGATCTTCGACCCGTGGCCTTATGGTTGTCCCTCGCATGCGCTCTGCGACGGCCCACTCTAGGTGCTTTGCCCGTGTTGGCCCATCAGCTTGGAACTCTCTTCCCCAGTCTCTTCGTTTTGAGTTACTAGCCCTCTCTCCTTCCCAGTTCCGTAGACGTCTTAAGACTTTTTGTTTCCTAATTCAGGCACTGACGCATGTCAATAGCTCGGCTGATTTTTGAGCGGCGCTATATAAATGTTCGATTACAATTACAATTACAATTATGTATGTATGTATGTATGTATGTATGTATGTATGTATGTATGTATGTATGTATGTATGAGCACCTGTTATATCGCCCCTTCAAGATTTCTACTCAGAGGCGCTCCCACTACAACGCGGACACTGAATCGGAGTATCACGCCGAAGCGCATGAGCAATTGCGAGTGAAGGACTTGCCCAGGGTCCCTACGCGGCGGCTTGAGGTGGATTCGAACCCGCAACCCTCCGGCTGCTAGACACCGAACATATCCCTACAACACCGCGCCCCACAAAGCATCAATTGTTCTCTCACGGCTGTTTTGTTACAAGCATGTAATGAATGAACACTTTACCTCATACAAGGGCGACAGTTATAAATTGCGTGAACTGACCTCTAGGCTGTGGTTTGTCTCTGAATGGCCTGTTGTCTTGTTGACCACAACCGTCGTGATATCCATCATTGGGTTTTGCACAGTGTCCATATTGGATCCAGAAACAGTCAGATGAACACCACCTCTGTCAAGAAAACCAATCTAGTCAGAACTCAGTCTCGAAACGTCTCAATAACCGTTGTGGTAATTAGCAAGGATCAATCAATTGTGGCTTCTAAGCAAAGCGCATTAACAAAAATTATGCCGTTTATTGCATAACAACACAACACACAACTTGCTTGAAAATATTTGCAGAGAAATAACTAGAGGGAAGTTGGTTAGTGAGTATCTTACGTTACGAGTATTTCCTTGGGTTCGATTGCTGTGATGATCGGATTTCCAGTGTACTTAAAGCGAAGGTTTTCTTTCTCGGTCGTTACATTGATTGGTCCCGTGTATTCAACGATCATGAGCAAATTCCGGTCGACGTAAGCGAGCTGTGCAGGCGGAACTCGGACGGTTATGGAACCACTTAGCCTGCCAAAATGATAACAGTTTTCAGATAGCACATGTGCACTGTGCAGCCTCAGATGCAATTAATGTGGGGCACTATAGCCGGTTGGTTAGAGCGCTCGTCTTGCAATGCGGAGAGTTACGGATTCGAACCTCCTCCCCATGACGTTTACTGTGTATAGGGACCTTGCGCAATTACTTCACTCACAATTACTCAGCGCCATGTTTGGTCATTAGATAGTGGTGCGTAATAAGTGCAGAATAATAATGCCTTCTGCAGCTCTTAAAACTTGAAAACTATGGGATAAGGGGTATGTGTCTGGCCTGGCCTGAAGACTACTTAAAAGACAGAAGGCAATGTGTCCTCTACAATGGGTCTACTTACCACGTACTAGCTATAAATTGTGGAGACCAGCAAGGTTCCATATTAGGCCCACTGCTATTTCTGTTATACTTGAATGACATTCATCTTGCCTCGTCAGCCCTGCAATTTATTATGTTCGCAGATGATACTAATGTATTTATGCCTGATAGTTCACTTCTTGAACTGATTAATAAGCTAAATGTAGAACCTGCAAAGGTAGGAACATAGTTTAAAGCTAACAAACTATCCTACATTCTATTTAGCTCCAAGAGGAAGATGACATCCGTTCATGACAATCCGTTCTCTATCAACATTGATAACAAAACATAAATAGTGTGACATCTGCTAAGTTCTTGGGGTCTACATAGATGACCAACTAACTATCATGGAAACAGCATGTAAGCTATATTTCACAAAAATTGGCCAAAAATATTGGCATGATTTACCGAATCCGGCATCTCCTACCTGAAAATATTCTTTTAAATTTATACTGTTCACTAATCCATCCTTATCTCTCATATTGCAACCTTATTTGGGCACCTACGTATTGTATTAGATTGGCTTGTCTGACAACTCCAGAAACGCATTATGCGCATTATATGTAACGTACCTTAAAGAGTACATACAACAAATTTATTCATAAGTCTGGGAATACTGCCATTTGAAAGTACCAATAATGCTTGAAGTGGGCGTGTTTATGTACAGGTTCCACATGCGCTTATTGCCAAGCGGTTTCAATCGATGGCTCAGTAATAACTTAGAAGTTCAGAGTCACCACACGCGTTCCTCTAATAAGTAATAATAATAATAATAATATCTTTTCTTTATTAAGCGCCTGACAAACGCACTGCGCTGTACATTTACATGTTATGCAATTTAAATCTTAACTCCTAACAGAACAGACAGCCTGCAATAAAACGGCGCTAATAGCAGCCTACAAAGCATATCCGCCCAACGGGGGCTCGAACTCGGTACCTCTCGGTCTCTGTGCCAGATGTTATCCAATGCGCCACGGCCCCCCCAAGTATCACCAACTTAGTACACACACCACGAATAAGAAACACAGTGTCAGAATTTATGGTCCGATCGTTTGGAATACGTTACTGACAGACTTAACCAACGTGCCAACGCTGTATCAGTTTAAAAATAAATTAACATCCTACCTACTGAACGCTCATTGTCGTTAAAGCACCAATACCTGTTCGTTGCTATTACTTTGCTACTAGACATACAATGGTTTACTTACGTGTGATATGCTATGTTCACTGAATAGAAAACGCCTTATGCATTTGGTATTCAAAGTTAGTATTGTTGTTACTAACATTAGTCACGGAATTGTTATTTATAATTTCGCCATTGGCGCCGCATGAGAAGTAGACTGTTCTATGCGCACTTTTGGTGAAACGGAGAAAATCGAAAAGAAAGTTTAGTGACTTCGAATTTAGTACTTAAAACTCGTTGGTGGGACAAAATAGAGAAAGAATGTTTAGAAAACATTTATGTGTACATCGGCAATTTTAAACAATCACGACGATTGAAGCCTCTTGCATAAGAAAACATAATTTGAAGGCAACTTTCGGAATTTGTTCAAATAGAACAAAATATTACAGAAATAGCTCTATACAATTAAATGTTATTATGATTCGTCATTACATGGAACATTATAATTATTAACGAAATGAATTATGACTGTCGCTGTAATTAGTTATAAAAGTAAATTATATAATAATTCTAGAGAAAAAGCTATTTTTGTAATATCATTTTTAACTGTGATACTTGCTATCATTGTATAGGCCCTATTATGTGCATTATATTCGAATTAATCTCTCCATTTTGCCTCTTTATGTAATATTTTTTGATTATCCTTCTGTAACGGAACACGCTTACTATTATAATGTTCTGTATGCATGTGCGAATCACAGTGTGTCGTTCAGACCACGTGACCGTAATAGAACAAAATAATCCTGGACCATGTGTATAATAATCAAGAAACAGCGTGTTCTGTAATATCCACGTGATAAAATCTCTGGAATATAATTGGTTGTGGTTCACATAGAATATTATAATGCCCATCAGTCGGTAAGAATATGCAAACAGAATAAAATACTTCTGTTCTTTTCCCAGCAAAGGCACCATTTCAACAAGCGCCATTTTGCACGAAGATAGAACAAATTACCCTGAATCGGACAGTGTGTCTAACTCCAATGTAAACAAAACTGCAGATAGAACACTATAATTCTCATGCGGCATTGGTTTCATAGTGATTGTAATTGGGCGACCTCTGTTAGCGGAACGGTTCGTTCTTTTGGGGTTTCGCATTGTTCGTTGCATGCTCGCTTCAATCTATTGTTTCCGTGACTATGATTTTGGTTTTTTAAGGGAACAATAAGGCATTGATTGATTGAGCTTCGGCAATGCGATGGCTTCTTAGGTTAACCTGGACATTTTGAAAAGCATTACAAAGTACATAATTATAACTCTTATTTAGTTGCTTTACTGACAACACATATTACTCAAATAATCATGCGATCTTATCTTATTTCTGTTGCTATCATTGTGCTACGTCTACCAATAATATTCATAGTACGATATCCATCATCAATGATGAATTCCAGTACCACAAAGAACAAGTGAAACTATTGCCACTATGATTACTATCATCATTTTCTTTGCTATTTAATCCAAGAGACTTAGTTCGATGACGATGCAAAGAGTCTTGCTCCAGGCAAGTCCAGTTATTTAGCTATAGTAAAGACACGTGGATATTAAGAAAAATGCCAAAACTTAAAATCATAATAGACTCCAAAGCCTTCTCGTCAATCAGACGCAAAGTTCATATTTACCATTTACTATTAAACAGTATATTTGTCCAATGTTTCTGGACCATGGTCTTTCAGATATATATCGTATTGTGATGACAATGCTACCATCGATGGAAGATGAAATTTATGAATTTTTGCATAATGATGACATTTCTATGGTATGGGAAAAGGGAGGAATGAGTAGGGCTGCAAACAACTGTTTACAACGCATCGCATTTGATCCTATGGTGTTTATCTAATGTAATTCTATAGCTTTTATATCGCAAAGTTAGGATACACAAGACTTCAGCGTCCATTCATTCTCCGGACAATTACAGGTGTCAGTCTGAAGAGAGACAAGCGCCTCTGAGTAGAAATCTTGAAGGGGCGCTATATAAATATCTGAAATGAAATGAATTGGCAATTGGCCTATGTGATTAAGTCAACGCGAGATTCCTATTGTGCTAAACACATCCAAATATGCCACAATGTGTTGCAATACTTAAATTTTTGATTTCGAAGTCTCTTAAGGATTCGGTTGTATTCGGCTAATACTTACGTCAGATTCGGAATTGCGTATGCATATAGTAAAGGCATGGGGCTGGACGTAGTGTCAATGAGGTAGACACCGAGGGGTTCGAAGACGTTCATTCCTTGTCCGCTGATGGTGACATCTGCGCCGCCTGCGATGATTCCCGAAGTAGGAGATATTTTTCCATCGACTATGGGCTTCGTTATCAATTCTGTCAAATCGAATCATATTCACGAAGGAAATGTAAGAAAACGATGGCAAGATTCTGATTATGTACAGATAATAAAAATTTATACATTGAAAGTTATAATGGATTTACGTAGTGTAATATAATAATAATAATAATAATAATAATAATAATAATAATAATAATAATAATAATAATCATTTTCTTTATTAATTCAAACCGACAAACGCAGTATGATTACAATGTACAGTTATGCAATTGAAAGCTTAACTACCAACAGAACAGACAGCCTGCAATACAACGGCGCTAATAGGAGCCTACAAAGCATGTCCGCCCTACGGGGGGCTCGAACTCGGTACCTCTTGCTCTCTGTGCCAAATGCGCTATCGGACCCCCCAAACCAATGTCTGTTGTGCATTGCTTATTATTAGATTAGTTGCGCATAATATTATAAGCAATTGTAATATTATGTGACCTTACACCTTTAAATATGTATATCCTCTAATACGAGGTTCAATCGGGGTTGTATTTGCAATTGTAACTAGGAACTGGCATAGCGCTTCTTCGAGCAAAATAATCAGAGTCACTCCTTACGGTAACTTAAACGTATACACTGTATAGCGTAAACGCATTAGTGGTCCTATATATGCGCACAGATATACGTAGTCTATATTGAACTGTTTCAAGTTCTGTGAATTATTATTAATCCATCTGTGGTTCAATGATGTGCGTTTCACTCACGAATACACAGTTTCATGTCGCTTTCTTTTGGGATTTGACAGACATAGTATGCGATCATGACTTTATATTTTATACTGCTATGACAACCAAAATAATGTGCAGGCGGTCAAGTATAGCTCACCGGTTTCGCAGAGCAGTCCGACGTATTGCTTGCCATCGAGAACAGGACAGAGGCAATAGTAGCGACTTAGAGCGTTCTGATTTACGCACGTTCCACCATTTTGACAAGGCTGGGTTTCCTTAGCACAGAAATTGATTTCTACAACCAAAAGACGAAGCCACTAATCTGATAGAAGCACACATATAGACATATTTAGGTCTGTGTTAGAGCTGGTCGCACTTTCTGATCTCTGTCATGTCGTGTTTGTTCTATTGCACTTTGACAGTTGATTGCACGATTAAATCTACTATTGTTGAACTATTAAAGAGGAATCAATTGGTTACTGTGCCACGCAAAATGGCCTCCGAGTCACTCTATGTGACATGGTAGCTGAAGGGCTGATCGCTCGACATGTAACACGGAGTGCGTGGGTTGAAACATCTCTGTCGCGGTTATGACGTGTTTAAGAACCTCAAGCCAGTTTTTCATGCACAGTTACTTTTTAAGTAGCCTATCATACAATACTACACGGTCTTTAACTCGAATTACTTATGTCTACTAAAAACGATATTACTAGATTTTTCGTCAATTTGTATCTGTCGTATGATCATTGTACAGCTGCGTTTTGGTGATCTGTGTTAAACATTCCTTGTAATTATCTTATGATAATTGTGACGTGGCTAGACTTGGTCTGAGCCAAAGCATTGTATAGCTCGTACATGTACGACACTTTAAACATAAGTCGAATCTTAGGGTTTTAGGTCTTCGGCAAGGTAACACGTATTATTGTAGGCCTACGGTACTTCTCATTTATCATATAAGGCAGCAGTTCAGAGGCCAGCAACTTTTGCGTCATCAGATGCACGACAGTTTTGCAATCAGTTTCAGTAAAGCCTAAGTCAGTTTCTTAAAAATTGCATACACGACTCAATTGCACTCAATCTACGGAATGACCGATAATGATCTCTCACCATTACACGTCTTTGTATTATTAGGTAAAGGCTCGTATCCTGGATTGCACGAGCAGTTGTAATCGTCGATTAGATCTGTGCATTTGCCAAAGGGATAGCATGGAATCGACTCACACTCATTTATCTCTGAAATAACAATTAAGTAATACATGTATACTTCCAATGTGGAATGCAGAAACGAACGTTGAAACTGGATAGGTAGACCTAACCCTATTATCCTGACAACACGAGAATTGTCTTTGAAAATAGTCGACATAGAATGATCACAAAACAACGATGGTGAAGATGTAAAGAGATGACAACAATGACGACAGAAACAATGATAGAAATACTAAACACAGGTCCTCGTCATTGGTATTATTTTGTTTTCTACATTAAAAAAAACTGAGAATTCATTATATAATTAATTCTGAAAATTCATTATTCATAACAATTTAGTTTAACCCACCGATATCACAGGTTTGTGAAGTGAAACCGGGAGCGCAGATGCAGATAAAATTGCTGCCATTATCGATGCATGTCGCTCCATTGCGACATGGATTAGGATAACATAGGCCAACTAGAATAACAAGCACATACATTAACATTCAACAAGCATTTACTTAATCAGTAGGGCTGCGCGTTAATCGCCGTTAACGCCCGCGATTAACGCAAAATAACGCGTTAAAAATCTCTTGATAAAATGTCTAAAATAAAATAGAATTTTGACTGAATTCTTCGAATTCTAGACCCTTAAAATAAACATAAAAAAGTCAATGAATGTGCGATAAATCGCGTTAATTTTGCGTTAACGTTGCGTTAATTTTTTAATGGCGCGATTAACGCGATTAAAAAACTAATCGAAATGCAGCCCTATTAATAAGTACTTACCATTGAAAACCAGTTAAAAGAAGATTAGGTATAGAAAGCTAACCGTAACCTATTATGTATGTATACATTGTATATATATATGTGAATATATATGCAACTTATTTACAATATATATAATATATAATTATATAATTTTTTATATATGTAGATATGTATATATAGGCCTATATGTCCATATTCATATCTATATATGGATATAGGCCTACCCAAAGTCAAATCCATATACAGTGATGGGCACTTATAACTACTAGTTAGTAACTACAGTAGTTAAAACTACTACAAAGGTAGTTGTCTAGTAGTCATAACTACTTTTAAAGGAGTAGTTTTAAAAATAGTTATAACTATTTTTATCAAGTAGTTTGTAGTTAATAACTACACTATTTTATTAACTACATTTTTTCCTATTTACGAGCGTTGTCCATAGACATTATAAATTTATAAGTGATAGCGCTATATAAATTTGTTACTATAAATTTGTGCGTCCATTCTTGGATCGTTTTCACAAGTTATATCTTTTACCTAATCTAAATCTAATCTGAACATTTGTAAAGCGCTTCTCACAGTAGAGCTATTCAGAAGCGCTCTCAGCGTGACAGACCCGAGAAAAGAGAAAGGTCTTTAAGCAGCGAAGAGATGCCAGTGAAATCCCCTCCAGAATCCTGCTACGAATTGCAGGGGAAGGTCATTCCATATTGAGGGACCCACTACAGCGAAAGCCCGATGCTGGGTTAATGAGGTTCGCGACCGAGGTACGAAAAGATCAAGCCGGTCAGCAGAACGAAGAGGGCGAGAAGAACGTGCAGATAGTGGCTTACAAGTTACACATTAAGTCACAAAGGTACCTAGGAGCCAAGCCCTGCTGGGACTTAGTAACCTGAAAGCCAATTCAACGCTGCCGAGCAGCGCCGTATAGTTGAACGTTTTTGGCGTTTCGGGCATGATATTTACCCCAAGAAAATGCAGAATGTCGAACAAACTGTTTGACAGGATGGTTTTTTAAGAGCTGTTTTAGCGGTCTACCTTCTTCACCCTCTTAAATTTACTAGCATTTAGTAAATATAATCAACCTGTTAATTTTAAACATTTGCAATGTTCTAAGAGTAAGAGTTATTATAGTTGGTAATTGCAGACTGTGTAAGTTACACACCTTAGCAGTCACTATTGGGCCTTTGTTACTGTTCTAGCAGTAGCAGGTTCGGGCCCTTGTTAGTTTATTTGATATATGCAGTAATTCATTATAATTAGATTTGTGACTTGGTATTTGTTTTTGACCTTTTATTACTTGTGTTGAATATAAATAATTAATACATTGTACCGTAACATAACTTTAGAAAAGTAGTTTGAAAAGTAGTTACCTACTTAACTAGTAGTTATCAAAACTAGTTAGGCCTATAACTACTTGTCATCTAGAGTAGTTAAACAGTAGTTATAACTACTTATTTTGAAAGTAGTTAGGAAGTAGTTTTAACTACTAGTTAAGTAGTGTGTGCCCATCACTGTCCATATTATAAAACTTGTCTTGCCTTAGGATTCATAGGAAGGTCCTCAGTAGGTAGACCATAAGACTTCCTAAACATCCGCTGTCGCTGATGCTTGCGTTAATGTCTCTAGTGACTACATAGGCCTATCCAAGAAAACTGTAGGTTGAAATTCTCTGAAGATATTGGGCGATATTCTCTGAAATTTCTAATTTTATTTTGTACTAATTTTAATTTATCAGTACGTTTATACAATCACAGACTGCAATGACAGTGTAGTTGGAAAGAACACAGTATAGGTATGGAAAACGATTTGTGCCCTCTTTCAGTCCAAACCACTCAAACCAGATTGACTTGATTTATTAGGTGACACAGATCTCCACCAAAAGACCCTTCTGTGAACGTTGGTTCAATCAATCCATGGAAGTTCGGGATTTCTGTTCTTATTATAAAGCATGCATCTATTCCAGTATTAAGTTAATCTAAGGATGATCTGAGATCCTAACGCTACTGAAATATAATATGAACGAGTATCAGTGAAAAGACCAACGTGGTGGCGTCGTCGTTGTTCTGGAGGATGTAGGTAATGATGAAGGTACTGGTTGAGTAGTAATAGTTGTTGTTGTAGGCCTAATTGTTGTCGTATTTAGTGTTGTTATATAAGCGGCTGTAGTTTCGGCTCTTGTGCTGATCGTAGTACAAGGATCGTCTGCAAATACGAAACAAAACTGAAAATAAACGATATTTAATCAGACGACTTAGCTTCTTTCAAATCGCAAATACTGCGCCATTTCGTAGTTGCCATCATCGTCATAATTATTATCGTTATTGTCATTAATTTTTTTAACCAGGAACAAAAAATAGGTTAGAAGTAAATAGAATATCATTATTATTATCATCATCATTTAAAATTTTCATTTATTTCTTCTTCTTCTTCTTCTTCTTCTTCTTCTCCTCCTCCTCCTCCTCCTCCTCCTCCTCCTTCTTCTTCTTCTTCTTCTTCTTCTTCTTCTTCTTCTTCTTCTTCTTCTTCTTCTTCTTCTTCTTCTTCTTCTTCTTCTTCTTCTTCTTCTTCGTCTTCTTCTTCTTCTTCTTCTTCTTCTTCTTCTTCTTCTTCTTCTTCTTCTTCTTCTTCTTCTTCTTCTCCTTCTTCTTCTCCTTCTTCTTCATCACCACCACCACCATCATCATGTTCTTCTTTTTCTTCTTCTTCTTCATCTTCTTCTTCTTCTTCATCTTCTTCTTCTTCTTCATCTGCTTCTTCATCATCATCATCATCATCATCATCATCATCATCATCATCATCATCATCATCATCATCATCATCATCATCAGCTTCTTCTTCTTCTTCTTCTTCTTCTTCTTCTTCTTCTTCTTCTTCTTCTTCATCACCTTGTTCTTCTTCTCCTTCTTCTCCTCCTCCTCCTCCTACTCGTCGTCGTCGTCATCATCATTTTTCCTATTATACCTGAGGTTGCTAAAATAATGCCCGGATACAATGAAATCATGTACAGGATGGCTATAACTCGTCTGTAGAATAATAGTAGTAGTAGTAGTAGTAGTAGTAGTAGTAGTAGTAGTAGTAGTAGTAGTAGTAGTAGTAGTAGTAGTAGTAGTAGTAGTAGTAGTAATAATAATAATAATAATAATAATAATAATAATAATAATAATAATAATAATAATAATAATAATAATAATAATATTAAATCAAGAAGGCCTTGCTTTGATCAACCTCCTCGGCTACCGTATTGCCCAAACATCAGGAGACAACAGCAACACAACTTTTCTCTTTCAGCGCTTATCTTCGACTATTCAGCGCTTCAACGCAGTTGCTTTTTCTAGCACTTTTCTCACCAACCAGTCCATCTGTGAAGACTAGCCATTCCATAACAATGCACTCCCCTCCCTAATATTTTGCAATCCTGAGGGATCATAATTATGTACCTCGGGGAAAAAAATAATGATAATATTAACAATAATAATAATAAAATAATTATAATGATTATTATTGTTATTATTATTATCATCATTATCATCATTATCATCATTAATGTCGTTGTCCCTGTCGGCGTGGTTTCCATAACCTCCATGTACACCAAATTGCCTCAATTGAACCATGCCTGTGAGATCATATTGCATTATATTCTGAATTAGCATTTCCTATTAAAACGCCTTTAAACTGGAGAACTGTTGCATTTCACCTTGGTCACAAACACTATAGATGTGGGTACGTTTTAAGAGTAAGATTTTGTGCTCCTTATTAAAGTTGTCACCTGTATAATAGACAGCCAATGAGCTGGTAGAATAGTTTTATTCAAATTTGACAGAGCTGTTCGACAAAGATATTTTCGTTGAATTCCACAACATAATACAGTAATGGTGCGGGGCACAGCGTGTCATTGAGTAAAATTATCCGAGGATCTAGTGCAGTATTTGTTGGTATAAAGGGTTTAAAAAAAGTACAAATAAGTCGGCTGATTTAAACATAATGCCTTGGGGACAATAAGATATATTTTAAGGTAAGATTTAGTATAAAATACATAGACAACGAAACTTGAGATATTACCTCCACTCAAGATTTATGGTTAACACGATAAGGAAAATAGAGATGCAATTAAGTAATTTTGAACAATTTTTGCCTACTTGCCTTCTGAAGACGTTTTTCTAAAATTAGCATTTTGACTAATCCATCAATTATTCTTAATCTATTAAGCAAGATATTATTTTTAATCTAATTAAGTACTTAGGCAATATAAATCACTTTGCCGTGCATGGGCGACTTTTCTGGATATTTAAAAACTGCGATCTTTTAAGAGGCATGCAAGAGGTGCAAGAGATCGAAGTAGGCGTTTTTGTAAAACATTTTATTTTTGAACTGCAATTATATGCAAACTACAGGTATTGCTAATGTTACGCTGCATTTGCTAAACCAGGATAATTATAATTAGGCTATCACAAAGGATCTTAGCAAGATGCAGGAACAGACAAACAGGCAAGCGAACAAATGAATAGATCAGGTATACGTACGTTGAGACTGAGATATAAAATAATAGTGACTGACTAATGCTGTATAAAGAGACACACTTAAATGAACAAAGAATTGCGACATAGAGAGGTTAGGATAGTTAGGCCCTGTTGTGGAGACAAGGAAATAGGCAGAAGAATACGGAGACGATTTAGCAAATATATAGAAAACTAACTAACCGGTTGTAGAGCCGACTGCACTTGAAAAGGTGGATGCCGTAGTTAGACCAGGAGATAAATTACAAGGATCCTCTACAAGCGGAACATACCAAAACACAATCCATTCAAATGACTTGTTTCTATGTTAATATACATTGAAAATGCGGTTATAGCTACAAGTCTTAACATAATCAATGCGGTATCTTTATATTTCTTGTACCAAACAACACTTGTTGTCAACTAAACCTTAATGTCAATAAAATACAATACAATACAAAATACAATGTCATACAAGCGCAGTAGTTATTTGTAACATATTTTCTCGACTTGGCAGTCAACTGTAATGTCTAATGACAGCCTACAGATCCATAAGCATAATATGTTCTAAACGAACCAAAATCTCTCTCTCTCTCTCTCTCTCTCTCTATATATATATATATATATATATATATATATATATATATATATATATATATATATATATATATATATATTCACATAAACCCATAAGATATCTCAAAGACGACAGTTTGTTGGTGTTATGCGTAAAACATAAATAATATGAATCAGTAATTCAACGTGAGTTATTAGAGGATTCTTTTGAGATTAATAAATTCTTTGAAAATTATTGATTATGATATATTATTACAAATTAAAGATGATATACATAGACATATAAATATATGAAAACATGAATATGTAGATGTGAGACTTACTTCTTTGAGAAACACTTCATGGTTTGTACGATGTGGTGTGAGAAGTTGGCATATAGCTTACCTGATTAAATAATGACATAGTAATCAGCGCAGGAAGTGGTCTACATTACTCGAAATAGATTGAGTTGTACTAGAGGGTTGATATTAAAGGAAGGTGTTAAAGTAGGTGAGGAAGTTGACACGTAGCAAAAGTAAAAAGATGAAGCGACGGCGCAGTCAGGTCTTCTTTAATCCGTCTCAAAATGTTGGCGAAAGTTTTGACCCAGCATTCGAAAACCTGTAAGTTAAAGACCGCTTACTGTAACAGATCAATAACAAATCCTTCGTTATTGGTGTCAGAACACCACAGCGATTTCATTATTGATTTTATGCATCTGGTTACCTTTGAGTGTATACACCCTAAATAACCCAAATTATCCATTCACTCACCAACATTCCTATATATAGGGGAAACATGTGTATTTTGGACCAGCGTTTAAATTGAAACACTCCTAGTATAGCGAAACCAAAGCAGTAGGGAACCAGTGAAAGCCACGAGCGCATGCGCTGTTACTTTATTTATGTGTGTTTTAGAGGAGATGACAATAAGAGTTTTCGTTTTTTTAAATTAATTTTTACGTGAAATTGTGTAGCGTGATGTACTGAAGCCGTATCCGTTTCATGCTAGCTGGTCTACGGACATTTGAACGGTGGTCAATTGAACGTACGACACTTGAACGGCGACACTTTAACGGGAGACAGTAGAACGGGCCGACATTTTAACGACGGTCAATTGAACGGCGACTTTATATTACCGGGACGACTCATGGACAATTCCCAAGGTGCGGCGTTGTATACTCTGCATTATGCACTCCTTGTATACTACTTAAAGGCGTAGACGTATACTGAATGTTGAGCGGGAGTTCTTTTAGTGAGGCGGAATTTTAGCGGGACGTTGGACTAGATGTGTGGAAATAATTTCGAATTTTAGACCATGGCGTTCGTGTATGGATCTAGCACCAAAGGTAAACCAACCTGACGATATAGAACATCTCGATGAACTTACCTCCTTTTTCGAGCATACCTATCTTCGCGGTCGCAGACAAAGAGGACTTGGAAACAACTACGGGTCGGCAATATACCCAGTTGCCCTATGGAATCAATACAGCGCTGGAATGGATGGAATTGCTAGGACAACAAATTCAGTGGAGGGATGGCACTATGGACTCCAGTCGCTGTTCTTATGTCACCATCCAACCGTACGGACGTTTATGACAGGTCTCAAGAAAGACATGCAAATGCAAAAGACTAACTTTTTGCAAGGATCGACATGAATGCTTCAGCCAAGCAACAAGAAATATCAAGAACTGAACGAACAAGTTAAAGTTAAACGCGCAGTCGCCACCTACGGCATAGCAGAAATTTTATTGTATTTACGCTCAATTGCCTATTAATTTTGTCCCATAACTAGAGAGTGTGGTACATGTCCAAGACAGCGCATGTTCAATTACTTTTAAATTGCTTTCAGATTTTATTCACTTTCTGGATAACTTGTTCACCGTCATCTGTTACCCGTTCAACTGTCCGGCCGTTCAATAGTCGCACCGGTCATGTATACACCGTTCTACAGTCGCCGTTCAAATGTCGCCCGTTCTTTTGACACCCGTTCATATGTCGCCCAACCATGCTAGCTATGCTTAATTCTCAAAATATGTAGCTAAATCGATATAGGCAAGTGAAAGTGCAATATAAAGTCTTATTATTGGTCAGCGTTGGTCTTTGCATTTCTCGAGTCACAATTTTAGGTCGAATATTTGCATGTTACTCACATTCGTGTAAAATGGACCACATGGAATTTGGTAAAATTGGACCACTTGATGTCGTGTAAAATTATCTATACTGGCTCAATTTACACGACACTCGTGTATACTGGACCAGTTTTTTTAAATTATATTTTTCAAATTTCTACGTTTTCTATAAGACCTACAATTATTGCATCATTAAATATTATTCTAGGGTCTTCATATATGTTCGCGCTAAATTTGCTTGGCATTCCGCCAATTCTTTGAACCTTTTAAAAGCAAAATGCGTTAGGAGGTGCAAATTACACATGTTTCCTCTACATGTATATGCAAGAGTTATTTGAGCCAGTTGGTATGCAATCGTATTGGGAGGGGGGCCGATAGCGCATTGGATAGCATCTGGCACAGAGAGCGAGAGGTACCGAGTTCGAACCCTTGTTGGGCGGATATGCTTTGTAGGCTGCTATTAGCGCCGTGTATTACAGGCTGTCTGTTCTGTTAGTAGTTAAGATTTAAATTGCATAACATGTAAATGTACAGCGCAGTGCGTTTGTCAGGCGCTTCAATAAAGAAAAAGATTATTATTATTATTATTGTTCGGCTATCAGAGGAGATCTACAAGTTCCTCGCTTCCATACATCAGCACAAGAACTCCACTCACTGACCTATACAGGTCTCTTCCTTTGGAACAGTCTTCCTGTTAACATTCACATTATTCCTGTAAACTCAAGTAACATTCTCGTCGTTTATTAAGATGCACCTATTTAAATCTCTTACACAGCCATGTGCACAGCGCTTTTAGAGTTCTTACAAAATATGCGCTACAAAAGCCCAGATACATACATACATAAAATTGTATACAAATTTAATGCATGGCATTCTGCAATGAATCCATATTTGTCTGTATCAATAAACTTTTAATGAAATTATAACGTCTTTTAGGTAAATCAAGCGCTGCACGTGTAGTTACCTAAGTGATATAAGCAAGTTTTCTGTAAAGGTAGTTCTGAAATGCATGTTGAACAATGTCAAATGCAACAGTAAGTATATATAATAGTGGAAGACGGTTCAGCAGCAGCAGCAACAACACAGAAGCATACAAGGGCCCGAGTTGATATTCAGAAGCGCGGTATACCTGCAGTTACACGCTGGCAGCATGGCGAAGCAATCCCCGACCTGATTAAGTCGATACCGGAACATAGAGCTATCGTATAGGCCTACGTACTCTGTTGCAGCATCGACAAGAGAATCCAGTCATAGAAGAAGAATCTCGAATGTTATGCGTTTGGCGACAGGAAGCCAAAGCAATATTTCTCGCATGTTTTCTGAAATAATGTCAAATTTAAGCATACTGGTCACTAACCGGACAGTACAGTTATGAACGGATAGGAGCTGAAGAAATATTGTTAAGCCTTCATGGATGAGACTGATTTAAAGAAGACGCGTCAGAGAGAATGATTGAGAGAAATTCACTGGAACGCTTGACATAAGCTTGTACCGAGTACCTGTATTAGCTCACGGCGCTAAAAGACCAACGTCCTGCAAATGGAATTTTAATGATTAGAGTGATAGTTATCTATGCATGCATGTATAATTGTATATTCGTTTATTTCTCTAATGCAACAGGCAAAACGTTGCAGGTCTACACAGACCGCAGATGACGATTCCCATTTGGCAGATTCATATTTAATATGGTTGAAATCTGACATCACTTCAACCTTACATTCGGTTACATTACTTACTGTAAGTTAACTTACACATGTAAACAGCTAAGTGTTAGACAAACGACGTGAAAGCATTAATAAGCAGGAAGTTGAAGAAGTAAAATCCTTCCAACTCACATGAATAAAATGTCACAAGTCTAGATTGGAGCACACAATTGCTGCGCTTCTACATTATCAACTTACTGGAGCCCAATCTATCTAAATATAAAATATTAAATGTGCAGTTACTTTGAAAGTTGATTGTCAGACGTTTAGCTTCTTATGTATCCTCCTACTAAAGTAAAAGCAATCGCTTTCTTTCGTTAACTAAGTCACTGGTCGTTTCTATCGGATATTCTGCTGCAGAGTAACCGTGACGTGAAAACGAGGTACAGGTGCTTTGTTCTAAATCGACGCTGGTTGTTTGTCAATGCTTTTGAACGTCGAACTGACGCGACCACTTACGTTCACAAGTTGTGTAACTGCTAATAAATATTTTATGGCTCTTTTGGGCCACAAGTAACGGAATAACGCCAGCTACATAGGAAGTATACGGCCTGCTACCTAGGATCTTCAAGGCTATGTTTCTCAAGTTACTCAAGTATAGTTGATACTGCCATGGTTGGGCTGAGAGCGCCTTTGAGTAGGTCTCTTGACGGGTGCTATATAAATTCTCGAAATGAATTAATAAATGAATGAGTAACGAATGATAATTACATTAATAATAATAATAATAATAATAATAATAATAATAATAATAATAATAATAATAATAATAATAATAATAATAATAATAATAATAATAATAATAATAATACTAATAATAATAATAAAAAAATAATAATAATAATAATAAAATAATAGTAATAATAAGAATAAGAATTATAACAATAATAGCGGCCGTTCTAAGATGCTCCTCTCTTTAACATAATATTTAAGTCCAGAGCGATCATGTGCACTTTGAGGCAATAAAAATAATAATCATTGTTATTACTGCTATTGTTGTAATTAATAATATTTTATTATTGTGGCGATTCTGGTCGCCACAATGAGTTTCCTCGTTGTCTTCTTACTCCGCCTCCCTCGTCTTCGTCATCGCCTTCGTCGTCCTTGCCAAGCGCCATTGCCACACCTTACTACACGTTGCCACGCGCCTATGCCTTGCAGAGCCGCGCCTTGCCACGTTACATTATCTGCTGTCTATAAAAAGAAGGTCGATCTGAATTGATGAGGATCAGTCAGTCAATCGATCGGACAGAAATGACGAACCGGTTGGAAGAGCCAAGACAGGATCCACATTCGCCGCGATATTAAATGCAATCCGGCCTCGCTCTAAATTGAAACCAAGAACTATACTGCAAACAAGCGAAAAAACTGCAAAATCATCTTCATTTATTTATCAAGCAATACAGTAAAATATGGGCAAAGCGAACATGTCCACGTGTCTGGTAGATCTAGAGATTTCCAGGCGCCGCGTCTTCTTCCATCTACGAAGGACTTCTGGACGGTGAGACAACCGTGAGCTATCGTCGTTCCTTATTCCCGATTCTACATAACACAGGAACCTGAAGCTTGCAACCTGAGCTTGATGTCATCTTTCAAATTCTAGTTTGGAATCGGTTCGAGTGTTGAAGTGTGTAAGTACGTCGCAACGAAGCAGCGTTGCATATTGCATAGTGCAAAATAGAAGACACTGAGCCGCAGTAGAAGTCTTGGGAGGTTGGACAGGAAAGAGGATGAGAGTCAATCGATTCCTTTTCACTGACAGAGAGTAATAGGAGATGGCCACTTTGTCAACAGTTTCAAGCAATAAAGAGATAATAATTATTGAAAGCACGCAATTAAATGTTAACGAGGCACTTATGTCCGATAGTGGTCGGATGGCTGTCTTGGTAGCAGACAGACTACTTCCCCCCCCCGATTAGTTTATTGGTTAGGTTTTGCGTGTGCGGGCAGGCCAGCCACTTCTAGTTAGCTGAGCAATGTTTGCTAACTGATGAATGTTCTTCATTACATTTAGCATTATTTAGGCTAACGTAAAGAGCGCCTCTGGTTAGTTTTGGGAGTGGCGCTATATAAAGTTGCTTGATAAATAAATGAGGATGAATGCTCTACTTTAGTATTAGAGCAAATTTTGTTATTTAACTTGTTTGCAGTATATTTTTCATGGTTTCAATTTAGTGCAGGCCGGATTGCATTTAATAGCGGGATAATCAATATGTTCACACTTAATTAAGGTACAGTTAAATGAGACTGAGATAGGAAGACGTGCAGGATTGAGAGGGATCATAAGGGTGGCGCTGAGAGAGAAAAAGAGAGACAGACAGATAGAGATAGGGCGAGATAGAGAAAACATGACGGACGTTATGGGCGTCCGCAGAAACTTTTGCAAGGGGCCAAATAATGTAGTATCAATAGCACGTACTTTAGTATATGACATGAGTATTTTAGAGGGTCTACATTTAGTAGTAGTAGCAGTAGCAGTAGCAGTAGTAGTAGTAGTAGTAGTAGTAGTAGTAGCAGTAGCAGTAGCAGTAGTAGTAGCAGTAGCAGTAGCAGTAGTAGTAGCAGTAGTAGTAGTAGTAGTAGTAGTAGGTACACTTGTAGTAGTAGTAGTAGTAGTAGTAGTAGTAGTAGTAGTATACGAGTAGTAGTCACCAGAAAAACGCGCACCAGTAGCTCCTCAGTAGCGAGTAGAATTTGTTTTAGCAACTGTTAACGAGCATTAGTAAGTAAGTATATTCTTTATTAAACCAGTTGCTAATAATAATAATAAATAACATAATAATAATCTGTGTTAGAACCACTGCAAAAAAAAATACAATTTGTGAGACAGTACTATCATCCAAACTATTCCACAAATCTACTACTGAAGAATTTCTGCCCTAATGCCTCAAAGTACACTTGATACCTCGAGGACTAATTGAAAACGAGAGAAACATCTGGAACGGCCATTATTCGTCAGATTCTGGAACAGACAAAATGTTGCGAGAAGCAACTGCATCGAAGCGTTGAATTGTCAATGCCAGGCGTTGGAAAAGGTATACGATATTACGATGTCTCTAGTTCATCACCAGAAATACGCGCACCACGGGATCATTAGTCGCTCCTCATTGTCGGAAGCGATTCGCGAACTCTCGAATGAATTTGTTTTAAGGCAACTGTTAACGAGCAAATACATTAGTAAGTAAGTATATTCTTTATTAAACCAGTTCAAACACGAGCGACCTCTAGTAAATCCGTGTTGACTGCCCTTAATAATATACATATAAAACACAAAAAACATAAAAACAAAGCTGGCATCCAACAACGGCACCCATCTCAACAACTCTAGCCTTGATGTTAAAGTCACCACGACGGACAGAGTCATCTACGGCAAACGCCGCCCGAAAAAGACAAGGCACCAGCGACGAACTTCAACGCGCACACGAAGAGTCCAGCCGACGGTTTCTCGTCCGATGCTGACAGTTGAACCGCATTAAGAGTCCACTGGACCGAGTAGCATCGAGACCTAAGAACAGCGACGGGCAGCGCAATCGCAATACACGTGGCACCACTTCGACAAGGTCTTCGTTAGTTGGAAGACAATGCAGCGGTCAGATTATCTCTCGTCTCATCCACGTATGTGAGGTACGGCACTCATTCGCAAGGTGGCAGAAGTGTACATATTATTTTAAAATATTAAAACAAAAGCACGTTTTGTTATTCAGACCATTTACGATCCACGAGTTACAGTATTTAAAATAATCCTAAGTCTCCGAAGATTCACCTGAACTTTACCATCGGTAACCATCAAGTTCTGCTCTGACCGAGAAAATATAGGTCACACTGCTGTTGGCATGGATGGGATAGACCTATAGATTCCTAGGGGAGCTGTTCTAGAATTTGCACAGCCTATTACATACCTCTTTAACCAGTCTTCATGGTGAGAATTGCCCGGGGATTGGGGTTCAACCCCCCAGTCTTTCTTCAGACCCCACAGTAAGGTCTTTAAATTGCACACCAAAATTCCACATGGATCAAAGTCTGACCCCCATCAGTTATTTTTAACAATTTTCATACTGAGCTGTTGTGCCACTACAGCGGAAGAAGAGCAGGATCACCCCAGTCCCAAAAGTTGCCAAACCTCTCTCTCTCTGAAACCGACTATAGACCTATCTTGATTACTCCAATATTATGCAGGTCGTCAGCATTGCACCCAATTCCAGGCGGAAATTTCGGAGTACGTTCACATTAATGCCAGCATCGTCCAGGGATCGGGTATAGAACTCATTAACAACACATCACCATCACAATCAGCATCGTTGGTATAATCTTCTAGCTTTGATTTCACTTGTGCATTGTAATAAATTCACACTGCGTAATTTTTAAAAGAAAGATTGCGTATAATATTATGGTTCATTGCTACTCTATTCATAGAGGTACTTCATGACCTTCCAGTGGCATTTGCTGAATTTGCTTTTTCCTGAAGAATATTTATAAGTTGCGATGTAAAGGTAATTGCAAGGAGAACTGCAATTCTACCGACTGGTTCATTCATTCATTCATTCATTCAGAACATTTATATAGCGCCTCTTCAAGAAACTACTCAGAAGCGCTCCCGGCCCAGCCACGACTAAAGAAAAAGACTTGAGGGACTTGTAGAACCCTGCCGGTTGGCTCACAAGTAAAGAGCGGAGCTTAAGCGGGAGGTCATTCCAGGTGGAAGGTCCCACAACCGAAAAAGCACGGCGCTGCTTAATAGCCAAGCGTGCCCGTGGAACTAGGAGCTCACCCCTCGTCGTAGAACGAAGCGCCCGACGCGCTGCAACGTCGGACACTGGGCGGCAAAGATCACGCAAGTAAGATGGAGCACAGCCAAGAACGCAGCGAGAAACTAGAGCAGCAGTGCGGTATGAGATCCGCTGAGAGATAGGCAGCCAGTGCAACACATCACGTATGTATGCAGAGACAGGAGAGAACTTAGGTAGTCGTCCAATGAGACGAGCAGCCGAGCGTAGAACTCGATCTAGTCGCCCCAGAACCCCAAGAGGAAGGCCAGCGAGTAGGGAGCAACAGTTGTCAATTCGACTGGTAACAAAGGCGTGAACAAGGACCACGACCGCATCATGAGAAAGAGAGCGAGAGACCACTCGAAGCTGACGAAGCTGATAATAACAACTCCGTGCAACCAGGCTCACATGTTGAGACAAAGTAAGCTCAGAGTCAAGAGTAAGTCCCAGATCACGAACTGTAACTGAAAAGGTTATGTGAGGAAAGAGCAAGGTAAGTTGGGAAAAGTCGATACCCTGAAGTTGCCTACGGCCACCCAACCAAATAAGTTGTGTTTTAGAGGGATTTAAGAGTAGCCGATTGGAGGCCATCCAAGAAGAGAGGACATCCATAGTCAGACACATCTAGCTTACAGTAGCCACCGCATCCGCCGAATGGGTGTGGATGTAGGCTTGCACATCATCGGCAAATAGTTGGTGCAGAAGCCTCTGAGATGCCAGCAAGGGGCAGAGATCAGCAGTATAAAGAAGGTATAGCAGTGGGCCCAGGACAGAACCCTGGGGCACCCCAAAAGGAGCAGGGACCCAAAGAGACCTGGACGAACCAAGGACTACACAGTTTGAGCGGTCAGTTAAGAAGGATGTAAGCCAATCCAGAGGCTGATTCACCAAGCCAAAGGAAGTAGAGAGACGCTGTAAGAGAATGGAGTGGTCCACAGAGTCAAAGGCAGAGCTTACGTCAAAGAGAGCAAGAAGAGTAACCTGACCACGGTCAATTGCGCTATAGAAGTCTGACAAAAGTCGAAGCAGGAGAGTCTCCGTGGAGTGATTCCGACGGAAACCCGACTGCTGCGACGGAATCAATTCATCCATATCCAGATATGCCCACAGCTGGTTAGCAACAATGCGTTCCAGTATTTTAGATAGAAAAGTAACGTTAGCAATGGGGCGATAGTTTGCTGGATCACTTTGGTCCAGACCATCGCGCTTCAAAACTGGTAGGAGAACGGAGCGTTTCTGTAAGACGGGTAAGCACGCCTCACGGATCGAACAGTTGCACAGAATAGTGAGGAAGGGAAGGAGGTCGTCTATAAGTTCCTGAACAAGAAATGTTGGTGCAGGATCCAGCTCGCACGACATTGGGTTACCAATGTCTCGGAGTGAACTGTGATGTTCAAATGCATAATTTAGTATCACAATGATGATAATCCAGGGTCTGTTGCTGCAGAGCTACATGAACGAAGAAGCCAGCAGAAATTAGAAATGCCTTATAGCGTGCCGCTCAGTACACACTCCGATAGCATACCAAGCGCCGTTTGCTGTCAATCCACCATGCATGAGCAACACTCTCCATGAGCATTGGCCTGTGTCCCTTATGCGTCGAACGCCAAACCACGCCTATGGTGTTTATGCAATGTATTATGCATTGTAGTATAATGTACGTGTGCATATATGCATGTACGCATGTATGTATTTATTCATGTATCATGTAGGCCTATGTATGTTGCTGCAAAAGGCGTAGGTCCTACGCATTTTGGATATGACCGAGTAGGATTTGTTATTGTGCGTTCTACGCCGTCTGTACATTTAAAGGGGAAAGTCAACCTTATAAAAGACACAGAGTTTTACTTGAGTTCAGACTGGAGGCTGATTGTTGGTCCTTAGTGATACTGATTGTGTTGTCATTATAATTTGGTTACGGTTTGGTTAGTCTTGAATCGTTCTCTGTCACCCATTTTCGGTGCAAGTCTATTAAGGCCAATTGAGTAACACTAATTTCTATGGTTTGGTTGTCTCTGTCTTAATGTCTTATGCATGTCTACAGCTTCTAGATGATGATCCGATGAATAACCTTGGTCATGGCAAACCTGTAATGTATACGCATGCGTATGTATGCATATGCATGCTTATCTATGTGTGCATATATCATCAGATCATCACCATCAGGGCCTTCAAGTGAGGCACTCGTGTTCGATATTGGTCGGATGGCTGCCAAGGTAGCGGACAGATTAACCCTCCCATCAGTTTATTTGATTAAGCTTTGCGTATTCGCGCGAGCCAGCCACTTCTAGTTAGCTGAGCAATGTTTGCTAATTGATGCTCTTCATGATATTTAACATTATTTAGGCTAGCGCAGGCAGTGCTAGAGTTAGCATCTGCGAAATTTGCTTGATAAATAAATAAATATGATGGTCCTAGTTCAATAGACGTGTACATTATTTAGCTTGTTTGCGCTTATTTCTTGGTTTCCTTATATAGCGAGACTCGATTGTATTTAATAGCGGCATAGTCAATATTCACACTTACAGCAAAATGAGACTGAGAGAGGACGCCGTCTAGGATTGAGAGGGGTCATAAAGGAGGCGCATAGAGACAGAAAGAGAAAGAGAAAGAGAGACAAAGGGAAAGACACAGAGAGTTAGAGATAGAGATAGAGATAAACACGAAGGGTGGCATGAGCGTCCGCAGAAACTTTGCAGGGCGGCAAATCGCGTAGTACGAACAATACGGTGTACTTTAATAAATGGCATGAGCATTTTGGAGGGTATGGATTTTAAGATGACAGTATGATGATGATGAGGAGGAGGAGGAGGAGAAGGGGAGGAAGGAGGAAGAGGAGGACGATGACGATAACGATAATGACAGTGATGATGATGATATTGATAATGATAATGGTAATGATGATGATGATGATGATGATGATGATGATGATGATGATGATGATGATGATAATTATAATAGTAGTAGTTGTAGTAGCGACAGAGAGAAGTGAAAAAGCGACAATTCCTCTACTACTGCTACTATTGCTACTACTACTACTACTACTAATACTGCTGCTGCTAATGATGATGATGGTGACGACGACGATGATGATAATGACCTTTGCCCTCCACATCAATGCCAATGTGGTGAGATTGCGGACCCAGGAGATCACCACGGACTGGTGTGCTAGCAATCTGGGGGACGAGCAAGCCGACCCTTCGCGATGAATGACGCCATATGGAGAGCTCTCCAGAGAGCGGACATCCCGAGCTCGAAAGAACCCCAGGTCTCCTGCGCAGCGACGGGAAGAGACCGGATGGAGCGACCCTCGTTCCGTGGGCAGGGGGAAAGTACATGACCTGGGACGTAACCAGCATCCACACATGCGCAGCATCCGACATCCAGTTCACGTCGACATCAACTGGGAGCGCGGCTGAATTGGCCGCCTCGCGCGTGCATCTGCCATCCCACTTATCTTCCATCGTCATACCTTGCAAATCTATTGAAGTCCGCTCCTCTCTTCGATCAGCATCTGCTGGAAAGTATGTTGCTCCTCGTACACATCTTGTCTTTGACCGGCGTTCATTCACAGTTGCCAATCCCTCCATCTGGAACTCTCTGCCTCCTCATGTTTGCTACCAGGGTACTCTCTTAGCGAGACTGGCTTTCGCTCTAAACTGAAAACTTACCTCTTCCAGTCTACTTATGGCTCTTAATGGTTGCCCGGCTTCAATGTCGCACTTCTGAACTTTGTAAGTATAGGGCATTATCAAATTACAGTTGTATTGTAACGTATTGTATTATAACATTTGTTAAAGCAATTAACATGGTTTTACAGCCTATAAATGAATTTGCTGAACCCTATGTAGATGACATTGCTGTGCATTCAGATGACTGGAAGATTCATTTACAGCATTTAGATGCATATTTAATGCAAATGAGACTGCATAACATTACTCTGAACTTAAAGAAATGTATCTTTGGTAAGAGTGAGGTAAAGTTCATCGGTCATGTGGTTGGTTCTGGAACGATTCAAATGAATCCAGATAGAATTGAAAGTTTAATTAATTTGAAAACCCCAGAAACGAAGAAACAAGTTAAGCAGTTGCTTGGATTTTTTGGTTACTATAGACAGTTTATCAAAGATTTTGCACAGATTGCGAAGCCTCTATCTGATTTGACAAGCAAACATGTTCCAGATAAGATTGATTGGACTGATAGACATCAACAGGCATTTAATTTACTTAAAGATGCTGTACGCTCTAAAGTTGTTTTATATGTTTTTGATGTTGGAAAACCTTTTAATTTGTACTGTGATAGCAGTGATTTTGCAGTAGGAGCTGTTTTAACGCAGATGGATGATAAGGGAATAGAACGCCCTGTGTCATTTATAAGTCAGAAGTTGACTGACACCCAGAAGAGATGGGCAACTGTGGAGAAAGAAGCCTATGCTATTGTTTGGGCTCTAAATAAGTTAAAAGAGATAATCATTGGATCTAAAGTTCACATCTTTACCGATCACAATCCTTTAACTTATCTGACTGAATCTATGTCTAAGTCTGCTAAACTGGTGCGTTGGGCTTTAGCACTGCAAACTTTTGATGTAGAAGTTAATTATAAGAAAGGACGATTAAATGTTGTAGCAGATTGTTTATCTAGATTATAAGATTGTTTATTTTACTGTATTATATAGTATTAAGTTTATTGCATAATTTAGTACCTGATGATTTCGCAAATTTTTAAGTTTAATTTGCTCAATCCAAAGAAAGGGAAGGAGGTAATGTGAACTAATGTTTTGCATATATAATGAGCACAGGTGTTCCTTAGGTTGATATATATATAATGTGTATTCGATTGTTAAGCGTTTTAGTCTTAGGCCTTAGTTGCGCTGTCGGCTCGTGGGCGCTTGGCCTAAAGTAGCCTAAACTTTGGCTGACGATAGATTCTCTACACGTGCAGTTAGCGCGCCAAACTTAGAAACTGCTGATGACAGTGAATTTTGAACAATACAGTGTAGTAGATGTTTTAATGCAGTAGAGAGCTGTATGTTAGAAGTTGCAGTTGAGCTGTATTGATAAGAACTTTGATTGTATGTTTGAAATAACTGTGTTTGAAGAAAGAAAGAAACATTCAAAGAACTGTGTCAATTTAATTCTTAAACAGTTAGAAGACGTTGAGCAATTTATATGTAGAGATAAGGAAAGTGTTTTGAGTTAGGTCACAACAAAGAAAGAAAAGAGTTGGTGACACTGCTTTTTGACAAATCCTCTCCTGAATCCAACACTTCTCCCTGCCTACCTCGTCGTCTCAACACCAAACACCATCCACCTTAGCCGCCTGCCTGTCTGCCTGCCTGACTCTCTGGATTTTGACCCTCTGCGTATCGATTTTGTTTTTATTGAGCGACTGTGAATAAGCTGGTTCCCGCGACTTCGCTTTTGTGGGCGCTGTGAAAGTTTCGAGTTTACGATTAAGATTACGATTATGCATCTGATTAATTTGAACTGTATTATGCCATTTTAATGAGTTTTATGATCCAAAATAGGAAAATCTCAATAAAAAAAACCCCCAAAAAACCAAAATAAACCCAAAACCAACTTTTCATTTTTGCATCTCTGCCAGATAGCTGGATTGTAGACAAGGAATTTATAAACAGAGGAATGGAAAGCCGTGCAGAAATTGTATCCAGTTACTTTCTTACCCAAGGACCTATTAATATAGATTCCTTGTTTCTTACCCATAGATAGGCCGCGCTTCAATTTTTACGCCTGTTATTACATGTGATGATTTACTCTTCATAGGCATCGTATTACTCCGTAAAATTATTAATTGTTTAATTTTATTCATAAATTTAATCAACTTCAATGTATTTTTGTTGTGTAAACAAGACGTTGAACTTTCCTGTCCGCCAGAGGAATGGCAATCCAACTAGTTAAGCGGAAGTCAAGTAAAGACTTTCCAGTCTTGTGTATTATAGGTCCTTGGACTGTTTATAGCAACGAGTCCTCGGCGCTCCCCGCCAGGATTCCTTGGCTCCGCAACACAAAGATTTTAGACGACATAATATTATTATTACCTATGCTTAGAGTTAGACGGTTAATTTGGTTTTGAACTCGATTTTTATTTATTAGATTGTCGCTCATGTTGTGTTCGGAGATCAGATAACCCTGGAAAGAAGGATTTTTTTTGTTTGAGCGACGTCGTGTCGTTGACTCGGTGTCGTGTCATAAAAATACGATGTAAGATTAAGAATAGTTGGTTTTAGGCTTTTAGAAATTAGTTTCGTCTGTTTCGATAATTATGAGGCCATACTAATTCACTGTATACTTGTCGGGCTTTTGGCCTTGCACTGAATGTCACCAAAGTCGGTGCCAGGTATTACCAGGTAACATTTGGTGAGTGGTGACATTCGGTGCACGGCCAAACGCCCGACCCGTTTAGGGTGACCTCGTTTGTTTTCTGCCATTCCGGGGGCACCACAGCAGGCTTACTTAAAAACTAAGTTGAATTCGGTTAGCTGGTCTCATCGGGAAGATGCGCAGCGCCTCAACTTACAGTGTTTAATCTAGACGTCTCTAGGGGGGAAAGTTCCCCCCCCCCAGGATCGAGTTCCCCTCCCCCCAGAAAAAATGAAAGACATGTAATTTTGCACAGAAAGTGTGAAATTTACGGATAATTCCTCCCCAGGATTTATGGTCTACCCCCGATTTTTGTTGGAAAACTCTTGTTATTACCCCCCTCGAGAAAATTGCCCAGTTGTGTCAACATTTCAAATATGTGGGATACCCCCCAGAACCCTGGATACCCCCCGACAGCAAGGGGAGTAGATTAAACACGGCTCAACTTATGTATTATAATTGTAAGATTTTAGACCAAAATTAAGAATTTAGGGTCAGCCATTTAGTACACGTGTACGCATCGAGGGGAGGGGGTACTCCAAATGCATCTGATTGCGTATGCTTGCGTACGCATAGGATATTACCAGTGGCGGCGGCGCTGCGCTACAGCAGGTCGCAGCAGGTCATTTGACCTGCCTATTTTGCTCCCGACCTGCTTAATGACCTGCTTAAAATTCTTTGGAATTTTTAATATCTTCTTTTCATTTCAAACATCAACATCTGTTCCATAGGATTACGGTACTATTGCAATGTTATTATTAGATCTAAACGACATTTTAACGTTTATTTCAACAGAAGTCTATGTTGTAAACTCTAAAATTGAAATGCTTATGTAGCCTTTGCCGACATTACGTAAGAAATTAGTGGAAATAAATACAATAGGGCCTCGTCGATTGCTTCGCGAAACTAACCTTTTCGTGTCGATGACTTTTCAGTTGTTTACGAATTGCATCAACGTTAGGCCTATAATTATACATTAGCACAACCCATTTAATAACTAACTGTCTTACTGTCAGAGCTTAGACAATTTTTCCTATCTGTTACCTGTAACAAGTTGCGACCTGTCAGCTTGGTGTTGTGAATAAACGAAATTGATTGATTGAGCAAAGAAATGAATAAATAACAATGAGGCGCTGCAACATTGAAGATTTCTTCGGAAATAAATCTGGCGGAAAACGCGTTTAGCAGAATGATATTACTGTTAGCCTAATGCCGACGTTGGTGAATAGTTCGGAACGATAATGCTAGCGAATTGCAGGAGTTAAACGATGTTTCTGTAAATGTTGGAAACGTGGGTCATGGGATTCGTACGTGCGTCTGAATAGCATACATGTTCATTATGTTCGGAGTAGCTCATCAGTAGGCCTACTTCCAAATCTAGTAAAGTAACTAAAGTTTAACGTTTTAATGCTGAATTCTTTTAAATTTATTTGAATATGCTACAACAATAATTGGGCTATAAGCGTTCAATAATAATTTTCTTTGTTATATATACACGTGTATATATATTGTAAGGTGCTACTATACGAATGAAGACAACTCGTTTCTAGGGTAAAAAAGAATGTATATTATAAAACAAAATCCGTAATAGTAACACACATACAACCTTATCGAAGAACATCAGATCCTCACGTCTCCTTGTCTCGAGAACGTTGAACATCAAACAAACAACTTGGTTGGCCACAGCGGACACGAAACCAACAGTTTTAACTAGTTAACTAGACTTATCTAGTACATGGAAGTCTTGGTCAGTTCTACTAAGAATTCGACACCTCACGGCAACAGGCCTAACGAAAACTGCCAAGCTTCGACGACGATTCTTTCACATTGGTTTAAATAGGAGAGAACACTCCTTCTTAACTATACACGATATATTTCATCAACTATCCTATTTTCTGTCTCTGTTACAATAACGATATTCGTATATTTATAGTACGCATAACATCACGCCTACTTTTTATATATAGTTCAGTTCCATACTAAATATATTTAGCTTTATCCAGAATGTCTCTTCAATCTAGGACAAAGTACCGTAAACAGTGTCTCGGTTGGGAAGGTCTCCCAACAATATATATATATATATATATATATATATATATATATATATATATATATATATATATGTTATGCTTATGATGCTTGATGCGTCAAACTCAAACATTAATTTCTTCGACCTGCTGAATAACTCCCATGACCCTGACGCGACCTCCTGAAATTGTATAGCTGGCGCCGCCACTGGATATTACTGCCTATATTGGCCTTCCATCAAATGAGTGTCTAACTGTCTATATTGACCTGCCTTCAAATGAGTCACAATTCAGCGACCAGGCAATTAATAGGGCTAAGCAGGGCTGTGGCCTGTGGAAAAGGACCACACACTTGTATGCCCCTTACCTCTGACTGCTCTTAACCCTAGGGCTACCAAGCTTTTTTTGTAACACTGGCTACCAAGGGGGGGGTGGTTACCACCCCCCCTGGATTTCGTGTTTGGTTTTACATATCATAACTTGTAATATAGCAATGGATTCAGCATTCATTTCTGCACAGAATGGTATATTTAGTTGTACATTATGTGAATGCACCTCGAAATTACATAACTTTTAACAACGGAACCCATTAATTAGCAATATTGTATATTATTGCGTACATTTTGTACTTTTTGGATAAACAAATATAAGATTATGTGTGTTTTGAAACTAATCTATGTATAAAAGATACACACAATCATCCCTACACATGTTTATATAGTATAAATTACATCCATGCATATATATCCATCCATATTATATATCGGTTTACGTTGTAATGCTGTATTCAGCCATTTTCACACAGATTACGCGTATTATTATTTATTTTGATCACTTCCGGTATTCAAAAGACAAAGATGTAGGTATGCAAATGAAGCCCTACATTCCCTCTAAAGAATGGTATCTTTGTTTCTCTTCCAGGAAGACAAATGAATACGCTACAGACAAAAACTAAGGGGGAGTGCTTCCATTCAGCCATTTTTCACGCATATTACGCGTATTATTATTTATTTTGAGCACTTCCGGTTGTCTCAGGTCAACTCAGTGACCATAGAAATGTAGCCCCACATTCCCTCTATAGAATGGTATAATTTGTGTCTCTTAATATTAAATGACAGATAAGATATAGTCGAAAATCTAGGGGGCTGGTATCCACCCCCTCTGGTACCTCGGGTATATTGGGTATAACTTTTGAACGGTGTGAGATATCATCTCACGTTTTACCTCAAAACGTGTGTAAATGAACCCCTACAGCTACCTAAAAGGTCAAATCTTTATTCCATACGGAAAAAGTTTGAGATGAAAAAAACCTAGGGAGGGTGGCAACCCCCCCCTTGGTAGCCCGAGGGTTAACTGTCTTGCAGCTGTACACTGCCTGCCATATTCAGTCAGGATACACTCAGGGTATAGACCGTTCTATAGGATTCGAGGGGGGTTGCGTGTCAAGCGTACGTACGCAGATGTGTGGGGGGGGGGTGGTGGTTGCCAAAAGTATGCATGCGTATGGGGAGGTGGGTCAATTTTTCCCGGAATTTTGCGTACGTACTAAATGGATGGCCCCTTTATTTATAGTTTTGTAATTAGAAAGTAAACCAGTGACTGGCAGTGATGGGCACTAACTAATTTTTTTAGTTAAACTATTACTATTTTTCAACTAAAATAAAAAGTTTAACTAAAAGTATGCAACTGATTTTATAAATAAGTTAACTAAACTAACAATATTTAGTTAAACTTTTTCCAACTTTTTAACAAACTTTTTCACAAACATTTTCACAATGACAGAGGTTAAGTGAACTGTAGTAATGCAGAGCGTCAATGATAATTTCACTTTCAAACTTTGTGATGTATACTAGATTAAAAGTCCTAATACAGTTCTACAAGAAAATCATGAAGAAAGTGGCTAATGGTGCAATGCAATGCAGTTCTCTTGACTTGAGTAATAAACCAACCAGTTACTCATGACAATCATTGCAGAAGATAGTTGCTGATTTTGTTACTTAAACTTTCTAGCTAATGGGTCTAACTAAAAAATATTAGTTACACTTTTTAGTTAATAACTAAAAAATATTAGTTAAACTTTGGTTTGAACTAAACTATTTTATTTTAGTAAAACTTCTGCCTTGACTATTTTTTTTAGTTAAACTAAAAGTTTGCAACTTTTTAGTTAACTTTTGCCCATCACTGGTGACTGGCTATGGTCTCAACCATGTCCATTACTGTTATTTTGGCATATTTACGATTTACAAATTAGAAACAGGATAAATGAAATGTTCAGTAAAATAAAAATAGCAATTTCTACATAGGCCCTATTGAATTACAGAAAAAATGCATTTTGGTATGTTTCATTGTCCCGGAATGGGTGTGTCTGGGACTGGGAAATTTTTATCAGTTCCAGTACTGTCCTGAACAATCCGGGACATGTAGTCACCTAGTCCCGTTCCGTTACATGTCAGAAAGTTCAAGCAGATGTGATTTGACAACGACTTTCGCTGACAATACGCATAAATACACAGTTTTGGCAGTAGTGAGAATGTGGTGCATCTTGCTTTTTTTGGATATTAGTGATTACCTGGAGTCTTTATGGAAATAAAATAAAATTTGATGACATTCTGTAGGAGTCTTCAAAAATATAATCTGTACCAAGATCTCTGTTAGGCCTAATACCATCAAAAGTGTACTAAAAGCCACTGGATATATTAGTGTGGTGCTTCTGGGATGGAAGATTCCGCCATGCAGAAATTACTAATGCGAAGGTTTTTTAATGTTTTCTAATAAGTAAGTAAGTAAGTAGGTGTATATTCATTATTACTCCACTTGAAAAGGTACAATAGGACATGCAGCGTAAAACATAGTTATAATACATCGAAGTAATAATTAGTAATTAAAGATGTAAATTAATTGAAAAGTTGAGTTAAATGACTGAAAAGTTATCTGTACAGCATCCTATTGATAAATCCTTTCCAGTCAACGTGATATCTGAAGATTATGTGAGCGAGGCCTAAGGATGTAATGAGGACAATAACCCGAACCTGACCCTAACTGACCCTCAGGAAGTCGCCAAAACGAGGATACTATTTTTGAAATGAAAATGAAAAAGACATTATTTTTGGTCAAAAATATTACTTCTTTTGGTATTCGGATCGGTAGTTTTGGGATGCAGTGATTCCAATTAATCGGTCTAAGGCCAAAATCCAGCACAAAGCGATTTCAGTATTGAGATTTGGTCACAACCTACTTTTTAATATGTCACATTATGTTATGAGATTTAAAAACTTTTATATTTGTGTATTCCAACTTTTCTATTTTATGTTTCAGAATGGAGCATGACGAGTGTTGTCTATTCCATGGAAAGAAATATAGATCTGAGTTTCAGTTCATCCTGAATTTTCTCCGCAAGAATTGTGTGAGAGTTAAAATTGATTATACAAGAGCTGCGCAACTTGTGTGCTGCTGCAAGCTGGATCGTGACAGTGATTGCGACCGTAAGATTCGAATATAACTTATTATTTTAACTAAAACGATGAAAATATCTCACCAATAACTGCTTAGTTACCTTAGTATGATGTGATATTAGTCCAATAAACATCTTAAACTTTTCATGAAACTATTTACATAATTAGTAATTATGAGAAAATTTATGAAATTAGTAATTTATGAAATTAGTAATTATGAGAAAATTTATGAAATTACCATTTCATCCGTTATTCTTAGTTTTAGGAGTTTTTGTTTTAATATTTGATAAATTCCTATTTTCACTTAGTTCGTCCAATACTTTATTAAGGAAATATAACTTTCAATCGTTCTAATTGCTCTTTAACTTGTTTACCTTTTGTTTTTCTAGAATATTAGCATTTTCTAATTTTTAGCTTGACATTTTCATTTAACTTTTTTTGAACATATTTGTGAATTTTCAATTTTGAAGGCTGCATGGTATTTAAGTGGTGGTTCTCCCTCTTTCTAAAATACCATCTAGGATTTTATTTTTTTAAATTTTTGCTAAACCTTTCACACGGAAAGTGGGTCAGCAATTGTACTTTTTGTCAAGTCAGTGTTTAATCAAAATGCTTAACTGTAGCTATTGACATTTTTGTGATGTTGAAGGTGCCATTCTATTTATTGTGGCAAATTTTAAATATACTTTGTTTTTTTCTGTTTTTGGAGTTCATGTGGTGTAATTAATATTGCAAAAATTATGGTGGGTTGGTTATATATATATTCGTTTAATGTGAATCAGGTTGACAAGCCGCAACCGGTTACAAGGTAAGTGAAACGAGGTATGCTTTCAGCAATCTTGGACCCCTTAACTTGATTAGGTTGTTGGTTCCCTCTGTGTGGAGGGAAGTGGTGGGGCAGTAAAGAGGAGAAGGCAGGGTATAGTGTGCAAGAGTAGCCAAGGAGAGTGAGAAGAACTGGATGCCACCACTACTACATATAATTATTTGGTTCAGGTTTTAACCTTCTTGAGCTCTTCCTTACTGGGATGGTAACTCTGATGATGACTGTGGAACTTATATGAAAACTTGATACAAATACACAAGTTACATACGCGATCATGCGATTCCATACATTGCTATGACTTAACTATAGTTGCTTTTTTCAGCATCTTTCTTTGAAGCTATTGCTTGCTTTTAGAATCCGGTCAGAAGTTATTGTCTGGGAAGGACAAACATACTGAAGATGAAAGTTCTGATGGTGAAGTGGGAAAGATTTGGGATAAAGACTTGTGCAAGAAGCAGGATGGGGCTCTGCTGTCTGTGCTGAAAATGAACATGATCCCTGGCAAAGTCCAGGTGATTCTGGAAAAGTGGATCAAAAGGAATCCGGAAGCTGAATCTCATGTTCACTATGGCAACAGCCGCATTAGTGCGCTGATGATGCTTTGTCTTAAACAAGACTATAAGCCGCTGCTGAAGATGATTTTTGAACGTGGCCCCAGAGAACATGTGGTTATTGTACCGATTCCACGTAAATTGGTTAAACCCTTCCTTGAACTGGATATGATGCTTGAGACGTTCGATTTCACATTTGAAGTTCTTGATTCGCCTTTGACTGGTTTGAGCATCAATGAGACTTTCTTGAAGGTCACCTGTGATAAGCAAAACATCAACGCTCTGAGGGTTCGACTGGTCAAAACAGCAACAGAGCTGGTTGTAAAAGAAAAGAAATCAGCAATGAGGTATATTGTAATAAAAGTCTGGTTAAGCACAGATGATGGGAGCAAAACCGCTATGACTGCATGATGGAAATTGTGCTTCGGATAAGGAAGCACTGGCTACACTTGCATTGACATTCTGTCGTATTATAATAGAACATGTGCTCAAACTAAGCTACAGAATCTCAGTTTGCATATGACGTGTTCCCCATACAACATGCGATCCAGGCCACATGCCTTACCTTACCTAGAGTTGATACCATTGCCAAGAGAACTTTTATAATGCAAATGTTATACGACTTTGTTTTAATTATTGCTAACATTTCCATCTCTTGTAAGCTACTGTGTGTTTGCTGGTAGTCTAATAAAGAACATTCTTACTTACGTATTTATCAACAGTTAGTCTCTTTCTTCATTTGCATTTTACAGCGCCATTTTTTAATGTAGACCTATTGACTTCATTTAAGAAATTTTTTTAATAGAAATGTGCATATATAGCAAACTGCTAAATACACAGTAAATCATTAAAACTTCTTAAAAGGATGAATTTAAGCTATAAATGACAATCAAACTACTAGGGTACTTTACATAGTCAAATGAGCTTCACCTGACTTGCGTGGTTTTGGTGCACTATTGGTTGATGTCTTGTTCATTAGACACTGGTGTGATATAAGTTGCTAATTACTGTTGCATGTTTATGTGCATGTCAGAACTTCAAAGCAATAAATGAGAGTGCTAAGGGTGTTTAATATGTGTGGGACTGTCTCACATGTGTGAATCAGGGGCCTGAAGATCACTGTAATACGTGAGAATCCAGATGATTCTGCATAGAGATTTAAAGTGGTCGTGGTTTGTGGTTACTAAATAGTGATATTGCTTGGACTTCATTATGCTTACCACCAATGAAATTAGACTTTAGAAGTGTTGCATCCATATCATTGCAGACTCATAAACTGTGAAAAACTGTCACTCCTCAAGTTTTTGAAAATTGTTTTAGTAAATTCATTTGGTAAATTTATGTACTGATTGGGTCATAAATTTCTGTGTTCTGCTTTTCAGGCTATGGCATGAGTCCAAATATGAGGCCAAGTCATCAGGTAAATAATTTTGGGTTTTGTCTGCACTAACTAATTCTTTTAACGAAATTTGTTGGACTTTCTGTTTTTGGAATAATTGGTCCCATGTTATTCATATATAGCACATTTAAAGTTTAAAAGATAAGCGTGCATGCCTCTTTGAATGGGCAAAGTGCATAAAGGTTATGAATTAATCGTATAATTTAATCGTCGTATGTGGTGTTTGTTGAAAGTTTGGCATTGTGGGTAGGTTTACTTATGTTTGTGTTTAAGTCCAATTGGTCTGATTATCATTTAAGTTTTGATAATTTGTGATTTCGAACTGATTAATGTTACATTGGTGACCATTCTAAGCAGGACTTAAGATCTTTATTTTCCATAAACATTTTGGTTAAACCTTCTTCTCATATTCTTTTTCCTAAGACCTTTAATAACCAACAGGCAAACTAGGCAGCTGCGTAGGGCCCTGCAGCGTCAAAGGCCCCAATAAGATGGCTCTTTAATATTTTGTGCATTATTGTCAGCTTAAGTAAGTTAGGTAAGTATATTTTTTTTAATACACCAGTTGCAAAGATACGATGGGACAGAAAGTTGAAGACAATGGGAGTTGGACTCCAGGGAAGGGTAGGGTACTTTAGGCCACAAGAGCCCGTAATCCTCCTCCAGTCAACTGTGTGTGTTGTTAAAAATTGGGCCGTGATGGTTGGCTTTAACCCGTCCTACATCGGTCGTGTTAAACATCAGTTCTGTTTAGACTGAAGTACCTGGTACATGTGTTATTTATTAACCTGTGTACTTCTCCGTAGATTAGAAAATTGAGAGATGTCCTCAATGTTTGTGCAAATCCAATCTGAAAACTAATGTGCACTGGATAACTCCCCACTGAGATGAATTTGGCATAAACTGTTTCTCAGTAACAGCAATCCAAATAATGTACTGGTGTGGTTTCAATTGAACTCTGTTTTGCTTTAACCAGACTGGCCAGTATGGTGTAGGCCTATAGCATAGAACGAATATGCACATATTACGAATATATTAAGATTTTTATATATTGACGAATATTAAAACTTGCCAACGAAAATTAAGACTACTAATTTTTTTAGTTCTTTTAATTCCTAATTCTTCCAAATCCGGGATTAATTTTTTTAATCATTGCCAAAAATGTGCATAAGAACAGTTACATATTACAGTTACTCAACCAAGTACAGACCTATATGGTGGGCAAAATCATACTTGACATTCTATTGAGCGGCGTAGGTATTTGGCGCCAATAGGCTTACCAGCAATTTGAAACTGACAGACAGACAGAGAGACACAGAGAGAGAGAGAGAGAGAGAGAGAGAGAGAGAGAGAGAGAGAGAGAGAGAGAGAGAGATTTGGGTAGGAACTGGGAAGCCTAAGCTTCTAAGTAGCTAAGCACTAAGTATAGAGCCGCAAAACAACCGCACATGTTCTTAATTAGTAGTCTTATATTTGTAGACAAAGCAAAAACAGTGACGTCATCAACGAATATTTACGAATATTTACGAATATTAAAAATACCCTGATATTTACGAATATTAAAGCCTGAAGTCACGAATTCTCGTTCTATGGTGTATAGTGGCATAGAAGAACCGTCCCTGAATCTCGTCAGGTGATGAACACAATCAAGAAAAAGAAGAAACGAATGAAGATGACTTAACTGATGAAGTGCATGCGTCTTTTTGAATTCTGAAAAGGATACTCATTTTCAACTTTATCATCTGTGTTTTTCAACTTTTCATGCACCGAGTTTTGATATAAAGAATTTTCCCGTGCCAACAATTCAAAACTTTGCCCCCTTAAAAATGGTTGGACCCCTCTTAAAAAAATTCCTGCGGACGCCCATGACATCACGCATGTATGCAGAGACATGGACGAATTTAGGAAGCCGCCCTAAATCAGCCGAGCGCATGACCCGATCATGTCGTCCCCGGACCTCAAGGGGAGGCCGACAAGTATCGAGCAACAATGGTCAATTCGACTAATGACGAAGGCGTGGACAAGGACCATGACCAAGAGAGCGAGCGGGAAACCACTCGGAGTTGGCGAAGCTTCGACAGACTAGGTTCACATGTTGAGAATGGCTAAGTTCGCGGTCAAGGGTGACACCCAGCCTCAGACCCAGGTCACGGACCGTGAGAGAAAAGGTTATCGTATCTGAGGGAAGATTTGAGCAAGCTGGGGCAGATCAATACCCTCAAGATGTCGACGGCCACCCAGCCAAATCAACTGTCTTTAGAAGGATTTAAGAGAGGCCTATTAGAGGCCATGGCATGCTGACCGATCCAAGAGGAAAGGGAATCCACAGTCAGGCACATCCGACTCACAGCATGCAGCTTGCTAACTTGTTAACTGCGGCATGCGGTCGACTCTTTTGTATTTAAGCACTGATCTTAAAATATGAAAACTATAGTTGATGATGAAAGTGACGGTGTTGAGAAACTACGAGAAGATCGATCATCTTAATCAGTGCGATTCTCCTTACATATTTTATTTTAGTTACAGTTACAGTTATAGTTAATGGTTTTTTATTTTAGTTATAGTTACAGTCAGGGGCGCAACCACGGTCCAGAAGTTGGGAGGGACCTACTAGAATGTCTGAGTGGGGGGAGGTGGTATTGCGAGCGCCGAAGGCGCGAAGCTGCGATTGCCGAAGGCAAGAAGCTCCTAACGACTAGGGGGTATGGGGGAGCGTCGTAAGCTTCCCCATCGGGGTCTGGGGCTCCGCCCCAGAAGCCGACGCAATTTTGAGCATATGATGCCAAATGGAGTACATTTTGGGCTTTAATTTACCTCAAATTTTTCACCGATGATTTCGATATAAAAGTACCTAAACCATCTAGATCTGTGAAAAATGTTACTTTATTATATATATGAATAAACTGGACGTGACAAGGGTTTAAGAGAATTGATCGGAAAAGAGTAGAATAAGCTCTAGAACAGTGTTTGTCAAAACTAGGAAAATCGGCAGGGAGGAAGCCTGAACGAGTCAAATTTCTCAAAATACCGTTAAGGCGTTTACGTTCCCCTACAGTGGCAAATCCCCACCAAACAGAGGAGGCATAAAGTATCCGTGCGAGGGTAGTAGCCCTAACAACGTCAAAGACACGTTGACCGTGCACGGCTACCGTGGGCGACCAAAACACGTAGCCGAACATGGATTTTCGGGCTTTGCAGCATATTTTGTCCATGTGTGCCCCAAAGCCAATCCCATCAGAGATGGTGACACCCAAAATAACCATCTCCTGGACCCACTCGATGCCAGAGATGAGAGGAGGGAGGGCAATAGGTTTGGACCTCGGTCGTTTGACAACCATTTCTCTGGTCTTAGCATGGTTTAATTTAAGATTCCTAATGGATGCCCACTTAGAGATATGGTCAAGTTCAGAAAGAGTGCTGTCAATGCAGGGAGCAGGGACCAGCACGTAGCTATCGTCGGCATATTTAGGCTAGTGAGACGGTTTTCACTGTATTTAGGTTTAATGCTAGAAATGGCTATGACAAAATCAGCAGGTCCAAGGCCAGAGCCTTGTACTATATAGGCCCTACTGGCATTAATGGTACAGAGGGGAGAGATCGCGGAAGGCAAGAAGCTCCTAACGACTATAGGGGTATGGGGGAGCGTCATAAGTTCCCCCACCGGGGTGTGCCCAGAAGCCGACGCAATTTTGAGCATTTGATACCAAATGGAGTGCATTTTGGGCTCTTGTTTGCCTCACAATTTTCAAAAGTTGGGGGGACGGTCCCAAGCTGTTCGAAAGTTGGGGGGACGCGTCCCACAGGTCCCATAGGGTGGTTGCGCCTATGGGTATACAGTTATAGTTAGTATTATTTTTTCGTTATGGTTATAGTTACTGGATTTTTATTTTAGTTAGCCTAGTATAGTTATAGTTACAATAAGGCTACATGAAATCGCCTATAGTCGCAGCAGGTGCGTTTTAAGACGCGTTACACAAATTTTGCTTAGAGCTTCGAAAGGCTTTGAAGAAATTAGAATGAAGATGCTAAAAATTCATCAGTTCTGATGATGAGGAGTAGGCTAGTCATTCCAGAGTGATCTGCTACCCTATTTTTTAATTATTGTTTCGTTTTGAAAAATGAGAAATAAATTACCCTTGCGATAATATTTGTAAAAGCTGTAACAGCACTTAACCTTTTAAATGTATTATTCCCATTTGAGGCGATCGATCTCCTTGGTCGATCGCCTAGCAAAGGTCTGGTCGCTCGGTAGACCGATCGCGCTCGATGACTTAAGACTTCAAGAGGAACCTGGAGCCCATAGGCGCAACCACCCTATGGGACCCGTGGGACGCGTCCCCCAACTTTCGAACTGGTTGGGACGTTCCCCTGAAACTTTGGAAACTTCTGAGGTAAACAAGAGCCCAAAATGCACTCCATTTGATATCAAATGCTCAAAATTGCGTCGGCTTCTGGGGCAATTCCCCCCACTCAGACATTCTAGTAGGTTCCTCCCAACTTCTGGACCGTGGTTGCGCCCATGCTGGAGTCAGACCATTATTTTATTTATCTAGTTAACATTTCTTGTGAAAGTTCAGGCTAGGATCGATACAACATTGCATCGACAAGCAGAGGAGCTTATCGACGGTTAATAAGTGTTGAGTATACTGTAGCAGTTAATGGACAACCGTATAGTATGCAGCTATACGAATACGATACACAAAATACGCTGTACACAAAGGTTCTGAGGTCGACCGCGCATCGATCGCCTACTCAATCCAGCGCGATCGATTTTCAAATCGCCTTCAATTTTGAAATGATAAGCTCTGATTATTCCTCGGTGTCGTAGTATGAAATATTTCATCAGCAGCACGGCTGTTTTCGGCATACGGACGATTGGTCACAGGACGATCGGTCACAGGACGATCGGTCATAGGACTATCGCTCATAATTTTTATGGGCGATTGGTCATACGGCCTATCGGTCGTCCTATGACCGATCATCCTTTTATCCAATACATGACAGATAGAAATATTTCTATATAATGACACCTAGACAGAAAGAGAGACGTTGTTACGCCCGCACAAATCACCAAACACATTGAAAACACAGCCATTGCCACAGTTGAGTCTGTTACTCTTACTGCATACTAATATCTCATCGGTTTGATTTTCTTCGCCGAGTTCCCTTCTATACACCTCTTCCTATCACCTTCTGCAGCGCAGACTTCTTTGTATGACCTAGGTGGATTGTGATACTTGAGATGATTGAGGACTATGGCTCATAGGACTATCGCTCATAGGACTTAGTCATGTTTTTACTGGCTGTGAGTCGGCTCCATAACTTTCCCTCGTTAACACCAATAACGCTGATGATACACGAACTTTTATTTGTGACTGATTCGTACTTGAAATGACTACAGAATAGGACTTAAATATGCCGATGACAGTCATTTGATGATACCATCATCTAATGCTGACGCAGTACTGTTGTTGAACTGGACCACGTGGGTAAATGGGCAGAGACATGTAACCTTAAACTGAATCAGAATAAGACTTATGAGATGCTTATTAACCCTAGGGCTACCAAGCTTTTTTTGTAACACGGACTACCAAGGGGGGGTGGTTACCACCCCCTGGATTTCGTGTTTGGTTTCACATATCATAACTTGTAATATAGCAATGGATTCAGCATTCATTTCTGCACAGAATGGTATATTTAGTTGTACATTATGTGAATGCACCTCGAAATTACATCACTTTTAACAACGGAACCCATTAAATAGCAATATTGTATATTATTGCGTACATTTTGTACTTTTTGGATAAACAAATATAAGATTATGTGTGTTTTGAAACTAATCTATGTATAAAAGATACACAAAATCATCCCTACACATGTTTATATAGTATAAATGTACATCCATACATATATATCCATACATATATATCGGTTTACGTTGTAATGCTGTATTCGGCCATTTTCACACAGATTACGCGTATTATTATTTATTTTGATCACTTCCGGTATTCAAAAGACAAAGATGTAGGTATGTAAATGAAGCCCTTCATTCCCTCTAAAGAATGGTGTCTTTGTTTCTCTTCCAGGGAGACAAATGAATACGCTACAGACAAAAAACAAAGGGGGAGTCCTTCCATTCAGCCATTTTTCACGCATATTACGCGTATTATTATTTATTTTGAGCACTTCCGGTTGCCTCAGGTCAACTCAGTGACCATAGAAATGTAGCCCCACATTCCTCTATAGAATGGTATAATTTGTGTCTCTTAATATTAAATGACGGATAAGATATAGTCGAAAATCTAGGGGGTGGTATCCACCCCTCTGGTGCCTCGGGTATATTGGGTATAACTTTTGAACGGTGTGAGATATCATCTCACGTTTTACCTCAAAACGTGTGTAAATGAACCCCTACAGCTACCTAAAAGGTCAAATTTTTATTCCATACGGAAAAAGTTTGAGATGAAAAAAACCTAGGGGGGGTGGCAACCACCCCCCCCCCTTGGTAGCCCGAGGGTTAAGTTATTAGGCGGGGTGGGGCAGTGGGTGGCTCCCTCTGTCATACCAGGGGTATCTAGAGTAGATAAATTGACTGTCTTAGGAGTAACACTAACGGAAACCCTTAATTTTGAAGCGCATATAAGTCAGGTAAGTTGCAAGACAGTCCATGTATGCATTGCGCATTTAAAATGCTCATGGCCTCAAGGGCCCAAACCTTTTTGATGTGGCTTGTGAGTCGTGGCACGATTGCTATATGCTAGCCCAGCATGGTGGGGTTTTGCACGTCAGCAAGATAAAAACAGGCTCCAAATCTCCAATCCATCATAAGTAGGATGATCCGGCGAGGGTATACCTCCTCGTTGACAACCCAACCTTTGACCAATGACCAGCTCTGTGACAATGCTGATACTGGTCTCTTCACAGCTGTTGTAAACAACCCGGGGCATGTTTTACATAAGTTGCTTCCACCAAGGAAATCAACTACCTGCGCCCTTCGCCCACGGTCTTATGACAGGGTCTTGCCTGTATCGACACTAATAATATTATTGTCGATAGAGGCACGAGTCGCACGACTCTGTCATAAGACGTATGTAAGTATATAAATATATTCTTTATTAAACCGGTTGCAGAAGAGCCCCACCCCGGCGTACAAACATCATAGGACAAACACAAAATCAATAGGAAATCAGCATTCTTCCTATAAACATTTACAGGAAGAATGCTGTTTTCCTATTGATATTGACTACCGTTCAAGATTACTACGACTACTAACCTGGCGAATTTGCGCTAGTCAACCTGGGTGGCAATCGTTATATAAACGCTTACAAAATAGCTAAATTTAATCAAATGCGCCACTACTACTACTGGGTAAATTCACAATTCAAAACACGGGGCAAACATAGGCTATTAGTTGTAGCGCATTTTCACGTTCTCGTGTTTGTCGATATTGTACTTTTTTATTTTTTTCTATTAACGAAAATAACGATGAATTTTCGTTAGTGTTATTTTCGTTATAGCTATAGTTAATGATTTTTTTTTAGTTATTGTTATAGTTATCGTTAACGAAATCATTTTATTTTCGTTAACGAACATTTTCTTTACCGTTATCGTTAACAAGAATCACACTGGTCTTATTGTAGGCCAATAGGCCTATGTAGGCCTACACTGCAATAGATGACTTGAGAATAAGTCATCAACTGATGAACTTCGATTAATCAGACGGCGGCCAGTCATCCCGTTCCAATTTAAGACAGTTCTTAAGCATGTGTCTTCGTCATTAGGCCTATTATCATCGTCATCCATTACAAATCAACAGACGTCGTCGTCATCATCATTGTTATCATCCACCACAACCAACAAAGTATTGCGACTGCAGCAGCTGCTCTCACCGAGTTTTCAGAACACCGCTCGAACGCAGTCAGAATTTAATCTGACATTTAATTAATTATTTTGATTTTAAGACCATTTTATAGGCCTAAATTTTATATGTAGGCCTACAGTATATCCTATAGTACAGGCCTAATGCAGTTAAAATAGTTAATAGATTAACCAAAGTCCTGTACGTCATAATAATAATGTCCAATAATTAAGGACTGATATATAACAACAGTAGGGCGTATTGAAGAAAAGCAGTTCCTTGTTGAGTGTGATCAAACCTTGATGCAGAGATCGGGTGACGCCGGATTTTGTCCTATACCGATTCGGCAAAAAATGCCAATCGGTCACACCAGGTCCTATAGTTAATTCCTTATGCTATAGCTCCGAGAGGCAGCCATGGCTATGAAGTTTTAGCGACGTTATTGGCATATGATGGGTCGGTAAAGTCTCATATATACACACACACACACAGAGAGGCTTACTAAACCTGGTTATTTGTGCAGCAAATGTTGCAGCTGAAAAGCATCACCTGATCAGAAATTAAACCACAGATACGTTTCTTAAAATTACTTTGCATGCTTTGTCGTTAAACGTCTATTGACGTTTTTGCATAGGCTTTTAGGTCTAGGCTCCTATAGTTATTGGCGAGTAGGCCCCCTAATCCCAGCTCTCTGATATTACAATTGTATTTACCTCAATACAAAGTAAGACATTCGATGATTTCGAAGCATTTGCAATAATGATAATAATAATACATTAACTGTCCTAATCATATAGGCCTACTTAACTTCACTTATAAATTATGTTTACTGCTTGAAATGTCTTGTCCAGAGTTCGTCTGCCTTCCCGAAAACACGAGATATAGATTTTACCGTTTTATTAAGCTACTTATTTATTAATCGGTGTCTAAATGCTCCAGTTCCGATTACTAGCTGGTTAGCTGCAGGGGACGGAACGACGCTTTAATTATTTGGTCTGAAAACACAAGATCAGATTGCGTGTCTTCTCTTATATTAACCGTCGATTCCGTCGAATGTTGTTTCTGAAGGAAGACGAAGAATTTTAAGAACCTGATACCTTCCGGATGCCAAGAAAAACCTACAGCACAACCACGAATAATTAATTAATTGCACTTCTCAATTAATTACAGTATACGCCAACTGTAAAGAGCATGCAAAAACAAAAGTCTTCTTCAGTCTTTTGGGGGCATGCTCTTGTCGGTCTATAGTGTCTACATGATTAGAAGGCTCTCCTGTGTTCCGTAACAACTTACAAGACAGAATACGCTCAGTCAGCGTTTCTAGAGTGTGGCAGAGGCTGCAGGTGCTATATGACCTCTCTCCGTTCCTGCATGGTGGTCTGGGTCTTGGTCCTTTCCCATTTAAAATCCAGACCAAAGGCCTCGATGCATGAGAATCTCTGCTGACCATCATGCTTCACTATCGCACCGCATTGTGTGTGGTTCACATAACGCAGTTTTCCATGGCAAGCCGACTGCAGCTGTTCTTAACACCTCAATTGACATCCGTAACAACGCCGTTAATTGTGGCGGGATTCTATGAAGCATGCAGTCTCATGAATGTACAATTAAGGGGTCGTCCATTAATTATGTCAACAAATTTTAGGCCATTTTTGACCCCCTCCCCCCTTGTCAACAACTGTCAAACATTGACGGACCCCCTAAAAATTATGTCAACAATCCCAGAACCCTCCCCCATAAAAAAGAAACAAAATGGCTCAATACATGTAGAATCATTTTATCAAATTGTTTTACACTAAGAAATGCAATCTCGAATTTCAAAATATATGAGTTTAGTTTATTACCAGCTTTTTAGCAGTATTAAACATTAAGCACTTTATACATTTTTAGCATTACTTAATGTTTTCGCTACCATTTTGAAGGGTCTGTGTTGATTCATTGGAAAAAAATTTGTTGACGTCAACTTTTACCGAACCCCCCTCCCCCCTTGTCAACAACTGTCAAACTTTTCCAAACCCCTCCCCTATTTTGTTGACATAATTAATGGATGACCCCTAAGGCGTTTAACAATCGGGTTTTATCCGCAGGTCCGCAATTGCTATTTCTGATGTGCCATTTCCATAGGTTAAAGGCAGTTTAATGCGATTCTTTCGGGGAATATCAGGAAGGCGAAAACTTGGTAACGAAGTCCTTGAAATTTGAAACCAAGAGAGCAGCCCATGAAATTATATATATATTATAATATATATATATATAAAACTTAAAAGGTTTCCAATTTTCATTGTATTGCTCTAAATATAGAACGAAAGTAACAATTCTTACGATAAAAGATCTGTTTTTAATACAGTTTTTAGTGTTCACTCTAGCCAGCTAAGATTGCTACTGTTACCTGTACAGTAGGGCTGCCAGAACTGCCCCGGAGAACGGTCCAACCCAGTAGACGTAATGGTAAGTCCATGGGTCAAGTGAAAGGTCACTGATGACGACAGCTGGTCCGAAACTGCGAGCCGGATTCATCGAGCCACCTGTTAAGTTGCCTCTACACATGAACAACGACACGTCATCTTAGTCTGTCGTCAAAAGCAGCAGAAGTGACGTCATCTTGTTCCCAGGGCCCGTTTATGTCTCAAGCAGCGCCGAGCCTTCTCGGCTATTGGGCCCTCAACCTGGAATGGGCTCCCACTTGGGAGCTGCGCTTGATGCCTCGCAGCAATATGCCTGCTTTTTGCCGCCTTCTCAAGTCTTTTCTGTTTAGCCGTGGTTGGGCTGGGAGCGCCTCTGAGTAGGTTCCTTTAAGGGACGCTATATAAATTCTCGGAATGAATGAATGAATGCGTTATTGCCGATGTCTTCAAATTGTCATTGTTGTCATCATCGTCGCATGCGCATAGTCTCTGTCACCCCTACCACCGTCTTTACTACTTCGACCATAAAACCTCGTCTCATGCATGTCAGAAGAATTACAGCAAGAGCTTCTAATGTCCATGTAATGTGTAGTTGTGTACCCGTCGATATATATAGAGACTGAAGAGAGGAAATGCTGACCCGAAGGCAATGTCGGCGAAGACGGTCAGTCCGATGGCGAGAGGAGCGAACGGACTTTGGCGATCAACGGCCATCATAAGGACGGTCTGGCAGAGCATAAACGTCATGATGACCTCGAGCAACATACCCTGGAACTCCGACATACCAAGGCTGATGTGATGAGTTCCTCCGGCGATTGACATGTACACCGTTTCGTTGGAATGCGGCGCCACAGGAAATGACAGGATCGCCTGCTTGGCATTTAGACAGCACATACTGTACAACTTCATTACTAATATCATCGTTGGCAATCTTATGGTTAGGCCTACATCACATCACACGACACCACCACCACCACCACGACGACCACCACGACGACGACCACCACCACCACCACGACGACCACCACGACGACCACCACGACCACCACCACCACCACGACGACCACCACGACGACCACCACCACCACCATCACGACGACGACGACCACCACCACCACGACCACCACCACCACCACCACCACCACGACGACCACCACAACGACCACCACCACCACCACCACGATGACCACCACGACGACCACCACCACCACGACGACGACGACGACCACCACCACCACGACGACCACCACCACCACCACCACGACGACCACCACGACGACCACCACCACCACGACGACCACCACGACGACCACCACCACCACCACGACGACCACCACGACGACGACGACCACCACCACCACCACCACGACGACCACCACGACGACCACCACCACCACGACGACCACCACGACGACGACGACGACGACCACCACCACCACCACAATAATCGTCGTCCTCGTCGTCGTCGTCGTCCTCGTCGTCGTCCTCCTCGTCGTCCTCCTCGTCCTCGTCGTCCTCGTCCTCGTCGTCCTCGTCCTCGTCCTCGTCCTCCTCGTCGTCGTCGTCGTCGTCGTCGTCATAATCATCATCAGCATCATCATCATCATCATCATCATCATCATCATCATCATCATAATCATAATCATAATCATAATCATAATCATAAGCATAAGCATAAGCATAGCATAGCATAGCATATCATCATCATAATCATAATCATAATCATAATCATAATCATATCATATATCATATCATATTATATAATGAAATTAGAGGGCTTAGGCCAGTGCATATTTTAACTGTATAACTACTGGGACAAATGTCCCAGTAGTTTTAGGATTTGTCCCAGTAGTTTTGGTCATATGTTCCAGGTAATTTACTTTCAGTGTTAGTTTCCAATAACATTGAAAGTAGAGTATACATAGGGCCTATAGCAGACTTTGTCCCAGTAGTACAAATCCGTTAAAATATGCACTGGCTTAGGCAGATACTAAGGGTTTCCTGGACGGCGAGGAGAACAAACGAATGGGTGTTAGAGCAAATTGGCATAGAACGACAACTATTAAGTACCATCAAAACAAGAAAGTTGAGATATTTTGGTCACATTATGAGAAAAAGGGAGACTGCCTGGAAAAAAGAAATAATGCAGGGCACAACAGCGGGAACGAGAGCACGTGGAAGATCAAGAACTACTTGTACTTGGATTAAAAATATAAGATCTTGCAATGGACGGGTTTAACGTATCAATTGATGAAAGCAACGGAGGACAGAGTCATCTGGAAGCAGACAGTTCATGGTGCGGCCAATCTTCGGATCGAAGATGGCTAAAGACAAGACAAGACATTATACACTATAGTTGGCAATCTACAGTCATTTTTTTTATCTATAGCTATACTGTATATCTATAGTTATAGTTATAGTTATCTATAGTTACTATAGATCAGTATTTCAAAAGTTACATGTAAAAAGGTCACTGAATAATTCCGAAGGAAACAATAATATAACATTTGGATGATCCTCAAGAGGCGCTATATAAGCACATAGGTCTAAATACATGGCTGCATTCCACAATCTCTTCTCCTTAGTCCTATACAGTCACGTGTATACTCTCAAAGCAGAAATAAGGCATATCGATCAGCTTGCGGAAAACTATAGCAGACTCAAGGTTATGAAAATATCTCCAGTTTTGAACATGACAACAGCTCTGCCTGATAAAGCCATTCGTTCGTTCGTTCATTCATTCAAGCAATCATTCATTCATTCATTCATTCATTCATTCGAGTACTTATATAGCAACGCTTCAAGGAAACTACTCAGAGGTGCTCCAGACTCCAGCACGGTCAAAAAAGAACAGTCTTCAAGCGCTCATAGAATGTGTCAGAGAGTGATCTATAGGGCATTCTAGGGAACAGGCGCAACTCAAGAGGGAGGCCGTTCCGTATACCGCCGGGCCTACCACAGTAAAAGCACGACTTCGCATTATAGAGGTACGGGCAAACGGGACTGAGAGCACCACCTCCCGCTAAGCATAGGGAGCGACTACTCCGAGCACCCGACACAGGCCGACAAAGGTCAAATAGGTAAGTTGGAGCGAGGCCTAGCTGGCATCTCCATACCAAGAAGGCGACTCTGTACTCCATACGCTGACGGACAGGGAGCCAGCGCAGGACCTCCAGTATGTAAGCTTAATTTGACACATGACTAAATTTCGGTTTTTGGCCGATAAGTCGCGCTGCAGAGCGTAGAATACGGTCAAGGCAGGCCAGCCGTCCAGATGGTAAACCAGAATAAAGGGATAGGCAATAGTCGAGGCGAGCTGAGACGAAAGCACGCACAAGTGTAGTTGCAGCGCCAGTTGTCAGAGAGCGATCGACAGTGCAAAGCTGGCGCAATTGATAGAAGCAGTCGCGACTGAGGCGATGGAGGTGAGGTGCAAAAGTTAGTTCCTGATCCAATAGGATTACAAGGTCTCGGACCAAGGTACAGAAAGTAAAGCTAGGAAATGCAGTAGAGAGGTCAATCAGGTTAAGCTTAGCCAGCTGCTACCTGAAGCCCAGCCACATGAATTTCGTCTTTGCAGGGTTTAGGCAGAGACGGTATGATCATGACGCCTCTAGCGCAGTCCCTGTCTGACCCATAGCCCTGACAGTAGAGGCTGAGTTAGACTCAACGAAGTCTCCGCTGGTATCTGACGTTGGCAGTGGCGTGACGCCGTGACTATACTAGGGTTGGTGTCACCAGTGTGGTAACTCACGGTGTCACACCATGGACCTTCTCCCTTAGCAGACCATACAGAATCCTTAGTAATTTTTTTGTACTAATATTACTCGTAAAGAGTCGTAAATTGTAATTTCAGTATAAAACAGAATGTAATGGTAGCCTAATAGTAGAGACATAAATAACTAGCCCTAGCACAATTGAAATTACAAATTATTATTTTTTATTATTTTTTATTTTAATCATCTACAATCAGATGAGCAGTTGCATAATTAAATAAAGCACATGCTTGCAGCACGTGCAGACGAAAGTTACGAAACCAAATGATTAATGACGGCACTGACCGGAGCGCATTAGACGTTTTAAAAAAGTAGCCTAAATTAGCATAGCGTTTCGGCTTTAGGTAAGTTGATACAGTAGGCCTACAAGAAAGCTGGGCTTACGAAAAATGTTTTGTTGTTATATGTTATTGTTTATTTAATAAAATAATTTATTTCTGCTGAAACTGCACATATTTTTTAGATAGTCATTTTGTCATTTCGGTGTCTCACCCCTCTGAAGGTGTCATCCGGTGCGGCCCGCACCCCTCGTACCACCCCTCAGTGACGCCACAGGACGTTGGTCGTATGAAATACGTGTAAACGACCGTTGACTGCATCTCAGCTTCATTCCATTCAAGCAATTATAACACCCAGAGTGCGACCGTACGTTACCTACCGGAATAACGTACGTGTAGCCTACCGTAGCCTACGTATGTTATAGAAAAAATGACCATGTCCCGTATAGGTACAGTCGCACCTTGATAACACATAAGTGTAACGCCCGAGAAAGTAACGCATCGTATGGAAGATTGGAAGGAAATCGAAACCAAAAAGAACAGTTTTAGGGTGAGAAAATAACATAGGAGAGAAGGTCTTAGGAAAGAGACGAAGCTCCATGCAGAGCAGAGGGAGGCATTCCAGGTCGAAGAACCACCGCCGAGAAAGCGCGGTTCTGCATAGTGGAGGTTCGGGCAAAAGGGACATTTGAAGTAGGAAACCCTGTTCAGGTGAGAGCCTTGAGAGGAGAGAGCCGAGAGCCCCTAGCAACAGATCTCGCGAAGATAGGCAGGATCGAGGCCCAATAGGCAGCGACAGACTAGAGCACCTGTACGCAATCCGCTGCTCATAGTGGAGCCAGGTCAGCATATAGGCTATACTTGCACAAAACACGAGGAAATCACTGAACTAGGCACACGGCCAAAAACAAAGAGGTCTGTCAATCACAACAAGCTTAATGATAATCACTGCTGCATGCTGGCTTCAGGAACTGATGATTATTATTTTTGACTAGAATCTAGATATTTCCTGTCCTAAGACAGTAAAATTAATTCGATGAGGATATCAACCCGCGGGCCTGATGTTGGACGGCAGGGCAATAGAGTGCGATAGCAGCGCCACCTTCCAAAATTAAATGAGTCTAGTTCATAGCATAAAGACATAAAAATTTTCGCAGCGCCACCTATGGAAAGGAAATGAGCTTAATTAGCGTTACATAGAAAGTTGACTTCACTACTTCACTCCTTCTATTATATAATAAAGAGTAGCAATCAACCTATTTGCCCACTTTGCAATCAAAGTTTAGCCTCTTCTAATTGAAGTGTCTTCTTCCTGTGGTGTGCCTCTTCTAGAAGAGAGATCCATTGATTGCAGAAGAGATCTCCTTTTAACAGAATCTGATGCTTTAAAAGAAGTGTAAATTCTATGACAAACACATGACACACAGTCATCCTCCACTGGGGTGTGACTGTGTCTATTGATATGGGCCTATCCGATAGTCGCCGTATTGTATTTCCACAGCCCCCCGCCAGAGGGCAGGCTGCGGAGTCCACACACTGACTACGCCCATCCAACCTTTGTCGGGTATAGGGGCCTATAGCCTGTGCGGTTCGTTGCAGGCCTTACGTAAGACCCTACGCGAGCAAGTCCGAACCGACCCACAAGCGATTATCTATCATCTAGAGATAGTATTCTGTCACCTATAGCCTAATCCATATATATTGTAGCGATCAATTCGTATTTATTTATGTTTATGCGAATTTAATGATTGTTGATTTCGAGTTGAATGCACATATCTTTGGTTTTAGGCCTAATTATGTAATGTCAAGCATAAATGACTAGACCAGCATCGTAATGCATAATAATAATGCTAGGTTATGAGGACGACTGCTTGCTGCGTATTGGGTCATGCATGGAGAGCAGAGGCTCAGCTAAAGAAATATGAATTAACGGTCGGCGTCTGGTCGTTTGGTTCTTAGCATGCAGACGACTTTCTGAAGGCGCGAGATGACCGTCCTCAGGTTATCCGTCTAACGAGTTGGACGCTCCCGTGGGAAGAACGATTCGTAGGCCTACAGGCCTATAACTCCAAGACGAATCATAGGCCTAGTTAGCTGCTGAAACGTTCTTATGGAGTAACTTCGTTGAGCAGTGAAGTACGTCGTACGAAGCTTAAATTTTCTTAAGTCGGCTCTTATGAAGTCAGCCTATAGCGATAACTGCTACTGTAGGATGTGTACAGAGAGCGCGTATACACAGACATAAGACGAATCGAATTCACCCCTATATGTCTATCTGTCGACTGTGAATGTAACGTAAGTATAGGCTACGGTCAGAAGATCTTACCCTCGTCAGAGCAGCTCCAACCATGGATCCGATCAGTTGACAGACGACATAGAGGAATGCCGTAATGTAACGTAACGAACTTCCGATAAGCACAGCTAATGTAACGGCAGGATTGATATGCGCACCGCTGTAAAGCAAGACACATAGACATATAATTATGTAGTGCCAATCTGAATGCGAGAATTCGGAGTGATGCGCCAAAGAAATCAATACCAGACTAATTAAATAAAAATGATCAAAGGTTCTACTCAGAGTCTTGAAAGTCCTAATACATTGTACTCCACCATTATAATAATATCTAATGGAAACATCGGCTGCCTCTGAGAAAAACTTTGTTCAAACTTGTAGATTTTCTCGAGGTCTAAAGTTAGGCTAGTGCTACCTAGGCTATACTTGCAACTGCGCAGGGCTTTTTTAAGGAAATTTTAGAACTGCACAACCTCTTCTCTCTTTTTCAAAAACCAATGGTAAATTTGTCCAAATTGGATGACAATGACCTTTTTAGCAATTTTTCACTGCACAAAAATGCTTTTACAGTTGCACAAATTGATTTAGAACTGCATATTTTGTGTAGAACTGCACGCTAAAAAAGCCCTGCAACTGCGATGTTGGATGCTCTCTACAAGTTCTGTCACCAGAACACCCCAAAATCATCATATCACTCCCGTCCTTAAATCACTCCTCCGGTTGAAAATCCCTGAGTGCATCATGCGCCTCAAAGTCCGATCCCTAACCTATAACTCCATACAATACTCCCAGTCCATGTACCTCGCGAAATCTTCACCATCCAGTCACCTCGCTCTACCCTACGGTCCCTACCACCCTCCTATCTTGCTACCATAATCCATCCAATCCTCTGCCTTCAAAGCTTTTCTCGTCCTCAACGAAACCCGCCTTAGCAGCTGCTCTGCCTCCTTTCTCTGGCAACCGGACTTGCATCTCCACTGGACAACCCTTCTGACACGACGCAGCGCTCGTGAATAAGCTGCATGGTGCCACTGCATGCGCTATAGCAGCACTTTATAGTTCATGGTTTACGATAACGTCCATCTTTCCGTCTTTCCTCCTCTGAATTCCGCTAAGGCCTAAATAAATACGGCTATTTGGAAGATGCTACAGAATGAGGGAGTGACTGTACCTGATGTTTCCAAAGCAGAAAACCATCAGCGCAATGACAATTCCGTGGACGAATGCAACGAGCAATCCATTTCCTGTCTGAACGGAAAGAGTCCCAGCGCAGACAAAGATGGCCGTCGTCAGAAATTCAGCCACACAAGGCTTAACGAACCGAATGAAGAGATTTGCCTCTGCAAGTGCACGCGGCGGGTTCGGTTTCTGAAGAAGCGGCTGCTCTTCTCCGCTCTCTGAAAAGAAACGGACGATCTAAACAGTTTATCCAACTATGACCAATATGCAAGGTCATTTTTGCAGATATAGCCACAACAAACCGCAGATTTCATAATTAATGAGATTCAAAGAAATAGAGCGCGCTATAAAAGGCGTTTCTCTTCTACTCGGTTATTTAAAAACCCCACTATTTGTATTCTGATAGACTGTGATAGTGCCACTCCCAATCCTCAATAAAAGAGAAAGGTGACGATAATCATCTTTGTTATCACATAGTGTCGTTAGACAGTAACTAACGATGCACAAGAGGATTGTCATCAACCCTGCTTCCATCGCAGCGCTGCAGGTGCATTTCCGGTCCAATGTCAGAGTTCAGATGGCTCCAATACACAATACATTACAATACAATACATCTGAACTCTGACATTGGACCGGAAATGCACCTGCAGCGCTGCGATGGAAGCAGGGTTGATGACAATCCTCTTGTGCATCGTTTGGCACTATGCGAATGACGCTATAGAAGTCAAAGATCAGTGGAGCACGAATCTAGGACCGTGCTTCTCAAACTTTCTGATGTTGAGCACCGGTAATAGTCTTGCCAGCCTTACTACGGCCCGGCTTTTCAACATCAGCTTACATAATATTATGACATGTAATATAAAAAAATTTTGATTTCATAATTATGTCAATTGTCGCTTTTATTACAACAGTTATATATATTTTTTTACTGTATATCCTTAGAACGGCATATTATTGCATTGTTTATTATACAAGAACACTGTGCCGTGTTCTAATTTTTTATGTTTTAGACCTACGTACATTGTATACGTATTGTTTAATATTGTATTTGAGAATTTTGAGTACGATCAAATCTGTGATTCCCGTTGTCATTCATTGGCCCTACGACCAATCACTCGCGGAACGGTACCAGACCGCGGACCACAGTTTGAGGAGCGCCGATCTATAGGGCGAATCTGGGCGATACAAAGCCGTGTCTGCATGGGACGGGAACGAAGCCCTGTGATGGTACCTATACTTTATATGCGCCATGACGACACTCCTTTTCTGGATTGGAAAATACATGTACATACCGAGGACCTTATGCCACGTGCAGCAGTATTATAAGCGAAATGTTAGTAGCATAGTGCAGCACTCAAGGTCATAGTTCGTGGCGATGGACATCCATTAGAGAGGCGACAGCTGCTTACACACCTGTACAGACTTCAGATGTACGTACATGTACACTATATAAATTATGGTCTCCCGGAGAGATCTCAGATGAAGAGTACACCCGACCACACCATTTCGTTAACATGCATGGGCACATTTAGTCTCAAACTTACGCTGTTAGGCTACTCACTTAATGACGTAAAAGAATGGATGGCTGAGTTGGCACCAGATAGGTGGTATCATATTATGGTCATCTATTAAATTACTAACCGAGCTCGGCATTGCTTAAATTCATTGCTCCTGCCATCGACGTGTCAACAGCACCAAGATGCCACCCATGCACAGCTAAACTGTGGCATGCAGACCAGGCACGTAGCGAGACTTAAATTCAAGAGGAGGCAACTTCACATAGGGCCTACCATTGGCAAAATACTGGTCATTGGGGTCATTAGTCAATGAAGTTCCAGTATACAAAAAAGCAAGAGGAGGTGCCTCAATGTAGCTACGCCTATGATGCAGACAGAATAGAATTACACAAGGAACATTATTGCCATGTCATCTGCATAACAGAGAATGTTCTTGAATCGAATTCCGTGCACTTGCGCTGAATGAGAAAGACGCCAGTGGTGTCAAGACAGAACTGCATCGTACAAATTCCGTAGGCTATTTATTGGCTGATGTCAAACCCGACATAAATAGATAGTCAAAATGCTATTGAGAACACGACTAAGCGTCGATATAACTGGTAGGTATAACCCACACAGTATACTGCATTCCATAATTATAACTGTATGCTTATTAAACCAACCAACCATATTTGTCCTGAAGGCAAATCATTATAACTGTATGCAAATCATTCATTCATCCGTTCACCCCTCCATCCGCCCGTCCATCCATCTACCCATTCACACTGTTCTCCTATCATACAATATAACCGATCATAATCGGAGAAGAAAATGTGCGGACTTTATATCGAATTGGCCTATTGGTTAAGTGAATAGATAATAATGCGAATACTTAACCTACTTATAAGCATATATATTCATTTGCATATATGTCTGTGCGTGTATATAATTATATGTGTATGGATATGACTGTATATTATGCATGTATGAATATATGGCTATGTGCAGAAATATATATATATATATATATATAATATATATAGCAGTCCTGGCGTAGCCTATAGCCTACGTTGACTATATACATGTAGGTTTGTTTGCTCGGATTTGTTCCATGAATTGCCGATAAATTGCAAGTTTTTGTTAAATGGGTTGTAGGCCTACTGGGTTGTACTGTGCTATTTGCCCTTAGAACAACCGTCGAGCATTTAGTGCCATTTACCAATAAGGGTAGTTCTGTATTCATGGCTTCTTTTGATGTTTGAAAAGCTTTTGACGGTATTGTAATATTATAGCCTATAGCAAACTGTTCCACTAATAGTTACGACCGGGTTTATCATCCACTCTAGTAGGACTACCTATCTTAGAAAACTGGCATACCAAACTACTGGTTAAATTGCCCTTGGGCAGTGGTTTTTCGCACTGCTTCTCAGAGGCATCTGTTTGAGTCTTTGAGACAGACGATCGTTTCTATCGCCCATCCTTTTTTAATATAGGCCTATACTCCTATAGGCATATTCATCAACTGGTTTATTGTTCGCCTGCGTCAACTTTATATAGGATGTCACATCAACTGGATATATATTTATTGGCTGTCTGCTCTACGTGGACGAGATGTTGTTATTATGTCCCTCTGTGAATCGGCTGCAAAACATGCTTGACCCATGCTTGTCTGTGTATAATGTCTCTGACTGTCTCTGTAGTTCAATCCTTTCAAGTCTTATTGGAGGACTGAAGCCCGATGTGAAAAGTTGACTAGCAGAACGACGACGACGACGACAACAACGAAGATAGCGGCAAGTAACAACTACCACTACTATTACCACCTTTACTACCACCACACTGACCACAGCGGACAACCAGAGCTTCTCATTTGAGGCGATCGATCGATCGAACTCCTTGGTCGATCGACTAACAAAGCTCGATGAGCTAGACTCCGAGAGGAACATATGGAGTCAGACCATTATTTTATTTATCTAATTTACATTACTTGTTAAAGGTCAGGCTAGGGTCTGTACAATATGGCATCGACAAGCAGAGGAGGCTTATCGACAGTTAACAAGTGTTGCGTATACTCTTGTAGTTAATGGACAGCCATAATAATATGCAGCTATACGAATATGATACGCTGTACACAAAAGGTCCCGAGATCGACCGCGCATCGATCGCCTAATCAATCCAGCGCGCGCGATCGATTTTCAAATCGCCTTCTATTTTCAAAATGAGAAGCTCTGCGGACAACTATAAGACAAAACGGAATTCAAGCTCGACGACATAGGAATAGCCGAATAGGGACTTGGCACGTACGTCAGGACTCTTGTCATATATTACATGCCCTACATATAACCTATAGCCTACAGCGCAGCTTTGGCATTCAGTATACAGCCTACAGGAATTAGAAGAAAAAAAACCAAAGGCAATGAATATCGCCTGGCCGATAGAAAGACATAGGCCTAATCAACAAAAGATGGCCCTCAAACTCTACAAACTGCAGATCATTCGCAGACTACAAACTAGAAATCGCGAACTTATTTTAAGATGAAGCTAAAGAGAGGACTCCGAACAGCAGATAACATCAAGTACATGATACCAAGAAGCTGAAAGATCATGAAGACATCCGATAGAAATACGAGACCAAATAGATCAATAAGAAAGATAACATGGAAGGCATTTGGAAAACATACCAAAAAAATTAAAAAGAATAAAAACAGCGGCTAACATTATAGTCGGACGCACTTACAAGAAGCCTAGAGACTACAGTACTGAGTTGGAGCGTTGATGCATCGCGTTGCATAGACAATATAAAATATTTTCAAGAGTTTCCATTCCTGTTTAGGCCTATATAGATCCATCGGATCGATATTAACGTTCGCTAATTGAAAAGACTTATGCAAGTTCCAACTGCGCAGTTTGAGTTTCGCTTACCCATGTTTGAAGCTCAGTCCAGCAATAGCTGTGTATTCAGTCAAGGAGTAGGTGCGTCTCACTGTCCCATACAGTCGCACAGTCTGCAACCAGAGCAGACAAACCTGAAGCTTCAGCTTACGGTCAGAGTGGTTGGGCACGTATACGACATCAAACTTTAATCCTACCGCAAGATCGTCGAGTGAGCATGTGCTATTGTGTTTGTATATTTGCTTTGGTCTATCTCATACAGAATATCAAGGACTTGTGGCGTTCCAGCGCTAGTGCATCCTCGCTACAGCAGACTGGCCGACGCTCTTTGCGTACGCTGGCCCCAAGTGGGCGTTGCTAGTACGCTGCTTGTTTTGTTTACATTCGGTGTAGCCTATTCATAATCTCGACATCTAGGTGATAGCCTACTTCAGACACAGAAACATAAGCCACTTTTAGTTTGGCCAACTCAAGTTAGGACATAAATGCGTGATGAAAATCATGAAATCAGAGTTGTCTATCCCACTTCAAAGCCAATTATTCGATTTCCATATTTTCTTCGCCTATCTTCTTCTCGAAGTACAGGTTGACCACTGATGAGTAGCGTATGCTTTAAGTGCAATCGTAACAGGCAATTAAGGTATTAACACGCTAGTTGCACGCCTTCTTGCAACATTGGTCCTTCAACCTGAAAATCGGTGGTAGTAGTTTTCAGTGGTTAACGACATCTTATGGCGACTTACTTAATATCGTTTATTTAACGACGCCGTCATATCGACGATGATAGGCGTTATCTTATGGCTGCCAGGGCCTCCTCCTTTTATAAGGCTTGGCCCCGCTTGGGACTGTGTTGCGTAGCCTACCAGACTTACCAGAGTCATAATGTAAGAGATATGCCAGAGTTTTGGCAGTAACGCAATAATAAACAACACACGGTCAAGAAACCTATAGGTAGAGAAATGACAACTCGTGAAAATGATTGTATATCCGGTTGCATCCCTATCAACAGATGTCACTCTACTTCAATTTTGTTCCTGGCAGCATGATGAATAAATATAACAGTTTTAATTTCCACGAGAAATATTTTGCGCTGAAAATGTAATTATTCTTCGATTTCCTTCATAGATTTAATTAGGTAACTGCATTTATTAGAAGAGGCCAGAATGGCCCAACGATCTCCTTACCCTACCAGGAGAGGACTGGTCACCGCCTGGCAAGAGACCAAGAAACTCTAACAAAATGAACACAAGAATAAAGATTACAGATAACGACGTTAACGGGGCTCCCCCGAAGATACGGAGGAGCACCGCGTCCGGCAGGAACGGAGGAGGGAACCGGGCCGTTCAGGTCGTCATCCCGAGAAATCCCGGAACCCAGAGGGAAAAAGGAGATACAAGAGATCAGATATTCAATAGTAAGGAAACCCTGTTCGTGGGAACATGGAACGTGAGAACAATGTATGCAGTAGGACAACTGGACATATTACTGCATCAGATCAGAAAGCTGAGATGGAGCGTCATGGGAATAGCAGAGACGAGATGGACGGGGACAGGAGAGATGAACAAGGGTGACTATAAGATCATATACACAGGAAGAGAGGACGGGAAGCATCAAGAAGGAGTAGCGCTGATCATGGACAAGAGAGCGACCAGAGCCCTGATAGGCTACACAACGAGGGGGTCACGACTCATCAAAGCAAGATTCAGAACGGCGATGGGAAAGACGACGATCATCCAAGTGTATGCACCAACAGCGACCTCAACAGAGGAAGAGATAGAAGACTTCTACGAGAACCTACAAGAAATGATACAGGATATACCGAGTCAGGAGATCCTGATCATAATGGGTGACTTCAACGCGAAGGTGGGGAAGGACTGGGAAACGTGGAAAGGAGCATTGGGAAAATTCGGATATGGAGAGGAAAACGAGAGAGGCGAAAGATTGCTAAATTTCTGCACGAGCAACAACCTAAGAGTCATGAACTCGGCATTCCATCAAAAGAAGGACAGTAGGAAATGGACGTGGGAGTCGCCAGACGGTAAAACCAAGAACAGAATTGATTACATCATAGTTAACAACAGATGGAGGAGCAGTGTAACAACCTGCAGAACATACTCAGGACCGGATGTAGCGTCAGACCATAAACTAGTAATGGCAGGTATACGCATAAAGTTAAAAACAGCAAGAAGGCATGGGAAAATAAGAAGATACGACGTGGAAAAACTAGAGGATACAGAAACGAAACAAAGGTACAAGGAGGAACTAAGAAGGAAATGGACGAAAGCCAAAGAAGAAGAGGAGGGAGCTGAGAACTCCGTAGAGGGAACATGGAAAGAGATCAGAGAAATCTACAACGAGACAGCAAAACAAGTGCTGGGTTACAGAGAAACAAGAAAGAAGAAGCCGTGGATAACGCAAGAAGTGCTTAACCTAAGTGACCAAAGGAAGGAACTTAGAAGGACCAAAACGGACAACGAAGGAAACAGGAAAAGATACAATAAACTAACTAGAGAGATCAAAAAGAAGGCAAAGAAATGCAAAGAACAATGGATAGAGGAAAAATGCACAGAGATGGAGCATAGAGCGGAGAGACAAGATACCAGGGGATTGTTCAGGATGGCGGAGGAAATATGTGGCACGGTGAGCAGCGGATCATCAGAAATCAGAAGCAAGGATGGGAAAAAGATAGAGGACAGGGACGAGATCAGGGGACGATGGAGAGAACACTTCGAGGAACTGTATAACGAAGAGAACCCAACGGACATCACGGTCTTGGAGGAGATGCCACAGAATAGCAACCAGGATAGGCTAGGCCACATACTCAGAGGGGAAATAGAAGAGGCGATAAATAACCAAAAAAAGAGGAAAGCACCGGGGGAAGACAACATCACAGCAGAAATGATCAGGGAAGGAGAGGAGTGCTCGGTGGAAATGATGCACACTCTGTGCAACAGGATATACCAAGGGAAGAAATGCCCGGAGGACTGGGGAAAGGCGATCATAGTCCCCATACACAAGAAAAAGGACAAAACCATCTGCAGCAATTACAGAGGAATTAGCCTCCTGAGCGTGCCTGGGAAGGTGTACACCAGAGTCCTGCAACAACGACTACGGAGGTATGTGGAGGAAATAGTGGGAGAGGAACAGGCGGGTTTCAGAAGAGGAAGGGGAACGGTAGACCAAATATTCACAATCAGGCAACTAGCGGAGAAATACTATGAAAAGAACAAGGTGATTTATAACAACTTTATAGACTTCAGACAGGCTTTTGATAGCATCTGGCAGCGGGGGCTATGGAGAGTGATGAGGAATTATGGAATACCAGAGGAGCTAGTGGAACTACTAGAGGACCTATATAGCAAGACGGTAAGCGCAGTGAGAGTAGATGGGGAGCTAACGGAATGGTTTCGTGTGCATGTTGGAGTAAGACAAGGCTGCGGTCTATCCCCATACCTATTCAACCTGATATTGGAGGCAATGATGGACATAGCGCTGGCAGATACAGAAATAGGGGTGAGAATAAATGGAACAATAGTCAACAACCTAAGATTTGCAGACGACATAGATCTGATGGCGGAAAGCGGAAGCCAACTGCAGGAACTAACGACCAGGGTACACGAAAGTAGCAAAAGATTCGGGCTTAAGATCAATGGAGAGAAGACCAAAACAATGACAATTGGTAAAGAAAAAGAAAAGATAAACATCACCCTGGAAGGAGAGGAGCTGGAACAGGTGACGGAATTTGTGTACCTGGGGGCGTAATTACGGAGGACGCGGAGTCGACAAGGGACATAAGGAAAAGAATTGGGCTGGCGTCAGCAATGTTTGGAAAGCTGAGGAAACTATGGAGATCAGGCAACATCTCAACAAGAACAAAAACCAAACTATACGAAACACTGGTGATACCGGTCCTCACGTATGGAGCAGAGTCTTGGTGCATGAAAAAGGAGGACGAGAGAAGACTCCTGGTGGCGGAGATGGGATGGCTACGAGGACTACTGAATAGATCACGAAGAGAAAAGATACGGAATGAGGTGACACGAGAAGAACTGGGACAGAAGGAAACGGTAGTGGAAAGAATAAAGAAACGAAGACTAACATGGTATGGACATGTGATCAGGATGGAGAACGGAAGAATGCCGGCAAAGGCGCTGCACGGAGAGGTGGAAGGAACAAGGAGCAGAGGACGTCAGAAGAAGAGATGGATAGATAATGTACTGGAGGACATAGAAGACAGAGGATGGGACTTAAGAAGGGCAATAGAACTCGCAAGAGACCGACCGAAATGGAGAAGTTTTGTTAGAGCCTCATCGTCAGCGAATACTTGACGGAGGAGAAAGAAAGAAAGATTTATTATGTAATCAAGATGCAATATTTTCCTGTCCGCCAGAGGGCTCTCTAACCTAGTTACACAACAATAAAGGACTTTCCAGTCCGATATATGATATTTTTCGTTGGCTGGCTGTGTCGATGGTAAACATGGCGTGCGCGATTAAAAGGTATGTTTTAATGTCGTTCTGCAATTCCGTATTGTCATAACTGGTCTTTTTTATGTCTGATACGAAGAACAATGAGATAAGTATTGGGTGTAGTGCTCTTGCGGTAGGGTTAATAGGTTAAAGTACCGTTAATAGGTTAAAGTAAACAAGCGCCCTCAGAGGGTGGAGTTTAGAAGAAGATCACCTCAGCAACATGCTGCCTTCCTCCGACATCTAGCCACTGCTGATCTCACAACTGCAAGCAACCATTCTGACCCACAGTTGGCATGGGATTGTTTCTACCGAGTTGCCCAAGGACACTTGGATCTCTTCTACCCCATCCGAAAGATCACAATGACCACGGCTGATCCATATTTTCTAACGCCGACAACTAAACATTTACTGCGCAGAAAGAATCGTCTTATGAGAGCTGGTCGCCTAGAAGAAGCCACAGCACTTGCGCGTAGGATCGGTCGTAGCATTCAACTCGCCACCAGATCACATTTGAAGGACGTTGATCCCAGGAGGGACCTACAGGACATGTGGAAACAAGTTGGTCAGTTGACTGGTCGTCGAAAGTGCCAGGACCCACCTACAGACATTACTGCAGCTGAGCTAAACGATCACTATGCCAGAATTTCTACAGACACCCAATATGTTCTTCCATTAAGACGAGCAACGGCCTATAACAACCGACCATTTACAACGGAAATGGGAACTTTCTATCTTCTAGACCGTCTGCATCATACTGCTGATGGTGCTGATGGAATACCATCCTGGTTCTTGAAGATTGCAGCTCCAGTTTATGCATCTGTATTGGCTTACATCATCAACCTATCAATTGCTAATTCCCATGTCCCGACACAATGGAAAACCGCCATCATCAAACCGGTGCCAAAGACGACTCAACCGACTACGCCTGGTGACTTTCGGCCCATTTCTATCGTTCCAGTCCTATCCAGAATGACCGAGCGACAACTTGTGCGTATGTATGTGTATCCGTCCTTCACCTCCCCTCCAATGTCTACCCTACTTGCCGATCAATACGCCTTCCGCCCCACTGGCTCAACAACTGCTGCCTTGATTTCCGTCCTCCAGGCTGTTACAGACCTCCTATCAACAAACGACTATGTCACGTTGATTTCCCTAGATTTTTCAAAAGCTTTTGACTCTGTGCGCCATTCCACCCTTGCACAAAAGCTTTCCCAGCTGGAAATCCCAGATCATATCTACAATTGGCTGGTTGAATTTTTGCAAGACAGAAAACACTTGACATGCTTCTCCAGGCTGAAATCAACCATTGCATCCATCAACGCCAGCGTTGTTCAAGGCTCTGGGGTAGGCCCATCATCTTACATCGCCGATGCCTCGGATTTGCACCCAGTCAATCCTCAGAACTTGATCAGAAAGTATGCGGATGACACTTATTTAATTATAGGTGCCTCCATGAGGAGTTCCACTCCGCAGGAGTTGGAAAATGTATCGGAATGGGCCGTGAGGAACAATCTACGACTGAACGAGAGCAAATCCCAGGAAATGATCATCCACCGTCGACGTGTCAAAGGAACATCTGACCCACCTACCTTAGGAATCGTGAGAGTAACATCAATGCTCATGCTCGGAGTGACAATTACAAACGATCTCAGTGCTTCTTCCCATGTCAACAGGATTCTAAGTGCATGCTCTGGTTCGCTCCACGCTCTCAGAGTCCTCAGGGCACACGGTCTCCCTCCGACAGCGCTCCATGAAGTTGCACGTGCAACTACCATCTCTCGCCTTCTCTATGCCTCCCCTGCTTGGTGGGGATTCACCACCGCAAGTGACCGACTAAAACTCCAACGTTTCCTGCAAAGGGCCAAACGACTGGGATACCTTCCTCCTCAACAACAGGATTTAGACCGAATGATGGAAGAAGCAGATGTCAAACTCCTGCTTGCGGTCAACCGGAACTCACAACATGTGCTTAGAGGCCTCTTTCCTCCGACCGTTTGTAGGCCTTATGCTCTGCGCCCTAGACCTCATGAATATGAACTCCCAAAAAAAGATGACCACAATTTCATCTCTAGGGTTCTATATCGTACCATTCGGGATGTTAAGTTTTAACTCTCAATCCTGGCTATAGGCATAAACTTATAGTTTTTAATTTCATTACTTTCATTATCTCATGTAAACAAGTTGCGGTATGTCAACTTTGTATCTTAATAATAAACGAAATCTACTACCGGTTAAATTGTTTTGTGAGCGATATTACAAGGACAGTGCCTTGTGTCCGCTAGGTCGTTGGTGTCCGCACAGTCCGCTATGTAACGTAATGTAAAACTTCGAAATATATCAGCACAACACATAAGCTGCATCAAGACGACCAGCTTATTGCCGACGATATCAAATCAAGTCCGCTAGTCAGGTTGTTGGGATAGTTTCGGTTGCAGGTCGAAGCCCTTGGTGGGGGTCAACCCGAATCCCCGAAACCCGAAAACGTTGAAAATACACAACAGCCCGATTTCCCGAAAAAGGTTTTCTAGAAAGCGGCCGAGCTATTCAAAGTTAAATTGTAAACATGACCAAGACCTGGCGTGGCCCTGATGTATATCGATATACTGCCCTATTCAAATGTTTATTTGTTAATTATATTCATTCGGGTTGGACTTAGAAAATCAATTTAGTGGATCCGGCCGAAATTCTTTTCGGGGATTCGGCCCACACCCTCTGGGTGAGGTCGGAGGAGACAGCGTGTGTGTAATGGAGGTGGAAAGCTATTATGATGTTAACGGTGGTCTTAGAGTGGTCCAGAATCAGGTTCAGGATAATTTAAAGAAGATCGATTTTCAGACTGACGTGTATCAGTCGAGGATAGGGCTGCCAACCGTCCCGGATTCGCCGGGACAGTCCCGGATTCGGCCTTGTGTGTCCCGTGTCCCGGATTGATCCCAAATTGTCCCGGAATTGGGTGTAGATATCCAGAATTTAATGTTGTTCGTTTTTTCGGACACTAAACTCGACCAGTTGTACGATGCATTTTACGTTCTGCGTTCTATCAGACCTGACAACAATGTCTTCAGCATCGGAAACTAGACAGCGCTAGGTTTAAGTCTTCAAAACTTGAAAAACCACTGACACTCAGTTACTGAGCATTATGTCCTTAGATCTGTCAGTTCCCGTTTCCAACGCTTTTTGCGAGAGAGTGTTCAGCATTATGAATGACGTAACATTCTTAACATAAGCCTACAATGACGGGGACATGGTAAATTGGTAACGGCATATCGAGTGATACGGGCGTCCCGGAATGGCAAAATCAAAAGTTGGCAGCCCTAGTCGAGGAGAGAGGGTAAACGGAGAAGAGCCCGTGGATATTTAAAGATAACAAGTGGATTTGCGAACTGTTAGTAAAACATTTATTATTAGGATGCTTTACTCTTGACCAAAACACTACACTGCACAGTCTGAAAAACACTAGAAAATTAAAATGTAACATTTGAGATTAGGCCATTGTAGAATGTAAACCAAAATGCGGTTAGCAGTTGGTGCAGTTAAGGATATACTTTACTTACTGACTAACTGATTGAATGGTAACAACACTGGCGTGAAGAGCAGAACATCAAGTAGGAAGCGGGATTGATACCCACTACCGTCCAAAAAGGTTGACTCAGCCTGTCATTTGCTAGGTTGCATTGGTAAATGAGTAGTAGGACAGATGGGTGCCGTGCATGACTGCCATACAGTTAAATAATTATTTACTCCTGTAATAACTTATAATCATCCTTTCATACTATGACTTGTAATCATAGTGCATACTTGTCAATTTGATTTAATAAAGAAGAATATTATTATTATTATTAGTGTGAGACAAACACCCACACTTTACAACAACAATGCATATGTTGGTAATATTGAAAAAGTAACACATTGTCAGTAGGAAACACCGCTCTATGACCATCATCATAATTGCTTTCCACTTCAGTTACATGTTTTCTCTGGCCTTGCCCCAGGGCTGTTAATATCGCGATAAAGTATCGCAATACTTGGTATCGCCGATACTTTTTTCAGTATCGCAGCGAGTATCGCGATAGTTTTATTTTGTTGGTATCGCATGTGTATCGCCGATACTTTTTTAGCCTGTCGGCGATACTCGATACCAATACTTTTTTCCACTATATTTTATATATTTTCTCGTCTCGTCCGCTTGAGTAAGTCGCGATCAAGAAATAGTGAGAAATAATCCTTTACGCTTCGAAAATTGCCTCTTTCTTCGAAAATAGCCTCTTTCTGCCATCTATGATCGTTGATGTGAATGGAAAGAATCTATTGTACGTGATTAAACGTAAACTTACTTATCGAAAAGTATTGGTAAAAGTATTGGTATCGCTATTGCAATACTTTTATGAAATAGTATTGGTATTGGTATTGCAATACTTTTGTTATGAGGTATTGGTATTGCCAATACTTTTTTCCAGTATTGTTAACAGCCCTGCTTTGACCTGCCACCAAAACTGCACAGGCCTTTTGTAAGTTTGTTCAAAAGAACTGCATTAAATTAAGGAATAGTTTCAGAAGTTGAGAGGGAGAACTGGAGATGAGATAGAGATAGGTACGTGAAAGAACAAGTAGATCTGTGCAGTTGGATTATGAGCAGCTTGCAATTGTAAGAAGGTTGAGAAGTTTGGAGTGTGCTTTAGGTAAGAGTTACAGTGTTTATAGTAGGTGTTGGCACACACAGACACATGCACACACACACACATATATATAATATATATATACAGGGTGGCGCAGAGAAAGCGGGACCGTGAAATCTTGTGCAAAATTATGTTTTGGGCGGTTTTTAAACTGTAAAATTAATGGAAGGTAGACGAATGACTACTTAGTTTCCACGTAAAGCCTGGAGTAAAACAAGTCTAAATCGACTTAGTTAAAAAATTTATGCCGATGGTAGGTCTACGACGGCGCGTAAATCATGAAGCAGCCGCCCGAAAGTAGTTAGAACAGCACTGACACGGAATATTCGGCGTGTGAGTGAGCTGATTTGCAGCCAGGATGATGATCCTTACAGCCACAAGAGTCCACGGGAAATTGAAAGAGAAACTGGCATATCACGAAGAACAGTGCAACGCATTATAAAGCAAGATTTGCAACTTCAACCGTACAAACGCGTAATAGGGCCGAAAACTGCAAATTAAAACGCCTGCAGCGATGTCAACAGTTTCTTGGCAGATTTCCAAACGAGAGAAGTGTACGAAGCATTTCGTTTACAAATGAAAAGACTTTGACTCTCGCCACACCAGTTAATTCTCAAAATGATCGTGTCTATTCTGATGCAAGAAAGAAAAAACAAGTTCCAGCAAAAAGACTCGTATAAGCGAGCGTGAACATTTCAGTTGTGGCATATGGTTTCGGTCGGTGTATCTCAGATGGGACAACCAGTGTGATGTTTGTTGAATATGGAGCACAAGTGAACAGTGAGTATTGTTGTGATCACGTCTCAATACAAGGATTGCTTCCGGATATTCGAGCGATATGTAATCGTCAAAGCTGGACACTGCAACAGGACGTTGAAGAGTGGAAAAAGTTCTCTCCACGGTTTTTAAACAGAAGCACTGACCAGTGGCGCAGACGTTTAGAAAATACTGCTGAGAACTGAGGAAGACCCATTGAATTTGATTTCTGATTTGGTATACATTAGTATTTGGCAACAATTTACATGTTTTTCTTAGAAGAAAAAGTTACACAAAAATTTATTATTTGAAATTATACTAGGCGGTCCCACTTTCTTTGCGCCACCCTGTATATATTGTAATGTTTGTAATATATAAAAAATCAGACTTTTTTAATTTAAACATGTAATGTCTTGATGCAAACTTAGACTTTCATTTGTTTTCGCACAAATTGCAAAACCTGAATCAGCAGATTAGCAGTACTTGACAAAGGACTGAGATTAAGTTGTCTGATAGCCATGTTTGTGAGGCTCGTAGAAGACCTCTATGAATACATGCTTATGTACTGAATAATACATTATAGATGCTCCTGGAAGCTGAATCATTTAGTGCAGGCTGTTGCCAGGCGCCATTACATGACGGCTAACAGCAACATCCTGAAGCTGCACGACAGAGGTCTATTCCAGAATGTCTTCCCAGAAGAAAAGTATTTGCACTTTACAGATTTTCATTCTCTATTTCTGTGTGAATTAAACTTGCTTAATTCGTAATCATGAACCATCTAATTGTTCAACCTTTTTGTTACTATTTGTGCACATGTTGTGAGTGCTGTAGTTTTTAATAACAGTATACAGCAAAACTTGAGTATATCAAATTAAAGTATAATTTCAAACTTTCCATTATATCAAATAACAGTCAACGACTCAGCCACAAGCATTGCAAACACATACAAAAAAAAAGGCAACTAGCATTCATCCAATCATCCTGCATAAATAAGTTAAACGTTAATTAGAGCAATAAATAATCTACAATTTCCCAGTGGTTATTTATATATTCATGGGATAGTTGCACAGATATTAGACCTGAAGGTTGGTAATCTGTTCAGTTTTACGAATGCATTTATGACTGCAATGACCATTGGAGATTTGCCTACCACATAAATTCTTAAGTAAATGTTGAAAGAAGCAATGGTACATTAAAAAACTATGGTTTACATAATAATCTGGCAAATGGTAAAAATTGCCTGACTGTGGGTTTCAATGTGGACTTATAATGAATGACTGAAGAAACACATGACATATTTTTAGTACATTATATTCATTTAAAACATTGGCAGAATGTCAAAAGAGAATGTGATGAAACATTTATGGCATGCCTTCACAGTCATATTGCCCATCATACCTAAAAATACAAACATGTGCAAATAATTATATGACATCACACCTTGGACATGCAAATTTGGACAAAAACGTTAATAAATGTATTTACTGGTAAAGGCAAGATCACTTATTTATAGATACAGTTCTGCCTTTCAATTTGATTGAAAAAAGTTGCACTTTAAAGATATGTGAGATCTGTTGTTTAATGCTTTATTTAATATTTTGATGGCACCATTGTACTACTAGTAATCCTATGTAAAGTAACAAAGGATACTATATGTAAATACTATGTATATAGCACCACAATTAAAACAGCTGAGTTATTAAAGTTCAGTTTATAATTTATAAGTTTAGTTGATTTGAACGGAGTGTTTCATGCAAGTGATATTATAATTTTCATTAGTCTTGTCATCACTGGAGAAAAACCTAAATTTGTACAGAGCACCAGTATCTGTACACCTTAGTGTCTGAGTACGTTATAGCAGTGACTGACTGCAGTTGGCTTGAAGTCCTGCATCAGGAAAATGTACATCAGTAGTATCCCTACTAAGATAAATTACGGTGATTGTGTTCCCCATGCCTGCCACAGCTGCAGCTAGTCTAACCGGGTACTGGTGACAGTGGTGAGTCTGTGGTCACTCCAGCCTGGGCTCAGCTGCTGTATGAGCATATACAACAACAACAACAACGCTAGTACTGTCGTTTTATCTGCACATGGTGTTCCGTGCAGTTGACTGCTGGTTCTTCACACAGGGTAATGGGTATTGAGTATTGTGGGTACCCAGGCATCAGTGACTGCTTACAGGCCTAAAGATATTTTTATTGTAACCTTTGCTTACTCAGTTGTTCCTTGATTGTTATATACTGATATTATACTGTAATGTAAAGGATGAACAATAACAACTGTTATGCAGCTAAGAGATACTAGGTACCTTTTTGTCAATTAATCAACGTAATAATTGTGTGATTACCTTGGACTGCTTCATTCAAAGCTAGTTAAGTTTTTGTTTGTACTTCTAGGACACCAGATCTACACCATGCTCTTGTTGGCTCCCCACAGACGGTGTATTGTGGCTTCGATCCAACTGCTGATAGCCTTCATATTGGCAACCTGCTGACACTAGTTGGGTTGTTGCATTGTCATAGAGCTGGGCACCAGTCTATTGCCCTTGTAAGTAAAAACTTGTCAGATGATCAATTGACGGCATTTGTAGGATGTGTTGTTATATAAGGTTTGCAGAATGTGCTTAACACTGCAACAGGACGTGCCAGGAGATTGCTTCAAATGGCCATGGACTCTGCAGTTAAGCATGTACCGTATATGTATTATTATTATTATTAAGGAGTTTTTGTATAGCTCCCCTTCAAGGTAATCTACTCAGAAACGCATATATGTATGTATATGCATATGTGGACATTTGGGTAGCTCTCTACAAAATGCTTGCATGAGCTGTTCGACTGCAACATCCTACATGATCTTGCTATCAGTTTCAACCGAGAGGTTGAGGGTTTAAATCCCACCAGGGCAGGAATTTGTTGCGAGATTTCTGCTTCCTTTGTGCACCTTAGCCAACTCAGCTATGAGTATACTGACCATACACTGTTGGTGAGAAGATGAGATGTTGAGGAAGAGGTCTGGCAACCTGCCCCTATATGCCAAGACTAAGAAAGATAAAGTTACTAACACTTCATAGTCATAGCTGCCTGTCAGACTCACTTGCTTCTCTTCAGTTTAATTACGTGGATTACCAACATCTTGTCTTCTGTTATGTTAACTCTCCAGTACCTGACATTACCTTATGTTGTCATAACATACATGTACATTGTTATGCCAATGCAAGGCTTGGTAAAGCCAGATAATATATACTTTGTGCTTTACCTTATACTTTACTTAGAGTTCTTATCAGAACTAATCCTGCTTCAGTCCATCATAGCTTACATTACCACAGCTTGTCCTCCTTTACCTTTGCTAGTTGAACAGGAACAAAGTGAAGAGCTTTTCCTGGGTTCTGTAGATTGGAGGTGCAACTGGGCTGATTGGAGACCCAAGTGGTAAGACAAGCGAACGGATGTCTATCAGCCGAGATGTCATTCAGGAGAACATTGTCAGCATACAGGAGAATATTCAGAGGATATTTAATAACTACAGCAATCATTTCTGCAACACAAAGAAAAAACTACTGCCTGTAATGTATGATTTTGCATACCTAATTCTTTTTATTTAATTAAAAGATTTAAATTTCAAGTTTTGTTTATTAAGCCGGAGTCATTTATAAAATTCAGTAATGAAAATTAGCATAAAATGATTACTGTTGTTATCACCGCTGCTGCATTCTCTTACGTTTGTTACTGTTATCCTTCATTCATCTTATGTTTATTTCCTGTTTTCTCTGGTTTACCTTAATAATGGTTTATTGTCAACAGAATTCTAGACAACAGTTCGTGGTATACGGAGTGGAATGTCGTGGCTTTCCTTAGTTCTGTGGGTCGTCATTTTCGGATGGGACCAATGCTTAGTCGCCAGAGGTAACCTTACTTTCTCAACTTTATCAACAATTCTGAGTATAATATTGATTAGAAAATTTCAAAAGTAATCTTGTTTTTATCAGCTTCTGTCTGGTATTTTGACTGCAGCAACATGCTCTGTCAGTTGCCAAAGTAGTTTTACTTGTGTCCCATGGTTTGAAGATGACTGCTCTTGTTTGGGTTGTATGCTTTTCCTCCATACTCTGCCCAGCCCATTGTTAATACAATTCAGGTACAAGTACTTATCCACAGCTTCGTATACAAACTTGTATATGTAACTGTTTTGTTTCTTATTTTACTCTTGAGCTAAAAGGTCTGCCAAACTCTAACTCTAGTTGTTAAAGGCATGTGTGGTCTTTCGCATTTCGTTACCCGACATCTCTGTTTGTTTCTTTACAAACTTTAACTGATGAGATTTGTTGTATTGCATTTTACAGTTGTAAGGCATGAAAACAGAACACTATGTTTTAAATTTCTCTTGACTAATTTTAAATATTTATTGGTATTTGTTTGCAAGTGGATTTAACTTTTTAGCAGATGCTTAAAAATATTATTGTTAACTAAACTTTGTCCATGGCACACATTGTATTTGTGTGAGTGAACTTGTTTTGCAGTGTTCAGAGTCGTCTGAAAAGTCCTGAGGGAATGAGTCTAACTGAATTCACCTATCAAATTTTTCAAGCATATGATTGGTTCCATCTCCATAAAAACTACAACTGTAAGATACAGGTAGTATTAATTAATAACAATATGTAGTACATTTGACATCTTGATTATGGTGAAGAAATGTTAAGAAGACATGCATCTATGTTTGAAGTCATGGCTAGTTGTGAGAAAAAGGTGAGTTTTTTAGTTGAATATCTTGCTATTGCAAAAGTTATTCTGCTCAACTTACCAGAAAATATTTATTTGCAAACACATTGCTGCAGATGTGCTCTTGAAGTTGAAAATTTGAGATGTGTTGAACATTAAGTTAAGACAGCGAAGAAGACATGCAACAGTGCGCAACCCTTTAACACACAGTAATGGTTACTGCATGGTTGCTACGTAGACCCCAACATGACACCTTGAAAAAAAGTTATTGTCGACAGATGGTGTATGTATCGCAGAGTGTTAAGTTTTTCTATGTACTACATGCGGGTCGATACAAATTGCAGTAACTAATTAGGGAAGTAGGCTTGAGCAGAAATTATTAAAAGGAACTGAATGAAAATCTGTCTTTCTGGGTTGTCAGTCTTTATTCTGGATGCTGAAATGTATGAGGCATTTTTAATTTGGATTTTCAGATTGGCGGTAATGATCAGCTCGGAAACATAGTATCTGGCTATGAACTGATTAAGCGTATAACAAATGAGTCAGTCTTTGGTAAGATAATATGTTGTTGTGCACTACTGAGCTTTCTTGAAGTAGTCATATATAAATTGTATTGCTTGCCTGTTTTTTCGAAGCAAGTCTGTATGTTTGCAACCTGTCTTCTAGGCTTCAAGACATTTTTACCTGTTATCCTGAAACAGTTGCATGATAATCTTCCTCACTAGGTAACAAACCTTTCTGGAACTGAGTGATTGAATTAATGAAATTGAAGCTATGTTGCTTGGCAAAACATTTTTGTTTTCTGCCTCTCCATCAGCATTTGAAAATCATTCTGTTTTATCATGGTTTTGTGTTGTTAGGTTGAGAGCGCCTCTGACGAGTGTCTCACTGAGAGGCACTATACAAATGTGTGATTATGGTTACTATTTAGCAAGTAATGATATTATGTTGAAGTGGTACATATCAGTTGCTTCTTGCTACAACTTAGCAGAATTTAACTAATCTTGTAACATTTGTTCAGTTCAAAATATAAATTCATTATTTTAATCTTGCATTTGAACATCTTTTTCTAAAGCTAACTTAAGATGTGAATTGTGTCAACTTTAGGACTGACTGTGCCACTAGTGACTGATACTTCTGGGGACAAGCTGGGCAAAACAGGTGGTAATGCTGTTTGGCTTTCACCAGATAAAACTTCACCGTTTGATCTCTATCAGGTGAATTTCTTGTATTTTGACCCTGACTCTTGTAAACATTTTCCCCTGATGAAGGCTTCATATTTTTGAGTGCTACCCAAAGATCCCACTGTCAGTTTTTGAGTATTACCAAGGGTGTAAGATAAGAGTGGAACCAGTTTAGTGCCTGACCTAATACTCCAAACCAGTCAATGCTCAAGGCAGTAAAGCCAGGTAGTTGTACCAGACTTGTTCATTCAAACTTAACCTAAGTTTGAGAAAAACAGCAATCTAATCACAGTCCTGTAAACATTACATTACTGTTTTGATCACTTCTTTTACTTTTAGGATTTCTATTTACTTTTAAGAATCCTTTAACTAGAGCTCATGCCTGTCTTTGAGAGTACAAAGAAGGAACTGCCATAAATATGTTTAAAATTCTACTGCTATATTGGAACTGCCAGTTTCAGCAGCTAATACTTGGTTAGTTTGTTTTAATTTTCTTTTATTGATGTATTTTTTTAGTTTTACATTCGACTGCATGACAGTGAAGTTGAAAAATATCTGAAGCTGTTTACATTTTTCTCAGACGATGAGATATGCAACCTTGTCTTCAAGCATAAGGTAGGATTGACTTGAATTATACAATCCATCAGCTTTTATTTGCATGTACTTGCAACAGTTTTTTCATTTTGTAATGTTTTTTGATTGCAATTACTAAGATTTATCACTCCTATTCTGCATGATATGGACATAATTTCTTAGGATGAAATATTAGGTATTGTACTTCTGTATCTGCCAAGGATATCCAGCTCTTTAACACTTTAACGACGAGCTGTATTGGTTTCCCAGTCACTTTTAGTACGCGCTCGTCATTAAAGTGTTAAATGTAATGATATTGTAGTGCTCAACAGGTAGAAAAATTGTGTATTTAATTACAAAAATGATGGTGATAAATATTTTGATTAAAGTTTTGATTGTGATTAGTTCATTACCAGTAATGTGATTGTAATTATTATTTTTTAAATAGTTTTAATTGCAATTAATTACACTATACAGAATGGATTATCTTAATGTGATCAAAATAATAAAGCTGTTAATCAGTTTCAGCAATAATTCTGCTGTATAATCTTTGTGAAGATGTTAAAATATGAAAATACATGTATGTATGCAATCAAATTTGGAAGTTTATTATCTCAAATGCAACCTTATGCAAAGTTATTCATTGCTTTGGGTGAATCATAGCCCATTTCTGTATTAACTGATATCACACACTTTTGATTGCTGTGAATTGTTTCGTTTCATAAGTAAGTATCCATCAATCAGCTGTATTTTGTGTATTTAATAAAATTACATATTTGATCTTGCCAGTAATGCAATGCCAACTAAAGGAACTGGGACCCAAAACATTTCATACAACAATCATTCCATCAAAATTTTACTGACAAAACTACATTAATTGGAGGAATCAACATTGATTGAACAGCATACCAATAAGCAAAAATGCTGGAGTGTTTTGTAGAAGACCAGATTTACTCAGTTGCTATAAAGAAACCTATTGTGGTCTTGAAGCCTTATTTAAGGTGTATACTTGTGTCTACTGCTACAGCCGAGATCGGCGGATGTGCAGGTATAATTAGACAATGCATCTGGTAAATGAATCCAAGGAATTACTTTACATTATTTGAGGAAAGCTGTTTTTGTGAAATTGTTAGAAGTCCTTGTAATAAAATAATATTTCCACAACATATCCTTTGTCGTGACCTTCCAATGCACTTGCTTGCTTTTGTTCTTAGGAAAATCCAGAAAAACGAATGGCACAGAAAAAATTGGCTGAAGAAGTTGTTATGCTGGTTCATGGAGGTTTGTGAACTCTTTCTAATTTTCAAATTACTTGTATTTTTCAATTGTTTTACCCAATGGCTGAACTTATCCCTCAGGATTAAAAACTCCAGAGTAAATGACAATCATTTCATCAAGTTTCAGCAGAGCCAAAGTATCACAGACAACAAACTCATTACTAAATTTGTTATCTACAAAAATTATTTATTTTTAATTGCTTAGTTTGTACATGTACTAATTTAAAAATGCAATCTGATATTTCATATTTATCATTATAAATTATCATTGTTGTAATTGTAAAATGCAATTATGTTTGTGATGTTTTACAAATATAAATTGTTGCTTATTGATGTCTGGCTGTTAGAAGCCATTGTAGTTAAAAGTACTTGATGGCCACAGATGCTTCAAAATTGCAGATGATACTTAAAAATTAGACTTTGATTGCAAATTTGTTAGTTTAGGTTGTGTGGAGGCAAAGAATGCATAGATCACAACAGGACACCCTTTCCATATAGATTTTGTAGCGCAGTGATGTAAAGATGCAGAGGTGAATATACTTACTAATAGTTGGTGTTCCTTGTGCTGCGTAGAGGCAGGTCTCCGATCTGCCCAACGGTGTACAGATGCATTATACAATGGAACGGCAGAGGCATTGTCACAGTTGTCATCAGAAGAGCTGAGCCAATTGTTCAAAGAAGCAACATCTGTTGAGCTCATCCTGGAGCCTGGAACCACGCTGTTCGATGTTGTCATGAGAGCCAAGTGCTTCAGACATGAGAGTGAGTGTTTGCTCATTTAATCACTAACTATAATGTGATTATCAGATGATGTCAGTAATATAGGTAATTATTGGTAGTCAAGATTGTAAGAAAACTAGCATGTTTGATACAACAGTGGCAGGAGCACTGAACTTACGCAAAACTGAGCTGGAGTATTATTTTGATCAGTGACAAACTTAGTGGCTCTCAGCCTTCTATCCTTTATTGGTCAGCAAACAAGTAGCAATACACGTTGGGATGTTTAATATGGAATTGCTGTAGACATGTGTTTGCCTGGTCCTAAAGGTCATCGTAGGACCATGCTTTTGAAGAGTTTCTACAGAAGTGCAAGTTTTTTACTGTTATTTTATGTAAACAAGAAAATTGAAAGGTGCTGTGTTACTTGTTTTGGAATTCCACAACCCTGAAAACCATAAAATAGACACCAAGAGCATCACTCTCTCATTTGCAGTTCATGTGAAACCAAATTCGAGTGACCTTTGTTGCGTAATATGTCATCTGAATAAAGGTTGTGACACAAAAGTTAAGCTAAAATATCCATTATTAGTTGGTGCTGCTATTTATATATGAAGCAATGGGACAAGAAGGGCTTGCTCAAGATCTTTGCATTGCAACTTTCCTAGTGGAGATTAAACCCATACTGTATGTGTTACAAAGTACACACTCTCAGAGTTGGCCACCATTTGACACTCCACAACTGTTGCAGGCAATTTTGTTTTACATGTGGGGTGTAGGTGATGCTGACCGTGTGATCAGGGCTGGAGGAGTGTACATGAACAACCGCAGAATCACAGAACCTCGTAGTGTTCTTATTCCTGGAGAACATATCCTTCCTAACAACATAACAGTAGTCCGAATCGGTTGGTCAAGTTTAATCTGCTATTTCAATGTTACATAATGCTCAACGTCTGCAGTGCTACATAGAAACTGGTAACCTTACATGGGCTGTGTTTGACCTCTGGACTTGGAATGCCTTCAAGTTAAGGGAAAGTCTATTACTGTAGAAGTTAAGCAATGGTTGTGATTTCAACCTCAACTGTATGAATAATTATTTATTTTTAACTTGTTACTACTATTGTGCATGTCCACTGTCCACATTATGATGAAAATGCTCAGAATGTGCAGCTTCAGAACTGTTTCTTTTTCAGGAAAGAAGAACTATTACCTAGTCCGATGGCTTGGAATGCCTTGTTGACCCACGTACAAATAATCATGAACTACAGGAAAACTATAAAGTCTATTATGTATTTGACAATCCTTTTGACGATTCCGAGCTATAATCAACATGGAAAGTAAAATTTTACATATGTAGAACTGTGTTTGTGTGTGTGTTCACTGTTTCAGCATATTTAAGTCTTGAAAACATGATCCCGACAGTTAACATGTTAATGACGAGCTGCATTGGTTTCCCAGTCGCTTTAGTGTGCTCTTGTCATGAAAGTGATAAACAAAATATGAAATTCAATTTAAAGGCAGGAATCTTTGTTTATGACCAGTTTTTTGAGCATTCAATTTTCGACACGTATTTGCAGTCAGAAAAATTACTTTGCTACAGAGACCAGGTGCAGGAATCCAAAAAGGTACTACATGTAATGTGAATAGGTGTCATTGGTATTGGTATATTTATAGCGCTGGCATAAAAACTACTTGTGGCAAAGTTCATTCAAAGATAGGTAGGGGCCATCCATTTAGTATGTACTCATTAGGGAATGTAATCCCGGAGCATTTTGCCAATCCCGGGATTACGGGATTAGAAATGAATCAATCCCGGGATCCCGGGATTGACGTTTGCAAGGAAAAATTCGTCTTCACTGTAGAATAAATAGAGCCTATAGGCCCCTATATTTAATGCTATAACGCAGTTGTGCATTAAAGACAATGATTTTTAGAACATTGTGGCTTTGTATTGTTAACTTATTACTTAAAATGAAAAGTTAAAAGTTCAATTTCCAAGTATTGTTAAGAGTTATTTACGATAAAATGATCGCAAGAATTTCCAAGAAACATAAAAGTGTCAATAGTAGAATGTCCTAGCCTTGAGCTTATCTTATAGCGTAGAACACCTACCGCCGAAAATACACATTCCGCCTCAACTGACGTTTATTATTCATGAAATCTATTAAATATATTTAACTAAATTAGTTTTTAAACGCTATTCTATATGACTGTCATCGTCGTAGACGTAGTATAGTAGTCGGTCAAATAACAGTACTTAATCCAATAAGGCCTACGCCTTGTCTACTTCGAAGTTCGACCGCGAATTGAGCTCGAGCAATGATCATTAGGTAGTGACACTTGGAAGCAGCAGGGATGGGTTGATAGCCTACTTAATAGTTGATAGTGATACCACGGCCCGAAATCAGGCCGAGAATACCAGATGACCACGGTCACTGCGACCGACCGCAACGAACCCAGGCAGTAGCAGGCTAGCATGGCAGCAGGGTGCACCGCTGCAGCTCCCTGATATTAAGGCAGCAATTAAGGGTACGTCTGCACTCTGTAGTCTTACTAGGCCTCTGCTAATTATCTCATTTATCTGTCGTATAAGCGTCTATCGCCCGAGGAAGAATTAGACTGCATCATGAAATTTTAATAAAAAATTCCGATTTTTGTAATCCCGGAAATACGGGATTCCATTTTGCCAATCCCGGGATCCCGGGATTTGAAAAGGTTCCGGGATTCGGGATCCCGGGATTACATTCCCTAGTACTCATGGAGGGGTAACCCAAAAGCATCTGCTGGTGTATGGGGGAGGGGTCTACTGATGATGTACATAGGCTTAGGAAATGGGGGAGGGGTAAACCTCGATAATACTTTATTGGCCTTCCTTCAAATGAGTCACAGTTCAGCAATTACTATAGTGAGAAAGAAGTAGTGCTGTGGGAGAGGTATCACACACTTGTATGTCCGTTACCTCTGCTGTTAACTATCATGGAGCTCTGCAGTGAGTGAAACAGTTTGGCTGCCTGCCCCATCCTTCAATCTGGCCTTCAATCTGGCCTAGACTGCCGCTGGCCCAAGATTTGAGTTACTGTTGCCCTGACTAAAAAATTTAAACACACTGGTCTGTCATTGTTGTTCAGTCACTTATTATGTAGCGCTTTAGACCCTAGAGACTAATTCACCAAGTTATAGTAACTGTGTTGTTAAGTCATAATAAAAAAGTTGTTAAATATTCTGTCAGAATATAGACCGTTCTATAGGATTCAGGGAGGGGGGCGTCAAGCATACGTACACAGGAGGGGAGGTGCGAAAAGTACACATGTATACAGGGAGGGGGTCAATTTTTCAGGATTTCTGCGTATGTACTAAATGGATTGCACCGTACATGTCTAAAACACAGCTAATGAATGAAACAGCTAGATCATAGTGAAGTTCTGGGCACTGCAACTACCGGTATATAGCCCCGGTATGTTGAAACTTCTATAGTCTTGAAAAATAATCCTGACAAAACTGTTAAAAGAAGGTTACCTACTGGGGTGTTCTGCATAATTAAATACTTTGCCAACGATTGGAGGTTAACAAACATACTGCTGTCGTATTTGCACCTCAGTCAAATGATCCCACTTACGTTCCAAGCTTCTAAGGTTTTACATACAAGAATGTAAACAAGTGTGCTACCTTTTTTACTTCTAGCTTTATCACTCATTAAATGTACCACAAGCACTGATATTCAGATTTTTACTCAAAATAATCTGATTTTCGGTTGAACCGAACATGAAACATGTCGTTTTATATGAGATATAAACAAATAAATTGTCCAACACACTATTTCAATTTATTGTTAAGTACATTTTTAAATTCTACATTTGTCAATTTTTTCAAAATTTGTGTAAATCTTAGTTTTTCTAGCATCAGAGAATTACTGACAAATATTTCTATGCTAAATTTTAATAATCTTTTGCTATGCCTTCTAATCAGTCACACATTTTTGCCATTTAAGATTTGTCAAAAAATCTGTGATCAACTTTGAATGGAGTGGAGACATCTGCAAAGGGGTGTGGTAGGGTAATGCCAACAGCATGACCCACTTTGGACCCCTTCCTCCATTGGCATTACCGTACCACACACCTTTGCAGATGTCTCCACTCCAACATAGCCAAGATCCAGCTACCCTGTTCATTTTGCAGGGCTACATAACTGCTACAGGATCAGGTTCTTTGATACTGGCACATCCAGCATATTGTTATTAGATCCAGCATAAAACTGACTGCCTGATCTCAGAAGTTGGTGTTTAAGGCTCATGCTCACCTGAAATAACTTATACTAAATTCATCAGTCTGCATTGGGCCGAACTCCTCCCCTTGTCCACGTTTTGTGTGACAACTCCCTATTTCCCTCTGCAGACGACCGTTATCAGTTTTACAAGGTATATCCTGGATAAATTAAAAGGTGCATACCTGGATAAATTAAAAGGTACATCCTGGATAAATTAAAAGGTACATACCTGGATAAATTTAAAGGTACATTCGTGGATAAATTAGAAGATACATCCCTGGATAAATCAGCTTCGACTTCACCAGGGTGCATCAAATCGACCTTACTCTACATCATCAGTTTATAGAGTTTTGGATTTGCACAAGGTGAAAACCCATTTACCACATTTAAGTCACGCTGCTATTAACACTACGCTGCACTACTGTTGCAGCCCATTATGATTTTCATTATATCACAACAATGTTCACAGATTGAAATGTTAGATAGCTCATGTTTAATAAGACTTGCTCTAAAATGATTGCATGACTAGTTCACCTCATAATCACACTGCTGTGATTTTTGCAGGTAAACACTTTACAAATAATAATAATCATATGCGTCTGACTAAACTTACTTGATCAAGACTTTTTAAGAATACATGCATAATGTACCATTATAACAAACTCTCCTCCCCTGATATTTCAGTAACATCATATTGCAAAATAGGTCAGAGTTTCACATCGATTCATTCGTTTAAATGCGGGATGACCAACATACGACTCTAACAGAAAACAAATTTTCACAAGGACAATCTTGAGGAAAATGCTAAAAAAGGTGGCTGAGACAATCCTTGTCTTAAAGTGGCCAATTAAGGGCATTTGAGAGAACATAGGAATACAACTTAGCCATAATAAAATAATCTTGTTGACAGTTTGACGCCTGTATGGGATCCCCAATTTCGCTGAGACAGTATTTAGTATAATCTTTCTATACCAGCAGTAAATGCAATTTTTAAAGTCCCCTTTATAAGGTAGACATCCACTTTTCTGCCCAACCAAAAACAAATCTTTGGCTACATCTCCGATACGTCACAAGCCAACAATGTTGACTCTGCCATCACTGGAAGATTTTGCTAGTAGTCCTCAGCCCAGGGATTTTCCAACAAAAAGTTATCTATCACTTCCTTTAGCGCCAGATTTGGTATTAACTGTTCACGAGTCAAGTCCTTTCTTGTAACAGGATCGAAATGACCAAGTCTCTGAAACAAATATGCAGCATCAGTAAAGCTGTATGTGAAGTTACCATATGTAAATTTGAAATATTAAACATTAGCCATCACCAAAAGTTACACACCTTCTGAAAACAAAAATTATTGCACAGTAAGTGTTATAAGTTAGTAAGAGTTAGTAAGAGTAAGCACAATGTTGAGATAGCGCCTCATAAAATTGTCAGAAGAGCATAATGACCAAACTAATTGTGACTGAAATAATTTTAATATAGTGAAACATCTTGAGAAGACATTACAGAAAGATTCAACTTCAGCTAGGCCTTTAAAAGGCAAAAAGTGTAATGTAATAATCTACACATAAATTAAGAACATTCAATCCTCCATGATTGCATTCAGATAAAGAAAAAGAGCACACATATTTAATAGAACAGCTCATCAAACAACAAAAACATGATAGACTGACAATAGCCATATATGAGCCAAACGAACCATCACTGTCACTATCTGTAGTGCACAACACACAGAAATGGATAGCACAAAATATCACCAAATACAAAATGAAAGTTTGGTCTGCTCCAATGTCAATGCTGTTCAATGTTAACTTATTCTCTTAAGACAAAACTGATGACAAAAATGTCAACAATTTTCTGTCCTGTCAAGCACATTTGCAGTGCATTTAATTACATTGTCTTGCACTTTACAAATCAAGTTATAATTATAATATCTAAATCACACAAAAAGGCCTGAACACACAGTCAGTGTTATGGGCTCTTACTATGTGAAGGAAGTTGTAGTCTGTTGAGCTCACATACCTATGCTCCTCAGAGGCAAAGTTAAGTGTTAGATATACTTAGTATAAAGTGTAAACACATCAGCAGCAATCCAACTGCTATTCAACCTTTCATTGCTTGCATGGTGCAACAATATGATATAATAAACCAGACATGAATCCTTTGATACAATCAGCCAACACAAGATTATGCTAAGAACGTATACAGGTTTCCGTAACGATTCTAGCATTACCTGCAAATGTTCTTCAATGTCACGACGTTCATATGTGATGCCACTTGGAGTGATGACAGGGTCTCTCATTATTCCAAAATTAATGCGGCAACACAAAACGTCTGGTACTTCCCGCTTCTAAAGTGGAAAACCAAACCAAGATTATTGTCTCTTGCTTTTGCAAACCAACCAAAATCTCACTAACTCATGATTTAATGGCATATATAATTATACAATGTTGGTTTAGTATATCGTTAAGTCAACAGCTAAAGGTTTAACCAAGTACTAAACAAAAGCTCATATTTATGTAATTATTAATGCATGTATATTTCTGAAATACCAGTTAATGCAAATTTCCATGTTTGAAGAAAACTGGATCGAGCTAAACTTTTCAAAGGTTTTTATGAAACTTCCAGTACTTGCCTGCCTTCGTTCATCCACTTCAACAAATAAATCATTCACTTGCTTTAGTTTCGTGTTCTAAAACATCACCAGGAAAGATCAAAGTACAACTAACAATCAGTATATAACAACCATAGACACAGATTACAAATACAATAAATCATGAGGAACAAGCACCATGGTCTCAGCAAATGTGAAGAGCATCTATTCAATATAATTCAATGGCATGTGACTGCATGCCATGTGGCTAAGATGGCCACATGTTTCTCTAGCATGTCATTTTTGATCAATTAGTTCATTTCATGTAGATTCTGTTCAACCATGTCTAATGTGACCTAGTATTCATTCTTAGTTATTTAGCTCTTTCGCCAGTGTTCCTGAGTGTTCACGATAGTGCTTGGATGTTTCGGCACCATGAACTACAGACTCGTTAAAAACATGACGTTGTGGGGACATGATACAGCATATAAACTATGTCATGTGAAAAACAGGAAAATGCTGAAAAAGTCTACACTAGTGCTACACTGCAGTTCTTGTATGGCTTGTTTGTTACTGATATACCACTTTGCACTAAACTAGTCCACACACTGTAACTGGTGAGTAAAGGCCAAGATATCCCATCCCTTGGATTAGTACTAATTGTTCTATTACGATGACGATGCTCTACAAACAATGTCGTCTTCCATAGACCCAGTGTCAGAGGAATGCCTGGATGCAGTGTCTTCTACAATCTGCAAGTGACTTCTTGGTGTGAGGGTTAGTGTGCTGCAAGCCTTGTCACTCCTCTTCTGTGACACAGACTCCAAACACACAGTTTACTATCAGTTCTGGATGGGAATTCATTGGTTGGGCTCTGCGTGTCTGTCGGAGCTCATCAGTGGTGACTTTTCAAGTTATATGACCACTGTTCACTCATTGATTAACTCTTTATTCTGCATGACGAAATGGTTGACACATTTTGGTCAAAGTTTAATGACCCATACCTCAGCAAAGGTTAACCCTATGGGTCAGCAAAGGTTAATCCCTCAAAAAATCGAAAATTTGGTTTCTGACAGTTTTCATGAAGATACATAAATGTCAATTATCAGCAAAATCTAAAATTTGGTTTCTCATCCTGCCTGACTCTGACAAGCAGAGTTCCTACCTTTGCTCCATTATTAACTCTAATTAGCTAGAACGTATTTTTTACATCATTCAAGACAGAACATTCCTGTCATCTTTTCTGTGAAGGGCAAAGGGGTGGGTCTGGGACGCAGGTTGTACTGGGATGTGTGGAGCTCTGGGCACTGTCTTCGGAGGACATGCTGTGAGTTAGTAATTCACACAAGTCTATCTAGAAGTTACCAGTCACACAAACTGATTTGTCAAATGAAAATGATATCTAGATATCATGTAGCCAGATGAAAAAGGAAAAATATGATAAAATTATGCAAAATAAGGAAAGACCATCAATGTTGCTTGTTAGCTATTACAAAGGCTGTAATCTGACATATACTATAAAACAAATACCGGTTGATGAAGACCTGAGTTATTAGATTATGTTATCAATAAGACTAGTGTTGATGATGTTTGAGATGTTTGATAATTTCATCCAGATAAACTCCTATCCGAGGGACTTCATTGTTGGAGTTATATACAGGCCTCCGAATATTAGTCTTCCACTCTTTAATATAGCTTTCGATAACCTGTTAAGTCTCTTAGATAAGAAAAGAAAAAATTGCTACTTAATGGGTGACTTTAATATCAATCTATTAAATCATGACACATATCAGGATACAGGAGCTTTTTTGAATGCTCAATTGAGCCATGGTTTTTATCCTTTGATAAATAAACCAACCCGCATCACTCAAACATCATCAACACTTATTGATAACATAATTACTAATGCACACTACAGTGAGGCTTATACTTGCACTATCTGGATCACTGACTGTTCTGACCATCTTCCTATTGGATATATGATACCTCATTTGGGATCTAAGCTAGCCTGCTCTGTCCGGTATAAAAGAAACATTTCCACTGAATCATTAGAGAAATTCCGTAATGCCATTACGAAACAAAACTGGGATAAGGTGCTTGCAGACACCAATGTAAACTCCTCTTGTAAGTCATTCCTGGACCAGTTTAAACATCTCTAAGAAGATTTTTGAAAAGTTAGTTTATGTCAGGCTATTGTCGTTTATCTCTAAAAATAAAGTATTGGGTGATGAACAGTTTGGTTTCCAAAGTAAACTTTCTACCTATATGGCTCTTCTTGAACTCGCTGCTTGTTTTGATGTGATCAGTGGTACAATAAAGAAGGAATATATATAAGGCTACCGTACTATCCAATAGCAAACATGGCAAGTTTATCAGTGAGACAAGCCTGCCATATACTTGACATTTTTGTAACTGTCAGTCTAACCATAACACCTACAGCTTTTAAGACAAGCAATATTCACATAAATCTCTAATACTCACATAATTTTCTTCTAAAGCTTCAATTTCATCTCCACAGTCTCCTTTCAATCGTTTCAGGGCATCTATTTGTCTAGAAATTCAATTAAACATTCCGTTTTGTTTACCAACATATTTACACTTCCTGGGCAATCAGTTACGTACTACTGACACGTATAACAAGCCAGCAACGCTGATGTCTGCAAAGACTGTCATCAGATTAAAGACAGAACATGATGGGGCCATGTCTCTGATGGACAATCTTTGGATGGAATGAAAATACAGCAAAGTTTACTGAGCTAGTAGTTCAAGTGATCCTGCTCTGCACATAATTTAGGCCATTGACACAGCTAGACACATCAGATTATGTACTATTGTGTAATCCTGAGCTACAGGTAACTGAGATACCAGAAATTATACCCAGTTGACAGGCTTCGGTCTGATGCCAGTAGTACTATTATTATGCCAAAAATTTCTCATGCACACAATTTCATGTTGCAGAATGATTCATTGCATGAATGGAGATTCACAATATTAGTTGTTGGTATCAATGGTGTCAAAATCTGTACGTTGTTTCATGTATCTGACTCAACAAGAAACATACATTTTGATGGTGCTGAGCAACTGTAAGTGAAGGACATGCTCAGGGTTCATATACAGGGAGGATTGAACTCGCATTATCTGTAGTGCAAGCAAGGGCCCAAACCATTCGGCTACCGCATCCTAAAAGTTGGTCCTAACATGTATATGCACAACTGCACATGCTAGGACCCAGTTACTTCAGTCACAGCATGTGCATCACTATAAGGTTGAAGAGAAGTCTGTGGAGCACTGTGAAATGTAGTATCAGAAGAGGCCAACCTGTCTTTCTCTGCAAGCAGCAACGTGTTGAGCTCTGTTTGCAGTTCAATTTCCTGCTGTACTCGTTTCTCCTCAGCAACTAACCACTTCTTTTTCTTTGCTAATCTCAGAACTCCTGTGATGTCATCACCAAAATTCTGCTTTTGCTCTTTTGCCATTTCATAAGCTGTCATCAGTACAAAGAAATTTATCAAATATGTACAATGTTCTTAAAGCTCTCATTAATATTTCTTTAACCTTGGTAAAATATTTCTTTAAACTGAATTGGCTCAAAGAAGTTTATCAAATGTGTCTGTCAAAATTCCTAACCCTTACTACAAACTGATTGTCCATTCAAACCCAAAAGTTTGTGACATTTGATAAAATAAGAAGCCTGTCACACATAAAATGTTCACCATGCAAATGATAAAGCCAGTCTTTACTGCTCATAAATAACTGACTACATATTACATGGGTTTTAATCAGCGATGAAACTCCATATTTTGCCGTGCGTCAGAATGACTACTGCACAGCATCAAGCTATTGCTGCACATTATCCACTCTGCTAAACAGTCGAACTCCTTTAAGGGCCTGCCGAATAGAAGATGTGGGTACAATTCTGTTCATCTCAACAACCACTTCTCAACTAAACTTCTGTCGAGTGTATCTGCATTGTGGCAATATCACATTATTATAAATTAATTACATTACATTTAGCAATATATACTATACAAAATGTGGATAAAATAAACAACTGATGCAATCTCCAGAAATGGGCCTTTTATGCATGCATGCTTCTAATTAAGGTATGCATACATTTGCATATGACATAAATTATTAAATATACTTTCTAAGAGAATGGAAACTTTGTTCAGAGCTCTATAACCACACTTGAATTGTCACAATGAAATTTAACATTTATAAAGATGTAACAACAGAACTTGAGTTCAATGTACCAAGTAAAATAAATAGATCAATACGTACCTTTCATTAAACTTGCAATGGCTTCATCGTAGAGTTGAAGTTCTAGTAAGGCCTGCCCAAGAAAGAAATGTCCTTTAATAAGATTTGGATTTGTTTCTAGTGCTCGCTGGCAGTCTTGTGAGGCGAGGTCCCATTGCTTGAGCTTCAGGTAACACAAAGCGCGATTCGTGTAGTAGGTTGCAATGCCCGGATTGTGAATCTTCAAAAGACATTTATTAATTCAAACCAAAATGAGAAAAGAATTAGGAAAAATTAGAGACATCTAAAGAAGAAATATCTCAGAGGAAAAATAGAACAAATAGGAGAAAAGTAGAAGCAGGAAAAGGAAGAGGAAAGTGAAGGTTAAGCCACAGAGAAAAATGATGAAGAGAAACAGGAAGGAGCAAAATGTGTGAGAAGTCAAGAGGGCCACCTCAGCTGGCAGTGAGCAACTAAGACCCTGGACAGAGAAACTAAGAACCTCACTACCATTAGAGTTTATTAAAGCATTGGTCAACATCTAAGCAAGCTAGTAAATCTGCTGCTGAATGGGATGGTCAATTGAATGGTTACTGAAAGAGGTGAACTGAGTGATTCTTAGTCTTCCTACATGAGAAGTATAGAGGTATAAGACTACCGGGTAATCGGATAAGATGACAGCATTGCCTGGCAGAAGTGTGCCATTTAGCATACTATCAGTAGAAGGCCCCTCTTCAGCCAGGACTGGGAAATGCCATCTCAGGAGGCAGTTCATCAAATGTGTTGTTTGGAGCAGCTGGTGCTTTGGTGAAGCAAATTTTCAACAATTCCTAAACAATCTGTGCAGAATCATTTCTAGAGAAATACTCTGTAATTACCATTAATTTTAGTAATGCGCCACTATCCAATGACCAATCATCAAATGATGGTGATAAGCAACTTGCTCAAGGTCCCTACACAGATACAGTGTCAGGGAAGGCTCAAACTTGTACTCTCTGTGTTATAACGTAAACACTCTAGATAACTAATCAGCTATCATGGCTTTACAAACTGAATAAACAAATTGTAACTGTCCCTTCTCATTTATGGAGCAGATGAAGATGCAGACTATATGGTCTTGGTGAAAAAGAGGAAAATGATGTCATCATCTACACCTAAGCCTTTGCATTGTTGCACTGCAGACTGGAAGAGCATTAGATCAAGGAAGGGCAAGAGTTTGTCAGAAAGGGAATGCAGGACAATAAATCAACCCAAAACTTGTGCCCTTACATCTAAGAAAAAACATTTAATAATTCAAACCACAATGAGAGAACAATTAGGAAAAATTGGAGACATCTAAATCTGAAGAAAATACCTCAGAGGAAAAATGGAACAAATAGAAGAAAAGTAGAAGCAGGAGAAGGAAGAGGAAAGTGAAGGTTAAACCACAACAACAGATTCGGACACATATATGCTGGAATTGCCCGCAACAGATTCAACTAACCATATGCTTACACCAGAATACAGTGTATACATATCTGAATCTGTTGCTGGTGATTCCGGCTCTTATTTATCTGAAGCTGTTGCTGGCGATTCCCACCATGCACATATTTTTCTGTATCTGTTGCTAGCATTTCCAATGTAGGCCCATATCAGGGTTGCCAGGTCGTCGCGAAAAGCGCGAGTTGGGCTACTTTTCAATGCGCTCGCGACTGAAATTTTCGTCCTCGCGACCTCGCGATATTTGGGCTACTTTTGAATTGTCCCGCGGTCGCGACGGCGACATTATGAGTTCTCATAAATTGACCGCAGTAGGCTACTGGGTCACTGTTATTGGTGATAAAACAGCGAGGAGGGGACAAAAGGGAAGGTTTTTGGAGCATAAAAAAGGCAACAAGCAAAAAAAAAAAAAAAAGGTCATCGCATCCGCAGAGGAAGAATTTAACCTGAAATCCTGGCGCCGCAAGCAAAAATTTTTTCATGTTTTCATTAAGCTGTTCAGCTCGCGACTCTCGCGACTTTTGGGCTACTTTTTCGCGACCAACCACTTCCAACATCTGGCAACCCTGGCCCATATGTATTTGAATCTGTTGCTGGCGATTCCGCACTGCAAGACCCGGAACATAACGAATCTGAATACGAATCTATGGCTAGGTTGCTGAGTGTGTGGCTAGCGCAGTTAGAACAGCAAATGTCTTGGTATAATTTTCTGGAATCGTCAGACAAGTTCGTCTGCTACGATTTACACCCTGTAATTTTAGCTGCTAGGTGACCGACACAAGCTACGGTTGGTCCCAGAACCGCATTAATGGGGGTGCTAAGGACGCTGAAGCACGCGGACCCTGTTTTGAGGGGCTCGCATTTTATAAATATGTTCGTGGTGGACTGGTGGTTATCAGAGGGGGGGGGTGCTTTTGGAAGGTAATCACAGCACCCGGGCCCGGGTTGGTCCCTAGAGTTTCCGCCATCTAGACAAAAATAGGTCTACTAATATCACAAACTGACACTAACAATTGCTTTCGTATAGCAGGCGATGGCCTCTTGGAATTTTCGGGACGTGAAAAAGGTGTTTCCTTGGTTTTTCAGGTCGTTCGCCGTGACACTCATTTTCTCACACTTCTCGTTGCCTGTTAAACCCATAAAAGCTACGACAACGCTAAGTGCATAATAACACAAAGAAAATTTCTAAAGCTGTCGTTTCCTTGTTTTTGTGTCTTAATTTCACGCAATTAAATCACTCGTCTCATTCACACGAAACCCAAAATCGATCTATGCTTCGTCCATAGATTTATATATAATTATTATATCTATGATTTTCATCCGACACATAGTAAGTATGCTGGCAGTTGCACAAGTGTCTGTTTCTACTGGGGGTTTCATTTTAATTTAAAGTTCCCTAAGAAGAGTTTCTCATGTCTTCAGTTCGTTTCAAATGCAAAAATGCGTGTAATTCTCAACATGTTAAATCCTAAATAATCGCCTCAGATGGCCGACGAGTTGAACGAACTGAACGTAATGGGTAATGGGTACTCAAGTAGGCCTACACATTTTCAGTGGCGTAACTAGGGGTTCGTGCGCCCGGGGCCGGGGGCAAGAATTTCCGGAAATTTTTCTTTCTTAGTTCCGCCAAAATTTCTAATGACCTTTCTTTTGCTTTTCCATCTTTTTTCCAGAATAAAATTGTCAGAAGCCTAATTTTGCGCCCCTCTGTCCTGCGCCCGGGGGCGGTCGCCCCTCTGCCCCCTCGTTACGCCACTGCACATTTTACTAAAATTTTTGCTTCTAACGAAGTAATATTTCCCAATTTTGCGATACTTTTATTCATTTAGGAGTGCCGCTTAACCTATCGCATATTTTCAAGATTTTTAGCCCGCTCTACAGTCGAAATCACTGCTCTCATTACTGAAGTCTCTTGCAAAAGTTGCAGTGCGAAATTGACAAAATTCCAAAGTCGACCCTCACTCGAAGCTGTTCAACCCTTCCTACTCTAGCCAAGATCATCTAGAAAACTAGGGCACTTGGGCACTGCAGACCTATCCTATGCTTTTCAAAACTCAGGCGTTCACCAGTTTTAAATCGTCAGACAAAGTCTCTAGGCGGTTGCATAACATGGCACAAGTTTTAACTATGTGTAGGCCTACTAATTCAGCCTATACAAAATATAATAAATTGGTTTAAAACTTGAAACTCTCTGATTTCACTTCAATTAATGAACGATTTTATAGGTTTTTAGATTATAAGTGAAATTTATAAATAATTTTGCACTCATAGTCCTTATTATTTGAGGCAATAAGCATCATAATAATATGTGAATGCATTTAAATTTCACTTTAACAACAAGCTACATTGGTTTCTCAGTCATTTTTGGTACATGCTCATTGTTAAATTGTTAACTTATCTGAGATTTTACTCAATCACTGGCAGTTTTTAGTTTGTTGGTAAACATAAGTTGTAAATTGCTTAATTTCTCCACTGCTGGCTTTAGGCACAGGCAAAGCAGGCAGTTACCTGGGGCGCCAAAATCTAGAGGTGTCAGTATGTGCTTGAAGTTTTGTTTTTCACTTTTTTAGCCATTTTTCAATTACAATGACTATTTTACTTTGAATTCAAATCTTTCATATGCTTTGCCTGGAGCGCCATATGGCCGGCCCTGAATATGTCCTATCATTTGAGCCATAAGCATAAACTATTTGCTCGAATGTTTGACTTTAAACTGTTGGTTAAATATATAGTTTTCCCAATTCTTGAAACCATCAGAAAAGAATCAACTGGAAGTCTTTAAGTCAAGAGAGTTTTGTTTCTTGGAAACCGAAGTATTCAGAAAAAAGCCAATTACATGTATTCAGTTTTCTTTACAAGGTAAATATAAATGATACAAAATAGTTTGTTTAAAACACCATAATATCACACTTACATGCCACCATCACCAGTGATGGTGTAATAATTATGTTTGAATCAATGCCATGACCAAAACTGACATGTAACATTCCATTAAAGTCAGTCTTGGTCCAGTATATAAGTCTGTAGAAGAGTAAGCATTAAACTTGCAACATAACACAGTAAAGAATTAAGATGTAAAACACTGAAATATATATTGAAGACACACCACTGCAAACTAACTAAATGATACTATACTAGCTAATAACATAATGAGCATATTACGTAAGTATTACAACCTGCAACTGAATATAGCACAAAAGCAAGAAGATCAGCACCTTCATTATCATGACAACAGTAATTATAAAAAAATATAGGCTACATAAGTCTAACATAGTAAGTAGACCTTACATTGGTCATGATAAGGGCCCTTCTCATTGGTAAGACCGGTTAGCATGCAGTCGGCCTGCTCTCCTTGATTTAAAAGAATGACCACCTGATTAAAAGCCATTCTAAATTGTTTGGCTATTCTTCGCCCAGGCTCTTATGTCTGCATGAGTGTGTGTGCGCGTGCATGTGTGTGTATGTGTGCTTACCATGACCATTAGAAAACCAGAATAAGAAATGTACAAATAGCACTTGGCACTGGAAGCAGTTGATAACAATTAAAAACAATAGAGTGCAAGGCATATGAATTAAGGTAAAGCCTATCCAAATAATTAGTATTAATACTTCAAACAGTTTACTCAGTGCAATGTTCCTAAAACTGTCTTTTTAAGATTGTCTTGATCAATTAATGTACCAAATTGAATCAAGAACTAACATCAGCATTCAGTAGAACTTTTATGGATGAAGAGAAGTTCAGTCGGCGGTCGGCCAAAACTAAGTCTCAAGAAATATACATCTAAGCATACATCTAACAACAATATTGATGATATTGCACATTATAGTTTCGGCTAATAGCTGAAAAACCTAATGCACAGAGAGAAACTGCTACAATATTTCTAAGTCTTAATGAAAGGCAAATTGTGCACATGATTATCAACATTTGTCAGCTGTACAGGTATTGGAAACTGATCATAATAAAGTTTCTTTTACAATGAATTCTAAGAATCCTAAACTGTGAATGGTTTCTAGCATTGTTGAGCAGTAATACAATTAAGTGGTTAGAAGGTACTTCAGATAATAAGCTCATCTGATAACGTCTTTATCGGAGCTGAATGCTGCTGTCTTTTTGCAAGAACTCGTTTAAAGAAACATTGCACATGAAACTTTGGGTCTAGGTTCAATGAACACAAAGTCTTTCCAAATACAAAATAACACGAATTCACAGGGCTCAAAACAACTTTGGTCTTGACCACTGCATCAAAATATATAAGAAAATATATAGTAATTAGATGGCACCCAGTGTCCGCCAATTATTTTTGGCACATATTAATTAATTACAGACACATAATTGTCCACATGATTATCAACATCTGTCAGCTGTATAGCCATCGGAAACTATATAAAGTTTATTTACAATAAATTCTCAAAATCCTAAACTGTGACTGCTTTCTAGCAATGTTGGGCAGTAATTAGATTGAGTGGTTATAAGGTACTTTAGATAATAAACTCATCTGCAGTGTTTCCGTTAGGGTCTAAAAAGAGGACGTATTTATGTCCTGACCTAGAATTTATTTGGACGTAGCTCATGTCTTATGGCTGTCACTACAAAAAATTCTGGACGTTTTGGACGGTTTTTATGGACGTAAAAACGGCCATTTGGGCGTTAACGGAAACACTGCTCATCTGATAACATAAAAAATTCTTGTGCAAGCATTATCATTAAACCTTCCTTAAAAAAACAGATCTTTATGGCCAGGATGCATTGGTACTGTTTCATTCCTTGTCAATATTTCGCTGAACAATTTCAGGTGATGGTATTAGATTCCCTCAAAAAGGTTGTTAGTTCTTATGGCTGAAGCACAAGCACAACAGCATCTATCCAATAACAGAATCATCTTTCCTTGGCAGCTGCATGGTCTTACTAGAAATTATGGATTTCATACGATGTACTTAGACTCAAAGTCTGAATGCACACGTCAAAGGCCAACATACTACTCACTAAGAAAACCTGGGCTTCCAACAGTAAGACATTACTAAGAAATTACTACACCCATACAGCAATAAATCATATATTTCTTTGCCTGCCTTTAAAATATACCATATCGACAACATCTATCAAGCAATAAAGTTACCCATTTTTTGTCAGTCTTTAATCCTTTAATGACCAGTAGCATTGGTTCCCAGTCACTTTTAGTACATGCTCATCGTTAAAGGGTTAAAATATACCATATTGACAACAGCTGTAAAGCAATAAATCAAATTTCTTTGTCCGTCTTTAAAAAATACCATCATGCTAAAATACCAAGATGTTAAATTATAACATCTATAAAGCAATAAAGTCACACATTTCTTTGCCAGCCTTTCAAAGATCCCATATGATATATGTTCAATGTCTGCAATGGACTATTTGAGAAGTTCACAAAAGGAACTATATAAATGTCTCTATAATTACACATGCATACATACATATATACAAGTAGTCAGTACACGATTAAAACATAAAACTGTTAAAGCATCAGTGGTACATGATTTGATTTATTACCAGCTTAGTAGCATTGGCTAAATTTTCTTCATTGCCAATATTCATCAGTATATATAGTATTTGAAAACTGTCCACTCTTGTTCTGTTGTAATCATATAAATATACACATTGCAGTGGTCTCCCATCAACCATTCAGTAGCCTACAGTTGATGCCACTTAAGTGCATGGCCTCCTTGGGACTGCCTTGAACCTGTGCACTTAACTGACTTATGCAAATAAGAGAAGTTCACATGTACTGTGCAAAATTAGCTAAATGTATTGGTACATGTATTTAATAACCAATATGGAGCCTACACAGTATAATGCCTTCAGTAACCATTAAGTTAGGTCATCTGCTGATATGGACCACAGTACAGCTAAGACAGACCAGACCACTCCACAGCGGCAGTTGTTTGCTGTCCATGGGCAAACTGCCTCAGGTGTTCTAAGCTGCACATGTAATTAAGCAGTGTTGATATACACAGAGCAATTGCATAACAGGATTGTAGTCAGCCATGCACATAACTGAATTATGCACATATGCGACATGCACATACCTGGAGTTGTCTCCCACGGAAACACCCTATATTAAAACAGGACGGCCAGTTTCTATGCATATAAGCAAATTATGCACTTATATGCTATGCACTCAAGTGGCGCCAACTGTACTAACTTGCTTCGTTCATTCCCCATAAGTCATTTCTACTTGGAACTCTGGACAAACTCTGAACTTAATATCTTAAAGCATAGTAAGATGCGGCGCTGTTGCAGCATCAACTCCGTGTCCAGTTACACGTCCAGTCTGTTCATATTTCATGACGAAAGAGATGTTACAAAAACTCAAAGTGATAGTTGCATAAATAACATGCAGCTGATAGAGTTCTCTCCAATCTTCAAACCCTTTTCCTTGAAATTAATGTTCTAAGAATATTAGACATTTCTTCAAACCCTAAAGCACCAGATAGCAAGAGCTGAAGAAGTCACGACAGCATTGCAAATCACGAAAAGGTAAGAAGAACATTTCAAGGCAGTGTCACTTCGTCTAAGATCCTCCTCCTTCTTCGACCCGACTTGCTCACTTTAAACCTACAGAATAATTTACCACAAATATATTAAGCTCAATCAAACACAAAACTTCTTATCTAATTGTTTTTAAAATTTATTACAATTTCTCATCACAATGCATTTTTGCTGAATATTTATTAGATCATTAACCATATTAACCACTTTTATCATTCCAGTAATTAATTATTGTATTGTAAGTAATTATTGTATTGTAAGTAATTATTGTATTGTACTCGGAGCTTCTCATTTGAAAATAGAAGGCGATTTGAAAATAGATCGCACTGGATTGAGTAGGCGATCGATGCGCGGTCGACTTCGGGACCTTTTGTGTATTTTGTGCATCGTATTCGTATAGCTGCATATTATATGGTTGCCCATTAACTGCTAGAGTATACGCAACACTTATTAACCGTCGATAAGCCTCCTCTGCTTGTCGATGCAATGTTGTATCGATCCTAGCCTGAACTTTCACAAGTAATGTAAATTAGATAGACAAAATAGTCATCTGGCTCCATGTTCCTCTTGCAGTCTAAATCATCGAGCATGATCGATTTACTGATCAACCAGACCTTTGCTAGGTGATCAACCAAGGAGATCGATCGATCGATCACCTTAAATGAGAAGCTCTGATTCTATTGTATTCAAACATTTATAAATGATTATAAATTTATAAATAATTAACCTACTAAACAAACAAGAATTACAAGTGCAAATTTGAACGCTGAACGTTGCTAATATAGTTCACATTAGAAGTTGTTTAGCTGAATATTCAATTGATGAGTACTGACATTATTTTATCATGCATTTTTTTACAATTTTGACAGGTGGATCTTTAATCATTAATTTTATAAAATGTCTAAACACCCCAAGTCTTCTTGATTGGATCATGCATGACAAACGTTTCTGAATCAGTAGCTACAGTACTTAATCTGCTTCCCTTTAGTTGGCAGTAATACAGTTTAATACTTACGAGAGGTTAGCATCTGGGCAATTTCCTCATCTTCCTTGAGATAACTGAAAATGAAAATGAAGAAGATAACATATAATACTAAAATTCTCCATTGGTCAGTTTGTTAAAGCTTATAAATCCAGACACCAGACATAAAAAGCTGCACAGAAATTCATATTTGTGACTAACTAAAACGTGCAGTAGAGATTCTGATAACTATGATCATTGTAAAAGGGATGACAATGACAATGGTGATGATGATAATGATGATGACAGAGATAATGACGATGATAAACAGATAATTTGGTATCTGACATCAAGTTATTTCATATTACTGAACCTTGCAACTGAGCACCCAAGGATTGGCTATATAGCCTATACATAAGTATGCTACCTTTACCTGTTTTAACCACTTAGATTAGCTTACCTTACCTACCTTTCACATTACCTTGTCTTACCTGTCCAACAGAAAAATATGGTTGGCACAAACCGAATTCTGTCTTCTTCCATGCTCTCGATAATATTGTTTCTCTGAGTGACTGTTTGAAGAAGTTTCTGAAGCAGAACTTCTTCCCTTTTCTTCTCATTTGCTGTCTTCAGATGATCTGAAATGGACAGAAGAAAGGGTCAATCGAAGGAATTCAATCACAGCTGTTAATAATACTAGAAAATGTATTGCCAACACAATACTTCCTAATAAATGTACTGGCAATACCAATACTTCCTAACAGATGTATTGGCAATACCAATACTATTTCTTAAAAGTATTGCAATACCAATACCAATACTTTTCGATAAGTAAGTGTACGCTTATTGCCATAAAATAAGTGCAAACAGTAACAAGCACTAACCTATATAAAATACTTTATTTAAAGGAGCCATGCCACAATCTACCATTTTGCAGCAGAACCAACTAATTTCCATGTGCCCTGTTAAATGCAAGACAAAAGGTGGAATAATGGGTCAGATTTAGTGATAGGCAATTATTGCTGCCCGTCTTCACCAGGCAGAACACAAGTGGATATCTGACGGCTGTCAATGAACTAATGCTCACCGGGTTTGTTCATAAGGCATCTCAGTTCAAACTCCACTTCTTCATGTTTGCCTTCCAACTCCTGTTGTCTGCACCTGTAAAAACTCAACATTTCGTACACATACTTCTGAGTTAAGTTATTAACTGACAGTGACATAAATTGAAAAACAACGCAAAACTGAGAAAGAGACGACCTACAATGTAGCAAACAACAGTGACCGGGTTTCAGTAATAAGATACTTATGTACAGAACGTTCTTTGTCTGTGACACAAGGGGCCAAAATCCAGACCTAATGGAAGACTAAAATGTATTGATACAAAATCAGCCCAGTATAAAAACAAAGCTTGCCGCTTTTCGCAACGGTTGCATTTTTTAAAGTCATCATGAGAATCAACATGACAAGTAAGACAGAAATACTGATTACACTATATGTACAGTCAGCCTGTATGCTGCATCTGCTTGTACAGGTATATTTCACATGTAAATAGCTGCATAAATATTGTTTTACATTAAACCTGGGCCCCTTGGCGATTTCTCTCCAGGCATTAGTGCAACAATGTATTGCATGCATATATGTAAGTATGTACGAAGACTTGCATAAAGTGCATTTTAGGAACCCCTCAAAAGCACTATGATCATGGCTATCGAATAGATTTGAAAAGGAGCGCCTTAACATAGCTAGTAAAAGTAACTTGAGCAGAGTTTAATGGGACAACTTGACAGAGAAATTTGTAATTCATTCAGAAACTATTACATACAGTAACAACGTGAAGACTGTTGCAAAGGGATAGACCACGCATAAGTGCAAGATGCAGCGAGGGACCAGAAGATCTCCACGGACAGATGAATGAAGCGACCAGCAACCTGACTGAGTTGCAACCAGCACAAACAGCTCCTGCATGTACGATGGTGCAGAGCCAATCTATTGAGCCCAGCCATGGAAGAGGATCTTGAATTTGATAATGTCCTTGAGTGTAACTCTCATATATGATGACATATGAGATTGACCTCAAGCCAAGTGGCACAGTTCAGTATGGACTGCAGCTGATGTAGTCTGAATTTCAGCACAAAGGAATGGCACATGATTACACCATGTTCACCAAATCTGATGAAGTTGGCAAAGGCATGATCTGTGCATCAACATCGAATTCACATGATCAGCCAAGGATATCTTTCTGTCAATGAGCAATCACAGGTCACTGACAAGGCGTTCTGAGAACCAATCCGCAATGATGACATAGATACATATACATACATACACACATACATACATACATACACACATACATACATATGCAACTACATACATGTGTCATCAAGTAATTTATTAGACAAACAACGTGCTTTATGCACACACTGATAATGAGCACGACAAATGTAGTCTGTTTCATTGTGATCAATCAATCAATCAATCAATCAATCAATCAATCAATCAATCAATCAATCAATCAATCAATCAATCAATCAATCAATCAATCAATCGTTTATTGTTCCCAGTACAACCAACATAATGACACTTAACACAGTAACCAGTAACATTGCAAGGGATACAACAGGAAGACCCAGAAGGGACCATGGTCCCGCTTAGTAGGGTCACCCTTGTACCATGAGACAAATGTAGAATGACAAGTGATTGACAGTTATAAGTCCAACTGGACTATGAAGCATAAAGAGAACCGTAATGTAAAATAAAGACAAAACCTTAACTAGTAAACAGAACTGAAAATTTAAGCAGAACCGTAATGAAAAATTAAGACAAAAACCTTGACTAGTAATGCAGAACCGTATTGCAATTAAAGACAAAAACCTTAACTATTAAAGTAGAATATCATATAGTATTTATTCATTTTGATCGATTAGGTATGCACGTACTGATTTTTTAAATGATGACAGATTAGGCAAGCTACGGATAATGTGGGATAGACTATTCCAAACAGAAGGTCCGACACATTTAATTGAGAACAGTCGAGAGTTAGTGCGAGCAAAATTCCCTCTGTAAGCACCCCGCGATCTAGTATTGTGATCGTGAAGGTCAGACGTACTAGAAAAATAGCCTGCAAAGGCACAGGGGAGTAAATTATGAGTAAAGCGAAACATAAATTTACTAATCTGTAATTTATTGATGTATTTAGTGATGTATGTATACATTGTTTCTTAAGGTCATTTATGAATAATAATGAGTATGGTACCTGTAGATAAGCTCTGACTCCTGTCTGACAAGGTCATTCTTGTGGTTGATCATTTCAAACCATTGGCTCATTAGATCATTCTTGTCATCATCTTCCATTGACTCATCAGTCCCTTAAAAATGCAAATACAAATTAAACTAAATTTCACAAATTCTATAGCAGTGGCAGTGTGAAAATAAGTTCATTTCACAGTTCAGGGCAGTGGTAGTGTGAAAATGAGTAGCTTTCACCTCTGAACACAATGTTCAGAGCTTTTTAGGATATACAGCATACATATGGCAAAATCATGGTTCCTGCAATCATTGAGATTAATTAAGATATGTTGAGCGTGGTCAGTAGAGTCCACTTGATTGGGTGAATACTCAACAATATGAGGCCCTAAAGGCTGTGTGCAATGATATGAGCACTTGCCCTGCACAAGTCTAAGCCTGATCCTGATGAAACCTTCAGCAAGTCTTTGAAGCAAACCAGATTAGCACCATTGGTTGAGGCCTTGCCATTATATAACAGAAATGTTAGAAATAATAAGAGAGACCTATGCAACTCATTCAGAATCTATTCAGTACAGTTACACAGACTTAAGGAATTGCTACAAGGGTTCTCACCACTTCGGATTCTGTCCTCCAGTACTCTTCCTTCTTTTTCCAACTTCTTCAACGTGGTATCAAGAAGTCGCAGCTGTTCAGTGATGTACTGTGCAGACAAACGACCTTCTGCATATACCTGTAACAACACAGAATTACAAAGCTCTTGGGATTCTCATTCAAAGAAAAAATAATGAGTTTAATGATAAACTTAAATTTATAACACACAATTAACTACTCGAGAGAAAAACCAACTAAGGTCTTATCAAATCATAACAACTTCTATAGAGCCACTGTAAGAATGCACTGCACAACAATCGACAGTCACCACTAATTTAAACATGTTACTAATACGAAATTTTTTAGCATATGCAGTCACACACAAATGTAAATATGAGGCACAATAACCGTAGTCAGTTGCCAGATGAACAGTATTCAAATATCCAGATGTTTGAAAGCCAGTGAGCTATGCTAAGAGATGCCTGTTCAGATCCCTTAGACAGCCATGTTTGTTCATACAGCTTTTGAGGGCTTTATAAAGTCCAGATTCATAAATACATACAAAGACAAATACTGCGTTTTGAGGTGTTTCTTGAAAAAAAGAGTTTAAGCATCAAAACAATATCGGTAGTTAGTTCCACTCCCTGGGGAAACAACAGAGAAGAGCCCGTTACAGCTTTGCATCATGGGTCGGCCAAACGACCCACACCTGAAGATTGCAAACACAGCTAATGCGAAGTATGACCCACGACACCAATGACTTTTCAACACAATCTAAGAGAATGCCATGGTTGACAGTGTGGGGAGGGATGTAGGGAGCGCATAGTGGTTGAACCAAGTAGGGTGAAGGAGTATGCATAAGAATGTGCAAGCAGCACCATCCAAGCCAGGAACTTTAAGATCTGAGATACCTGCAAAAACCAAGTTCGCGTAATTGAGCTGGGAGCAGACAAGAGAAAAGGCCATGATTTGCGACATGTCCTAGGTAAGAGCAGACCTTCTGTGACATAATGCCCTGATATGAGAAAAGAAAATGTCAAGCAAGGTCAATGCTGGAATGATAAGGGAAAGAATGAAGGCATTGGCAAGAGCCAAAAATGATTGCCTCAGGGTTTCTGGGTTTGTGGCCAAATCATTGAAGGAGAACCATGCATGCACTGAAGAGAGTTTGGTACTGGGAGACTGCACTGGGAAAGTACAGACAGAAAGTGAAGGTTTAGAAGTACCAGGAATTTGTCCAGGAAGGCCACTGGGTGGAAGAACTGGACAGCCGGGTGGAGTTCTCCCAGTATGGCTAATTGGTGTACCTTGCTAGACTGATTAGTGGGTGACAAGGCAATGTGAAGTAGATTCAGTATGTCATAATAGCCACATCATGCATAGGCAAGCCACAGTCCAAAAAAGAAACTATCTTTAAACCCGAGGATTTAGCAGCAGATGGATGAACACTGTTTATCCAACTGTGTTTATAAACACAGAGGTGCATAATAATGAGGAATTACCTTGCCATACTTTCAAAGTCTACCATTCCTCCACCAACTTACCTTTCTCTTGACGACCGGTTGGTTGTGATTTGAGGAGACTGTACTTGATCTCAGGTGCAACTCGAGTCCGTCTGACGATTTTCTGCTGCCAGACGTAGGACCAAAGTTAAATGACTGGTCCTCAAAAGTGAACGTCGTGTCTGGAGTTATCTTTTTCCGAGCCTGCTGGATACTTTCCGCTCTTGGTGGAGTAGGTCGTGGAGGTGCAGCACGCGTGACAACTGGACTAGTTGTTCCATCTGCTGGGGTTAGAGGCGGCTTGGTGGAATTAGAAGGTTGGACTGTGGGAGGCGCTGGGGAAAGGCGCTTTAGTGGTGCCTGAGCATCTCCATTCACAGGGAGGGTATCATCATTTCCCCTTTTGGATCTGCTTCTAGGAAGTGGAACAGGCACGGATATTGCTTTCTGCTGATTGGATATTTCTTCCACCATTCCCTGCCCCAATTCATTTGGTACCAACTTTGTTCCAGTTATGACATGAGATTCTGGAACTGCTGAACTGCTTTCATTTTGGAGATCTTCAGGCTCCAAGTCTACATACCAAGTACTAGAATTACTCTCACTTTGAGTGGGGGAAGGAACTGGAGCATCTGCTTTCACTTTTACTGTTGACCTAGGTGATGGGCTTGGTTTTACTAGGATCTTTTCTACATCTTTATTGGTGTCTCCAACTCCAGTGCTCTTCCTAGGAAGTTCTTGAATTTTATGTGGTGTTTCCTTTCGCAAAATTCCAGGTTTGGTTTGGTCTTTAATCGATTTTCCATGAAAGTCCTCTGCATTGTCTGAAGAAGGTGGCTCTGGACTGTTGAATGGATTTGTTCTCACTGACCTTCTCGCATCCGACCTGGGGTCAACAGTTGTCCCATTGACAAGTGCCTCATTTCCCACAGGATCCTTGTTTTCTTTCGATTCTTGACAATCTTTATATCCGGAGTTTACAACCGATTTCTGATCTGAAGCAGTTTCAAGTTTCATGGGAAGATGTTTATTTTCTTCCTTTTCCCTTGACACTAAAATACTTGGAGGCCGTTTAGGAATAGGTGGATGCTTACCACCAGACTGGATGGAAGGCTGCTCAACAGATTGGTCAACAGCTGGGACTGCAGATTGGCTACTAACCTGACCAGCGAACTGGCCACCATTCTGACTTGTATCTTTTGATATAATCTGTTCATTGGTCTCTTTTGTAGGGATTACAGCTGCAGCCTCAGAACTTTCATTTGCAGTTGGAGGCACAACATGAACACTTGGGACTGCTGGACTGGCAGAAGGCAGTGCCAGAGATTTGTCCGATGGCTGTGTTAGGGCAGGATGCGATACTGAACTGGCAGAAGTGGCACTAGTTGAGGTACTGGGAGACTGCACTGGGGAAGTACAGACAGCAGGTGAAGGTTTAGAAGTACCAGGAATCTGTCCAGGAAGGCCACTGGGTGGAACAACTGGACGGCCAGGTGGAGTTCTCCCAGGATGGCTAATTGGTGACTTGATTGACTGGGTCACATGGCTAGTGGAGCTATGGCTAACTGGATGGATTGGTGGAGTTGAAACAGGATGGATTGGTGGTGTTGATATACTATGGCGAGCGGCAGGCTTTGGAACAGATGAACTTGAAGCAGGTGTAGGAGTAGTTGAACTAGGAAGACTTTCTGAAGTTGAAACAGAAGGACATGGTGAAGCAAGAGTAGATGGCGTGGAAGAAGAATTGGTCTTTAGAGACAAAACAGATGGAGTTGTTGAAGATGAAGGAGAATGGCTTGGTGGACGTGGAGCAGGGTGGCTTTTTGAAGTCAGAATAGAGCGAAGTGTAGTAACTGGAACTGAAGAACTCACTGGCGTCGAAACAGGGATGTTTGTCAAAGTTGACACGGGTGGGAGGTTTGTCGAAGTTGAAGCAGGTGGGGTTGTTGAATTTGACATGGGGAGGTCTATAGAACTTGAAACCGGGAGGTTTGTTGCATTTGAAGCAGGGAGGTTTGTTGAAGTTGAAACAACAAGATTTGTTGACATTGAAACAGACTGGTCTGGTGGATTAGGAGCCGGACGAGTTTTGGGAGACAAAACAGTAGAAGTACTTTTTGAAGGATGGATTGTTATTGCAGTCTGTACAGAACTCCCTGCATCACCAACTCCACCAGCAGGAAAATTGCTGTCAGGCTTCTGAAACGTATTACTTGCAACTGAAACATCTTTGTTGCTACTCAAGGACTGAGACAAACTAGGAGTTGAAGTTTCAGCCAAAGAATCATTTGGTCCTTTTCCAGGTTCAACAGGAATTGTTTCAACTATGATGGAGGACCTGGGAGGCTTTGGAGGAACTGAAGTTGAAGGAGAGACATTCACACTGGCAGCAGACTGTTGCGGAATTATGGTAGGTGGGAGTTTTGGCCTCAAAGGGGCCTGGATAGACTGAGTTGAAGGGCTTTCAGAAGATTTAGATGCCTTACTGGGTAAGCTTGAAGGACTTGAAGTCGGGGGCAGAATTTGGGTTGGCTGGCTGGGTGAAACTGGCATCGATTGGCTAACAGAAGTCTGCAAATCATGACTAGCAGGTGTCAGCATCGACTGGTTTGTGCCTTCAGAAGAATCCACAGGTTTAGCTGGTTTTGTTGTGGATTTGTCAGACATGTTTGTTCTTTCTTCTGCATGCGAAACGTGAGACCTACTGCCTGATGTCACCACTGGACTAGATATTGCTCCTCCTTTGGGTTGGAATGTCGCAATAGAAGACGCTGAAGAAATGGATGATGCTCCTACAGCTGAAGTCACTACTACAACAGATTTATTTACAGAAGTCACAGCTGTGCTTGGGTTCATGGTTGCAATCGATGTCACTTGTACGTCATGTGTTGCTCCTGCACTGACTTCTGCAACAGTTGCCTTTTCATTACCAGAAGAGACTGCTGGGTCCGATCTTGAAACTGGAACCGGAATGGCATTTGCAGAATCTCTTCCTCCAGAAGCAACATCTGAATGAAATTCATCAGATTCCATGGACTCGTTTTGCACTTCACGGCACTGATCGAGTCCTCTCTGTTGCTGATCATCCGATTGTTGAGCTGAACGAAGTGTTGAACTTTGTTCTTTCTGCATATTTCGAAGGCAATGGCGGTGGTAAAGCTTCTTCTCCTCAATCTGGCGTTCCATTAGAAACACCTTACCCTGGCAGATGTTACAGGTGTCTTCAAGAGTACGACGTTTAGAGGAACCTGAGAGGTCATTTTGGCTTTTGTTCTCTTCAAGAACCTGATCAACACAAACAAAAACATAACATCACTGGCCTAGCCTAAGCAGATCATCTGTGCACCAGTTAAGTCAAATGTCCCTTCTGTGTAAATCCCCTGTTGTTTCTAATTGGTTAAAACCGATTTTGCACTCTTATTATTTGTGAGATGGCACCAGTATATGTCAACTTTTATGAAAGTACTAAATGGATCACAGATCATGCATCTAAGTCTGTTTATTGTATAGATAATATACACATCGTAATTATCAACCTCATTATCATAACTGACTTTGTTACATTCAGTCAAACGTTCTGAAGGGAGAGTAGTTACCGTATCTGAAGGTGAGTCATTTACTTACTGGCTTCTCTACAACTGCTTTCTTGGCAGCTGTGGCAGTGGATGGGTCTTCTGGCAAATGCCTCTTCACTGGGGCAGCTGCTGCACCAGAAAGAAATAAACAGAAACAATTGATAAAAGCAAGTAAGTACATCAGTTAGAAGCACTGTATTTATGCAAGTATCAAAGCACTTATAGAGCACCTTTCAGGAACCTCACAAGAGCACTCTGCTTTAGCTACTGTTGTCGTCTCTGTAATTTTCTAAGTGATCTTGCAACACACAAAGACTGATGATAATGATAATGTCACAAGATTTGTACTGACTGACTTACAGTGCCGATTTACTGAAAGACTTTCTAACTTATGATTATGGCTCCCAGTCTCAACTGAACAAAACTTTACTGATTGTCAACATGAACATAGCCAGACTTAAATTCAAGAGGAGGCAACTTCACAGACCATTGGCAAAATTCTGGTAATTGGGTTCATTGGTCAATAGAAGTTCCAATATATAAAGAAAACAACAGGAGGCAACTCCTCGTGCCTCCAAGTAGCTACACCTATGGTCAAGTAGTTAAAAGCAATACAAGCAATTGTATGGGCATAATATTGGGTGTCAAAAGAACAATACGAAAGGAATGAAACTGATCCTGAAGTTTGGAGATGATCCAGTACATAATCACAGTGCACTCATGACATGGGTTGTTACTACTTATATGACTGATTTAACGAATGATGTACAGTGGCTGCTTCACAGCAAAATACCATTCAACTGTCTGACAAAATGGCCAACTGAATCTTATTCCAATGTTCTAGTTTGTCAGCTGATGACTGTATACTAAGTACTAACAACAGGTAGATTGTCAAAAGTCATTCACTTAGTTGCTCATTCTGTTCACTGAACTAACTCCATTTACGAACTAACTCTGTTCCTATAGGTAGCCATGTTGGAGCGCCCTTGTGAGTTACTTAAAAGACGCTATACAAGTGCTCTTAAACAAACATTCATACATTTATTCATTCCACTAGGCTTTGTTAACATTATTATTATATTCGTTTATTGGTAACAAAACTGATAGTCACACCGCTATCAGGAACATTGTGATTGAACAAGAGTTACAAATGTATGCTAAGCAAGATCATACCATAAAACAAGAAGCTCATCTTAGAGCGACAATAAGGCAACAAATTGCTGGCAGGTGCAGTGAAATATGCAACATGAAGCTAGCTAGATCAATACTTTGATTGGAGACTGCTTCTGGACTAACATGCCACCTGAGGCCCACTCACCCCTCAAACATTTATTGGTAGGTAATGAGTACTAGTGCAAATTGGGAAGGATCAAAATTGTCTTGTCATTGGTCAGGTCATTTATTCATGTAGCTTGTACCTTGCCTGATAGATCCTTCAACCTTAAAATGCCTCTAAGTCTCTATAGAGGCATGTAAAGCAAGTGTGTTGTTACCTTTAAGTTTTACTGAACCGTATTGACAAGTAACCAAACCTAAAAACTACTATAACACCATTAACATGACATAAGAGTCATGATCAGCCAAAAACAACAGCCTCTGCCTACTCTCCAGTTGACAAGCCCACTTGAGATCTCCAGCTTCAGAGATCTCAGCTATGCAGGCTACAGATGGCAGGCAAGAGGGAAATCTTAAGTCAAGAACTCACTGATATAAAAAGTATGGCAAAGATGTGTGTAGCAAACTTCAAGATAATGAACTAGCAACCAATAAAGCACATCTCCAGGATACATGGCAAGAGTAAAAGGATAGCTGACTGACTGTGTGAATTTATAGGCAGAGCGCAGCTCACCCGGTTTGTAGTTGCGGAAGAAGTTGTAGTATTGGGAGACGTATGTTACGATGCACAACTTGTCTGGCACCATCATGACCACCATGTCTTCTGCATCCAGAAGAGCAGGAATACCTATCTGCTGAGCCACATCGAATGCCTAAGCCACAGAAGCCAAAAGAAGTCTTCAGGTTCAGTCAGCCAACACATAACGATTCATTATTTCAATAATGTTAAAGGCATGGTTATGATAACAATGGTGAAAATTAAAGAAGATAGCAAAAACAATGAGATGACTCTGATGAAGATGATGTTGCTGCAGTTGATGATGACAAGATATGATAGGATAGTTAGGATTCTTATGATGACTGGTGATTGCTACTTCATTATAACTCTGCCAACAAAATGAACCTTCGAAAGCAATGCAGCATGGTTCTGCTACTGATGCATATTTTGGCTGAAGTACTTACAAACATGACAAAATGATTCAGACAACCAGGGTTACATGGGTTGACAATGAATTACCAATTTCACTTGACGCACATGATGATTTGGAGGATGACAAAGAGGTTGAGGATGTATAAAATGCAATAAAACCATGCATAGATCACGCAAACAAAACAAAAGTCTTATGATGCATGTTGACTTTTATGATCACGAATGTTGACTCTTCTTTGTCTGGCCATTTAGTTACTGATGACCACTTTTCCCAACCACAATTAAAGAGAATTAGACAAGTGAGTTGACTTCAAGAATTGATGATGATCATGAAGCACATTTTCATCAACTAGGTCATCTTACAGCACAAAGTGCAGTCCTGGATGGTGGTGAATAACTACTCCATCACTCATCGCAGACTGAATTTCTGCTATTTGGCACACTAGAACAACTTCAGAAATTTCATTGGCTAACACTTTGAAACTGGATGACTTATTTGTTGAGTTGGCTTATGCTGCTCATGAGTTAGGTGTTGTTTTAAAGTCCACTATGTCTACATTGACTAAGTAAACAGTGCTCATATTTAAGTCATTTTACATATACATAACATCTCTTCAAGAATATCTCTGACAAATGTATTGGTCTCAAGTCGCCTTGATTACTGTAACTTGCTTCTTGTTGGTATCAAGTCGAACACTTTGGCTAGAGCCATAACTAATATGTCAAATATGGACATATAATCTCTGCTTAAAATCTTTACATTGGCTTCCTGTTCAGCAAAGGATTTATGGCTCAGAGTTTATACAAAAGGGATTAAAGAATAACTTACCAATTTATTGTTTTGGAAAACATTTTCTTTTGATAGTGAGTCATAATCTCTACAACATTTGATAAACCAATTTGCTAAATTTAAATAAATTATCTTGAATCTTACATCAAGTTAACATTACAATACAAATACAGTGAGTCAACACTTTGAAGCTTGATCAACTGACACTTAGAAGTCGTCAACAAATTGCATTGCATACAAAAGTAAACCAATAATTCAAAGTAAACTCACATTTTTAATTCCATTACATTGTACTTCAAGATCTGTATGTTTGGGAACTTGCACGGAGTGATGGCATGCAAGGACCCTGTTAGGGAGCTCCATGCTTTGATTTTCTGCACCCTCCCCCATGGAAGAGACCATTTGGGTGACCAAAGCACACATGGACCCAGCAGTGGAGGTGGCATCCGCTCAACTCTGGGCTGAACACAGCCTGAAGACAACCCAAGACCAGGATGATTAGCAAACAATTCTCTGAAGAAGGGCATGCCATGGATGATGATGATGATCAATGATTATATGACTGACTAAATGACTGACTACTGGAATGTGTAACTGACTTCACTCAGTCACTTGCTGGACTGGACTAACTGGCTGGCTAGCTAACTTACTTGCTCACTCACTCTCTAGCCTGCTCATGCTTGTTCACCAGAGTGCTGTTTGGCAGCTGGTTATATTAAAGAATATACTTACTTACTTACTTTTATTAAACATGCATGAGCAAACAAGCATCTATGCAGACAGTAAAAGCCAGAAAAGGAACGAAACATTAACCAGATCTAACCATTAACCAATTAGACAGTTATAAATATTATATTGACTCATGACAATCCTGAAATTATATTGAAAATATGTTTTGCAATTGTTTGCAATATCTCTGCAATATGGAAAATTTGGAAAATGAAAGAATAGATAAAAGCAACCAAACAGTTCAGATAGACTGGACAGTTTTTGCACACCACACCAGAACATTATCCCTTTATGTGCAATCTGAGTATGTTGGTAATGTTTATATAGCTTCTGCTATAACACACAGCATAATATTTATTTCGTATGCGTCTCTGTAATGAGATATATATGACACATTGAGTATCAGGTTTTGGTGAAAACTAGTAACTTAACCAGTGTGTGGACAAGTGAAAGCCAAGCATTAAGTGTACTCAAACTGTGTCCTGTTTAGTACATTCTGCACTTTTCTTCTTACCCTCGAGTGTTATTAAACACTTCAGGATCCAGAGGAGGAGTGCAGAATATAAGGCTCACCAGGGTAACAGATAGATCACAGAAACAGAAACACATGCAAGCAATAGACAGAATAACTAGCCCACATCCTCCAAGTACAGCAAAAACATATGGCTTTTCTAACAAATCAACAGAGGTTTCTCTGTGCTCAGTCAACTTTTAATACTGTATTTTAATTGCAACTTAATAATTATTTAACACCATTTTTAGCATTTTACACCTACTGCATGCAGAAGTGGTGTACTTCTTGAAAGCAGTGTCTCCTTTTTGACTGACAGGTGTCACAGGCACAGTATTTCAGCCACAGACAAAAACATCTTCAGTTATCTTTGTACTTCAAAAGGACTGGAGGACCATTTGCTTTGGCCATTATGTAGCAATTGTCAGGTCAAGATTATTGCTGAAGAGTTTCTTTGAAATGTTTTAAATAACTGATCATATAAATGTTCATTGCATAATATACTACCGGGTCTATCCTTGCATGTGTGTGCATGCGCATGCATGAGAGACTTTTTATATATGGACTATATGGCTTCAGGTGTATTTGAATCATCCCTATCTTTCAGTCAATAATTAATTATTACACAAGTTTAGCTGCTACTGCATCCGGGACATCCCATTCTGAAATAGTCACTTATTTTACCTGCCTTTGTGTCACAGGTTTTGTTTGGTCTATTATAACTCCCTCCTCATGGACAGACCCTAGTTTATGACTGAATTTTAAGTTCTCAAAAACAATTTTTCCAGAACCAGACACAGCTAAAACTCTTCAGCCACAGCCATAGCAAAGACTTTAAAGTATAAAAGGCTAATCTTAAATAATTATAATTGTAAATAGAAAATTTCTCAGCACCACACCAAGGTCACATCAGAGCAACTAGCTCACTTACTGGCACTATATAGAATAGAGTCCATAAGAGCCTAGTTGTGCCAGGTCAGGATCTGGGGGGTCAAGCCGAGGGAGACGGTGTAGCACATTATATTGGCATCCCATGGAGCAGTAAGACTAAGAGGCAAAGCATTCCCTGAAGCTAGCCTGAGAGGCGGTCATAGGGTATAAAGAAATACAGCATCAACCTGGGATAGACTGCGTGATAAACGATAGTTCAGTTAAAGCCACCACCTGTCAATAATCAATCAGCCATCAGCTGCAAAATATTTGCATTCACTATACGGACACTTTGTTGACTTACATGAGGTCTGGTCGATATCTGTGTAAGATGGCACAGAATGCAAGGCCACTCTTCCATGATGAAGTCATGTTCACTACATTGACATCGCGATACCCTTCGCACTGCATCTTGCACCACTGCTGCAGTGCCTTCACCTTGGCTGCCATCTCTTTTCTTGTTCAATGAAGCACACTGTCTGTTTCAAAGTCTCTCAATCCAGATTGTCTGGAAAAGCAAACAAATATAATATGCACAACTAATATAAGATAGCTTAACTGCATGTTTGTGACATTATATTTCTTGCAATGTTCAGTCTTTAGAGTAAGTCATCTTTTTTTATGTAAAACTGCAAAGCAATCAAATAACTGTACATAAGTGAATTTCACATTTGGCAAAAGGAATCAAACCCTGGTTGCAGACATTATACCAGAGGAAGAGGTTTGAGACATTAACCAGAAGTTGGGCAATGTGTTGCATCTGTTAAATTCTGCTATTTAAATTTGCTATTAAACATGTATTTAAATCTGCTCTGCTTAAATTCATAGACTGCCAGATATTAGTTTTTAGTCTTAGTGTTTCATCAAGCATCATACTCTTTCACTTTTGTCTATCATAACTGCATTTTATTTGACTAATGTGGTGAGCATCCTGTTGTAAATATTTAAATATTATCGTTTTCAGCATCTGCTGGCAAGGCAAGTTTTACTTTCCTCAGTTCAGTTGGGCTTGTACAACAAGACACATTTTCTCTACCACATGCCCACAACTAACATATATTTAACACGTTGGCCACTAAGGACGTGTTAACACGTCCCTTATTTCATACATTTAGATACTATGTTCAGCGGTCAGCCTTGATTCGTACGTCGATGCCCAAATCAAGTTGCAGTAAATGAGGTAGGGGTAGATGAGGGCATAGTATAAGTTTATTCTAATTTCCTTTGGTAGTTTATATGCGATACGGGTTAGAATACCAACATTCTTTGCGATTTTGGCTGCAATTTGATTAATATGACCTTCCAGGTCATGTGCTGATCTTGAGTGCATTAAGCTCAAGAATCAGTGCTGATCTTGATTGCATTAAGCTCAAGAATCAATCCATTAGATGAAGTTCTTGTCTTGCCTCCTGTAAAGTATAGGCTCCATCGTTTATGCTGGTTAGCCACCTTCCTACTCAAACCTCTTCCCTATCCAGCAGGATATGTCGAAAATAGGTACAAGTTCTTATATGACTTAATCTGATCCTTCACCATACTTCCTGTTTGTTCAACCTATCCAGGTCCAAAACAATTCTGAATAATTTGTCACTAATTTACTTTCAGTAGTTCCTATCTGGTGTCACTGCGCTAAACCCTGGTCATTGGCATCTCGAACTACTAACTTTTGTCATCTTATTGAAGACGCAATGTCGAACCTTTTCAGTGGTTGGGCAGTCCACATGGAATAACCTTCTTTCAGATCTGCATGTTCTTATAACCAGGGATTCTACATACACCTTATACAAGTACATGAAAACTTTTTCTGGGGTTGCACTGGAAGTGCACCTGAGTACTGGTAGGTATTCTGGAGAGGCAGTGCTCTGAATGACTGCTCTGAATGAAATGCACTATTGAACATTCGGTTCATGCATTTAACCCTCAGAGGGTGAACAATGTATTATGTATTAGTCAACCTGAGGTGAATTTTCACACCACAGAGGTCTTTATGCAAGTTGCATAAACCAGTTACCATAAATGCACAATACAGAGCATCCGTTTTCTATAGATACTATTTATCTAAATAAGAAGGGTTTTGGCCTTAACTGTCATCTCAATCATCCTCATTACGGTTGTCACCACTAAAGTACATATTTGTCACTGCTGTATGCAAACACATTTGCCAAATGAATGCCAAAGAACACTCGTCTCTTTGTCCTTTTTGTTCAAATCTGTAGCACTGACCTTCTGAACTCTTTGTTCGGATTGTGTATCGTCTCTTGGCTTCTTGCTCACTGGTGCAAAATCAGTTTGGGAGAGTTACCCAGAAGCACACGGCTCAGTTACGTAGCTCTGAAATAGTACATTGCACAACCATAACATAACATAAATGAAAATTGTAAGCACAACTTCAAGGAAAAACTCACCACTGGTGCTCCTGACCTGACAAGGAGAACACTCGTTCAAACAGAATAGACTTCAAGCGTTTGCAGAATAGAGGAGACAGACTGACAAGCTCAGCTCTAGTTTTATAAGGAAGGTTGTTCCAGGCCACATGACCAAGGAAAGCAAAGCTTCTGTGCTGAGTTGTAGAGGAATGAGCCCTGGGAACAAGAACACCCTGATTGGTCGAATGAAGGGACCTGTGGCCAGGACCAGACGAGACAGAGATACACAGTGAGCCAAGATAAGATGGGGCAATTCCCACCAAGCAGTTCTGCATGAAAGTTAAAATCTTAAATTGAATGCATTGAGGGAGAGGCAACCAGTGCAAGGTATCACGCATGTAGGTAGAATCTGGTAGATATGTGGCCAAATTTCGATATGCCAGCAGCAGCATGACGAACAGCCTGTACTTTCAAGGTAAGAGAGGAGCCCAGATCAGAATAGCATTTCCAAAATCGATTCTGGAGGAGATGAAAGCGTGGATCAGTGCAGAAGCAACCTGTGTAGTACGTGATCGTTGCACAGATCAGATCTGACGGAGATGATAGTCAGAGGCACGACATACATTGTTAACATGATTAAGAAGCGTTCTAACTCTTGTTCAAGAATAATGCCCAAGTCTCGCACAGAGGTAGAGAATGTGATGTCAGGAACAGACCGGCAAAGGGCAGAACGATCGATCTTAAAGATTTTAATCTGACCACAAGGCAAAATAAATCGGGTCTTATCAGAATTCAACTGAAGACGGTTTGAGGACATCCAAACAGGGAGTGGAGAGTCAAACCTAAAGTGGGGTGAAAATTTTGCCCACGTTAGCCTGTGAGTGTTAAAGATAGGATTACTGTTCTGTTCTTTTAAGTGCTTAAATCAGCTTAATATGTCCATCTGAATATGTACACAGCACAATGTGCACAGTACTCAACCTGCTCTAGTCCTAAAAAATGACTCTACAAGACCAAATTCTACTATTACTGGTAATAAGACTCCACCAAACCTAAACCATTTTCAAACTGCAATAGCATATTTGTAAGCAAATGCCTCTAAACATGCTGTCAAGTGCACAACCAAATCCACTCCTAATTATATTAAAACCCAACCAGAACAAATATCATAAGAATTACCCCCCCACTCCTATTTTCTGACTTTCCAAGACCAAATACTTAAACACATAGGCATAACTTTGTATTGTGACAGTGGTGACAGTAACCTCGAGACATCTACAGCACCAAAAAAAGAATAGTTGTGGGAACCAGCACTTAGTCAAAACAAAATGATAAGCGGCTAGGGTCAAAATCGGCTCCAGGTCAAAATCCAAAGAGTCAGGCAGGAAGGCAGACAGCTAAGGTGGATGGTGTTCAGAATTGAGGTGGTGATGGAGGTTAGGGAAGAGGAGGAACTGGGACACGATTTCTGAAAGAGCAGAAACTCAGTTTTGAGTCAAAGACCTGTTATTTTGGTTTGAAGCAAGTTCAGGCAATGACTATTAATGGCAGTGTATTCTTGCATACTTAACTATCGCAATGCTGATAGAGGCCTTCACATTGGCTTACTTACTTATTGTTTCAAGTTGCATAAATTGGTGACTTAATCTATCTTGTTGTAGTTGAGAGAAGGGGAGGGGACGGCAGAGGGGATTAGTCACCACACGTTGTGGGAGAAAGTTACGCCCTTGCTTAAACTCAACCAGACTTAGTCCCAACATTCAAACTCTACCAGACCAAATTCTAACATTAAGCTTCCACCAAACCTATCCTTAAAGCTCTGAATCCATCACAACAAATCATAAGAAGTTCACTCTGCCACATATAGCCCGACCAAATCCACATACGTTGTGCCCTCCACCTACGGCACTTTAAAAAAATGCTGCATGCCTACCTGATTAATGGAAATTAGCTATAACCTACCCTGCCGGATATTCTTGTTCACTGTTAGTTAAGGTTTTCGGTTTTTCTTTATATTTTCATAGTGTTTTGAATCGAGTTAATCATTTACTGTGTAATATGTACTATACTGTTTGCATTGCTGTACGAAACTTGATATTGCACTGTTTATCAAGGATTTAGCTAATTCATATTTCTGAAATGTTGTTCTAGGTGTCCCTAGTTAGCGGGATCTTGATCCCTTTTGGGACTCCTCTTGCGGCCAATCCTGATACTTTATGTTGAAATGTTATGTGTTTTTTCATTTGGCTTCAATAAAAGAGATTTGATTGATTGATTGATTGATATACTTAGATTAACTAGACCGTATCGTTATATAAGCAGTGCTTTTTTTCAGCCGGAGCGGTCCGGAACGGCGTTCCGGGACCTTTTTTCAGCTATTAAAAAATATTTTTATTAATTAACATTTTTAATTAAAAACATTTTTTAAATTATTTAGATACTTTGATTTAATTTCAGTGCACTCATTGTTTATTGATACTGAAATATATGAAATATAAATATTAGCATAAACTATGCCCCTAGTATTGTTCTGAATTTGTCGAGTTCCGGAACCTTTTTTGCTAGAAAAAAAGCACTGTATATAAGACACTACTAGACCAGTGTAGACTAAATTATAATTTAAAGACTTCACCAAACTTTCTTCACCAAACCTAATCCTAATATTCATATTCCACAATTCCAAATGATTCAGACTCCGCCAGACTATTGTTCGAAACTATTGCCAAGTAACAAGATTCAAAATCCAACTAAGACGGTTCTGAGATTCAGACACATGAATACATAAACCAATCCCTATATTGGTTAAGAGAACACTACTATACTACATGGTAAAAAATTCCGGACTTAGGCCTATTCAAACAGTTAACTTAACACTTCAGTATTATGAACTTCAAATGCCCCATTATATACACATACAAAGGCGTTATTCTTGGTCAACGATTGCCTCAAGTGCAGGCACACATTTTTGACATATCTTAATTGAAAAGATTCAGATGAGAAAAGGAATGCCACTGCAGACAGCCCACAATAGGAAGACATGATTAACTGAATTCTTTCTCCTTGGACCGACAAACCAGCGCATAATAAAGCAGTTTCTTCTTAAATTTAAGTGTTCAGTGGTGAGAGAACCACAAACAGGCAACAAATGCAAACTCAATAAAAGGGGAAATCATTTACTACAGTTAGCATTATTACCATTACTATTACAAATACACGATTCAGTTGAAACAGGATGGATTGCAGACATTAAAAATTGCTTTAATAGGATCAAATTATACGGCTAAAACAGTTGCTTGCACACTGCTGGTTCCCGATTAGACTACGCAAATGCAGTGCTGTATGGTATATCCTGTTTAATCTAAAAAGGCTCCTTGTGGTTTAAAACTCTCTTCCTACAGTTATCACATCTTCTCTTCTTATTCATATGAAAAGGATGACTTTTGGAAATTTCACGGGCTCCTGCTAAATGATGTATTAACCTTTTGCAAGCCTTACTTTTAAGGCCCAGAATACCAGCCTTCCTATACCAGTAATATTATAGACTTCATCTTTGCTCCTTAGCAAATATACATCTGGACCTCAATTTCAGAATTACTGACTTTGCACACATAATAATAGCTTCAAATAAACAGTGTTATTTTAGTTCAGAAAATCATTTTTATTCTAGTTTTTATTTAGTTCGATATCAATCATTTCAGTTTAGTTCTAGTTTTAGTTTTATTTCTGATAATCATTTTAGTTTTAGTTTAGTTATTATTCATCAAATCTTTTTCGTTCTCGTTTTAGTTCGTTCACGAAATTAACACTGCTGGCCTTCAGCATCGTTGGACGGCAAGTGGGGTGAACAAGAGGCAGCTAGAAGGGAGGGGTTAATTAAAGAGGAACTGAGCCATAAAATGAGTTGAAGTCTGAAGAGCCACCTTCCCCCAGTGGTGTCTGTCAATGGGGGTTGGGATAAAGATCTCCCACGGTTGCCAGGAAATAGGGGGGAGTTTACATACGTTTTGAATATAAACTGGGTTTGATTTCCGATAATATAATGGCCTGCAATATAATTCTCAGTGACTAGAGCTGGGTCTCATAATTATATAAGTCGGCCAGAAGGTTTAGACGCCACTGCCGGTCTTCCTCTGGCTTCTTTATGGCATAGAGCCAAGTGGGGTAGGGTGACAGTAATTTAAACATGCGCGCCGTTAAACAGCGTCGCCGCCGACATTTCTACCACAATAGATTCTTGTATTTTCTATAGTTTTAGTTCAAGATTTCAATATCGTTCTCGTTTTTATTTCGTTCCACGTCACTTCTTTCTCGTTTTTATTTAGTTTCAGTTCACAATTTCTTTCTAGTTCTCGTTTTCGTTTTCGTGAACGATTGTCTAATCTTTTTCGTTCTCGTTATCGTTTCGTTCACGAAATTAACACTGCAAATAAATAATAAATAAACTATAAGTCATTTATTATCATTATGATCACAGTTACATAAACCAGTCGCCAAACTGGCATCATTGATTTAAAATTAGATTTAATGAATTGCGTGGCAGGACAATCTAAATTTAATGCAAACCCAACAACATTTCAGATAAGCAGTGTAACAATGTGCTTAATTTTTCCTCTGAAGACTAATGATATAGGCAAACAACTGAGCATGTTTGTTAGCCTACTTAAATAATTACTTAAAAATACTACAAATAATAGCACAATATGGCTATGTTCCTAAAGTCTAATAAGTAGTATAACATGTATTTTCACGTAATGGCAATCATTGGTTTGGTCTATTAGTCAGTTGCTAAGAAGTAATTGGGAAATACAACTGACATGTCATCTGCCACATCGGTCATTTATTTGCCATTTGTAATTTTGATAGATTAATTTGTCTAAGAAGTTGCTCAGTATTTTCCAACAAGTTGGAGTTTACTGTTGTTAAGTTTGTGTACCAGAATTACTCTTTGTTTATGCTGAGAATTTTGAATGCTTTGATGATATTTGCTTCACATAACATCTTGGCCTACATGACTGCATGACGAGGAATAGGCTTCCTGATGTGCAGTCAAGTCAAACCAAAGGACCTGTATAATGTCATTTGCAGCTCGGTGACCGAGGAGCAATACAGGTCTTTGGAGTGGCCTTAACCATTAGTCATTTGTGGCACTTTGATCTACAGCTCACAAAAACCTGTTCTATGTGGACCCGCAGTTCGAGGGATGGCCAAACATCATCCATCCAATGAGAGATCATAGGGAGGTGGTGCTACCGCTTTCTGCAGATGCTATGGCCTGTGGTCGCACCACATTTGGTCCAGAGACTCTGAATATGATGCGATCTGGCATGATGGAAACTTTGATGGGAATATCCGTTGGTTCAGCCTCATGTGTGCGTCTGGGCCCACGACTGGTAACTTTCCTAGTTTTCTCATGGTGTTGCTTACTGACAAAATTATTTCTGTTCTTAATTACATTTAACATCATTTAGGCTAGTGCAGATTTTTCCTTAACTGATTAATTAGTTTTTTCTTGAAGTGGTGCTTTTTTCTTGAAGTGGTGCCATGTAATTTCTAATTACAATTGAAATAGGACCACTATTTCCAGTGCCCTTTGAACCCAGCTACAACAGGCCCAGCTAGGGATCCAATTACTGGCTTCTAAGTTTACCCATGAACTCCACTCCAGATATTAACCAGAATCCAGACTGCTGCCAAAAGCTGACAAGGACTCCTGCAATACTCTCATATTACCACAGATAGTGGTGAGTTCCACCATCTGTTATAATTGAGCTTTCTATATCCAGGGTGCAGTCTATGTTCATGCCCCAGTATAATACATCAAAGGCACAACACATTTGATAAATTTCAAGTCCAAACATCTCAATAATGAGTAGGATTTATCAAACTTATAATATAAAGGAAAACAGAACAAGACTTTGACTAATCATTAGGAAAACATTGGAATGTCACCTGACAAATGAATGAAGAGATTGGGAGGTCATTCACTTAGTGATGTCGATCATATATCTAGCATTCTAGCCTATGTCATTCTGACAACTGCAGTGTGATTTTCGTTAACGATAACGATAACGAAAATGTTCGTTAACGAAAATAAAATGATTTCGTTAACGATAACTATAACTATAACTAAAAATATCATTAACTATAACTATAACTATAACGAAAATAACACTAACGAAAATTCATCTTTATTTTCGTTAATACAAAAAATAAAAATAGGAAGTGCAATATGGACGATTCGACATAAATGAGAACGAAAAATGCGAAATTTTTATTGTGAAATTTGTCAGTTACTTTGGAAACTCGTGTATTGATGAAGCTGAATGTATCCATGCTTCAAAGGTTTTCATAGCTCTGAGTAAATTGTGAAACAGCGTATTAATACGCACAATTTTGCTTATAGACTTAATTATTGTAACTAAGTAGTAACTAAAATTAACTAAAATAAAAATCCATTAACTATAACTATAACTATAACTAAAAAATAATACTAACTATAACTATAACTATAACTAAAATAAAAAATCATTAACTATAACTATAACTATAACTAAAATAAAACCTGTAAGGAAAATCACACTGGACAACTGACAACCTTTTATTTCCAAAAGCACAATGCATATAACAATGGGCCCGCAATGAACTTAAGAAAAACATTATAATCACTTATACCAAGTTCATGACTTATGCTTTTTAAATATAATATTACTGACACTTAACTACAATCAGTTTAAACTTCATGCATCTGAATATTACCTTACTTATCATTTTTTGCTATAGAACGCAACATGCCAACTTCCATCTAAGAACTTTCTTCTGCTAAATTATGCATAATAAGATTTTAATTATTATGTAAACAAATATAAATGTTAATTTTCTATTGTAACGATGGATTATTAACACAAATCTGGAGCACAACAAAGTTTCTCATAAAGCCTAAAGATAGTTTAGAGGCCTGTGACTGCTCTGCCCGGGGCCTGGAATTTCTTTCAGACCTGACTTTGACATTCTGCAATAGTACACTAACTCAGTTCCTTTCACACGTCTATAAATCAATATGTCTCTGATTTAAAGTGCGCTATGCAAAACTCCAGTTACAAGAGATACAAAGTGTAGAAACTGTGGCTGAAATAGCACTGCTCCTAATCATCTCACAGTCATAAATGAGAGAGCATAACATACATGCACATATGCATGCACACACACACACAAACACATTTTAAAATCATTATGTCACACACAATCAACTATGCACCTAAAACCTTAAAATTTTAAATAAGATCTAAAATTTAGATTAGGATTAAATCAATAATCCAGGGCCATATATTGTATTTACACTATTTTGCCTACTGTTAATTTTATACCGTATTGTAAAACTTGAAAGAGGAAAGAAAGAAAAAGGACAAAAAAGAATGACTAATGGAACACAAATTTCTCTTAAAAGTCTGATCTACACAGCAATGAAGTTGAACTCAGAAACTCTGTATGGACACATTTCTTATCTTAATCACCGTGTCACCATTTGTAGAAAGGTTATACATAAGCAGGAAACAGCAGCTTATATGCATGCAAAAAGGAGGGTGAACACTTACTTTTAGTGGCTGAATGGCCATGAGATATTTCCACTTTGGTAAACAATGATGGGCAATGTCACTACTACCGGTACTTCCATTGGAAACACAAGGACAGACTTTGTCCCACAGTTAACGCGGAACCTTGCTAGAGTTTAAACAGTAATAATATTCAGCCGTTTAGTTGACGTTATTCACCAGCAGATTCACAAGAAAAGCTGTAAACGGCTAACAGATGATATGAGGTGTTTACATTCATCCGTACATCCAACTGAGTAGGCCTACATACACAAGCCCAGCCGAGACCCTATTGAAGTCTGTACGTAAAATTCAGCCCTTAGGCCCACGGCGCATATACACCACAAGTAAACTTAAGGCCGCCCGGGTGACTCACTGCGTGTCGTCAAATGTATGGGCTACCCTCCAACTTCCTCCTCCTCCTCCTTCGACCTAGTGGTGTCTCAGTTAACGCATATTACACTATAGGCTTCTAAATAATCGTTCAGTCACCTGTTTGCAGTCATGTTCACGGGACCTTCGGCAGGCGGCCATTAATTGTAAAATCTCACATAATAACAGCCAACACATACACACGGGTCTACTACAATGGTGGTTCGTGACAACGTGATTCTATTTTGGAACACTCGTATCCACAGTCAGTTGCTCGCACAAACGCCGACATATATTAGGGCCTACTATATAACAATGGTCCGAGATCGTGATCAAAGGGCCCACAATATACTACAATGCATCCGATGTTTAAAGTAAACAAAATGCATGCATCAAATTGCAGGTTACTACGAAACGCCCGCCCATCAGAAAACATCATAAAACTTCATCGTCGTCGTCGTCATCATCATCAACAACAACAACAAACACAACATTGTTGTTATTGTTATTATTATTGTTATTGTTGTTGTTGCTATTATTATTATTATTATTATTATTATTATTATTATTATTATTTTTTTTTTTTACCCGAGGTATCAATGATCCCTCAGGATTTGGAAAAAATTGATTTAGGAGCAGGGGACAGTGTCTGGAAAATCAAGCCTCGTCGTCTGGAGTCGCTGGAAAGGTCCCGTTATTATTATTATTATTATTATTATTTTTTTTTTTTTTTTTTTCTTAGAAACTAACTGAAGAGTAAAACCATTCTGGAACTAACAAGCCTCATCCCACTGAAGTCCAAAAACGTGCCCCTAAAAGCCACGGCATTATATCGCTGAGTGCAGATGGAAAAGCGCTGGAAAAGGTGGTTTTTCTCAAGGGGCTCGCCAGAAATTGCAGATATACGGCGGCCCACCTCAGCAATAAAATCAAAGCCCGACCGATTGATTGGTCCCAATGATTCAAAAGCAATGGGCACAAATGTGTGTGATGAAGGTAGGCCTGAATATTTTGCCTCTTTACGAACAGCGGCCAGCTCAGCCGCACCCCCAGCAATTGTTGATGTCCGATGGAGATAAGATGCTGCACATGTATGGACATTGGTCACATCCCAGGTGATGTATTTGCCTGCTGCCCATGGGACCAGTGTGGTTCCATCCGGACGTTATTATTATTATTATTATTATTATTATTATTATTATTATTATTATTATTATTATTATTATTATTATTATTGATAAATTTGATCAGATGTTGTCATATTATGTTTCGACTACATATTTGATGTACTTATTTAAGTTATTTTGATCACTATAAGAACTTGAATCTACCTTATCAGAGCTGTTTCATTTAATTAATTCCATTAACATTTCACATTATCATATAACTAGATGCTTGCCCGTCTTAAGACGGTTAGAGGAAATTTAAAGAAAATGCGTTTATTCCAATGGCCAAATTGTGCATGACATTAGTAAGTAAGCAAGTGAGTAAGTAAGTAAGTGAGTAGGTGTGCTCTTTATTAAACGCTTGCAAACGCACAGCACTGTACTTAAAAAGTTATAAAATAGAAGCAGAAAAGTTGATAGCAGCGCCACCTACCGCTTTTCATTACACGCAAATTTGAATCCACGTAACGGTTTAAATCTCCGCTAAAATCCCTCCCTCCCCTCCCCCTCCCTCCCTCCCCTCCCTCCCCTCCCTCCCTCCCTCCCTCCCCTCCCTCCCCTCCCCTCCCTACATCTCTCCCGCCCTCCCTCCTAAATCCCCTTTTCCTCTCCTTTGCTCTCCTCCCCTAAATTTGAATCTTCGCTAAAAACATCTACTCCCTCCCTCCCCTTTACTCTACTCCCTCCCGTCCCTCCCCACCTAGTCCCTCCCCTCCACACCCCATTTCCTCCACTCCCTCTCGTCCAGTGTAGAGCTGGACTCGTGTTGACTCTGTGTTGACTCTCTGGCGTGTTTGTTCATTGGCCGCTATACGGCGCTCGCGCGCCCCCTATCGATGTGTGTGGTTGTCGACCGCTACGCGGCGAAGGTATGTGGCTGGCCCACCTCGCGTTCCCCTCACCTGCCCCTCCAGACCAAGATTCCTCCAGGTCTTGCCTCCAGACTGAGAAACAGAAATGCATGCTGCCATCTGGCGAATGACTCTTGCGAAACATCGTTACGCCACAGACGCACGCACGCAGGCAGAGAGATTTCTGTTCTATTATATTATTAATATATAGCTTACCTACCTACGACCTTAAGCCCTACATGCATAATTACTAACTTATTTACCTACTTATTGACTTACGTGACCGAATGCTTATAATAATTATGCGAATGTTGCGCAGTGCTTTCATCTATCTATTCGTTGGTTGACCGCTATTTATAACTAGTATAGGGATAGTAGAAATTCACGGCAGAAAAGCTCAAAATTCACCGTGTACTATAATATACATAGCATTTCGTAAAAATGGGCGAAAATCACGGCAAATTCACGTTATGAAATCACGCTTTTATTTGCTCAAATTTGACCAAACAATAGTGCAAATAATAAAGAAACTATGCGATCGCTATGTATAAATGTCAGTGTAAGCACCTGCATCAATCACGTTTTTATTTAATAAGATCTAATCAATCTACCAATCTAATCTTAGATTCGCGGATGATATAGACCTTGTGGCGGAAAGCAAAGTACAGCTACAGGAGCTGACCAACAAAGTGGACTCCAGTAGCAAAAGACTAGGGCTCAGGATCAACGCCCAAAAGACTAAAACGATGACAGTGGGGAAAGGACAGGAGGCACTGGACATCAGATTGGGAGGAGAGGAGCTGGAGCAAGTAACCGAGTTTGCATATCTAGGAGGGCTTATTACAGAAGATGCCAGATGCACAAAAGACATCAAACGGAGAAGTACTCTAGCGTGTGCAATGTTCGGTAAACTAAATAAGATCTGGAAAGATAAAAGCATATCAACGAGAACCAAGATGAAGTTATACGAAACCTTTGTCATACCGGTACTACTATATGGCTCGGAATGCTGGTGCCTGAGGAGGGAGGATGAGAGGAGACTCTTGACGACCGAAATGAGCTGGCTGAGAAGAATAAAGGGCAGGAGCAAAAGAGATAGGATTAGAAATGAGGTGACTAGAAGAGAGCTGGGACAGACGGATACAATTGTCGATAGAATAAGGAAGAAAAGGCTAAAGTGGCTGGGACATGTGATGAGAATGGGCAATGACAGATTACCATCGATGGCTTTACACGGATATGTGGAGGGAACTAGGAGTAGAGGAAGACAACCAAAGACATGGATGGATAATATACGAGAGGATCTGGAGAGAATGAAGATGAACATTGCAGAAGCAAAGGAACAAATCAAGGATAGAGAATTCTGGAGACGACAAGTTGAGGACTCATCGTTGGCCTTGGCCTGACGGAGGAGAAACAAAGAAGAAGAAGAATCAATCTACCAGTTACATAATTAATTATAGGCCTACTAGATCAAAGCAACGATGTGCTGTCGCTGTATAAATTTATGAGTGAAGATTTCCTTGGTCCATGGACTCCTGGAACTCTAAGCAACATTGGTCTTTGTGGACGAGTGTTTGGGTTCCTTGAGTTGTCCTTGTAGAGATAAATTTTTGGTTTATTTAAATGTTCTGCTTTTCAAGACAGTTTTTGTGACTACTAATCACAAAAGAAAGTGTATAATAAAAATGACTCGCCTAACTGATATGTTATTAAATCGGATGGGAGATCCTATGAAAAAATTCACTAATTATCGCTCGCGTTATCCCTACAAACAAGTGCTGCCGGCGGCTCTTAGCGATGAGGTTTCAGGAAGAAAAGAAAAGAAAAAGAGTAAGTTCTGGTGTCTTTTGCGCACAGTCTAATTTCCGTGCATTTTTTCTTTCATTGGTCTAGTGACGTCGTGAATTGCATGTGGCATGGTCTAGCGATTATGGGTTCGTGTCAGCTGAGCCTGAGGGTTCATAGTGTAACAACTTTGGTCCACTTGTTACCAACCGGGGTACGGTATATTTGTGAGGACTGATCGAATTTCGCCAAATTTTGCATGATGGTGCCTAGAACCACAAATATTTGGTTTGGCTATGCTGTAAGCAGAAACTGTAGGCAGCCCACTTATGCTTAAAATTTAAATTGAGGGCACCTACAGAACTTTGCAGGAGCGATTTCTTTCGTTGTGGTTCTTTTAAATAATGTAGCTCAGTCTGCTGATTTTTTTATTATCAACAGACTGCATTAGCAATTCAGCATATTTCAAGACATGATTTGGTATTTCTCAGCATGACTGCACTTTACGCTATTATATAGAGCATTGTTATAAAACTTTTGAAATGGCCAGTGCCACATGAAAAATTAATACCTTGCACACAGCACATAACACCTTTGTCCAGAGTATGTTAAAATATTTATCTACTGAATTTAACATATGCATGGCCATATGAAATTGTTTAGAGCTGTTACATATAAAGCTATTTAAGTTCAAATTAATGAGAATGTAAGAAGTTAAAAATTGCTTTACTTCAAAGTATGAAACCAGAAATAAAAAAGGATTTTTGATCAGCAATGGAAACTGCAAATGGAAGCGTTAATTTTCTTTAATGCATTTCCAGTTTGTTGACCTTGAAATTTGTATTGTGCATTTTCTATTCAGTTTCAAGGAACTATTCATTTGGCCAAATACAAATAAACTACTGGAGCACTATGGCTCTAAAATGTTAATGTAGCTTTTCCCAGAGTGTGTTCCATGCAATCCTCAAATCGCCTCCGTCTTAACCAAGACAAGACTCAGTGCATATGGCTCGGTAGTCATGCCCAGCTTAACAAGATTAATGCTGACTCCCTTCATCTTCGGTTTCCAAATATGCACTTCTCTTCCTCTGTCTGTGATCTTGGATTCATCCTCGATCCTGTCCTCTCTCTGTCTGATCACATCAATAGTGTCTCTCGTTCCTGCTTCTACTACCTACGCCAACTACGTTCCATCCGCCAATCACTACCACTGCACGCTATCACGACTTTGGTCCATGCATTGATCTGTTCCAGGATTGATTATGGGAATGCGGTGTACATTGGTCTCTCCTGTACAAATACATCTAAACTTCAGTCCATTTTAAATGCTGCTGCCCGCCTCATAGGGGGCATTGCAAAGTTTGACCATATCTCCTAGATTTTATCCGTGACTCCCTTCACTGGCTCCCCATCCGCCACCGCCATCCAATTCAAGGTCTATTCCCTCATGCGAAGCTGTCTTGCTGGCTCTGCTCCTGACTATCTTAGGGCTTTTGTACCCCAGTATCTTCTCTGCACAGTCATTCCTCCCTTCGGTCCTCGGCCCGTGGTTACTTGGTTGTCCCGCGGGTGCGTACTTCTACAGCCCAGTCTAGGAGTTTCACTATTGTCCCAATAGCTGGAACCAGTTACCTCAGTCCCTCAGAACTGCCCTCCTTTTTCTATTTCTTTTGACCAGTTCCGCAAGCGCCTGAAAACCTCTCTTTACCAGTGAAGAGATTGGCCCGGGTCGGGAGCGCCTCTGTTTTGAGTGGCGCTATATAAATGCTTGATTACGATTACCCTAGGGTTCCATGAAGGTTTATTTAACAAGGGCTAATGAGGAAATTGGACAAAAGTGTTGTTTGAATGGGTTGTTACATTATAGATCAGATTCCATGGGAAGACAAGGGTTCAATGGGAAATTTTGTTTAACATAATTTCTAATCTAATTTTCATGGATTAAAATTGTTTTTACTCTGATCACTGTTTAAAATCATCGTACTGGCACGAGCAGCTTAAAGTCATAAGGCGAGCAGGGAAACAGATTTGGTTGGCGCCATCGAAAAAATTTCCAGATGAAGAGGGTTCCATAGCCCAAAAAGATTAGGAAGCACTGTGTTAATGCATGCATGCATACACTAATCAAAAATTGTTGTCTGTCTGTCTCTCTGAAGAGAGACAGACAGACAAGCAGGCAGACGGATGGACAGACAGACAGACAGAGATGTGGAGGAAAAGAGTGTGAGACAGAGACAGACGGAGCGAGAGAGGTGTGGAGGGGCAGAGAACGGGAGAGTTGAACAATGGAAGCATATGGATGCAGAGCTGGCAGCTGATGACTAAGAGGCCAGCTGAAGTTACTCTTGCCAAAAATGATAAGATGGATACAGGTGACCATATACAAACAGGCTCTAGCTGACTAAAGCAGGACAGCCTTTTTGACTATTATAAAAAGACGCTGCTTTTATGTTGAGGGTGTTCAGGTGTCATACTGAGTTGGTGGTATGTACTGTTCTCTTCTGTGCTGGCGGTTCTGAAAATAAACTTAAATTGTGAAACTGCAAGACGCTTTATCCTGTTGGTCGACTATCCCAGCATTTGGGTGACCATCTACATTACAACCACACCAATATTTCACATACATAATAGTTTACATACATATCCTTGCATGCATACATACATACACCATCACAGGATTTGTAGGTATTACTAATAATAAGCAGCAGACATATTTTTAATTTAATTTATCAAAAATGACATTCAGGTTGCTAAGATTAACTTCTAAATTGTGCAAAATACTGGTGACTAAGGCTTCATTCTAGTTCCCTCATGGGGTTCAATGTTCAGCAGGCCCTCTGATTTGCTGACCCGTATTCCAGGAGAGGAAGGAGATGGGAAGGTGAGACCGTGCTTACCATGGAAGACGAAAGTGGCACAGTATAACAGTTGGGTCCACTAAAATATTCATTTGCAGTGTGGAACCTGCCTTTTAGAGGCTTCATAATTCTAGTACCAGTACTAGAAACAATAGTAGTAGTAGCAGTAATATCAATGTCTAATCATAATGTTTTGTTGGTGACTGACACCCAGCATTTCGTGGAAATAAATTTGTTATCTTGAAACCTCAAAAAAGAAATGTGTGAACTTAAAACTGCAATTTATGAACAAATTGTGTGATTTAAACTGTAAATTGTTTCAGCTATGTCATGCTTACAAGAGATGTCACTGATGCTGGTTTGTCTGAAGAAACATGAGTTTGAACAGTCAAGATGTCCCAAAGAAATTGAGGCATTTGTTGCGTGCAATAAACAGCACTTGGTAAATCAGTACTTTATTACGCCCGAAGGCAGAAACAAAACATACATGCACAAATCTGAACAAACATAAACTCAAACGCACAGACTGCGAAAATGTTCGTAAAGATCATTTATGCAACTAAAGTTACCGTTCAAGATGCCGACGAGTTCAGAGTCACAAAGAAAGTGCTCAACAACGTAACACCAGAAAATATCCTGGAGAAAATTAGATGTCGAATGAACTAGTCGCCTATAGAACATCATGCGACGTTTCTTAATAATGTGATGTAAGTCTAGTCTACCAAGGCCACAAATGAAGCCCTTAACAGATTCCCATTTATTAAAACCAAATAACTTTCTATAAACAGAGTTCCAACAAGCATTCAGTTCATCTTCCTGTCTCACTGTGTATTTAACTACGGCTGAGGCGTAAGTTAATATAGGCAAGCAGTAGCTTTCTTGTAAAGATAGATGAACCAACTCATTAAGATCTTTGGCACGTGCATAGATACAATTACAGGCAGAGAAAAAAGATCGTCTCACCGATTCCGTGTTAAAATTAAGCGATTTACCATGATTAATCATCACACCCAAGTATTTTATTGATTGCACCCAAGGAATCGATACGTCTCCCAGAGTCATGGGAGTAATTGCAAGTTTAGCAGATTTGCCTACAGCAATGCAATGAGACTTGGAAGGATTGAACTGTAGAGACAAATCATTAGAAATAGACATACATAGGTCAAGCATATTTTGTAGCCCATTAACAGACGGGCATATTAACAACATGTCGTCCGCATATAGCAGACAACCAATAAATAATGAGTTGATGTGACATCCTATATCAAGTTGCCGCAGTCGCACAACAAACAAATTAATGAATATGTTAAACAGGGAGGGCGATAAAACGCTCCCTTGTCTCACACCAGAAGTCACCGAGAAGCAGTATGAAAAGCAACTGCCCCAGCGCACCTTAACTAATAATTTACTATACCAATTTTCTAAGAGAGATACTATGGGGGATGGTATACCCGCTTGTAACAAAGAGTCGAACAGTTTGTTATGTACAACACTGTCAAAAGCTTTTTTAATGTCCAAAGAGGCCATAAATATAGAACTACCATTATTGGTAAAATGGTCGACGGTTGTCCTTAAAGCAAATATAGCTTCAGTACAACCCATCCCGCGTTTAAAGCCAAACTGCAATTCGTCAGTACTGAGAAATTCATCACAAATTAAAAGAAGCAAATTTTCAAACACTTTAGAAATAACTGGAATAAGGGTGATGGCACGGTAATTGTCTACATCGTTTAAATTTCGAGATTTATCCTTAACTAAGGGAACAATAATGCCGTGACCAAACGCGGACGGCACATACCGATGAATAATAAACAGTTTAAACAGCTGTACAAGTGCAGTTGTCAAACAAGGATGAGCATATAACAAATGTAAATAGCGTATTATTTTGTTATTTAGATAGTTACCTATTGTTATTACTAACAGTATAATGGTGTTATTTTGTTATTATTCCTACTTTTTATTGTTTACTATTTGTGACCAGCTCTGACTGGATGGCTATTTAGTTGGATTTTTCACATTTTTAGATTTTATGCAGCATTTATTTTGCTTAAAATAAATATTTCAGGAATATCTTCCAGTCATCACATCCATTGTCAACCTCTCTCTTGGTGAAGGCTTCCCTGCCAGTTTCACTCATGTCATGGTTTTTCTGTCAAAATATTGTCCCATGTCTTTTTTAAATTCCTTTTCCAAAATCTTGAAAAACTAGTTGCTAATCGCGTTATCTGTTGCCTATCATCCCACAACCTGTACATTCTTTTCCAATTAGCCTACCACAAATACCATTCCACTGAAACTGCATTATTTACCATTTATAAGCGCATCTGCTCCATGGATAAAGGAAAACTAACTGCTCTAGTAGTATGTCATATGGTGATTTGGGTCAATATAAAACCACAGACAATTTTATCATTCAGCCATCGAAAATGCCACAACCCTCACAAGGCAGCCACTCGGGTCTCATCTAAAGAACAACGCAAGTGTTGCACCCCAGCAGACCATTTAATATACTTACACAGTACCATCCATTGTGTTGTATTTTTATACTTGTTCAACTTGTTGAGCTGCTGTAAACAATAGAAATGCATATTTCGTGATTGGCTTCAATGGCTTGCACATAGACAGCCACGACCACAGCAGCGTGTACCAACAGTTGAAAAAATGACAAATTTGAAATATGCTATTTATTTGACTAAATGGCTAACAACAGTAATATATTTCACATTGCACGTCATTTGTTTGATTTAATTGGTTGACCGACATTGAGCTGTCCAGTGCTTTTTTCTAGGATAAAAGGTACCGGAACTCAACAAATTCAGGATAATTATAGGGCATATTTTATGCCTATATTTCTATTTCATATAACCAATGTCAGAAAGCACTGAAATTAAATTAAATACCTAAATAATTCAAAATAATTTTTTTAGTAGGAATTTAAATTAATTAAATTATTTTTAATAGCTGAAAACGGTCCCAGAACACCGCTCTGGCTGAAAAAGCACTGGAGCTGTGCAATAGAGCAAATGCTTTTATGTCACTCGATTTGTTACTGTGCTGAAATGTGCTTATGTTTATTCTGACGTATATTCATAAATTTTAACTAATGTTGTCTTATTCACCAGTGCTTTTAAAATATTAGTATCAGTTGAATATTTAAACTGGACATCGACCTTTGAAACAATGTGTTATTTGGCTGCGAGTAATAAAAACATTGTTCATATGTGGCTGAAAAATTAAACTTTAGATCTCTGCTTGTTACAACAAATGCATTAAAGTAATTAAATTTATAAGTGTTGAAAAATGTTTAATGTAGCTGAGTATTAGATTAGGATATGCTTGACAAAAATCTTGTAAAAGTCAATATGCATGATTTCAACCTAAAAACGTTTAGACCTTTTTCTGGGAAATTTACTTACTGTGATTTAATACTTATTTCATCAGAGTGGGACACATTGACTGATACGTTGTGATATTTGTTTTAATGTGATTGTATCTTTAAGAGTCAGCCATTCATACTTCATCCAGGAGTAGTAAGTTCTGTTCCGTTGTTGCTCGACTTATGAAATTTTGATGGTGATGGACCTTTCTCGTCTTGCAAACGACCTGTGGCTTGAGCATCGGTGTAGTTTAGTCTGATAATTTTTGCAGCTTTTCTAAATGCTGATATTGTCTGAACTAATCTTTTAAAATTCATCTTTGCAGAAATTTTAGGAGATATTTCATGTTTGCATTTGTTTTTGATTTTCTTTTCAGCAAGCCCAGACAGTAAAGGGAGAAAAATCTTCAACTGATTTAGTCAATGCAATGCTTAAGAAATATCCCCAACCTCAGCCAAAGAACTAATTGTAAGTACTGGTAGAAAGGTTTACTTACTTAATGTAATTGCTTTGCCTAACTGTATCTGTCAGGTGACTTAGAACTTCTATAACATCTGTGCATTGGACACATGGCTATGATATGATATTAATTATATTAATTATTCAAATTGCTTATCCACCTTAGGCTGCCTCTCTGTCTATTACGGACTGATCTTCTGGATGTTGACCTGATTACGGCTTGGTTTTGGTGTGCCATCGGTTGATGCCTTGTGCATTAGACACCGGCGCAATAGAAGTTGCTAATTACATTACATATGGCGACATTCAGTGGCCTTCCAAGCTATGCTACAAAGATTATATGATCCAAGAACTCAGTACCTAATAACAAGGAAAGTGCTGTGTGTCTTGAAAGTGCTGTGTGTGTGTGTCAGTAGTATGCCAGTTGAAGATCTCTCAAAGCTTCTACTGTTATAACATCCATTTGTCTTGTTTTACGAGCGTTGCTACAGGATGAAACCTCAAGTAACTTTGCGATGCAGCTTTCATGCCGCATGCACACTGTGGTGCAACTGCTGTACCTAAAGATTCTATGATGCAATAAATGCACCTATACAACAATGTTTAAGTCCTGTTCAACCAGTTTGAAACAGTAGAGGGGTGGCACAGTTGTCCAATAGTTTTCGTAGCAGCTTGTCTTGTCTTGTTTTGGAAGGCCACTGAAAGTCACCATGTATACAATGCACAGATGCTTTAGAACAGTGCTTCCCAAAGTGGTGGTCCGCGGACCGGTGCCGGTCTGCGAGCCCTCAGCTGCCGTCCGCAAAGGGAGTCAATAAACTGGTCAAATTGTCTCCTAATCAAGAAATGGCTATTATATTTTTAAAAGTCATCACAAAAACTCTTATTAGGCTATAATAACATGGGCAATAGAGTCATAGAATTGACTAAACATGCATTTAAATCAATTTTAATACATATTTGAGGAATTTATTCTAGATGATCGAAAAAGATAAGTAAATAATAAATTTGGCTTCAGTCCTCCTGCACTGGGAAAATTCCTGCCGGTACGTGACACTGAAAGTTAATTCCTGCTGGTCCGCGGCACTAAAAAGTTTGGGCAGCGCTGCTTTAGAAATTCTAAGTCACTTGACAGATAGAGTTAAGGAAAGCTTGTCATAAATGCTCTTGTTTTGATAAGTTTGGTACTGGTATACATATGTGCAGCACTTTTGAGCAGTGATGTAATATACAGTATAATTTTTTTATAGCACTGTATAAATTCATTTGTTAGTTTATATCTGTTTAAAATTTGCTTACACTACAATTTGCTGTGAGAATAAGGTTCAAGTATTGCTTGTGTTTATATTGCATGTACTTCAGACTATGTCATAAAAATACTTGTACTACTATTTGTACTCTGTGAGTACTTGAAACAAGTCTGCTTTTGAGAGGTCCATATCAAAAGGTTTATGTTATATGCCTTGATTCATACATATACATATACTGACACATACGTACATAGATTGATAAATACCTACGTGCATGCATACATACATAACTGGCCCATATTTGAGGATTCATATTTAAGCTATTGTGCATCTCCGATATCTTGTTGAGATATGGGAGATTAACACTTGCACACTACATGTGTCAAGTTGGGTAGAGCCTGACACGATATCTCGCTTATTTTGAACCTCAGATTTATTGAGCTGTTGAGGACGGTCCCTTGAGTTCGTTTCAACCAAGTTTTGCTGTACCATGCAGTCATTGCAGTGCTTAATCCAATTGAGACAATGATCTCCACTATGCTTACAGACTTACTTATGCTCTACTGGTTGACATAGTAATTACTTGTACTGATTTGACATAAGATACTTCTATGTAACAAATTGGATATAGATGTTACCATTGAACGTACTGTACTGGGTAGGCCCTACGTTCGGCCAATGGGCAATTCTATGTGGGAAGATTAACGTGATTGCTTTTGATTTCCGCAGCTGCCTGCCCATTAATTTAAATGTCGGTTTGCCAAATTGTATGTAGGTGATAGTTAAGTTTGTTTCAGTTCATCTTATATTGTTAATCTAATCATTCTAGAAAATCTTTGTTTCAGCATGCTGGTAAAGACAATGCTGAGCACAGTGAAAGATTTTTCAGCTTTCGGCTGCGTCACCAAGGGAAGGACGCCGTGATGCAGAGGCTGTTTGACCATGTTGCATATGTATGATTTTCGAATGTTGTAAATACCTGAAGCCATTGAGGAATTCATCTGCTTTTACCCTATTATTGTGGTTGAAAGCATATTTCTGCATGACCAGTGTATTTTCAATAAAGATTTAGCAAGATTTGCAACTTGTATATGGTGTGTTTCTTAAGGCAATGTTTGTACAATGTTGGTAGTTTCTATATAAAGAAGCAACCTGATAAACCATTAACACACTGCTTCCATCACTTATGTCTGTGTTATACACATGGCTACTTGCCCAAGTATTTGCTCCTGTCCAATGTTTTGCTAGAAATGCTTCCCAAGTTGATAGCCTGTTTTCAATTTCTCGTGTTAGTGATTCAACAGCTATAGCCGAAGCTATAAGTTAGACTATCTCAAAAGCAGATCGTCAGCTTGAAGACTGAATTTTTCAGACTGAAGATGCTCTGGGTCTAAACGTTAGAGAAGAATATATTGTGGGTGCCAGAAGTAGATATTGTGGATTTCAGGTTATGGTAGGTTTTGTCAGTGACTGCCAATGTCCAAGTACCAGAAAACTTGAAGTTGCTCTCCTATTTAGACCAATCAACATTCTCAACAATGAATAGAAATTAAAATCAGAAGTTCCCTCACAATGCATGAGGCATTGAGGACCGCACAGACTGTGCATATCATACCATACAAAGTACGGTAAGGTAGAGTAAGAGTAGAGCTTTGCTATTGAACAACGGTTTTGTAAATTGTTTTCTTTACATTACATTGCTTGTCACTACATCATATTAGCAACAAGAACTAAAAATGCAGGTTCATGGAGTTTTGTAGTTGCTTGACCACATGACTAAGGTCAGCCTTATGCCTGGCATCCTTAACCTCGAATAGCAATCGATCAATTTTGTACAGGACTGTAAAGTGTAGTGTTCCTTCGAGCACAACCATGTGACTAAGCAAGTCAGCCGAGACATGACAGCCAAGGCTGTAAGGGCTTTGAGAGTACAGTATTTAATATACAGAATAATAATAAAGATTTCATTTTTGGTTATCACTTCATCATCAGGCCCTACAGAAAGCAGATGTTCCAAATACTAAGGAGCCAACAGGGTTATTTTGCTCATATGGTAAGAGTCCACAGGGGACTACATTGCTTTTCTGAGTGGCAGTATATGCCATCATACCATAGTTATACATATTTATGTGGCATCCTATTTTGCTCACACAACAAATTCAGCTGGAGCTGTGGCAGAACAGGCTGCTACACATAAAAATGGTTGGCACTATGCATATTTTTCTAACTATTGCATTCAAACAACTTTTGTCCCTGAACGATTACCCTTGCCTCAGTTAAAAAAATAATACTCTGAGTTGTTATAAGAAGAAACAGACTATATATAATATTACATATTATTGCACATTATGTCACAGGCTCTATATGAATTATGTATGAATTACATTACACTGTAAGAATTTTGTAGAGAAGTTTGCTTGCACATGAAAAAGGCAAACACATATCACTCCTTCGGTTGGTTATGCTCTGATTGAATCACTGCTCTATTTCTTGCTGACTTCTTCTACATTGTTTGTTGCTTCTCTGGTTTTTTGCCTGAAATTAAAATTTTCCATTATTCATTATGTTGAGAGTTCCCTAAAATATGCCCTATAAAAATCTAGATAATTTTTACCCACTGTGCTTGATCAGCTGTTCCTTGTCCTGAATGCAAGCCAGTCAGAAACTTTAAGCAAGGCCCTACATATATAGAGTCCTGTCAACTCTGAATAGTTCGTTGTTTGGGCTCTATATCTTATACAGGAGCCTGCCACTAGGCTATAGCAATTTTTCTAGTTTTCTAAGTAGTGTTTACTTATTGATGATCTATTTGTTCATGAACATTTAGGCTAGAATAGAGAGTAAAGCCCACTTCTGAGAGTTTCTTGTGAAGTTCAACTATACAAACTTCTTATTACAGTTAGGCCTACAACTGTTATTTAAGAATTCATATTGTAACACAACATGCTCTGGCATAAATGCATAATACACAAAAGATAAAGATATATATACTTTCAGTAAACTCTTACTTTAGTTTGCATTCACCACTGCGAATTGAGCCAAGTATTAGGCCTATTGTATTAAGCATTTTTCTGAATTGGTAGGCCTATCATCATTGCAATTAGGTCTAAATAGTTGTGAATATTTATAAGTTCCTCTGATTGCTAGAGTATAATAATTTCGAGTTCTGTTGAATGACAATTTTATACTAGAAGCTTTCTCTGTTCACTTTTGCTGACAATGATCTTCTTTTTGACCGTTTTGTACGCATTTTGTGTCTCGTGCTAATGAAGATTTCTTATATATAATTCAACTGCGAAACAGTAAAATTTACCGAAAACTTTGCAACTTAACTTTTCCCCCTAAATTCAACACTGGGCGCCTTAACTTTCGGCAGGTCTTCCCCCGACTGTTTCAATCCTTGCATCGCACGCTGCCTTCCTACGTCAAGATTAGGCCTACTGCATATTACGAGACTTAGGCCTACGTACGGGCACAGTTACGCAGCTCTGTGTGAGGTTTTCTGTCTCCGTTATAACTTCTGGGTTTAATGAGATGGTGTATTGAGCTTAGCTTTTAAGTAGCGATTTAGAATTTTTTAAAGATTACTATTATAAATGTAGCTGACAATAAATTTTGACAAAGTTATAAGGTAGGCCTACTTTCTGGAAGCATGCTACCTCTGTGCTTACTTACCTTTGGGACCAGTTGCCTGGTCAACAACAAGTATTTTTCCGTCTCGCAGTAATTCGACCTTGCTTACGTTGATTGTTTTTTAATTCTAGAGTATTTTTTTATGTCTTATAATCTACAAACCAGTCGCAAAGGAATTAATTCGGTCAAAGTATTTTCGTTTAAGTTCGTGCAGTTGAACGGTCGACTTAGTTTCATCGATAGCACAGGCCAATCAGTCAGTCTGTAAGGTTGCGTGGGATTCATACCAGATCGACTTCTTCTTCCAGACGTTGGTCCACTTAGAAAACTTTTCTGAACGGGTGAGTTATACAGAGGTAATCTATGGTTTTAGCGTCCAGAATTATTCCGGCAGTATAGCATCGTAGTCGCCAAATTTATAAAGGGCTACTGTAAAGCTAAGCGCAGGGCACCAGCTTATACACGAGCGCTGCCTCGTATCAGAGGGGGTTGTCCAGAGAGCGATGTCCAGTGAAGATCCGAGTTCGGGTTGTCATAAAGAGAGAAGCAGAGCAGCTGCTAAGGTGGTTTTCGTTGAGGATGCGATTAGGGTAGGAATTCTTGAAGAGGCGAGCCTTCAATTTGGGGCATTCTTATAGTATCGTGGTGGGACTTTTCGGGCGTGTATTGTGGGCGTGGTAAATGGTAATATGGACAGTTAATCTGCCGAAATACTGGCGTCGTGAGGGTCGGTTAGGATTAAGTTAAGTGTCGTGAGGGTCAGTTAAGGTCAGGGTTAGCATGGGCGTAGCCAGGAAAAGATTTCGGACGTTTTTTTTACAATTTTGGGGGTTTCCATTGGAGATGATCGCAAAAGTTAAAGTTTTTTGGCTTTTCGCATGTAAAAGCATATAAAAAGTTTTTCAGAAACTTATTTCGGGGGGTTTGAACCCGTAAAACCACCCCCTAAATAGCCCATGAGGGTTAGGGTCGTCATTAGAACATGCTATTTTAAATAAATTCATCTTATTCCTGGTGAAGTTCAATCAAGTAAATGGTATGCTCTAATGAATATTCCATGTGCCCTTTCTGTCGGTCAATCACAGTGCGTCGGAAGTATTGTTCCGACCAATGACAGGACGCCAAAAGATATCAAATATTATATACTATATATCCGAAAAGTCCGACCATGATACTATAAGAATGCCCAATTTGGAGTGGAAAGCCTGTGGGCAATAAGTAGATAATGGTGGGTGATTGACGGTATTGGTGAAACACCTGAAAATATGGAAAATTCAGGAGAAAGTTTGTTCCAGAGTTGAGGTGCAGTATGGGGTATGAATCGGTTGGAGAACTTGAGACATATCTTTCCTGCATCCCAAATGAGAAATACAGATACACCTTTACAGAATGAGTGAACCAGTAGTTTTATAATGCATTAAAATGACAACATAGCATGAGAAATTACTGTAGCTTTTGGTAGTGATTGATTGTTTTTGATACGCGTGCATGTTTATTTTTATTCTTGTTTCTTCAAACTTCTGGTTGTTTTATGCGTATTTTGCTCAATATTTGAATTCTGGCATGAGAACCTTACCTGTACCTTTAAACTGTACCTTCAGGGGAATATAAAAAATCCAACAAAGCTAGAATATGTTGTGTAAAGTTTTACTCTGGTAAGAAGCAGATTCACAGGACCCATAGTCACAGATTACATTCAGTGGCAAGAATGTTATGGACATATTTAGGAGTCCTTGTTAACTCTTTTTGCCTAAGCAGCATATCATAGGGCCTCTCTGCACAAGAGAGCCAGTTTGCAGGCTGATCCCGACGGTTTTCAGAGATTAGTATCTCAGGCTAGCACCGTTCATAGATGGGCACCTAACTGCCAACTGGCTTAACACCCATGCTAATGGACAGCAATGATGAAGGATCTCACCCAATAAATTAAGATTGAGTCGATATAGTTACTACAGAAAAGTATTTATATTCATGCATCCTAGGTCCTGTCTGTGGCAACTATTTAGCCAAATACTTGCGTATATCTGAATGTATGTGAGAAACACTGCTGGCTTCCTATGGAAGAACAGATTCAATTCAAGATCTCCTATTTGGACTCTTCAGGATGGTTGACCTGTGCACATCAAAGAGCTTTCTGTTTTAGTTATGAATAGGCCTGGATGACAAATGTTCTACAGCCGGCTACTTATGTTGTTACATGAACTTATAATTACATCACTAACCAGTAGTATCTCCGTAAATCCTTCCCCAGTCTGTGATCTTCAAGTATGGGTCCTTTGCAGTGCATATTTTAACGGATTTGGACTACTGGGACCAGTAGCCGTAAGTAGGGTTCGTGTGCGCCCGTGGACAACAGTCCGCCAGAAAATTGTCTTGATTACTTACGCCAAAATTTCTGATGACCTTTTTTTTTCCTTTTCCCTTTTTTTAGAAGGACAGTTGTCAGAAGCCTCGTATATATGTATGTGTGTGTAAATCTATGCGGATAGAAATTTTTCGAGGGAGGTAGTAATGAGAGTTCTCAAATAATTTTCGAGGGGGGGTAGTAACGAGTGTTTTCCATCCCACCTCTAGATTCAACACTGACTATTCATGATGATTTGTTTCACACGCTGCCCCCCCCATTATTACACCACTGACTAATGGGACAAAAGTCTCCTACTGTAATTCCAATGTTATGAAATTAGAGTATTACCTAGGGCAAATCACCTAAACTACTGGGACATATTCTAAAACTACTGGGACATATCCTAAAACTACTGGGACATATGTCCCAGTAGTTAAACAGTTAAAATATGCACTGGTCCTTTGACTGAGCCACGATGTAGCGTGGTCATGTGCTCTTCTATGTTAAAAATGTTTGTAATATTACTAATACTAGCAATAATAATTGTTATAACCAGATCATTAATCTGTTGACATGGAACATTAGCAGTGTCCGTCACAGTGTCATTTTCCTCATTATGCCTTTAGGTTACACCAAGCATCCGTTGCTGAGCTGTTGCCTTGGAACAGTGTTTATAGCTTGATGAGAAATTGTTACTGGGAAAAAATTCAGACTAAGTTGCTGTGTAGCAGGGGTGGGCAATATATGGCTCATGGGCCGGATCTGGACCCTGGAGACCTTTTAGCTGGCCCTTGACATGTCTTTTATAGTATTGAATTGAATTGGTTTATTGCACAGAACAGGTTTTAGGTTACAATCATGAAACAGCAAACACAGTGCAACAGAAGCCAAGAAAACCTAATACTTATACTACGCTTGACCCTTCTTTCTTGATTATTTTCATAAATGTATTTGATACTTAATTAGGACTTAAATAATAGTAAAAGTAGTAACAATAATAACAACAATAACAGCAGTACAGCACCACAATGATACCAAAATCAATAATGACCTAATAATAAACTTAATAAAAAATTAGAGGATTGGTAAGGTAATGCTAACGTATTAAATGCCAAGTATGGTATAGTTAAAGACAGATGAGCTGATATAAGTAGGCCTATATTGACCAAAAAGATACACATCAACTTTGTATCTGGCACTTGGGAACCTTTTATCTGGTCCTACGCACTTGTCTGGATTTTGTAGGCCGACATTAAGACATCTGTTTAGTATTTATTAAGAACCGGGCCTGTTTAGTATTTATTAAGAACCTGGCCTCTAGTCTAGTCAACAAGTTAACTACTCAATCATCAATGTAAACAAGACCACAAAGGGGCTAGGTTCACTACTTTATAAGCCATCTACGCAAATGCAAATATATGTTACACAGCTGGTCCTTTCCTGCCACTGTACTGCCGGATATATTCTTTACCTGAAGTAAATGCGTGTAGCGAACGATTATAAAAATGTTTTTAAAGTTAATTAATTTTAAAAATGCATTTAGTTGCCAGGAAAATAAATCATTTCACATACAACTTTAGTCAGAACAGTTGGTGACATGGATGAAGCAACACTAACAGAAAAGGCTGGACACTTGCAGGCATATTCAACATGTCTGGACGAAAGCACAGATATGACATTTCGGCTAGCAATTTTTATCCATGGTGTCAACTTCACAGAAGAACTACTGAAATTAGCAAGCATGAGAGGAGAAGTATGGAGAAGATTTGTTTGCAGAAAGTTAAAGTGCCCTGGGTGAACAGAAGCTTAGTTTGCAAAGTTGACTGGTGTTGCAACTAAGGGGCTTGGGCTTTGGCTTCTACAATGGTTGGAAGAAAGAGTGGTGTCATTGGATTAATCCAGGCAGAGTTAAACATCAGAACAAGCATCGCAGCTGATTGAATCACAGTGTGCGCTCCATCAAGGAAATTTGTGTGCATTGCAGTTGAAAATAAATCATGTAATGACAGTTGTTGTAGCAACTGTCAATTTCATTAGAGCTTGTGGTCTCAATCACAGGTAATTCAGTAAGCTGTTGAGTAATATTGAAGCAGGCAGACTATGGTGATGTAGTGTATTACTGTGAAGTTCGTTGGTTGAGCAGAGCAAAACTTTGCATCGCTTTTATCATCTTTGCAAAGAAATAAAACTTTTCATGAAATTCAATGAAAAGCTGTTCCTGGTGGAAAATGGTTTAAGAAAAGATGTTGCCTAAACTTGATATAACATTCAAATATTCTAGGATACCAGTGATGGCACTAGCTAATTTTTTGAGTTAAACTATAACTGTTTTTCAACTAAGGTAAAAAAGTTTAACTAAAAGTTGGCAATCGATTTTGTAAATATGTTAACTAAACTACAAATATTTAGTTAAACTTTTTCCAACTTTTTAACAAACGTTTTCACAAACATTTTCACGATGACAGAGGGTAAGTGAACTATAATAATGCAGAGCGTCAATGATAATTTCACTTTTGAACTAGTCCTAGTACAGTTCTACCAGAAAATCATGACGTTGCTAATGCAGACGATGATGCATCGTGCAATGCAATGCAGTTCACTTGACTTGAGTGATAAAACCAGTTACTCATGACAATCATTGCGGAAGATAGTTGCAGATTTTGTTACTTAAATTTTCTAGCTAATAGCTAAAAAATATTAGTTAAACTTTTAGTTAATAACTAAAAAATATTAGTTAAACTTTGGTTTTAACTGAACTATTTTTCAGTTAAACTTCTGCCTTAACTAAAAAATTTTTTTAGTTAAACTAAAAGTTTGCAACTTTTTGGTTAAACTAAAAGTTTGCAACTTTTTAGTTAACTTTTGCCCATCACTGTAGGATACAAATTTGTTATGTATGTCATATAAAAGCATTTCAAATAGATGATCTGAAAGTATGATTTTGAAAGTAATCTTGAGCCTTGTTTTCTGATTGTATCTTCCTGTCTAGCAGCAGATGTTCAAGAGAGATTGACGTAATGCAACGCTGGACAGTTCACCTTGAGGGTGGCCCTCGTCGAGTCAACCATGCGGCAGTCAGCATTGGCGATTACATATTCAGCTTTGGTGGCTACTGTACAGGAGAAAACTTTGAAGTAGTTCGGCCAATCGACGTTCATGTTCTAAATACAAGTATGCTGGATTGAAGTCTTATTTCTGTGCTCAGTTGCATTACTTAACCTTAATTTTATTTCAGCTACTTAATATGTGCAAAGGCAGTGAATCTTAAACCAAATGTGTATGTATTACTCGGTATATAAATTGATAGATACAATACAATACAGCCTGTGATGTTGAATATTTTGCATTCATCATGTGTTCATTGCACTGGCTATAAAGAATCCAATTTAAATCTGTCTTCTTGTTCACAGTTACATTTAGATTAGCTGAGCTGTCCTCTGCTCCATGGTCACCCCTGTTACAAGTAAATAGTGCATTCGAGGGGTACTGTCGATACTTTGAGTCTTGCTGTGCCTCACACCACAGTGTTCAGTCTTTTGCTCCCAGGCTTTCTTGGTAGTTGGTCTGAAGCTTTGGAATTTGCTGCCCTGCGTATGTGTTCTGTAGGTTCATTAATGTCTTGCAGATCAAAACTTCAGACTCAAATCTTTCAATTCGTTTTCCCACCATAGCCTAATTCTCTGGTTTTCTGACCATATTAAGTTAAACCGAACTACGATTCTTGAATATGATTTCTATTCAATCGACCGTTGACCTTGTGCATTATGATCAAATCAAATCAAATCAAATCAAATCAAATCATTTTTATTGACCTTCAAGAACAAAAATTGCCAGATTACATGAAAATACACAAATGCTGAGGAAAGGTAAAAAACGAACAGCCAAAGATATTCAATGAAGTATTTACATACATAATAATAGCGCTCTGAAGGTCATTGGATTAGAGTAGGATTGATTTATTAATTACTTACCACAAATATGCTACGGTACTTTGTTGTTTCAGTTTCGTATCGTTGGATACTACTATCGTTGCCTGTTGAAACTGATCCTCAGTTTTTAGAAACACCATATCATCGATATGGACACACTGCAGTTTCCTGGGATGATTGTGCTTATATCTTTGGTGGTCGTAACGACAAAAATGGCGCCTGCAACAAACTATTTTGTTTCGATCCTTGTAAGCATATAGCTATTCTAAGAATTTCAACAGTTTTGTAACTGTTTCTTGTAGATTTTTAACTGTTTTACTGCAGGTTTGCAGGTCCTACAATTAATAATTTGTATATGAACAATTTGTATAGCATCTAAATTATGTAAGTGGTACTTCAACATGTAAGTTAGAAGCCAACAAGAATGATCTGCTTGGTGACTAAGCTTGCAGTGTGTACATTATGATGTATACACTGATGGAATATTTGAAACTGCAGTCCTTCCTTGTTTTGACCAGTACTTACTAATCTGTCTTCCTTTTGCCTCTGTATCCAGTAGTTGAATCCGGTTGCATCGTGAGAAAGCAACGATTTGTAGTCGAGCCATGTGATCTGTAAGAAAAGACTTGTCCAGTGGCTGGGTAGCTGTTGTCATGTTTGCACTTCAACTAAATACCTTCAACTCCATACCTCCGAAACTATAGTAATGCTGAAGAGGCATGCAATAAATAATTATCTTCATCAATGTCACCCTCAGTTTCTGAATATCTTACCTTATATTGATGTCTTTGATGCTGATGTCCATCTGATATCAACCAACAACATGCAACTTTATGCAAATCTTCTGTTTCACTCTATGTTGTGATATGTGACAGCTTGTTGACTGTGTTACCGGTAATTGCATTGTAATAGGATTGTTATTGGTATAATTATGCTTGGGTGTAGAAGTAAGTGTGTGGCAGTTTGGTACCGTACTTGTTAATCAAGCTGTTTTCAGTTGAAATAAAAATTCCATGAAATGATAGCTTAATGACACCCGATATAAAGTCACTTTACAGTTAATATTTTAATCATACAGCTATTAAGCAATATTAATTTCAGTTGACAGTCTACTGTAATCATACTATATATGTTCTTACCTGCATATGTCTCACCTGCTGCTGGCAAGTCATGTGGCAATAACGCGTTTCTTTGCTGAACATGTTGCATTTATTGTTTGCTAATGGTTGATATACGGAATTTGGTTAAGTCCAAATAATTACTATAATAGTACCCTGTCTTTTGTCTCAACCATTTTGCACTGTATGCAATGATACTTATGTTATTGATGTGCTCCTGTTTTTGAGCATAAAGTTTTTGTTTATGACCATTTTGAATTTTATTCTATTTATTGAAAGCCACTAGCCTAATTCTTCTTCAGTAACTAACTGTTAGAGCACAGATAATATTTGCTATCTCAACCCATTTAATAACTAACTGTCAGAGCTGAGACAATTTTTCCTAGCTGTTACCTGTTACAAGTTGCGACCTGTCAGCTTGATGTTGAGAATAAACGAAATTAATTGATTTATTGAAAGTAAATCATTGGAGCTGGAAAGATCATTCCTTTTACAGGCAAGTGTGGATTGAATCTGTTCTTACCTACCAGGATGTGTATGTGTTTGCAGCTACAAAGAAATGGCATCGGCCAAGAGTGACAGGTTCTCCTCCTGGGGCCAGGGACGGTCATTCTGCGTGTGTCATCCATAACAGAATGTTTATTTTTGGTGGCTATGAAGAAGGGGTGAGTGGAATGTTCCTAAAATGTTATAATGTGGCTCTTGTGTGATGCATCTTGTTTCAGTGTCCTAGGTTCAGATCTTGGTGCAGTATTTTTTAAGCACTAACTTCAAGATGTATTAAATTCAAAGAGAGGCTTCAGGAATATGCTCCAAATGCTGATTTGGAATCTGGTAATGGATTATCTAAATCAGCTGTGCACAACCTGAGGCCGTAAGAGGGAGATTTGGCGGCCGTGGACGTAAGGTCTAATTGTAATGCATTGGCGGCCTTGTGTATATTAATTCATAAATGTTTTAAAACCAGGGGTTGAAGTGCGAAATAAGAGGTGCCGGTATGGATATAAGAACCATTCCTCTTCCATTCCGGTATGGATTTCTCACCTGGAGAAATACCGGTATGCTTTTAGCCAGTCGTGACTCATGAGAGGTGCCGGTATGGCATACCATTTCATACCATCACACTTCGAGCACTGTTTACAACTGAGGTGGTGTGAATCAGTTAGTCGTATTTGCCTCTGTATTAGTGCATGTAGCCTATATATCGTATCGTATCTAAAGATTTATATGGCGCCTCTCTCAGAGTAACTATTCAGAGGTACTCTCAGTATGAAAACCCCTGGAAAAAGAAACTTCTTTAAGGAACGAGAGACCAAAAAGGAAAATCCGGTCATTAGTTTAACCCTTAGTGAGAGGGAAGGTCATTCCAAGTAGAGGGACCAACCACAGCAAATGCCCGGCGTTGAGCCAAGGCAATCCTAGTCCTAGGAACCAAAAGCCAATCAGCAAAGTGCAAGGAACGAGATGAGGTCGCAGGTACTGGTATATCAACAAGTATTATACTCATACATGCACACACACAAACACTCGCACACTGACACCCGTTGAGAATGTACCATCTGAGTATGCATCCCTGCAGATGCAACTCAAAGAGGCAGGCAGAACATTAATATCCATATCAAGCATTTGATTGCCAACCACTGCATATATTGAACGAGCGGAGGTGCAGAGAGAGAGTGGTCAATGAAAGTTGCAGTGTGCAAATACAACTGGACGGCATTCCTATACTGCGTCCTTTACCACCGTCCTTGATGCCCTGCTGCAAGAATTCACTGAACGATTCAATGACTTTAAAAATATTGCCAGCACTGCGACTTGGTACTACTCCTCATCTGGTGGAGACAGAATGCTCCCCTGGACCTCCAAATGGAATTGGTGGAGTTGAAGAATGACGAACTACTCCTAAAGAAGTTCGAGGAAAAAACCGAATTAGGCCTACTGGAGGTTTGAAAGTTGGCAGTGGAATATCGGTACCCTAGACTTTGAGAACCGTCATGGTAAGAAATTCTCTGGTCCTCTTTGGAGGCTTGTGCATATTTAGAATGTGGTTTTACGGGTTTAAACCCCCAATACTGTTATTAAAAACTAAAAATGTAGAAAAATACGACAATTTCCAATGGGAAACCCCGAAGAAGTAAAACCCTCCGAAATGTTTTCCTGGCTACAGCAGAGACACCTACGTGTGTGCGTCAGTTTTCTCTCGGATGAATGGTTTGAAAAAAATAAGTACAGAACTCGATTGTTGGACAACAACTTGGAGTCTGGAAAACGTCTTATGGTCTCCTGCCTTCTCATGCCTCTCGGTCAATATCCAAGAAAGCAGCCATTAATTTGGAATATTGTTAGCTACAAATTTTGGTAGGATTGAAGAAGTAGATAAAATTGTTCGTGTTTTCATTATTCTTTGATTAATTTTTTGATTGAAAAGACTTTGTAGGCTTACTGAAGTTCGTGGAGAAGGAATAGACGTCAGTAAACATAGTTGCAAGAGTTAACACAGTTTACATGTATTTTTTTATATAACCTATATAATAGCAGATATCTTGGCGGCCATGGTGAGAATATGAGCCTTTAATGCGGCCGATATTAACGAAAAAGTTGCGCACCCCTGATCTAAATGTTTACTTTTTTCAATGGAATTATTAATTCGCAAAGTATGTGTTTAGTTTATGAATAAATTATAGTATTTAAAAGAAAATTTCTTTTGAAGGGCTGTTAATTGCGCCATGTAAACATGATGCTGTGCATATTAAATTTTTCGGTTTTCTCTGTTTGGGTCTTACATTCATTTTAAGTGTCTGTTTTTTTTATTGCTTAGGTTCAAAAGTTCTCAAATGAAGTTTTCTCGCTAATGCTTTCTACAATGGCATGGTCACTGATAAAAGTGAGGGTGAGTGTAGATTTTTGCTGAGCATATCAAGTTTAACAAACTGTTCTATGCATTCTCCTAGGAGTTGATTCATATAATTCCATCATGGTAGTTCCCCTCAATATTTAGGCATAACTTAAGAAATACAGTTCATGTTCAGGAAGTCACAAGTAGTTGATGAGGTAAGACATTCGTTCAATAATTATAAGCATGCTCTTTGAGTTTACTAAAGCTTTAAGCAGACTTACAAAACTGAGAGTTTAGCAATCCGACAAACATCCTTTTTCTTAGTTGGTTCAATAAGAAATTTGCAAAGTTTCGCCTGCAAGCATTGTTGTGAGGTTCTAAATGCCCAGTGACGTTCTTAAAAGGTGCTTTACAAGTAGTCTGATGCTTGCACATGGTGCTCAAGGAATAAGCAAAAGTCAGTGCATTAACACTTCAACGACGAGAGTGTACTAAAAGCGACTGGGAAGCCAATGCAGCTCATCATTAAAGTGTTAACTAGTGGCTGTGATGCTACTTTAGGGTTGGTTATGCTTTGAGAACAATGTATCAGTCTTCCAGTTATACTGCTACCCATCTTGGATTCCATTAGTGGTCTTGTGAAGTGAATTATTCAACCATGATCAATTCCAGGCAGAGAAGCGCTAACCTCAAAATGTTTTCCACATATAGTACAGAAGTTACATGATCATATGAAGCCTGTACATGCATGAATCATTGCAGTGACTTCCTGTTCAGCAAGTAATCTCTTAAAAATTTTAGGCTCATGGTTTATAAAAACATTGAACTATGACCGACCTCAGTACTGGTATTTAAAATCAGTCCTTGTTCCTCAGTGTTGTCACTTTTCAACAACGTCAACTGATTGCCTTGATTTAATCATACTTATAAATTGCTTGTGTCATTTTGTTCTCAAAGTGAAACTTTTATTTGCTCAAATCCACCATAGGCTGTGTCTGTGTGTCAGTAGACTGATCTTCTCATTGTGCACCTGATTATGGCTTGATTGTAGTGTGCCATCGATTGTTGTCTTGTGCAAAAGACACCAGCGTGATAGAGTTAATAATTAATTGTATTTACCAATTGAATTTCAGCCAGTGGGCCTTCACTGCTCAGTTTTCAAGTCAATGTTTAATAATAATATTCATTTATTAATTCAAACTGACAAGTACGGAGTAAGATTGCACGATATAGTGACAGATAGTAGTATAGTATAGTAACAGATGATGACACGTTTAACAGGAGTAAAAATTTAACTGTATGGGAGCCTGCAAGGCACCCATATGTCCTACTGCAAATTTTACAGTTGCCCTAGGGAGTTAAAGGCTGAGTCAACCTTATGGGGTTAGCAGGTATCGAACCCACATCCTTCTGATCTTTGTGCCAGCATGTTACCATTCAACCATCTCCTCTCCCCTCCCCATAACCATCTCCTGTGTTGAATGACTAGCAACTGTATTATATACACCCTTAAGCAGGTTTGTCAATGTAAAGATATGCAAAATGCAGTTTGGCATATTTGTAAATGATTGGCTACTATTGGGCAGTCAAAGAAGAAATAATTCATGGCTTTAAAATTTCTAAACTATGGAGAACAAAAAATCAGTACCATAATTTAAAATTTTACAAACTAAAACAGAATTGGATAAATGCCATTAATAACAAATTTCATTACGGAGAATGTTACAAATGTGCTGTTTGATCTTTGCAGGGGGGAAAACCGGCGAGATGGAGAGATTTTCATTCAGCAACTGGCATAGGTGACAGAATGTATATATTTGGTGGAAGAAGTGATCGTGCCGGTCCCTACCACACCAACAATGAAGTCTACTGCCACAAACTGCAAATATTTGATACACTACACCAGACTTGGCATGAACCTCAGGTCACAGGAGCCATCCCCTGTGGAAGACGAAGTCATTCGGCTTGTACGTACAGCACTTTCTGGCTGTAATTTTCACCATCTAAAATTCGCTTTGTTCTAAAAAGTGTTTTACATAAAAACAACATAAAGGTTTTTAGCAGCAGTTTCCTGTTCTTATAATAAGTGTTTTCTTTATAGTATTTTGTTTGTGGAAGTTTATTTCTGTCAAAACTGTACACAAAGGTCTATGAAAAAGAAGGTTATTTTAGAGATACGGGTGTGCGTGAACAGTTCTATGGTGCCTGTAGCAGACTAGGAATATTTAGCAATGCAATATGGAATTTGTTTGATGAATTGGTGTGAAAATATCAAACATGTATCAGTCACATCCAAATCACATAAGAAACTGATGTGGTGGTGTTAATGTCTGTTTTCAGTTACCTACAACAGTGAGCTGTACATATTGGGAGGATATAACGGCCTTCATGATGTTCATTTCAACGATATGTACAAATTCAATCCAAGTAATTATTCTCTGTATATTTGCTTGCTTTGTTTACCAATTAACTGGTTCATTCAGTCGACTTGTAGCTTCTGGTCACTGTTTTCAGAACTGGAATCAAACATCAGACACATATGGGTTCATTGTGATCATTGTGTTGATAAAAATGTGTCAACTCTTTGAAAGTTTTAGTTTCTAGTAAAGCATAATTACTTGAACAAGAAAAGCATAACCACCAGAAATACTTATGCTGTTGTCATTGCTGGTGCCAGTGATAATGTCTTTTGCAATTTTTGGTTACGTCATGTCACTTCTGATGACTTTCTTTTGAAGTTGTGCTGCATAAAATTACAATTGCAATTACCAGGATGTTTTGTTGCTGTAGTTTAAGCAAACCAGCATGTTTCTAGCATCAGTTTCCAAATTTTCAAGTCGTGACATACCCAGGGATACCTTTTTCAATTTATGGACTTCAGGCTCTGATGAGATATAGGCAGTCTTATGCAATAGATATTTATTCTGATTTGCAATTCCATGTCTCCGCTTAAAAGCCTTATTTTTTGGCCATTTAGCTACGAGAATTTTAAAAAACTTAATGAATTGATTTAAATTTTGTAATTGTTATTTTGAACAGTTGAAAATAGCTGGTCACTAGTAAAGCCTAAAGGTCATGGGCCATGTGCAAGACGAAGACAATGCTGTTGCATTGTTGGAGATCGTCTCTATGTCTTTGGCGGGACAAAGTGAGTTGGCACAATCTGTGTTTCTATGTTTCTGAGTGCTGTTACTCTGGCAGAGCACTAAGAGTATGCTTGTTTGAGCTCTCTGTCTCACTTTCCTCAAGAATGCTAACAAGTTTAGTTAGTATTAATTTTTATGAATTAGTAGCCTCTATATTGCCAGTGTCTAGTGCACTAGGCATCAGGTGATGGTGCATCAAAACCGAGCTGTATTCTGGTCAATGTCCAGAAGATCGGTCCAATAACACAGGGAACGAAATCACATACCTGGTAAGCAACTGAGTAGAAACAACAAACAAAGGAGGCAGTTCTAAAATCTACATCCAGCAACCAAAAAGGCGTGTTCACCTAGAACAGTTCTAATGGTAAATGTGATCAGAGAAAGACGATTGGATGACTTGGTTGAATAATAATAATAAGTAAGGGGAATAAGAACTGATTCTATGTGTTGTGGGTAACCAGAGTTCAATGTTTTGTAAAGTGTGAGCCACAATTGGTAAACACATTCTTTTTGAATAGGAAGCCAATGAAAAGATTTAAGCACAAGTTATATGTTCATGTTTTGATGGATTAGTTTTGGCTCTTGGTAAAGATATTTGAGAATCAAAAACATGCCCAAGTTGTGGGCAGCACCATCAATGTTAACAAATGAGTTGCCCGGTATTAAAGATTTTAGCCATCCAAATTGTTTTGCTGTGGAGTTTCCAGTAGTAGAAATTCAATTTTGGATGGGTTAAAGAAGTTTAATGGGTACCATCTAAAACTATACCTCTCAAAGTCAGTAGACATTAGCTGCACAGATGTATGACTAGGTGAAATATTAATTGAAATCTAGATTTTAGTATCATCAGCATAAAGCTGATGTCTCAGCGATTGATTGTTGAGCAGTGTTCCTAGTGGTTTGGTGTATAAATGTAAGCAGAATAACCAAGCACAGAACCTTGCAGAACATCACACAGTATAGTGCGCATTTGCATTTTTAAGAGAGCTTGTTTTTCTACTAGTTTTGATCTTTGCCAATGTCGTATACTCAGAAATGGTCCAGGTTTCATCCATGCATCTCATTTGGAATGTTGTTGATCATCCCTTGAATTGGATCTCGCAATCCAACCAGCTATAGCTAATTGGTTACAGTGAAATCTTCTGGAAGATGACTAAGCAACAGGTGCTAGTTACTGGTGGATTTATTTGATTCTGGGATCACATGTGGTGTTTCTAAAGAGATAAAGTTTCATAACTGTAATTTTGAGCAGACCTACTGGTAACCTGATTATAAAAAGTTTATGTGGTAGATAAGATTCTGTTTCTGTATATTACAGACCTTGTCACGATGACAGCGATGAGGCTGAATTGAACCTGATTGACCTTGCTGATCTTCACGTACTTGACTTTGGTAACTTTTTCAACTGAGAATCGAATTGAATCTAAGTCTAATTCTAATGTCGAGTTACATATTAGGTCAACTGTTAGAATTTCTTTAGTAGCTGTTCTTAGCAACTGTTAGAATTTCTTTAAGTTGTTATTCAAATGCAACCCTGAGTATACAAATCTGAAACTGGTTACTTAAGATAAAAATTATCTGTGTATCTGAGTTCTTAGTAGCTTTATGTCAGCTATACTAACCAGATTGGCTGTTTAGTGTCCAAATTGTTTTCTGTTTTTTCATGTATCTTTGTCATTTCCTTTTGCATTTTCCTTCCACTTTTTTTATCAACTGTTCCTTGTCGGCTGTACTTGCCAATTCACTGTCAACACTGATATCCGTAAAAATTAATACATACTATCTACGTTGCTATTATCTGTTTTGTTATCGGAAAACTGCACTTATGCAGTTGCTTACTGTTACAGTTAATGCTTAGGAGCCTCTCGACAATGTATATTGAGGTTAATATCTAACCTGGCTCAGATGCATAGTAATAAGCTCATGATATCAAGTTGGTTATCAGTCCAACTCATATTGGGAGGAATTGCACTGGTTGCCAGTATGCACTTTAAGTTTAAGAACTTAATGGTTACTGGTTAATAATCGGGCCTTGTGGGCAGTGCTCCATCTTATCTCAGGGAGTTGTGTGGTCTCAGTGTATAGCCATTCCTGGCCATAGATATCTTTGCTCTGCTGTAAAGGGTGACTGACCTGGTTTTTCCCCATTGGACAACAGTCTGCTGTGGTTGGTCCAACTTTCTGAATATGATGAGCTTCTTGGTCCTTATTAACCTATATTCTGTGAGTGCTTGAAAGCCATTTGTTTGATCCTGTCGAAGAGGCGCTATATAAACCTGTGATCATGATTGCACAATCAAAACTGTTGACAACCAGTCAATATCTCAGATTTCTGCTATGATTTTCTGCCTTTGAGATGGTTTTTGTCGTTGTTGTATATGATTGTGTTGATTGTGTTTGGTGTTTAGTTCCTAGTCTCAAGACGCTATGTATGATGGCTGTACTCGACCTACACGATATACTCGACATCGGCAGTTTGCCTCATGACGTTCGGTAGAAATCTAAAACTCATTTCATATCCTGGAATTTCTTTAGCACCACTGTTCTAACACACTAGGCATCAGTAGGTGACACCCCATTTAAAAATCCTAATTGAAATCTAGAAGTTGGAGTCTCTTGAAGACAGAATTTTAATGCCATCAGATACCAGTAGGTGGCATTATGTTCATGTGGTAAGTAATTGTAAGGTAACTGATGCAAGGTAATTTCTCATTGCTTTCCCCATTAATTAAAGTTCTCTGAAGCTATTTGCTTGTTTATCATACTCTTTTTCTAAGTTTTGTATTGAATATTCTTAGGTTAAAAGGTTTGCCATTTATTTAATACAATATTATAATTCCATCACTGTCATGGATCTAGATTCTGAGCAATGGAGATTTTCTTTGTAGATGGGAACTGCGTGCAATGACAACCAACAGTAACATCAGTCGAGCAGTGAACACTTCAGGATGACTGTGACAATAACTGTGCCCAGATTTCTGTGCTTTCACCCGTGTTATATTTGATGCAGAATGCATTTCTGCTGACCAAGTCATTGAATGTTAAGAGAATTTAAATGCACAAATCAAAGCCAGCAAATATATTACGGAGTTCTGCCTTCAGTTTGAGTGGTGAATGCTCTTGTAGTGTGGTTGTGATGTGCGTCTTCCACTCATTACAATGGTGCTTGTTATTTTTGTTTAAATGTGTTAAAATGACTGGTTGTGAATGTATAAACTTTTGACTACTGAGAACAGGTTTCTATTCCAGTGTCATGGTAACTGAACAGTTAACTGTAACTTGAACAATAGGGTTGTCCAGTTTGTTGAATTGTGCACGTTAGATGGAAATCATCAAGCTCTATGGTCACACCTTTGGAGATTAGTTTTGACAGATATAATAAGTAAATACTACTCACTTTGTATAAAAAATAAGATTGCCAGTATGATGTACCAGTTTATAGATGCACGAGCGGTTCAGTTTATACCAAGACCAATTATCATTAAATATTAGAAAATATCTTTTGAAAATAGGCATACTAACTTAGCCAGATCAGGACAATCATTATGTTAGGATTCATATTTATAGTTGAGGTGTTTAGAATTTAATGCTGTTTCAGCTGGAATGTTTGCTTGCCAAGTGTCCACTATTTAGGCATGTGAATTGCCAAGTTTGCTGTGTAACTAACCATTGATGGTAACAGGATACTGTATTCAAGAGGATGGAAGCTCAGTTTTGCTAATGGCTGCAGTCACATATTTTGAGCTCATGATCTATTTTCGTTTATTCATGATTTAACCTATCTTTTTTTAACACCTTAATAACAAACTGCATTGGTTTCCCAGTCACTTCAAGTACACTCTCGTCGTTAAACTGTCATGACTCGTTGATTTTTGTAAAACTCATGTACAGCACTCCTTTTCTTTGGCCTCGGTTGTGACACAGCGCTATACAATTCATTATTATTCAAATGATGTAAACTGTGAAACAAAGTGAACGTTTTGCAGATGAAACATGTAAATTCCAAACATTAGTTGCCAGAAGCTGTCGATTTTCTGTGTTGCTTTTCAGTAGTAATGGATTATATTTGCCCGAATGGATAGCAAGCAAGTTGCAGAGTGGACTGCTCTTTAATTCATTTCTACTTTTTATATGTCCAAAGCTACTGAACATGTTGAATTCTGTCCACCAAAACCGTTCTGTCATTAATATGCAGCTGTTTGGCCTGCTATTTGAGCATTATATTGTTGAGCTCCATAGGTAGGTGTGCCTGGCTTGTTGGCTAATGCTCCATTCCCAGTGGTGTAGCTAGTGACTTCTGCATCCAGAGACAAGCCACAAAATCTGTGTTACACGTCAAAACTGTAACATGTCTTAATTACTTTTTTTGCTATGCTACATGCACACTATTAATTTTTTGTTTCCTTTCGCCCGGATTCAGTGAGCAATTGTGAACTGTGCAAGAAGACCATTGTCTAATTGCAGTTGTATCTGTGCCCTCAATTTGCCCCTTTCAGCCTTCTGCAAGGACAACTGTCCCCTCTACACCAATCACCACTGCCCTATCTATGTGCTGGTTAGGTTGACCCCTTGCCCATGCCCTTAATTAATGGCTGCTTTTTATACAGGTCTAATAATCCTTTTCATGTTTTATTATACATGTAGTACCACTCCTGGAAACTAATCAGGGTGTTCCATAAACGATGTGTACTTTTGTGACTAGTTGCATTGGTTTTTGTGTACACATGCACAATTAAACCCACATGTTCCCAACTAGAGTTCCTGAAGCACATATAATTGAGTGAGGAACAACAATTAGTGATGTGATCCACCACCATTAAATGGCTCACAGTTGTCTCACTGTCCAGAAGTCCCTCGCAGACGGAAGACGACACGAAGCCAAGAAATCTCTTGAACCAACAGATACGCAAAGGACAAGCTTTTCACCATCATCCAGAACAACCGAGAGTGGAGATAGAGGAAACATTCCATGACTGATAGTTGGTGCCACTCCAAAGACTTTGTTCATGCTCCACTGGGTCCAGGATGTCCTGAGGTAAACAAGGTATTAGCAGGCCACATGTCTGAGGCTGGACTGTCAGTTGGACATCTATACCCCCAGCATGACACAGAATGCTACACCACAGGCATTGAAACCCGTCCGGAACTTAGTAAATTTGCAGTTAAACAAAATGTAATTCCAGCACACACTTGACAGCAGTAGGCCTATACATGTCATATATTGCATATAATGCCATCTCACCTCCACACTTAATTCTCCGACTGCAACTGAAGCTTGATGCCTTGTTCTAAATATGACAAGGCCTATCGCCATGTATATGATGTGATGCACACTATCAGTTGCACCAGCTCCACACTATTGCTCGCTCACTCGAGACGCCCACCGCTACACTCATCCACTCCTTCATCACAGCCGGAGTAGATTACTGCTGCTCACCGTTGGCCTCCCAGCTGGGTGGTTGGAGTGCCTGCATTCTGCTGCACGTCTTTCTGGACACATTCCGAGATTTGGCCACGTCTCCGGCTACATGCTAAATGTGATCCGCTGGCTCCCCGTCAGCAGCGGATCTTGTACCGCTTTGGTCTGGCGGTCCTTGCCCCGGCCTATCTTTGCAACCTCTGCTGCCCTATCGAGTGCCACTGTCTCCGATCGACCAAGTGGGGCGTACTTATCATCCCTTTTGCCTGCACAGCTACTATGCAGAATCGCGCCTTCTCAGTTTGCTCCTCCGCTCTGGAACGGAGTCCCTTTGGCACTGCGCTTGTTCCACAGGTTCACTCTTTTTATGCTCACCTCAAAACTGTCCTTTAGCCGTGCTGGGGTCGGTTCAGAGTAGCAGCCTTGATGGGGCGCTATATATATCTTCATAATAAATGAATTTTGCTAATTTTCATATAAATAACATAGAAATCATGTAATAATTTTATTCTTATGTTGTTCAGTTCACTTTAGTTTATTTCTAACATGTTATTTTAATTCAAATTAATATTTGCTCCACCAGCAGCCCAATAACTAGTTAACCATAGAATACTTAATGGATCAGAGGGACACTCCCACTCGTTTCGTCCAAAGCAGTACACAGAAATGGACAAAATGTTTGATGGTTGGAGGAAACGCCACCCAATAAACATGTATTATGACGAAACTCACAAGAATTCTCTGTCCACAGAACCCAGAAGTCTGGTCTTGCATACTAATATTTGACGTGTTACCTGATGAAAAATGGTCAAAAGCCCACAGCAAAGGCACAAACAAAACATCTGTTGCTGGTAAAGGAACAAATCCTGTTCTGTTAAAAATCAATGCTGCACGGGACGTTCCCCAGCCGCAGGAGTGGCAGAGTTTGATCCTGATCTTACTGTAGCCTCGTAACAATTTAACAAGCTGCATTGGTTTCCCGGTTGCTTTTAGTACTCTCATCGTTAGTGTTATTAAGACGAGATCAATCCATAACCTTCCTTGGAGGAACAATCACTTGGCAGCTATAGTACAGAATGGCCATTTTACTTTGTACATAGAAGAGGCAGTGATGTATGTGACAAAGCGTAGAATCAAGTCCCCGGTCACCAAAATACTAAATTGCTGGTAACACTACTACCACTAGATCATAATAACCAGCTCACAGCCTAACCCTACACCAGTCAAGTAGGACTAACCCACAACAAAAATCATGTGTCAGTCAGGAATCAACCCATAAACGAATGGAACTCAGACTACTCACAAGAATCATTCATCACTGTTTATGCTCACATTCTAAGAGTTCTATTAATTACCCTTTTAAAATATGTGGCTTTAAATTACCTTCCACGATAAACGGTCACAATTTCTTGGGGCAAGAATATTTCTTGAATACTATATATAAATGAGTTCTATTAATTATGACTCTATAATACTTGTAGCTTTAAGTCCACTTCCACAACAAGTTTCAAACACAAAAATTGATTTTATCATTTATTTGTAGAAAGTCCATTTTGCAGATGTTGTTCCACACAAAGTTCTAGATCTTCCAAGATAACTCCTTCACCTCCCAATGTCTGATGATGATTTGACCAGAACACTTTACCACATGTTCACTCTGCAAATTTACTTGGATCTGAAAATAAAAAAATTTATAATTAAGGACAACATCCTTGCAAGGTTGTGCCTTCTCAGTGGTTGGGCCAACCACGTGGAATAATCTTCTTTCAGATCTGCACTGCATGTTCTTATAGCTAGAGATGCTGCATACACCTTTTACAAGAATATGAAAACTGATCTTTATTGCCAGAGTTAGGCTGGGAGCGCCTCAGAGTAGGTTATCTTAGAGGGGCACTATGTAAGTCCTCTGACCCTGCTAGTCCTGTACAATACGGAAGCATATTTAACTGTAAAATTACAAAGCTGAATGTCCATAAAAATCAGCTCCCAACATTACACCAAACTGCTTCTATCACTTTCCTGCATTCTGTATTTTTATTTCGATTACTTGATTTTGTTACAGAACCTGAACAGAGTATTATAATATAATATTTGTTTATTAATTCAAACTGACAAGTACACAGTAATATTACAAGATATAGTAGTAACAGATGATAACAAGTTTAACAGGAGTCAAGTTTTACTGTATGGCCGCCTGCAACGCTCCCATCTATCCTACTGCTCATTTTACAGTCGTCTCCTAGGGAGAGGAAGGCTTAGTCTTCCACATGAATTGTGTCTTGAGCTCCTCAGCCTTTCTCTTCCTCTGTTTCGGAAACGCCTGAAGACCATCTGAGTGGTGCTATACAAATGTTCAATTACAATTAGTCAACCTTATGGGGCTAGTGGGTGTCGAATCCACGTCCTTCTGATCTTCGTGCCAGTAGATATAGTTCCATCTCTCCACCCCATACTTCTCTTGACACAAACATGCAAAGCTAATAACACAGGTTCATTTGAAGAACAATTAGCATCACTACAAAAATTTAATCACCTGGCCCTCATCTTTCGTCGTTTCCTCTTCAGCCTTCGCATACGCTTCTTTCGCCACTACAAACAAGAACATGATTTATATTCTCTAACTTTTCCAGGCAAATTCTATGATGCACATTAATTGGCATATGCTCTGCATTTTTAATTTTAAAACACAGGAACTTAACATTGCATGGATACCTCTCAACAAAGTTCAAATAGAGCCGACTTTTGAGACAAAAATATCACTTACTACAAAAAGAAAATTTTGTCCCCTTTAATTTCAATGCATTTTAACATTAGATTATTCTCATCAGAATAGACTTTACAAGATGAGAATATCAGGTATTACTCAACTTATTTTCTGTCCTGTCAATACAGCTCAAAGTAATTATATGCCAAACATTCAAGGGGTTCAGGTCTACGAATTCCCCGAAAGTGGCAAAAATTAAAAAACCTGACTGAATTCCAGAAAATATTTTCTAGCTAATGTTGTATCCTGAAAATAAGTATGTACTAGTTGGCCAATATCCTGAACATACTCAGAAATATCTCGAACGAATTTAGATTTGCTCAAATAATTTTGTATCAATGTTGAAAATAGAATTCTGGATTCAGCAGAAATTCTAGTTCATAGATTGCTGTTTCTGGGATTTGCTATGCACCCATTTCAGAAACACATACAAAACAGCACTTCATGGGTTCCACCTATAACTTTCTCTGTCACTGATGCAGGAATGGCCAATTCTTAAGAAACATCCAATTGCCATCACCGTCCTACCCACGGCTTGCAAGAAAACAACACCGCAACGACTATTTACTTATGGTCGCAGCGCTCTACTCTCTCCCAGTCTGGGACGTCAATATTGCTTCCTCACGATACCGACCTAGCCTTTTTGGAGTAGTGACGCTAGTATTAATTTATTTTTGACAACTTAGAACACACTTCACGTTTTAATAGGCATAGTACGGGTCTGCTTTGAGAATTTCCACATGATTCTATAGAAGCAGAGATTTGTAATTTCTAACATTTATATGCTGCTTAAATCCCTCATCTCACGCTGTTACAAAATATCACTTAAATTGACTCAAATTATTAATATATCGATAAACTTTCTATTAGCATAATAAATACTTACTTTAGCACGCATTTTGCGTAGGAGAAGTTTGAAGACTCTTCACAACGTCAGAGATTTCACCAGATTTGCTTTTTATATTACAACATGGCCAAGTTACAAGCAGCGGCCATACCGGAAAAGGAAGTTTGTACAGAAGTGCGAAAGCAGACCACGTGATTTTCACGACCTCTGTAACTTTATGTAGCGCCTTAATATCTTGTCTTCGCAGACGGTTACGCGGATTTTACTTTTTAAATCCTGTGAGCGAAGGCATTGCTTACAAATTGTTTCCACCGATATTTTCACGTATAGATGTTATAACTATTTTTCTGACTGCTAGCCTTGAAAATGTAAATATAAATCTCCGAATACATGTAACTCGGCGCATTAATAGGTACAAGCTTTTTACCTGCGCTGTAACATATCAAGTCCGCAAGATCAGGTTGATGAAATGCTGTCAGGTCAGAATTGAAGAGAGGGCGCAGCCAGTGGCAGCGCCAGCCATTCGACGACACACTAGGCCTACATGTATTAAGTCTCTGTTAAAGCCTCCAGCCACTGTTCCCAACCCCTCCCACTTTCTTGTGGTGTCCCTCAAGGCTCCGTCCTGGGTCCACTGCTCTTCATTCTGTATACCACACCATTAAGCCATCTCATTGAATCCTCCTCTGTTGACCACCATCTTTACGCCGACGACACCCAACTCTACATATCCTTCTCCCCAAGCTCTTTTCCCACTTCCATTGCCAAACTACTCAATGTGGTTAACCTATAGTCTCTCAATGGATGTCGTCCAACCTCCTCTGCCTGAACCCTTCCAAAACAGAATTCATCATCCTAGGCCTTCCTGACCAAATCAAGAAAATCCCTGACCCTTCAATACACCTATCCACTGACTCTTCATCTCTTACCTTCACCTCCGATGCTCCTGTCCGCAATCTTGGTGTCACCTTTGATCCACATCTTTCCTTCTCTAATCACATATCCAACCTCTCGCGCTCCTGCTTCATGCACATTCGTGACCTACGCCGCATCCGACCCATGCTCGACTTCAAAACTGCCTCCACCATTGCTACCTCCATTGTCCACTCAAAGCTAGACAATTGCAATTCCCTCTTTCTCAACCTTGAATCCACCCAACTAAAGCGTCTGCAGCTCATCCAAAACTCACTAGCCAGAGCCGTCACCAGAACGCCTAAGCATCATCATATCACTCCCATCCTCAAATCACTCCATTGGTTAAAAATCCTAGAGCGAATTCACTTCAAAGTCTTATCACTAACCTACAACTCTCTACAACACTCCCAGCCCAGATATCTGCGCGACCTCTTCACCATCCAGCCAATCCGCTCTACCCGATCATCCTCCATTCTCACTCTCTCTCGACCTCCTGTCACTACTCATCTCAAATTCTCCAACCGAGCAATATCCAACACTGCACCACGTCTCTGGAACGACCTATATACCTCCTAAATTCCGCACTTTTTCGGTTCCTCCACCATCATCTCCAATCACCCACCATCATCCGCATCAGGCTCCTCTATCCATCACTGCCAAGGCTTTCCACTCGAAACTAAAGTCTCTCGATCCTCTTCAAGAACTCTTACCCCGACTCAACCGATCATCTACCTTCCAACTCTCGACGTAAACGACACCCACCTTAGCAGCTACTCTGACCCCTCTGATCCTCTGGAAACCGGACTCGGACCTCCTTCGGACTACTCTCTCAGATAACCCTTTTGACTAGACGCAGCGCTCGTGAATAAGCTGGTGCCCTGCGCTTGGCTTTCGAGTGGCGCTTTAGAAGTTTGGAGATTACGATTACGATTACGAAGTCTATTATACTTATTTCTACAAATTTCTGACGCAACGGCGTCACAGAATACTTAAGCATTTCAGTTTTAGAGTTTACAACATAGACTTGGGGGGCCGGTGGCGCATTGGATAACATCTGGCACAGAGACCGAGAGGTACCGAGTTCGAACCCCTGTTGGGCGGATATGCTTTGTAGGCTGCTATTAGCGCCGTGTATTGCAGGCTGTCTGTTCTGTTAGCAGTTAAGATTTCAATTGCATAACAGTCATGCAAATGTACAGCGCAGTGCGTTTGTCAGGCGCTTCAATAAAGAAAAGATTATTATTATTATTCTAGCACTGATAACTTGGTTAAACGTTAAGTCGTTTAGATTATAGGCATAATAACTGCATTAGTGATCTTATGGGAGTGATGTTTTAAATGTATAGATATTAATAATTCCAGAGAATTTTACACAGCAGTAGGTAGCAAGTAGACAGGTCATGAGAAAAACAGGCAGGCCAAATGTCCTACCACGAGCCATGGTAGCACCACCACTGGGTACAGTGGTAACGTGGTGCTACGCAGGCACGTGAGGCGCCCTTGTAGCGGTATGGCCGCGTTACGGCGCCATACAAATTGTCGTTATTATTATTATTATTTATTATTATTACGCAGCCTACGCTGGAAATCTTTGGTAACGGTTGCTAAGTGATGGAGCAGGAGTAGAATCAAGATAAAATTGTTTGAAAGGCCAGTGGTTAATTAGCTGTCAAAACAGAGCTGGGGTAAAAAATTTACAGATTACTAGATTACACGAAAGTAGGTAGGCCTATAAATCTAAGGTTGTTAATAATTATGCTGTACACAAAACACTGACAACTCGTTAGATATTTTAGTTTCATGACCCCAACATCTTTTCAGGTAATTAGCAGAGGGGTTAGAAGAAGAGCTAGGGGTTCAACCCCTAACAACCAGAACACTGCTTTCAGTGAAGATATATCTTCTCGTTCAAACTCCTCAACTCTGCTCAGTCAGTTGCATTTACTTCCTTTTGAATTCAGAATAAGATTTATTAAACTGTCCTGTCTGACCTAAAACCCCTTACAAGCACTCATACCTATTACCTACCTTCAAACAATAGTTTATCCGTACATCCCACCCCGCAGTCTGTGATCTTCAGTTATAGATCTTTTGGTCAAGCCTATAGATGTAGCAGTCATGGACTCGTGTGCATTCCATGTTGCTGCCCGAATTAAGTAATAGAATTGACTACCAATGTTTATCCATTGCTTGAACTCATATTTGTTTTCTTTCAAGAAACGCCTCAAAACTCACTTGGCTTTCAAACATCGGTATAGCCACCTGACTGACTAACTGTGCCTCAGATTCTGTGTGACTTTGCGCATGTTAAAATTTTCTTAATAATAAAATGTAAGTGGGTAACTGGGTATTGTTGAGATTGACAAGATAAATGTAAATATACAGGTTTTTCTATATTGATCACATGGCCTCAGCTCTGCTCATTTTTCAATGAATTGATTAGCGAGATTCCTCACCACTGCTGCCAGATTGAATGGGTGCCACGCCATTTCAGACCCTGTGTACAGACCACGTAGTCCAAGTTTGTAGTGGATGCACTTAATTACCTCAATAGAGTGGAATTTCCTTGTGCTTGCCAAAGTCAAATTCATCACAACATTGATATCAATTGTGGGAGAGTTTGGCACTGCAAATACAAAATTGGCAAGTACAGGGAAATTGCAGAGTTAGTACAAGTACTTGGATTTGTAACCATGGGTGAAAAACAGACTACCTGGGCCAACTGAACCTGCCCTAGGAGAGATTTAAATGGTATCCCGCCATTTTCTTAAGTAAGAACTCTTGTTGGCAACAAGAGTTCTAAAGATCTTTGCTAGTTGTACATACACTTGCTGGCATGTGGATACTAAATTTATCAAGTCTGCCAACAGTAAACATTAGTTTGGCTGGAAACTCGACTCCTCATAAACAACTGGTCTGTCCTCGGACCACATTCATTCTTGCCAAGTGTCTTGTGTAGTACTTGATACAGAAGGCCACACACCCAGCCAAAGTCGGTTGATGTCTGTGAATTTTGGGCTCTAGTGTCCGCCATTTCCAAACAATAGCTTTAAACAACATGCTCCAAAGAAAGTGTATGTCATCTATGACAGCAGTGGCATTTGTCTAGTCTTGGTCATGCTAATTTTTCGATGATTTTATCCTAAAAAAATTCATCGCCATGACTTTCATTTGAATTTACACCATGCCATTTTTGGTCTGCACATATGTCAGACTAACCGCTCAATATAACAGAAAAGATATACCAAGCATACACAGACACAGAAGAAAATGTATAAACAAAATGTATTCATTAAGATTTTGCCAATCAGCACAAGAATGAACTTATTAGCCATTAACTAACAAAACCACTTACCAACACATTAAAATGCAAACCAGTCTAAAACCATCTACAGTGGTATGTCAGTGATCCAAGAACTTATAATTCACTCAAAAATTTAATATAACACATGCATGTATACTGTATAGTGCTAACCAAGTTGTTTGGGAAACTAGACAAGTTTACTATTCTATTCTTCACTTAATTAATATGCTACGACAAATAAAGCTTCATAATTTCATAGAGGATTGACAGGATAAGGTTATGGAAGTACAAATTCATTAGAGGCCTTTATTACATGTAACTGATTTTAAAGGCAGCAGCCCTGAGATTTCATCCAATGTCAGATTTTCATATGTAAGGTACATGTATATGCAAATGCTAAGTGTATCAAACACACTGATACATCAACATACACAATTCAAACAGCAAAGTGTCTCATAACAGGCAGTGACAGTAAGCAAATGACTTCATTCCACAGTGCTTAAACTTTGGTTGCTGGCATGCCATGTTCTCGTGGTTGTCATTTCATAAAAATTCATTGGTTGAAGCTATATCTGTGTACTTCATCCTTGTTTTTGGGCTCAAAGGCTTAGGAAACCTTAGCATACCCGCATTTTAAAAACCACAGTTGACGCATCACTGCAGTGGACTGCAATACCTTCTGCTTACTCAGATTCTATTCAGAGTTCTATCACGAGGTACACCAGTTTACAAAAGCCTTACCTTTACATGTATAACGAAACCGAAGCCATGCATTGTTTAAAAGATATGTGAAAATTAACAGCACCAGCAATTATATGGCATAACAAAATTAAGCAAGATTAAAATTAAATTAAAATTCTAAATTAAATCAAAATTAAGCTGCTTTAGTTGTTTCAAAGATCAACTGATAGTGAGATTCTTCACCACAAAAATTTCAACTTTGCAAATGTTTTTCTCACTTGTCCTCCTAGGTTGTGCTCACTTCAAAGTGCTTGAAAGCAAAACCAAGAAGGCTGTTTCAGAAATAAGAAACAAAAAACTGGCATAACAATAAGCTGCCTTATTCACTCCAACAAAACAAGTCTTGAACTTTCTCTTTCTGGTTCAGTTATATATGATAGCCAAAAATATTATGAAATTGAGCAAACCAGTACAATTCTTCTTTTCAAATAACTTTTGGTCAAAGAAAATAAGATATAAAAGAAATATTAACAGAACAGCTGGCATTTACGACAGAGCCTTTATTTTAGGCTGCATTGATGGCGACTAAAGAAATGATATATACATGGGAAAGAAAACAATAACAGACAATTACCGAAATTAATGACCGGTAGGCACTTAAATGCATTAATAGCTCATAAAAGATCAGCTTTAAAAATTACGACTTGGCAAGTAGAAGTATTGCAAACAGACTAACGTAGTAATACTACTTTCCAGCATGACATCAACAGTACTCCACCATTCATCTGCACACTTTAAGAGATTCAGAAATTTCAAAATACTTTTGACAGAAATAACTAAATACTTAAGCAAATGCACACACACACAAACAGTCACACATACTGGCCAACACATTTTACCTTAAGTCATGGGGAAAAGGTGCTAGATAAATTGTCAAAATACGCCATATAACTTTGCCAATATGGTTCAGTCTGTCAATGTCATGCTACTAAATAATCTGTTTCCAAATGCATCTAAACATCTGATTGACTTATAATCTAAAATCAAGTTCTACACGGTTTGAATAATTCTACATCTTGGCAATTGACAAGAAAATGCAATCTCTGTGAAATGATTCATACTCCAGCTGATAACTTTGGCACCTTGCAACAGATCATGCCTTCAGCTAGTCTAAATGCAATTGATCTTCATAAAGTGCAATCAGAAGCATGATCCCAGATCCAGTCAGCATTCCCATCAGCTGGAGAGCAAAGTGGACTAAAGGATGCTCCCCCTTCCGAGGATCGACCAGTTTTATCTCAGGAAGCTGAAATACAGATACATAACGTAATGCAAGGCACATGAAACATGTTTGCAATTTAATCTTGAGCTGCATGAAGGTTTGAATCGTGGTGCATAAGATGAAAGCAGTTTCATCATGCAGTCTAAAACAAATGCAGTCCCTATCATAGAGTAATTGTGAATGAATACACCATTCATAACGTGTTAGCCTGTTCAGTAAATTTAACAAAGCAACAGAAAACTTAATACTATTTCACAAGCGGCTTGTTTGACCATTGGTAGTAATTAAATTGTACTTTTACCTAAAGTAGACCTCTGACATGCAGAGCTTCTTGGCCAAGTTTAATTTGTAATTCAATCACGGATTATTATGTTGGCTCTTATTCAATTAACATCCTTAAAAACAAACTTCCAATCCAACTACTTGACACTTGGTATTACTATTATACATTTTTAACACACACCAGGTCACACAGAAATGAGGTATCCTAGTGGAAGCTCATAACTTCACTGAAGCCATGATTTCGATATTCCCAGAATTGAACATTTCTTTTAAAAAATCACAGGAGACTCTCTGAATATAATTGCTAGAAGAGTTAGAGTAGAAGATTTGGTGTTTAAATTAAATGCCAAGTAAAAAACATTCACTGATTTAATTAATACATATATAAAATAAATGTCATATAACAAAACATTTACTGATTTAATCAATAATGGACTTCAATAATGGTAGGCTTTCCCTGTAAACAAGCATCAATCACAGCAGGAAAATCTTAAATAAAAATAATTTATTGAAACAACTATTTATTTAAAATACAAAATATTAGCCACATCTTCTGTAATGCTTCAAATGAAATGTCAAAAGTTAAGAAATGGTCAGAAGCCTTCTGAAATCTGAAAGGCTTTCCCTCTTTGTAGAGCAGCTGAAAAATGAGCCACCTGCCTGTTATTAGCCATATTATGTGAAAATTATCAGGCTCCTAAGAACTTACACTTTTAATTGGAACTCAATCTGGTACTCAGAACTTACCATATCGACAAGAGCAATGTAGAGAAACATCCCAGCTATAATGGAAAATATCCAGGGGTTAACAAATGCAATGTTGCCAAGAGCAACACCCATAATCACTCCAAACACGCACAGTATCGATGACACACAGTTGTAGACAAGGGCCTTCTTTGCTGACATCCCTGCCTTCAGAAGCATTGCAAAGTCACCTATGACACCAAACAATTCAAGCATAACTATACTGACACTAATAACAGTACAAAACTAATGGCATAATATCATACTTAACCCTGGTTCCTTTGGAGGAAGGCAGGTACTGGTAAAATCTTTAACTTTCAGTACTTTCCAAGAATTGAACCCGACACTTCGAAGTAATTATTTTATTAATCCTATCATTCACCAGGTAAACAGATCTATTTCTGATCACAAACGTGAAGCATTTTAATAATTGTGTGAATAAACATAATAAAAAGATAAAGCTAAACAACTAAACAAATTTCTTCACGCTAAAAATAAATTTCATGGGATAAACTGTGGTCATAATCTTAACCCATGTTCTGTTAAAACACCCTTTCCTCTAGATGCTGTAAATATATTTAAAACTTTACAGAAAATCAGTTGGACTAGTATCAGCGAATAAAGCTACCAACTCACCTAGTTCATGTGGAAGTTCATGACAAATGACAGCAATTGAAGTACTCAGACCTCCAGTCAGGCTGTTGGCAAATGCAGAGCCTAACAATTGTACATACAAATACTAAATTTCATATTCAGATTAAAACAAATTAGCCCACTTGCCCAAACAAGTATTAAAAGTGTTACTTTAACCATTTCCGTACCACACCATTTTAGTCCTGCGCTACCGAGGAATTCAGGGCAAAATTGGCAGATTTTCATAGACACAACATACATAACATTATACAACTCCTGTTCTATTAGAAACATTGAGAACTTTGGATACGTATTATTTTTAACTTTCTAGCATGTTTGTCATGCAAATTTGTAAAATTATTGATACATACAGTTTTTTGGACTATTTTTTTTATCGATACTATTTAGAATTTTCTAATGAAATTATCAACACTATGTTGCCCACACATGAAGTAACATGAGTCCAATTCGCCAGATAATCAACGATATCAGATGTAAAAATGCAGTAGTTGCAGTAATTTTACGCAGGCTGGTCATCAGTACTCCAATTGCGTGTGGTATGCTCAGAAGATCAGTCAGCAAGGAGGCATAGGCATACATGTCATCGCTCGACGCATCCTTACCACTATAGACTCCGAACTAGACTTAGGCAGTGCTTGATTCACAGACACAAAAGAACTTCACCCCAAATAGAGACCTTTTTAGCAAACAGAACGGCCTCTGCGGACAGTAGAAGTTACTACTCCACGGCAGTGCATATTTTAACTGTATAACTACTGGGACAAATGTCCCAGTAGTTATACAATTTGCCCCAGTAGTTTTAGGGTTTGTCCCAGTAGTTTTGGTGATTTGTCGCAGGTAGTAATGTACTTTTAATGTTACTTTACATTGAAAGAACAGTCGTGGCAGACTTTGTCCCAGTAATCCGTTAAAATATGCACTGCTCCACGGTGATGCATCGTCATGTCCTGTGACTCCGGTGCTGCGTCTGACGGGCGACGACCTTATCGCCGGCCATGCAGTACTGTTATCACTATCCGCATCTCTACTTGCATCAACAAAATCGCTACTTTCAGTAGGAGGCTTTACAGTAATAATAATAATAATATCTTTTCTTTAATTAAGTGCCTGACAAACGCACTGCGCTGTACATTTACATGTTATGCAATTGAAACAATCTTAACTACTAACAGAACAGACAGCCTACAGTAAATCCTGCGGTAATGGGGACAACAATTGCGGTAATACCACGGTTATGGGGTTTACTCTCGCAGTAATAGGGAATGAGTCGGCAACAGACACGGGTGATGTTAAGAACTTGAGCACTGATAAGTTCTTGTGAACTTGATCCTCTCCCGACGTTTCTGCTACAGGAATTTGTCGATGTGCTACTACCGTTTCTTACTGTTCTGTGCAACCGGTCTATTGTGGATGGAGTTCTACCACCGTCGCAGAAGCGCTTAATCCTGGTTCCTGTCCTCAAGCATAATGGACTTGACTCATCTGATCCTGTCAACTTTCGACCTATTGCTAATGTTTCATTTCTGTCGAAAATTATTGAAAAGATTGCTGCTTATCAGCTTACTGTTTATTTAGAGGCAAATAATATGCTTCCGGAGTGCCAATCCGGTTTTCGGAAAGGCCACTCCACTGAAACCCTCTTGCTCCGACTCCTTTCTGACATTTATGGGGCTAGTTCGCAACTCACTCTGCTGGCCTTGTTCGATGTTAGTGCTGCTTTCGACACTGTCGATCATGAAATTTTACTTAAGCGGCTACAAATTTCATTTGGCCTGTCTGGTAACTTTCTTAGTTGGCTGGGTTCATTCCTCAGTGATCGCTCTTTCTGTGTGGTCCATGGGCCCTCCAGGTCCTCATGGGTCCCTGCCCCTTACGGCCTTCCGCAGGGCTCGGTGCTGGGTCCCCTTCTTTACATCATTTACACCTCTGAAATTGGTTCCCTACTTACTGCTTCTGCTGTGCTAGGTCACCTGTACGCTGATGACGTTCAGGCCTACCTGCACTGCCTTGCTGCTAACGCCACTGCTGCTGTTCGAGCAATGAGCCTGGCTTTGGGCACCCTGGAGACCTGGATGTCAATGAACCGCCTGCGCCTCAACCCATCAAAAACCCAATTTATCTGGCTGGGCACTCGGCAACAGCTTGCGACTTCCCTCAATTTGTCTTTTCCTCTGTTGTCCGTGACCTTGGAGTTACACTGGACCAAGAGTTAACCTTTGCCCCTCATATAAACCGTCTCTGCCGTGATTCTTACTATCAGTTACGCCAGATCCGCACTGTTGCTCGCTCACTTACTTCGAACTCCACCGCTACACTCATCCACTCTTTTATCACAATCCGACTTGATTACTGTTGCTCACTCTATGCTGGTCTCCCAGCTGGTCGGTTGGGGTGCCTGACCCGGGTCCTGCGCTCTGCCGCACGCCTTTGCGGACGTATTCCTAAATTTGACAACGTCTCAGGTTATATGCTGGATGTGCTTCATTGGCTCCCTCTACTGCAGCGGATCTCGTATCGGATGATCTCTTTGGTCTGGCGGTCCTTGCTGGGTCTAGCCCCTGCCTATCTACGCAACCTCTGCTGCCCTACCTTGGGTGCTCCGCGTCGTCGCTCTCTCCGCTCTACTGGTCCCTTTTGCCCGCACAGCTACTAAGCAGAATCGCGCCTTCTCAGTGGTTGGCCCCTCCCTCTGGAATGGGCTCCCTTTGGCACTGCGATTGCATCCCAGAATCCACTCTGAATCTTTCTATTCTTGCCTCAAAACTATCCTTTTCAGCCGTGCTGGGGTCGGGAGCGCTCCTGAGTAGTAACCTTGAAGGGGCGCTATATAAATCTTTGTAATGAATGAATGAATGATAAGGAGATTTTTTTATTTCCAGAAGCCTACTAGTCAGAAATAGTCAGGGCTTGGTTAATGCAAAATTTCCAGAAGCCTACTAGTCAGAAATAGTCAGGGCTTGGTTAATGCAAAATGTCGAGAAGATAATAACAGACTAATGCAGTCAGCAATACAAATAGCTTTGTAAGCTAAAAATGTTATTTTTAAATTTGAACTGGTGTAAACTTTTTGCAGAGAATGTGATGTCATCCTGCGGGGATGGGGACGAACCATGCGGGAATGGGGCGGGGGAAGACTTACTTGTTGCGGGCAGGGACAAGATTGTCTCCCCATGTCACTCTCTATAACACACACATCTAGCAGGACCCTATGGGCTCCAGATTTGATACCTGGGTTTTCTTCCACATCACCAACTCGACATTATGAGTCTCTGGGAGGAGAGCAACACTTTATAAAAGAGGCATAGTATTAATCTTATAAAATGTCTAATATTATGAACATTAGTAATGAACTAAATGAAGACTACAGAATGAATATCATGGCATGTAAATAATTCTTAACTCATTGTTTCACCATGCAGTTCTGAAAGCTAAAATTTACATAAATTCTCACCAATGGCTAGACCGTCGGCAAAATTGTGCAGACCATCGCCAAAGATAACGACCCAAGCAACAGCGGCCACTGATTTAGGCACATCGTGACTATGGTGATGACCTCCAGTGACATGGGTATGACCCCAGTTTGTGTCATTTGCTGTTGCAATTCCATCACAGTTTTTATGCAATTCATCATGAGCATCATCAGCAAGCTTACGAACTTCTAAAAAAACATATAACTAATAATTTATCAATATTATTATTAGTTTATTTTGTATTCACCATGCACTAGAATTAAATATGACATAATATCAAGCACGAGTTTCAAATGTTTCTGGAATCACAACAATCCGTAATGTTTAACTGTATATCATTTCAATTATTATTTATTATGAATCCACTGCCTTTATTTACCACAATGATTGCACTAATGTATCAAAACAGCAAAGCCATCAAACCACCACTTTAGAATTCAATGACTTGCGCACATCTACGCTATTATGGACTACTGAGCAGCAGCTGTGCTGTTTCTTCTTTAGTCTGTCTCTAAGCAAAGACTGGCAACACACACCTTTGTTTGAATGAACCATCATCATCATCTCTTCACAAGAGTTTGCCGAATTGTGGTTCATTTTGACTGCTCTTGAGTTTCGTTCGTCCATAGGAGCCAATGACACCTTTGCCATTGAATCGAAGTCATGCTTCTGAAAACAGTTTTTGACTTTAAATATTCAGTCTTTCATTCACTTATTTATCTGTGTTCTTTGATTCAACAGATTAACAGAAATACAAATTTAACAAGATTTGAGTTATTTAGTTAGCTATGATCTCTTTATATTATTCTTGTTAAATAGGCGCCTTCTCAAGAGGGACTACGCCCCTTTCGGGTTACTATTGCTCCCCAATATGCGGCGTTATAAGGATGTCCTTTATGAATACTACAAGTATATATTACTGCTCATAACCGTATGATGTATACAATTTGGAAACAATAAACTGAAGTGAATTAACTGAATTGAATTGAACACAGAGTGAAGAGACACTGGGTGCAAATGGTAGACTCAACAGGAATCACAGTCCTGATTAAAATAGTTCAGGTAACACTGTTAATACACACTACCAATGCATCAGAAAGTAAATTTGATATAGTCGTTTACACTTTAAATAAATAAAACAAGTTCAGTTGAAAAACTGTTGGGATAGATTTTAAACCAGCACAAATAAATATATCAACAGCAACCAAGACATGATTTTCAATGTAGCTGTCACTCATAATAGAGTCAAGGGTTCAAAACCTGAGGCAACCAACATGTGTTGCTAACTAAGCCATGTATCTGCACGGATCAGCATCTGTTCAACTGATATTACTGAATATAACGGCACAGTTCAAACATGCTCATTTGCTCAAATCTATAGGCAAATCATAAATCACTACCTTCTCTAATAAATAAATGGTCATGACAGCATTATCTCTGAATTATTGCTAAAGTGAAAATATAATATATTCAGTAATATGAAAGACCACCGAAAAAACCAATTCTCCCAACCTCAGAGTCATTCTTAACGCGTCTTCTTTCGGAACAGAATCCGACAACTCTTTCGACGATGAAAAACAGGAGTATTCCTGCTAGTGCAGTAAGGCCACACCAAACAGTTCTTCTCTGAGCAAATGCATCATGAACATGAATTTCATGTTCCAATTCATGACTGGTTCCATTATAATGGAGTTCTTTGTGATCATGAACATGTGGCATCACAGCCTTTACAAAATAAAAAAATACTCAATTAAGTTCAATATAGTCATGCAAAAAAATTTGACTACAGAAGCTGAGCTGAGATTTATTCCCAAAAACACAAGCATGAAACATTTTAAATTAACAACAGCATGAATAACAAACTTGTATAAGAGGCAGTGATGGGCAAAAGTTAACTAAAAAGTTGAAAACTTTTAGTTAAACTAAATTTTTAGTTAAGGATAAAGTTTAACTAGAAAACAATAGTTTAGCTAAAACCATAGTTTAAATAATATTTTTTAGTTAACTAAAAAGTTTAACTAACAAAATCGGCAACTACGCAACTATCTTCCGCAATGATTGTCATCAGTAACTGGTTTATTACTCAAGTCAAATGAACTGCATTGTATTGCACGATGCATCATCGTTTGCATTAGCAACTTTCTTCATGATTTTCTGGTAGAACTGTAGTAGGACTATTAGTCTAGTACACTTCACATAGTTTGAAAGTGAAATTGTCATTGACGCTCTGCATTATTACCAGTGTTTTCGTTAAAGAGTCCAAAAAGAGGACGTCTTGACACCCTGACCTAGAATTTTTTTGGACGCAGCTCACGAATTTCAGCTATCACACCAACAAATTTGGACATTTTGAATGGATGTAAAAACGGCCATTTTGGCATTAACGGAAACACTGATTATATTTATTACAGTTCACTTAACCTCTGTTATTGTGAAAATGTTTGTGAAAAAGTTGGAAAAGTTTAACTAACTAGATTTAGTTTAGTTAACTTATTTACAAAATCAGTTGCCAACTTTAGTTAAACTACTTAACTTTAGTTGAAAAATAGTTAAAGTTTAACTGAAAATTAGTTTAGTGCCCATCACTGATAAGAGGCATTTCAAACTAAGAAGCACTAAAACGATGACTACTTCAAGTAGTGAAGTAGATATGAAAAACTGCCAACCACTATTCTGGAAAAAATTACTTATTTACATTACATGAAAATAATAAACTAAAAAAAATTTACTGACAGAAACTTTCAGATCACATGAAGTAATGAATGAAATATCAAATAAAAGAAACTGGCATATTAATATCAGTCTCTAACAGGCATGCAATTCAATATTTAATGCACTCATGGCATGATTGTCAAGTGCTGATAAAATAACTTAGATGTAATGTAAGGCTAAAATGCCTGAGCAATGTGAGCCCCTTTTTCACTTAATATTTACTTTCCTATTCTTGCTTTTTTACATAGGTAAACAGATAATTTCCAGTAGTTTTTGATTCGCCATTTAAAGCTATTTTGTTACATTAGCCATGTCTATGTCTGTTTATCAGGTGAACAGTCTTTGAGCCTCAGGACTGTACATTTGATGACCAGCGTTGGATAGATACATACAGTCAATATACATTGACACAATCTTGCACCTAACAAACATGATCATATTTCATTTTCTATAAGCAAATTAGAAATTATGGTATGTACCAGTATGTAACTGGACTGTCACTGTAAGAAGTGCATTTTGGGAATCTCTAAAAAAATGGTACACTCAGTGGTTAAATTGCTCACCTAGGGGCGGCGGATCGCCAAATCTGTACAAATCTAAAACTTAAGACCATCTGGCGAATCAATAACCAATACATTTGATAGTTGCTATATTCAGATAAACTTAAAATGTGTGAAACAAGGTGCATATGGTCAATAGTTGTAGCAGAAATCATTTAGGTGACAGCTCTCCTCTTTCAAGTGGCGGATCTCATAGTTCAGGTGGTGGATCTCAAATCCGAGGTGCCGGATCTCAGATCTTAAAATTTAACACAGTATTCAATTTTCTGCTGCTGTTGTTTCTGTCTGTCATTTGTTGAAAAACTTATTAATCATAGAATAGATGTCCCTACAGAAAACTGTATTTTGATTATGATGAGCACAGACATTTAACATACATAGACAACACCACCAGCAAGTGATAAACTTGATAATCAAATTAGAAGATCTATGCTTACATGAGGTAGAAGATGAAGCAGAGCATCTCCTGACAGGGAACCAATTGCCAAGGCAACAAAGAATTGCAACAGGTGGTTGTAGATCACCTGCTGCATTATGGGAATGATGGCGACTGCCACAAGTCCAATGGCACTGATAACGAGGCAGGCGAGGAATGAAAAACCCCAAACTGAAAAAAACAACCATGATAGCATTGCTATGGAACTGTATTTCTATATCGTGAACCAGTTACCACTATATTACATTTTCAGAGCCTTTAAGTCATCATCCATCCAAGAATCCACCCACACATCCACATATCGAACCATCCATCTACCCATTCATCCAACATGCCACCCACACAAACAAATGTTGACTCACCCAAATAACCATCCATCCAAAAATCACCCACACAAACAAATGTTGACTCACCCACCTATCCATCCAACACTCCACCATTAATACACCTGCACATCGACTCACCCACCTAACCAATCACCCAAATATCCCCCATTCACCCATTGTCTTGTCTGGCATTAAGGTAAAACAAACCTGCAGCAGATGGCGACTTCCAGATTGTGGAGTGATCTGTTTCATTGCCACTCGCAGAATGGGTATGGTGCTCATGGTCATGGACAACTGAATCATGATCCTGATGAACACAGACCTTGCTATCACAGACATGAGTATCTAAGATGTAGACAAGTGTTGGACATATCTTCTCGAAATCTGACAATGTCAAGTGTTGTCTGTTGTCGAAGCCATTTGAATCTAGGATCCCACGTGATGACGTGCACTGCACAAACAAACCAATAAACCAAATATTATGCAATCGAAAGATTTACAAAAAAGAATTCAAATCAAATTCTATATCCCATTTTATATTAATTTCTTTAATTACATAAAGGAAATTTAAAGATTCAAACTGAAGCACAATGTAAATATAAGAAACAAAAGTAACTTATACTAAGCATCATACATTTTACAATTACCTCATTTAACGATGTAGAATTTTCTTCTGCAGCACCAGAATTGTTCTGACTTTGAGATCCTTGCATCAGATCAGTTTCAGATGATTTTGCATTCATTTCATTACCTAAAAGCTCAAGTGATGAATGATCATGACGTAATGAATCGCTGTCATTATGGTGATCCATGGAACTTGAAGCCAAGTCATTTCGGACAGCCACAGTCACATTTCTGCTTGAGCTATCATCATTCTTGACCTCAAGTTTCAGTAGACCAATGTTCCTTAGCAGCTGTTCAAACCCATCAAACGTCATCACACCATTTTCACCATACTTCTCAAAAAGTTTATATAAATCACTTTGTTTCACGTCCATCCCATTGCGCCGGTGATGTGTAGGTTCAGTAACACTCAAATCTGAATGGAAGGAACTGCTAACTACTGGAGTAGAATGAGATTCTATGAATGAGACTGGTGAAACATCTTTCGTGTCTGTTGAGTTAAATTCTGGCAGTTCACGCTTTACTAGGTGACCAATTGCTTCAACTTGGCCACTGGCCTCAAGGTGGTTCTTGCCTAGTGAATCGCTGGGTGCCAGAAGGCCATGAACAGCACAGAAGCCGAGACTGAAGCAGCAGACAGAACAGACAATGAAGCAGATTGCAGTGACCCCACAGTGAATGTGCTGTGAACGGCAACCCATGGTTGGGTCTTTACTGAAAAAAAAACAACAAACTTTAATCAACACCAAGACACAACTTCTTTAGATTGATAAATAAGCAAATGTTTGTGTGCAATGTGCATAATTAGAATTATTGATTATAAAGATAATTAACTTCTCATCTGTCACTAGAAATTAACAAACAACTTCAGCATATGCTTTTCATTATATGCAGAAAGAAAGATAAGGTCTTCAAAAATTTATTCCATTTACAGTTTTTTCAGATGAACGATTTTATAATAACAGACGCTGCTTAGCTGCAGTGTAAGCACAACCGCTTGTCCATCTGTAAACAGTCTAATGGTAATGGTAACCCCTTACAGTTGTCCTTTTGACACAAATAGCAGTCATGTTTTGTAAGTTATAAAATATTATTATTGCATCATGCTTGTATTTTCTCCATTGTTGATGAATCAATAAACAGTACACAAATCAAACACCCAGTATGGTAGGTGTATATTTAGATAATGAATTGTGATAACCCAGCAGATTGTAATTTAGATAACAAATATATCAAACGTCAGAGTTTGAATTTCACACAGTGGTGAAATGCAAAGTGACTGATCAGACTCAACGTAAGAAAACCTTTGACTTTTGGACCAAAATACACCAGTCAACAGTTCAGTAGGTTAGAGTAGAAATTAATTTAATTATCACATACAAAATAATCAACACATTTAAGCAGATAATAACACCCTAATTTGCCAAAGTTCTATGTCTGTGTGCCTGCCATACCCAATTCTCCAGTTTAATCTAAGAAACAATTCAACCAATTGTGTAACTCATAAAACAAGCAAACATGAGAATTCTGATCTCTGACAAAAACATAATAATGGTTTGCTTTTCTATTGAAAATAAATAAAAGAAAGCAGTAGACAACGATGAATACCTGTGATCAACAAAATACTCCACTAATTCAAATCTGCTTCTCTCTTCTGTGCTGCTGCATCTTACACACATTCACTAGATATACTGGTATATATGTACACATGTGCAGGCACACACACAATGCACACAGACAGGTAGAGTGAGCTGTAGGTATGTAATTGGTATTAGTTTAGCAGACTTTGCCAACAAACTCTGGTCCAATTTCAACTGAAGAAGCTAATCCCTTATTCTTACAGCCAGTGACCATTGCAATTGTGGTGACAAATAGATCAGCCAATGAGTACACGAATTCTTTAAATAGACCCACAGCAAATGAGAAATGGGTCATCATTCAGGTCTATCAAACAACTTTTCAATCAATGGTTCTCTATACACGACACATCTCTATCTTTGCTCAATTAATTCTCAGCACATAAAATGCTGCTGCAAGTCAAAGGGCTTTTTTGTTGAGACACAAACTCCAAAACAGAATCAAAGCAGCCACCAACCAGTAAAAGTTGATGGCTAAAGACTACTAAACAGCTCCGCATATGTATTTTTTCAATTCAAAAAGTTTTATTGTTCCCCATCATAATTACAACATACAACTATCAACACTAGTGTTATTAGGCAACAAACGGAGAGCCCTGAAGGGTCACAGGACCCACTAACTAGGGCTACCTAAGTACCATATATGATGTTATGACGGTTCGTATACAGAGAACCAAAAACAGATAATACACAGAAATCAAATTATCAAAACAAACTTAACTAAGGGATGGCAACACAGCAATTTGAACAATTAGCCATATATCACAGCGCTGTAACATATCAAAGTCAAACAGTCAATTCTGGCAAACTGCATTACTTTACAATGGTGGCAGTCCTACAGGTTAATAGTGCTGAGCCAAGCACCACCATGGCCATCAGGTTATTAATCAGACTCTGAGATCAGCTACTTTAATAAGCACATTTATTTTCCAATATTCCTGCAGATACGCAAGAAGCTGGAATCAGTATATCAATCAATACTTTTATTGTTTCCAGAAAATACCGGCAGATTACAAGTAGTGATACAGAATGATCACCAATCATGAGTTTATGACACCCTCCACATGACACCCATATTGCATTCTATACACTGGCTGCCCATCAAGCAAAGAACTCATTTTAAACTGTCTCATAGTTCACAAAGTACTACATTTAAATCACCCAACCTATCCCATTCCACGCTCACCTCTCCCACCAACAAATCTTGCACACGACCAATAGACACTGTGTCTCTTGTACCTCGTACCCAAAGTGCAGGGTTCCTGAGCAGTCTCTGTTGCTGGTCCAAGGCTCATCGAATGAATCAAACTGGGCAGCAAACTCCAGAGTTTGCTGCCCAATTTGATTCATTCGATCAGTTCTTTGATGTCATTCAGGTATACTTAAGACTCACCTTTTCAACTTCCTTACTATCCCTCCATAGCCTCGGTTCTGGATTCTCTGATCTCATGGAATTTAACCTGGCTTATGATTTTCTTATTGTGATTTCACTTGAAGCAATCATCAACTAATGCCTTGGGCATTATCATAATGAAGCTATACGAGTCTACAAGTCAATATATTACATTACAATAAAATAGCTTATGTAAGCAGATAAAGAAGTCGTGCATCTGGACTTACAAATCTATCAAATTCGGGCCCAAATTACAGCAAATAGATCTAGGCAATACATAATCATTCTTGTTTACACTAAGACCGATTTCAAAGCAAAAGTTGACGAAGAGGGCAGTCTGTCCTCTACCAAGAAACTCTTGGCCATACTTTACACTAGTAACCCTAAAGGAACTCAGGTTGATTCACTTTTCTCTTCTTCCGGGTGCACTGGGCAATTCCATGGACTGAAGATGGTAATCTTAAAAGCAATGTCTCCTAATACCAGACACTGGTGTACCTCATATAAAAGCTCTTGTCTATTGTCAAATGTCAAGATACACTCAAGGACAGAGGTTTGTTACTTACTGGCCATAGACCGCACAGACTGTCTTTACAATCAAACAACTTCTATGACCATTCCTGATATAACTTGTATTTAAGTAGAATTCAACTTCAAATTAATTGAAGAATTGCTGAAATCAGCCTAATATTGGTTCAATATCAAAATAGCAGCATCTGAAATAATTTGAAGGAATAATCAAAAATCATAATCATAAAAGAGCAACATCTTAAATAATTTCAAAGATTAATTATAAACCATTGCATTCATTTAGTAAGGCCAAAACAAAATAATGGTGTGTTTCCGGTAACCCGACCGACTCACTTTGTTGCCGCGACTCGGAAAATTTTGTAAAAAAAAATTTTTTTTAACGGAAAATTTTGTAAAAAAAAAAATCCGGAAAATTTAAAAAAAATTTTTTTTTCCTACTTCACATACATTAAGCCTTTGCATGCCGGTGATGCAGAATCGCGACATTATAGGTGCATTCACTGAAGCAGAGACGTTCGGAAACTAGTGGTCTTTCAATTGAAAGAATGGTGCCGTAAATTACAACAATAAAAAGGGCTAAAGTGTGGAGTTTGGGAGAGGGAGGTAATAGACTCGAAAGTGGTGGATTTTCTCAGGGTAAATTGACAGGGTTATTTCACAAATCTGACCCCCATATTCATTGTATCAGAAATACCTATTATCGTACGTGCCATTATAAAAGTAAAGCCTCCTAATAGCAATCAGCCTACTTAACAACCTCGGTAGCATTCTACTTTCATAGCAACCAGCCTTCTTAGCAACCAAGCTTTGTAGCAAGCAGCCTCTATGTCAGCCTCATTAGAAACCAGTTTCAAAGTCAGATTTGGCCCCTTTAGCAACCGCCTTCCTTAGCAACAGTTATCCTTAGAAACTGTCCTGCTTAGCAACTGCCTTCATTAGCAACTAGTCTCCTTAACAACCAGTCTTCATAGCATCCAATCTTCGTAGCAAGCAGTCTCCTTAGCAGACGACATTAGGAAACCATATTTCTTTCTATGCAGCGTTAATAATATTATAACTATAAATGCGCTCAATGTTTCCCATGGACAATTTACACACATGTATGACGTTGAGGAGATAACAGACACACGTTACCACCCATGCATATTTCCTAAAGAGCCGTTGTCTGCTACACGTTTATTGTTTAATGTACATAATCCATAATTCCTTCCCCACCCCTGCCCATTCCATTTCACCTTGCAAGAAAAACGATGTCAGCAAAAATGAAATAAATAAGATTGTTTTGTACAGCTGTTTGTAGGTACCGTATATACTCGCCTATAAGTCGATTCAAGTATAAGTCGAAGTGTACTTTTTGGGAAAAAATAGCGTCCAAAATCAACGGCTCGGATATAAGTCGAACCCATAAAAATCGAAACGAGTGATGTTTAAATTTTTTTTTAGTGATTTAAAAAACTTCTACAGTACGCAAAATCTAATAAAATTATGTTCGAAAATCATTTATAATATACACATTCGAAACGAGTGATGTTTAAAAAAATTTCTTAGTGATTAAAAAAACTTCTACAGTACGCAAAATCTAATAAAATTATGTTCGAAATCCTTTATAATATAAACATTCGGCCTATGTGAATACAAATGGCTAACTTCCGTTCACTTCCGGTCTGTGTAATAAATTTAGTAAGTAAGGGAAGCATTTTCAATGTAGTTTAATTAAAATGTAGTCCGTGAATAAAAATTAAAGTTCATGATAATAATAGGACCTATTGATTTTAATATATTCATTCTAATTAATTTAAAATCCTTCAAACTCTTCATCATCATCATCTGATTGTCCAAACAGTTCATCATGTTGTTCTTGTGTGAATTCCGCATCAGCAGTGTAGTCGTCATCATCGTCATCACTCTCAGTTTCACTTTCAGCTGTTTGTTCGCCATCCTGGTACAGTGCATCGTCTTGTGATCCGTCCATGGCGTTGGAGATGCCACATTTCAGAAATGACTTGCGGACCATCTCCTCTGGTATGGAGTCCCACGCCTCTTTAACCCACCTGACCACAATTGTAATGTCCGGCTTCATCAGGTTTCCACCTTTTGTGAGAGTCGCCGAACCCGAGGTCATCCACTCTACCCACATCTTACGTAGGCGGTCCTTAAATGGTTTATTAAGGCAGACATCGAGCGGTTGCAGGACCGACGTCAGCCCACCAGGAATTACCGCCATGTCCGTCCTCAGACTTAGAGCAGTCTTTTTACACGATTCAGTTAAGTGAGCGCGGAACATATCCCAGACAAGCATAGACCGTTTGCTCATCATTGCCCCTGGTCGAGTGTTCCAAACCTGATGCAGCCATTGCTTGGTTCCCGCTTCGTCCATCCAGCCTTTTGGATGGGCCTGGACAATGACACCTGATGCGAATTTGACGCCCTTTGGTAAGGTTTTCCGCTTGAAAATAACAACAGGCTTTAACTTCGTACCATCGGCCATGCATGCCAGGACTACTGTGAATCGAGTTTTTTCATGGCCTGTTGTCTTGATTAGAATAGTTTTAGCGCCAGCAGGATTCACTGTTCGATTTGGGGGCAAATCAAAAGTCATGGGCGTCTCGTCCATGTTTCCGATATGTGAAAGAGTATAATCGTTTTGTTTTCTATGCTTTATAACAAATCGATGGAACGAATCAATCTTTTCCTCTAAAACTGCTGGCAGCTTCTGTGCTATCTTAGTTCGCTGCCGCAGCGTCAAGGAATGCCTGTCCATGAAGCGGGAACACCATCCTGCTGATGCTAAAAAAGTAGACATACCTGGTGAATCCTTGTATTTGTCAGTCTTCTTCAGCTGGACAGCTCGAAGACGAATTAAATCACGGGTAACGATATAACCGTCTTGACGTTGAGACAGGATCCACTCATTTAATTCTATCTCCAATTCTGGAAATGAAGGCACATCCCCACGTCGAGCACGTTTTGTTTTCGGCATGTCAGTTAGCGTCTCCTTTGTCTTCCGCCAGTCACGAACAAGTTTTTCATTCACACCAAACTCTCGCATGGCATTCGAATTTCCATGAAGTTCAGCATACTCCACAACTTTCAGCTTGAAGCCAGCTTCGTATGAGGATCGCTTCCTCTTCAATTCGCTCATTTTGGTAAGTATTTGGTAAGTATTTGAATATAATCTAAGAACTTCCAAATTAATAAATGCTTTGCGCAAAACTACAGCCTTATATTATACAGAATTTTTGGAGAGATTTGGTAGGGAGCGAATTGAATCGCCGGGATCAGTCAAGAGGACCAATCATCATATTGCAAGCAAATTTTACTATAGGCCTATAAATAAAATATTACCAAGTGCATTTATGATGGCGTATAATTTGCAATATATAAATATGAGAATGGAGTAAATTCTTTTATTTATAGATTGATCAGCCAGAATCACTTGTCTTTAATCTCTTAGAAATATGATCTCTGCAATCGCTTCGTATGCGACTCCACATGCAGCGACTTCCCCTTTCAATCGGTTTGATCAGCTAAGCTAGCAGCCCGACTCCCTCGTTTTGCACACATCTCTACAACCATGTTGGAAGTCTTTCTATTGCTCGACATCACTGCGCGTATCCACTATTTTATGAGCCTCTTGCAAAATCTCAATTGGGCTGCGTTCCGAAATATCTTTGATATTTGATTTCTTTTGGCGGATGTCTCAACCGTCGTTGGTCTCAACAAGTGATAATAAAGGAATTCGCTTTCGATGCATGAAATATATCGTAGAAGTGTATTATAATATTATTATAAGAGAAGAATATTTCGTTTTGATCTATATCTGGTAAGTAACTTGTAGAAATGTGATTTTTCTGGAAAAACAATAAAATAAACGGAGGGTTTAATTTTTAAGACCCCATTTTCGTAATGTTTAATATTCGGTCCAAAATCGTCCGTCTATTTGGGGGCGGGCCGAATCAGGTTTCAGGGATTCGGGTTGACCCCTATTTGGTCTCTCGAGTATAAGTCGAAGTCCTTTTTCGTCGTCCTGAAATAGAATTAAATTTCTCGACTTATAGGCGAGTATATACGGTACATTCTGCAAATAGGCATTTTTAGGCATAGAAAATGCATACTTTGGTACAGCATGTACCGCTGTGCATAAATGGGCAGTGGCATAATTTTGGGAAATCACTGCATAAAATTATTTTACCAAAATAAAATTATTTTCCTACCTACCTACCCAGTTTTTTTTAACTCTGTTACCGGAAACACACCATTATTTTTTTTGGGCCTAATCATATTATTCATATTTTGAAGTATTACTCATCACTCTGAAGAGTCAACTGCATCGAGATCAGCTCCTCGGTCAAGTGTCTTACCGAAGCCATGTTATAGACTCTGAATACATGTTCAAAGTTTCATTTATCTCCTCCCAAGAACTTCAGTTACAGACTTAATGTCTTCAGAGTTACATCAATGGTCACCTGTCCAGCTTCTAATATCTCCAGACTGGAATTAGCACTCAATCCACCGGATATAACAAGAGTTCCCAGAAGGTTGCATAGCAATATTATACATGGCATAGTTGTAGTGGTCTGATCAGCTTCTACTGAAAGTTGCCATTATATTGCACATTTAGGTCAGTTGTTGCATATAACCAGAGCTGGCTGTATTTTGAGATCTGCTAGAGATGTAAATTTACCAGTAAAATATGTTTGTGGTAAATAATCTGGAGTTTTTACCAGTTGAAATGGTAAAATATGGTAAATATGATTTAAGTGATGTACTCAATCAATCAAAATTTATATAGCACCCCTTCAAGGTCCAGAAGTGTAATATCTTTGTTGTGTTCCCCTAAGGTGTATTTAGCCATTTATCAATTGCAAGCACTATACTTAAATGTTTTAGTAGTCCTATTGAATTGTGGTAAACAGATATTTTTTCCCCAAAATGCATGTTTATTAGTCAGTTTTCGTCCAATGTCACAAATTGCACTGATTGTTGTCAGTGTATGTGACACAAGGGCTCAAAACCCATCACATGTCGATTTCTGACCATTTCATTCAGTCATCTTCTACAATTAATCTGCTTCAAAGTACTTTTTACACAATGAAAATGTCCATCTTTTTTCTAATTGAAGTTATACTTGTTTGATTCTTTCATTAGCATAGTGAGAAAATCGAATAAAAGTTTCAGAATATTCGTGTCCTAGCACCCATTACTTGATTAATCTGCCATTTTGCTGGACAATAAAGGGCTATATAACATATCAAATAAAGCAAACGACATCAAAATTTGGTCACTAGTTTGCAAATTATGGCAAATCCATAGGCAACTGCTGAATTGCCTATTTCAGCCTCTGTTGCAATATAGTAAGAAACAAGCGACAGGTTTTGAGCCCTGGCGTCACATATCATGTCTCATTCACATAAAAAGGACAACTTACCAGTTAAGGAGATTGAGAATGTCGGAGAATTTGTCTATCTGGGAAGCCTGCTGACTTGGAAAAATGACTGTGGCAAGGAGATGAGAAGAATAGGAATGGCAGCTGGAGCAATGGTGGGTTTTGGGAACATTTGCAGGAGCTGAAAGATTAGTGTGCACACTGAGGTGAAGATCATCAAAACATGTATTCAATGTTTCACAGACGTTGCACAAACAGGACAAGAATAGATTGCTGGCATTTGAGATGAGATGCTAAAAAGAATCTGATGCACAAGATGGCAGCAGAAAATAATTTATCAAATAAATAAGTGCAAAGTCCACCTGAAATATCTTACAGCCAGTAAGGAAAAGAAGCTCGAATTCTTTGGACTTGCCTGTAGGATGGACAATACCAGACTGATTAAACAGGTTATGTTCTGAATGATTGATGACACAGAAATTATAGAGGTAGACCAAACAGAGAATGGCTTGCCGATGTCAGGGATTGGTGCAAACTGGATGTTATCCAGGCTGAGTCCAGTGGCACAGAAGATCGAAACGGGTGGAGAAAGACAATAAGACAAACGATCAACACCAATGATTGATGAATCCATGGACAGAAAGAAATTATTTTCAAAGCAAAAGTACATCTATGCAACACCAAGCTTATGATGAGTTGCTGCAATCTTGTGAAGTGAATGAAGCGGATACTGAAAACGATGAGTGAATATTGTTACTAATAGTTATAATATTCATTCTGATATTTAATAAGTGTAAAGAAATATAACTTGAAGCATTTAGCATTTTAGGCGTTGTTCACCACGGTAAAAAAATATGGCGGATATTTTTACCAGTAAAAAATCCAGATATTTTTACCAATAAAAAATCCGGATATTTTACCGGTTAAAAATCATTTCACATCAATAACATCTGTTACTTTTAGCTGTGGCATTGACTGTGTAGTAACCTCATGCAATAACATAAGTTAGGCATGACAATTGTTCTGCCAAACAAACCAATTTCCCATGACATGTGAAACTGCAGCCTCTTTCCAATCCAACACTTGAGGGATTTGCCCAATTCAGCAATTCTTTTCGGTAATTTGTACACAACTAATGTAATTACTTCAATGGCGCAATCATCGTATTAAACGCAAAATGACGGTAACTTAAAGTGAAACAGTCATCAGTCATCATAATCTATTAGAGAAGCCAGGTTAAAAGATGCAAACCAGCTGAGCAGCATCAGAAATGCCAAACCAGTGTTCCTTGTTGTGAAAGAGCATATCATACCAGTAATCAATTATATTAAAAGTGGCAGAAAGATCAAGTAAAATGACAGCAGTTACCTTTCCTTTGTCTGTGGAGCCGATTATGCTATTGCGAACGCTGAACGGCAAGTAGTGCAGTCTCAGTGGAATGGAAAATACAATAGGCAGACTAGAAAGGGAGATACAGTTTCGTGATCATTCATGTGGTTTGCCAGTATTTCTGAAAAGAAACTGAGAGCAGATATGAGGCGATGGTTTGATAGATCTTCCAGAGAAAGAGATGGCATTTAAGAAGAAAGTGAACTATGGCATGTGTAAAGCTGGTGATGAAGGAGTCATTCATTTCAACTTCCATCAGTGACAGAAGTTGAAACAGTATTTTAGAAGATGAAGCAGTATTTTAGAAGAGCAGCATAAGTGAAGTCTACAACATACAGCTTATCAGAAGACGAGATGATTAAATTCCAATCTCGGCCAGAGTTGGAGTAATCAAAGAGCTGGATGATTGAACTTAGGGTTTGATAAGCCATCAGATAAAGGGACATTAGATGAGTCTAAGAGCCAAGATCTTGTCTGAGAAAGTCTAAAAACCTACCAGCAAGGGAAGAGTGCAATGAAGATGAGAGTATACTGCATCTGTCGCAGTGTAAGATCTTATTTGCACTACCTGCCATAGCAACTATGGAGAAGAAGGTCTTTCAGAGACACTATGACTGAGACCGGGACATAGATTTGGCAGCTGTAGACCTTTGTATTTTTGACCTTGGGAAGGGACAAATCTAAGACCTGTGCATAAGTTAAGTGTGTTTTACATATAAATCGAGCGCCTCTGAATGGTTCACCCTATGAGAGGCGCTTTATAAATGTTTGAATACAATACAATAAATCTGGACAGTTTATACCATTTTCATCTTAGGGGCTCTCCTGTATATTCTCTACACCCACAACTTAAGCCAGTCCCTTTCTTCTTTGGGATTACGACTCATCAGTATGCAGCTGATATTCAGGTATCTCCTTGGTGAAAAACTTGCCTCAGACATCAGAAGAGTTCTGTGCCTGGACGTTGTTCAACCGCTTCCAGCTGAACCCCGGAAAATGCCAGCTCATCTGGCTTGGTTGTCGTGGACAGATATGTAAAATCAATCTTCCTAGTTTGCAGCATCATTTCCCTGGGGGTTTCCTTTTCTACAACTGTGTGTGATTTTGGTATGACCTTGGACCAGGAATTGACCTTTTCAGAGCATGTGGGAAGAGTACTGCAACCTGTGAAGGAGAGCAACTCTACTACCAAGTTCATCCGGCCAAGGTTAATTAAGGAGAAACAAGGCAGGTGTTATGTCTGAGACAATGGAAGGTGCGGCAGTTTTAGTGGAGCTTCTTTGAAAGTGAGAATATCCACCCAATGATCCATGATTTAATTTTGGAGAGGTACACTTATTCCAGAAAGAATTGATGTTAAGGTGAGTCTTAGGTGACAGAAATGTATTGCCTAAAATAGCAAAGACTAGGGTTTAACTCAATGTCATCAGAAAGAAACAACAAAAGGTTGTTATGAAAGAACAGATTGTATTGTAATGGCAGGCAGCTCCAAAGAGTTTTGGACCCATGTATATGCGAAGTTTTGAAAAACAGCAGGATGATGAAGGAACAAACAGGACAATACAAAATCATGCGGGTATTTTAGACATGACTGGTTGGATAAAGTAAAAGGTAAAACGTCAGAAGTATAACTAAACATAAAACATGAATTTGTTCCAACAAGGACATGAAAGCAGATTACCAAAAAAGGTCAACCAAAAAACTTAAATACATAGTTATGTGAAACAACATATGTAAGTATATACATATGTCCGCAGCATCACAGCCCACAGGTTCACCATACATCATGGTTTTATCACCTGATAATGTTCTGCTTTATGAAACAGTCAGCACACGCTCATTGGGTTAATTTTAGGCCAACATCATGGTCATCAATTGAGAAGTCTGTTTTGTATTAAATTACATATTATGATTATTTTGTGATTGAACACTTAGACTGTTCTTAAATGATGTACCTGCAGTGCGTTTGCAGGCAGTTCAATAAGTACATACTTACTTACTGCCTTTGATAGTGCTTGTTCAATGATGGGCCAACATCATGATCACTGTTGGAGCATGTTAAACATACATCATAGACACACAACTTCTACAAAATCCAATCTGTTGCCCAATGTAGTTCTTCCATCCAATTGCCAACAAAAAACTAATCTTTAACCAACCAACTTATTAATAACAATGAGTCGTTATTTGAACTCAGGCCACAGTGGTAAAAGCAGACACACTAGCCTCTTGTCTACCATACCACTTATTTTTGAAAGCTTAGAGGCCTGCACTGCACACACTAGCACTCACATTTGTTCGCCAAAACACTTGAAAACAGTGCTGAAAGCTGGCCACCAGTGGCACAAAGAACACCAATGACATGCAGTCCTCAGATGGCACAGTCTCTGTTTAACAATGTCTCTTTGCCAAAACGAAGGTCAGTGCATTGCTTGCCTCATTTATGCAGGCTTGGCACCACTCCAGGGCAGCAGTGACTAAGTTTGATATTGCCTATATCTGGTCAATTGATTACATATAAATCCATATAAGAAAGAAGCTCTACGTCTCTTTCGTGTGAAACAGTAATTAACCAATTGTTCCTACTATTAATACTAAAAAGAAATTTCCTAAATGATATTGTAACATTTGTGAAATGATATACATGTAATGTATTAACAAACTTGAAGTACTTTACATCTTAAAACATCATGAAATAAAAGTTTAGGCCTGCTGTTATAGTCAACAGTCTAATGAGAGTTGCTATTAGCACCACTGCCTTCCCAGGCAGCATATCAACACTAGGCAAATGTGTGCCCATGTAAGAAAATCATGAATGCATGCCATCTGTTCTAAGTACTACATGTTGGCACAATGCAGGTTGTACAATTCATATCCACTTATATTTTTTCTTAGTAATAGCACATGTATATTAACACTTTAATGAGAAGCTGCTTTGTTTTCCTAATAGCTTTTAGTACACTCTCATCATTAAAGGGTAAATCCAATTTTTGTCTAAGTCAGTATACCTAAGGGACTCGGAATTGCATATATATAATATGTCAATCTTTACAAATTAGACACCATCTGTATTTATCATTTCTAAAATGTTATATGCCATACATGGAACCAATGGCGGCCCAATGTCTGATTCAAGGCAAAATGCCAACATTAGGCAATGTTTATGCAATGTCATTAAACCCCAACATTGGACTTACGTTGGTCCTATGCCAAATACTTTATGTCCACATAATGCTGGGCGTACAACGTACGTCGTACATTCAACATATACTTGTTCCTTTTTAATGGTATGTGCATATAAACATATTCTGCTTCTGCCTAAGTTAGTAATGTAATGTAAAGACAGATTTATAACATAGCCCCTGTTCAGAGAAAACTCATCCGTTGCACTCTCGACCTAACGATGGAAAACCAGGATTGAACAAAATTTTCAAGTGCTTATGGAATGAAGGTGAAGACCATAGAGTTCATGTCGTAAGATGCTAGGTAACCTGTTCCAGAAAGTTGGACCGACCACAGTGAAGCTTCTGTGAGTAGTATACCCAGTGTATTTGTATAGGTATTAGTGTACCCAAGGACATGGACATGCACACAAGTCGAGGCTTTTATATTATATACTTTTGAATATTTACCGTGTAGATATTGTCACATTGTGTAATTGAAACCAATATTATGATATTATGACAAGGTCAGATCTGGACCAGCATACCAACATCGACACAATGCTTATACAATGTCACAAACCCACAAAAGTTGGCCCTATGCATGCAGCATTAATAAGAGAGGTACACGTAGAAGTGTAGTCCGTTTTATGCTGATGTACAGTGTTCAACATCTAAGCAGACATAAAGCCTTAGTTCATGGTTTTTGTGACATTGGATATACAAAGCTTCTAATAGCTTTGTCAGTGCATCAACTCCTGTCTGTTCTCAAGCGTCATTGATGACCCAGCACATGTTCTGCATGAACTGTTACCTTTTATAAAACTGACACAAGATATGCCATGCGACCTCACACACACAATAGAATAATTCCACCAGCAGATACCTTAGCACGAAAAACATTTATAATTAGGATGATTTATTATCAGGATGATTCATTCACGATTTCTTAAAACTTTCATGTACACCAAAGTGTGGTGAGCAGTTGGTTGAATAAAGGATATACTTACATACTTACTTACATTGACCCAACGTTGGCAACCTGTCAGAATTCTGACATTGGTTTTGCCATTGCTGACTCTTCTTTTAGTGTCTGTACATTGTTTTCATAACTAATGAATGTCCAGTTCTAAATGGCAGTTAACAGCACATAGGTTGGCAAAAGCTTATAGGCTGATTAGTTTCATTTTTGACCGGTGCAGTATAAATGTTCAGTTACAATCACAGTTGGTTCCTGTTATCTAATGTGACCATTATCTACATAACAAATACTAAAAACAACAAAATATGTAAATTTCAACAGATGTACAATTCCGTATGCATTGGTACACTAACTTTTAAGCAAAACCGGAAATAAATTGCTGTGCATGTGCAATTAAGCCAACATATCCTATTCAACAATGGGCAAACAATAGGACCAAAGTTCATAACTTTTATGACATTGAATACTGTCCCAATTTTAGTATGGCGGCTGGGATCTAACATTGGCCCAACACTGATTCTGCGTAATGTAACAAACCATTTATGTAGCACCTTTCAAGCACCTCCCAAATGCACTGCTTGCATGGCTATCTAACTGATCTAAACAAACTTGTGCAACACTAGGTAACCAGTGTGTTGTGTTGTGCTGAATCAACTGAAAGAGTGTCTACATTCAGAGGAAGATTGTTCCATGAGGCAGGTCTCATGCACAAGAAAGCCCAATGAGCTTGCATCAATGTGTACAAGCAAGAAAATACCTAAATCATAAATGCTAAAAATAAATCAACCCACTATGTGTCTTGTGCACACTTACTTAGACAGAAATGGAATTGATATATCACACGTGTGCCCTTAATAAGAAAAAAATATACACGGGATGTTTGTCATACACCCTGAATTTGCCAATGCAAAAATTTGACATAAGGCCAAATTAGGACACAAGTTCATGGTTGTTTGACATTGGGTAGCCATTGGCCCAATGTTGATAAGCTGTCAGAATTCTAATGTTCATCTAACATTCGTTCCATGTACATAATGTGACAATATCTTCATCATACTGTAAATGCCAAAATTAATGGAATATATAAGCACCAACATATGTCCAATTTCTTGTCTCTTGATACATTACCATGGCAAAATAGAACTAAATTCATACATATGTGCCATTAATAAGAAAAAGTATACATGGAATGCTGTAATATAAACATTCTGCATTACGCCAATGTAATATTCCGGTAATCCTCGAGAAACAACAGATTCAAGTCAATGAACTTGTAAAGAATATGGCCAACCTACATTGTGAGAAAAGACAAAGCGCTGTATCTACTAAAAGGATCATAGAGTATATACACAATTAGTCAGTAAGTGGTTCCCGCAATGTCATACAGAGCACCATATAAGATTTCCTCAGAATGTCACAGCATAAGAGGCAGACACTACTGCAGCAACTGTGATAAACTGGTTCAATTCAGTACTGCAGAGATGAGTGTGCAAAGCGGATCCTGAGAAATCCAATCCAAGTTGGAGGTTTTGCTCTGCTACTTTAAAATAACTGATTAATTACTGATTATTCACTCAACAGTCCTTCTTTCAAGTGCAGCACCCTTCTATCCTTGCAATCTGAGGCGGAGATACTGCCTGTAAGCAGCCGTTCTCGAGGATTACCTTTAGATTTGACATTGGGTGACAGTTACAACGCTCAAGGTATTTACAACATTGGTTATACTTTGTCCTAGTTTTGGTAAACTAGCTGGTATACCCCGCAGCCGATCGAGTCGATCGATCGAGTCGATCATAAACTCGGCCAAGTCGAGTCGATCGAAAAATCGTCGACTCGATCGACTCGCCGATCGAGTCGATCGTAAACCCGGCCAAGTCGAATCGATCGTTCTTTCTTCGACTCGACTCGACTCTTGAATATTTTACTTACTATTTCTTCACAAAATGACAGACCTTATGATATAATGACGTAATTCTGTGTAAACACACAACTACCGTATGAACCTAATATGAAGTTCACTGCAAATAATGAACCTCGGCGCTTTCCTATTAGTGTCAGTTATAGAGGTACTTTCTTTCACAGTTTAACTATAACAGATAGATATTACACGTCCTCTACTGCCGTCTTATTTGTTGAGCTGGTATATACTAATTTATGTACCGTACCATAAAAGATTCCATTGTAGCCTAGCTGATCAAGTCGACAGATTTAGCGAGGCTTAATCCTTACAAGTCAACCACAGGCAGACACGATGTCATTATAATACCCGAACTGTTACTTACCAGTTCAATTACATGCAGTTGATGCTTTGTACATTAGACACCAGAGCTATAGAAGTTATAACTGCAATTACAGTTGTTAATAGAACTGTTATAACCATTGACAGTTTGAGGAAGAGCGTGCAATTGAAATACATGAGTAATTTAGATACTGGATTATAAGAATGCAACAGTCGTCAGCAATTTTGGCCAAGAGAGTACAGTCCAAGTCGACGAAGTCGATCGAGTCGATCGTCGTCCGAGCCAAGTCGATCGAGTCGTCGAAAGGTCGGCGAGTCGACGAAGTCGATCGAGTCGATCGTCGGCCGAGCCAAGTCGATCGTAAACACTCGACTCGATCGACTGCGGGGTATACTAGCTGGTCAGCCTAATCGCAGAATGGCTGTAACTTCGAAATACCTACCAGTCAACCGTTCAACGAGTACCACAGAGCGCCTTCGCGAGACTTCGAAATAGGCAGGTTAGATCAAACAGAGTAGCCTAATATTTGTATGTGTTTGCATTGGTTGTGGCCTCTAACCGTTATTCGCTATAACCGGAACTTCGAAAGACCAAAGTTCAAAATACCCAAGTTTTACTGTACTTGCTTGTTTGTCCGTAAATACGAGCACCAAGGTACAAACCTGACACGCAGTTGAAGAAGCTGCAAGTTTAGACCGTAGTCGATTACACACGTGGTAGACTGGTCACAATGTGGCGTGCCGATCGTCAAAATTCTTTCCCAACCAAGAGAGATCTTTCCCGTTATAACTATAAAGCCGACCTCAGCAGTGAAATCCTACGCTACCTTGCGTTTAGCCCACACGAGGGGCGATCGAAACATTAAATTAACCGGAAAACCTTGAATTTTGTTAATAGTAACTTGTTCGAATGTTCACGTTTTCTTCTCTCACCCTTTCTCTCCTGGACCACGAGAAATATGGCAGGTTCCCGTAATTGTTGTAGGATGGGAAGCGATAACGAGCCCTCACATTTTCACAACGACCATCTTCACAAAGAGATTCACATCTCATTTGCATATTACGCGCGGGCGATGTCGGGAACCATTGGACGGTTGCCAACTGAAGATGACCGTTATGCACCATAGATATATTATACGGTACGCGCTACTACAAAGTAAGTTGGTATGTCAGTGGTCATTAAAAAAACAACTTTATCGTATATATATTTTCGTTTATTCAACAATCCGGTTGACACACCGCAACCGGTTACAGTGTACAATTATGCAATTCACAAGACACAAATCTTAACTACTAACAGAACAGACAGCCTGCAAACACAAAGCATATCCGCCCAACGGGGGCTCGAACTCGGTACCTCTCGGTCACTTTGCCGGATGTTATCCAATGCGCCACGTAATCGTAATCTCGAGATTTCTACAGCGTCCAAACATGAAAGTCGCGGGAATCAGCTTAATTGCATACGCTTAATCAAAACAATGTAGATAGACGAGGAGGTGGGTAAATATCGGTTCCGGGTCATTAAAGGGGTCAGGTAGACAGACAGTCAGACGATAGATGCATGGATGGTGTTTAGAATTGAAACGGCGAGGTAGGTAACGGGAGGTAACGGGTAGAGGAAGAATCAGGATAAGATTAGTGAAATAAGTGTTTTCAGTGTTGAGTGAAAGACCTGTGTAGAGATAGTAAGAGGTGATCAGGTTTTGGTGCTTTTGTAGGATATTCAGATAGGCCTACGCCTAGGCTATATAGTCGTCGCAAATTCTGCCGGGAGTTTACTCTGGGATTATTATTACTGAAAGTCCCAGGTTTACTCCAGAGAATAATGATAACAATAATAATAGCAGCAGCAGCAGCAGCAGCAGTAGTAGGAGCAGCAGTAGCAACCTCAAACTCACAGCCCACATAGACCACCTCACAGCCACTTGCTCCTCCTCTTTTTATGCTATCAGAAAACTCAAAACCCATGCATGGCCTTTCTTCCTCATCCATCCATAATGTAACCAAAGCCACTACCGTTGCTAAACTTCTATATGCCTCCCCATCCTGGTGGGGTCTCACCCTGGCTTCCGATAAAGAACGCCTGGAAAAACTCCTAAAAAGAGCTAAACGCCTAGGTTACCTATAGAGCAATCCTTTCCAACAGTCTCTCTGAACTTGCCAATATAGCCGATGCAAAACTCCTTTTCTCCATATTGCACAACCCCAAGCATGTACTTCACCAACTCCTACCTCCACTCCGACCCGGGACCCCTCTCCTCTCACCAATTAAGGCCTAGAGCACACAACCATATACTCTCCCACCCAAGGACAACTCTCAATTTATTCCCAGATCATTATTTACTAGTTTATTCTTAAACTTTCTAATGAACTTTAATTATTCATTATCACTCATGCTAGCATTTCTGCGTTTTTGTCAGATTGTTTTTCTCAATAAACGAATATATATATATAGCCTATATATATATATATATATATATATATATATATATATATATATATATATATATATATATATATATATATATATATATTCGTTTATTGTTATTAATAATAATTGTTGTTATTAATTGTTACTTTTGTTATAATTTTTATTATTAGGCCTACTATACTACTACTAGGCCCTATATATATATATATAGGGCCTAGTAGTAGTATAGTAGGCCTAATAATAAAAATTATATATATATATATATATATATATATATATATATATATAGGGCCTAGTAGTAGTATAGTAGGCCTAATAATAAAAATTATAACAAAAGTAACAATTAATAACAACAATAATGTTGTTGCTTTTATTGTCGTCGTTGTTGAGGTACGGTATACCCCAGTGTGATTCTCGTTAACGATAACGATAACGAAAATGTTATTGTTATAGTTAGAACACCCGACTTATAGCCGTAATGATAAAAATTGCAGTGTTTATCGATGAATATATGCCGCGCGCCGAGGGTGACGCGATCGGGTGCTCTTGGTTGCTGTTTAACGACACTGTGTCATAACAAAGATGCTTATAGTGTCGCCCTCCTCAGGATTACCTGAATATTATATTGGGTAGTGGCGGAGAGAGACAGATAATACCATACCATCCTTCTTCAGCGCCTCTCTACTTCCTTTGGATTGGTTGACCAGCCTTTAGAATGGCTTCGATCCTTTCTATCTGAACGCACAAACTGTGCAGTTGTTGGCTCCTCTAGGTCCCCTTGGGTCCCCGCCCCTTTTGGTGTACCCCAGGGCTCCGTCCTAGGTCCTCTTTTGTATCTTCTGTATACGGCTGATCTCTGTCCTCTGCTGACGTCTCAGGGCTTCTGCACCAGCTCTTTGCAGATGATGTCCAAGCTTACATCCATTCCCATCCATCAGACTCAGTCGCTACTGTACAACCAGATGTGCCTAACGATAGATGTTCTTTCCTCTTGGATGGCCTCAAATAGACTTCTCCTAAATCCTTCCAAGACTCAGTTTATTTGGCTAGGTGGCCGTCGGCAACTAGATGGTATTGATTTGCTCCAGCTTACTCGGGTCTTTCCTGATATAACTTTTTCCCTAACGGTTCGTGACCTGGGCCTCGCCCTTGACCAAGAACTTAGTCTATCTCAACATGTGAACTTGATCTGTCGAAGCTGTTACTATCAGCTTCGCCAGCTCCGAGTAGTTTCTCGCTCTCTTTCTCATGACGCACTAGTGGTTCTTGTGCATGCCTTCGTTACTAGTCGAATTGACCACTGTTGCTCGATCCTCGTTGGCCTCCCTCTTGGGGTTCTGGGGCGACTAGATCGAGTTCTGCGCTCAGCTGCTCGGCTTATTGGGCGAATTCCCAAATTCGGCTCTGTCTCTGCCTACATGCGTGATGTGTTACACTGGCTGCCTGTGGCCCAACGGATATCATACCGTGTTGCTTCTTTGGTTTCACGCAGCATCCTTGGCTGTGCTCCATCTTACCTGCGCAACCTCTGCCGCCCAGTGTCCGACGTTGTAGCGCGTCGGGCGCTTCGCTCTGCGACGACGGGGCAACTCCTTGTTCCGCGGGCTCGCTTGACTGCTAGGCAGCGCCGAGCTTTCTCGGTTGCAGGCCCCTCCATCTGGAATGACCTGCCATCGGAGCTGCGCTTGCTACCTTTGATCAGTCAAACTAGGTTTTATAAATCACTTAAGTCTTTTTACTTTTGCCGTGGCTGGGCTGCATGGGAGCGCCTCTGAGTAGATTTCTTGAAGGGGCGCTATATAAATTTCCAGAATGAATGAATGAATGAATAACGTTTATTTAACGACGCCGTCATAACGACGATGATTGGCGTGATAGTGGCGGAGATCGCCACCTAGGCTATTATAATTATATAGTCAGTCTCCGCGCCAACAATGTTACTATTCCCCTAGAAATAACTTCTGCGGACGCCCATGTCTTGGCCTACCGATCGAAGAATGGCCTAGACCGGGTTCGGTCTTCTTTCCACATCTCTTCAATAATTACATTAATGATCACCCTCAAAGGCAAAGCCATGCAAATTCATGCAGATTATAGCTGATCATTGTAAGAAATTGAGACTTCAGCCAAACTGTTCCAGTGTCTTTCATCTGCACAATGCAAAGGATAGGCCTATCATTACAAATCAAACATCAAACTGAACGGCCGGGTAACGCAATTGCTTTGAGAAGGCCCCCTACAGCTCTGCAGCGTTCTATAGTTGCAAGACGAGCTGGGGTCGAAAATTTTGATTGCCAACGTAAACAAACGCAGATCAAAATCTAATATGGTGTTAATATGCTTCATGACTGGTGAAATATTTGAGTTTTCTGACCCCACGTCTTTTCAGTTATTTAGCTAAGCGGGGGAGGGGGGTTAGAAGAAGGGCTGGGGATTGAACTCCAACCCCTTCCCGACAACTAAAACACTGCATATCTGAGTGTGAGATCTGGACATATGTCCATCACCACTTGAAGAAGATTGCAATGAAGGTCAACCAGCGTAGCCTACGAACAACCTGCTCGACTTCGGGAGCCATGCGAGTGCATTCCCAGATAAGAACATCGACCGGCCTTTGCTCTTTGCAGTTCTGCAGCAGTGCAGCCAATAATGGTGCTCCGAGATATGGTGTACCGTGTACGCAACGCCAGCATTTCCATGGGCAATTCATTTGGGCTCTAAACCATTCAGGAATATGGGTCCTATATATGGGCTCCATGTGGGCATGCTGGCAGGCCGTCTCGATGTAAATAAAAGGGAAAATAACATTTCTAAGTAAGTCTATAATATATAGCTCATGTTCCTTTCCACGGATCTACGCTGCACATTACTCATTATCCGGAATTGAGTTCAACCTATAGCTGCATAACGTGGCTGCTGATGACAAGAAATAGGCCTATACAGCACCGCCCTATAGGCCTAGTAATCTCATTGGCCCTAGAAAGAAAGGCAGGGCAAGATTGCTGAAAAGATCTATAGGCTCAAATATGTATACCACTCACAGGCATCACTTGGCGTCCACCACCAAGACCGTCCTATATATATTTAGAGAGACACTTAAATGGAAAGGACATAGCCTACCATTTGGGGGCCGTCCATAAATGACGTCACGCAATTTTGGCCGATTTTTAACCCAACCTCCTCCCCTCGTCACACTTCGTAACAAAAAGTAACACACCCGTTGAAAAATGATGTCACAAAGCTCTGACCCTAAAACCAAATTTCCATTTGATAATCACATTTATTGTCATTGTAATAAATATTTAATGTGGCACTGCACTCTGATGTTGTATTAAGGTAGAAAGTCAGGCATTAAAAAGGAGTCATTGCAAAGCTGATATTGGCATAAAATTAACTTGAATATTGATCATCTAACCAATTACTATAGAATGTTCAGAATATTTTGTAGTAGAACAATTAAGCAAAATGGAAAGAGTAGAATTACCACAATAACATATTCATTCTACAGAATGAAAAGCTCTGGTAGAATCAATAGAATTAAAATGTTTAATATAAACAATTTATCAAAAAATGTACAGAATTTATGCCTCTCCATTCTCCCATGGCAAAGCAAAATGCAAATAGGAAGAGCATGAATATTTTAAAATCTGACGGTGACCAAATATTTAAATAATTAGTTATTAATAATGGTGCCCATATAGGCCTACATCAAAATAATCAAAAAATAATGAAAATTTAATACTCAGAATTAGTGCTGTTATTGTTATAATTAAATTGTTGTTAATTATTAAATTTAATTACATAGACCTGATGTGACGTCACATTTCTCAAACCCCCACCCCCATGTCACACATCATCACAAATTGCCGACCACCTCCCCCTAGGTGCGTGACGTCATTTATGGACGGCCCCTTGGGAAATGACAGCTATTTTGTCATGAAGGGATCATGAGTGCATGGGTAGTATACAGCAAATGGCTGTAGGCCTATAATAAGTTCGAGCAAATTACATTGTGTTTTTAATAATAACACAATGTCATTTGCTTAATGATTGTTGCGGTCTGCTTTTGTGCTCGAGACAGATATCATGCATTGCATCTTGATCCTAATTCCTAAATTCCGTTAGGCCCATGCCTTGAAAATAAGATTAGACCTATATATAGCTTAATATTGTGCTCTCATGATCAAACCTACTAATAATAGAAGGCAGCATCTAACAATTTTATATATATATATATATATATATATATATATATATATATATATATATATATATATATATATATATATATATATATATATATAAGAACAGACCACGGTTGCAGTATATTTATGTGGCTGTTTCTTGTAGGCTAAAACCTGAGAGCGTTTACGTATAATAAGCCTATGCGACAGTTTCCACTCCCGTGACAACTGATCAGGAGGCCAAAGGCATATATAGCTGCAACTACTAGGCCTATTATGATTTACTATTAGCCTAAGTATGATGATTACTTGATGATCAATGACCGTGATATTCGAAATACCCAAATACCTTACGTAGATCGTAGCCTCAGTATAATTATCCACTTTTACTTTGCCAGGGTCATTTCGTGTTGACATCGACATTACCTTATCTCGAGTAGTCCTTAGTAGGCCTACAAACGGTCATATCTATAGGTGAATGCTGTGAGTAAGTAAGTGAGTAGGTGAGTAAGTAAGTATGAATAGGCCTATATGTATGTATGTATTATGTATGTATACTATGTATGGATGGATGTATGTATCTATAGGCCTATGTATGTAGGCCTATGTATGTATGTATGTATGTATGTATGTATGTAAAATAAGTAAGCAAGCAAGCAAGTAACTAACTAACTAAGTAAGAAGCAAATACATGAGCGAGTGAATAAGTAAGTGAGAAAGAAAGAAAGAGCGACTAAATTCTACAATATAATACTAGGTCGTAACAGAGGGGATCGAGGCTGCCGGAAGGCAGTTGCCGATCACACGGTCAGAAGTACGTTTGCAGATAGGCCTAGGCCTAACTTTATTTATTTTAGCGTTTTCTGATGCGATTTCGCGGTTAGCTAGGCTGTCATAGGTTACAGCTAAATTCCTGTTAAACGTAATTGTTATAATCTATTAGGCCTACTATATATTGTGATCTTACTGCTTATAGGTCTACTTTTCAGTTTGAATCAATAAACGAATTGCATAGGCCCTATTGTTATTTGCAAGTAGAATTAAGTAGGCCTATAGTCTCTTTGTGGCATAGCAAAGATGATAGTCTAGCTCATGGACGTAGCCAGGAAAAATTTCGGAGGGGTTTTAAAATTTCGGGGAGGTTTTCCATTGAAGATTGTCGCAAACGTTAAGGTGTTTTTGTATTTCGCATGTAAAATCCTATAACAATTTTCCAGAAACTTATTTGGCGGTTGAACCCCGAACCCCCCCCCTAAATACGCCCATGGTCTAACTAGCTCGTAGGCTATAGCCTACGTCCTCGAGATCCTCCTCTATCCAGGCTCGGGAATGGCCCTACCACTGGCCTACCAGTGTGCGGGTAATGCGGAAGTTTCCATTAATTTTCAAATCAACGAAATGTCAAATGTCTGATGACTATTTGTCATCGACTTTTTTCTGCACCTTGTCGCATATTGTCTCCATTAGAAATATGTAGGCCTAGCCAGAGAAATAATTATGCCTGTGGCCCACAGGCTCACAATAGACATTATGGGCCTAGGCCTAGCTAGTTAAAGGACCCACAGGCTGTGGGTCCTTTAACTAGCCTAGGCCTAGGCCCATAATGTCTATTGTGAGCCTCCATTGTGCCAGCACTGCCAGCGGTGATCATTAGCCTAGTGCACTGTGCAAGATGTTAGCCCAAAGGACGTGACTATGTGATCTGTTCCCTCTGCGAATTAATTAAAGGAAAAAATTCCCATGACGGTTTTAAAGGCCTTAGGCTATCGACCAGCATGACCCAGACAATGCTAGGCTTCAAAGAGTTATTAGCCTATAGCCTACCTTGATGATTAGGCTATCGTAATCGTAATCTCGGGATTTCTACAGAGTTCACATGGTCGGCCAGGTCGTGCGTGTTTCAAGAACTCAATTGGCGCGTAATTAGCCTATACTCGACAAATTCAAAGCTTGTGCAACTTAAATTTTAGGATTTTAACAAGTTTCGTCAATAGCAGCGCACCTTTTGCATCGTTTATAATAAATAATAATTTATGAATAATGCATGATGTGTTGAATAATGTATGAGCTTTAAATCGATCGTTATTGATCGGAGTCTTGCGTCGCTTGTCGTTGGTTGTGAGTTATCCAATTTCTTATATAATTTTGTATCTAATTGCATTCATTTTTCGCCATCGATTCCGCGAAATCTCCAATTTCATCCGCTCTAGAGTATGTGCGAATTGCGATTTTCTTGCGTTGATCTATCGAGATAATATCGCATGTCGGAATGCTACTCTGTGTAGATGCCAGACTGCAGACTGATGGCTAGACACGCCAGACACCGAGTTTCTCTTCATGTTTGCAGTTTAAAGAGGAAAATAGCACGATTAGACGAATAGGACCGACGATTCTCAAGGTGGTGAGATTACGGAGGATTAATGAGCGATGCTGAGAATGTGGTAGAAATGTTCTAGGAACATGACGCAATGCGGCAATGGGGAATCGGAAGGTGGATAATGGAGGATTAAGACGATGTAGAAGAGGGCAGAGAATGGTGCTTTAGAGGCTGAATTGACATCACAATCGTTAGTGAACAGTTTTAAGAGCAACTACAATGGTTCAGCAGCATGATGCCTTTCCTTATGTGGCTTGTAATGACAGTAATCTGTCTCTTTCATGTTGTACATTGGAATTTGAATTCTAGACACAGGGAAGTGTAGAAGTCTAAAATGCAAACCGCTGATCTCTAACCACACCAAAAAGTGTACCAGTAAATTGATTGATGTCTGCAAGTTGTTTTCTTCCACCATATACAGAAGTATGAATTTTTCTAATCAGTCTGTTATTTTGTGTTTTGTGGCAGTATCCGAGAGTCAATTTCTGCATCACAATGGCCGAGGCAAAATCCTATGCACAGAGGAATCGTGATGGCAGCGACTGGTTTAGTCACGACGAAAATGCCGTAAAGACCTCACCTCAGCACAAGGCTGTTGAGAGTGACCATGAAGTTACGGAGGAAAAAAATGGCGAAACAGAGTCCAGCACTCCTCGAGCACAGCTGATCAAGCCGGTCTGCAATTCCAATCAGTGGTACAAGCATGATGGGAAAGAAGAAACAGACGAGGTGACGCCATCTGGTGGTGGGAAGGAGAAAATGCATATGCCTCGTCAGAGTGGCGGTGATTGGTACTCCCACGACGAAAAGAATGATGATAAAGCTGCCGATGTTAAAGTTCGAGTTGGGAGCACCGAGGGCCAGGCATACTGTCAGCGTGACAAGACGGGTTCCTCATCAAGTTGGTTTGCTCATGAGCACAAAGATGGGCAAACCACAGAGACCTCTGTCTCAAGCCCTCGGATCAACAGCACGGAGGGCTCAAGCAACGCAAACCGTATGCGCAGCCAGTCAGAAAACTGGTTCAGCCATGAGGAGAAAGGTGATCTCAGTGGCCCCAACCACACATCAAAGGGCCGCGGCAATCGACCTCAGAGTAGCGACATGCACCAGATTTTCCACATGGGTTCCGAGTAAAGGAATGGAATGCACTGCCTGAGCAGATCTTGCGATATTGGAGCCACCGCTGTAACTTAAACTTACAATAATTACAATCGGTCATCTGAAGCTGCTTTTGGCACGATGCAAGTATCCTTATTTAACAATCATTCCATCATTTCATGTTGAATTTCTAGTGTGGCTAGGCAGATCTTTTAATTTTGTCTATTTTTCACTTGTGCTGCAAGTGGTAATAGAAAGTAACGCATTTTATGTATATTAAACAGCACTACCACCTTACCTATTTCTTGTTTATATTGCAAGCTTCTGCACTGCAATGTGATAGCTTCTTTTTGCATATGTAGTTGTCTATGTTACAGTTTATGATGCTGCAACATGATACTTGCTATTTTTCTATTCAGGTAGTGCTGTTTAGTATTGCTTCTTATATTGTTGCTGTCTGTTAACTAAATTTGTGTGTAAGATTGAAATTAATTAATGCTGAATTAAATAGTCTTTATTTTTTCATATCTTCATAATTACACATACCGGGTATATGCATCTTATGACTGTAACCTCATGTACTAGTCCATTTTCCTGCTGTCTGTTCATAAATTTAGCTTTAAGCATTCTGATGCAAAATGATTAGGTTTGTGATACTTTTTCTAATGCCATAAATGTTTCATCATTCCTTCACTCTGGTTTTTAGAGTCGTGTTTAATAGTGTCGGTTTTCAGTAAAATATTTACTCGATCTGTCCAGTTCATAGTTGAACTCTTGGTAGCAAGTTGAAAGAATTTAGAATTGTTTGAGAAAACTGCTGTGAAAGCTTTTGCTGGAATCTCGTTTTTTATCATTCTGGTACTGTAATATGCGATTTGCATCAGCATTAAATACAAATTATCTGTTTTATTTTTGTGTGGGGAATTTCCCCTTTGTTGCATTAAATTTGTTATTTTATCATATGCTTATAGTTTTGATGTGTTAAAATCTTCACATTTAAACAAATTTTGAGGTACCTTAAATTTGTTTTTTGTTGCACCAGCCTAGTTTCAACATTGTAGTTTCCATTATGGTTGTTGTATTTGGCTTAATATGCTAGCATTTTAAATTTATTTTCCATTTGATACTTTTACCAGGTTTTTAGCAGCTTCTCATTTCTATATCACGAGTAGCACTAGTATCTAATACACTAGACATCAACCGATGCCTTGTGCATTAGACACTGGCACTTGAAAAGTTGCTAATTAATAATAATTTCCAGCCAGCACATACAACTTGAGACAAAGTTGTCCGGCATTGTTCCAACATATGTGTGTTGGCCAGGTAGTTAAATTTTGACATTGGTTTGTTTTCTCAATTGTCTCACAGCAGTTAACTTTTATATTCAAAGTTCATCTGAATCGGTCAGCTTGCCTACAAATTATCCCTACTCCATCTTCTGTAGTCTTATAATCTATGCCAGATCAACTTTATCACTTGCCAGAAACAACTTATCACTATATGCCCAAGGTTTCATTTATTCTCATCATGTGGCATCCGATAAATGTCTGTCAACTTTGGCAAATGAAACCAGCCTACATTCAGTTTGATCTTGACCTATCATGTGAAACAGTTCTGTTGTTATTCAACGCTTCTGTATGGAGCTGAACATTTATGTGGTTAATTATTACATAGTACAGTGCAGACCCATTTATGCATGGTCAGTGGGAGGTAGCCACCGTGACTACCTGTAGGTAAAAATGGCCATACTGAAATGCAGTAGTGTATGGTGTATGCAAGTCTTAATATTACTTGCCATGTAGCCTGCTATCAGTTACTTTGAAAGGCCACATTGCTGTGTGGTTATGGCCAAAAGTGCAGACATATTTGTTTCTAATTATGTTAATATCTACTGTTTCCAGACATGTTGAAGAGTGAAGGTGCCTGAAATGAACTGCCACATGTTTAAGATGGCAGCTGAGCTCCTACAGGTGTTAGGTAGACTGGCAGTGGCTGCATAAGGGACACAAGTACCATAATTTATCTTGGTTGCAGCTGCTACTAGGCCTGAGGAGTGGTGACATACGCAGCTATAGGTATTGTTGGAAGCCATGATACAACCGCATGTTAAGCGGATTCGCGTATAAGCAGGCTGTGTGTAAACGGGTCTTCGCTGTATCTCTCAAACTTCCTTCAGTATGATAATTATTCATAGTTTCTTGATGTGTCTAAATCTAGTCCGTTTTTATATGTAGTGTCTATCTGTCTGTGGTGATATTCTATCTGTTGTAATACCAAATAAGTACTGGAATATTTATAAAGTGCCAGCAATAGCCAACACAAACTTGTGCAAATTTGGCAGCAGCAGCTAATAGGTGCTTTGGCATTTTGGATATGTATCTGAACACTAATCTCACCATGGATTGAACTCTGAACGACGAAATCAGAGGCATAAATTGTAAAGTCTCTTGTGATTGACTGCAAGTTCAACTGCTAGTCATGAGTTTTACGTAGGTAGCAACCTAGCAACTGCAGTCATGATTTTTACATAGCAATCTTAGGTAAGTTGCATACCATCCCTTTTAAAGAATTCCTGTAGAGGTGGAGAATGTCAACATAGTAAAAGTACATATGTAGATTATGGTATATCTAGTGTTGAGTAATGTGGAATGGATACATTTTGGTTGTTGCCAAATAAGTCGGAGGTGACACAGAATGTTGCACATGATTGGTTGGTTGTTTGGCATGTAACACAAAGGTTCACACTGGTTTCTCTGAGATGTTAGGGCTTTCTCGGCTAGTCTTTTTGATAAAGTATAGTTGTTTAACGTCACTGAATCATGTCATTTTATTCTGGATGCTTATTAAAAGTAAAATAAAAATGGAAAGTACTTTGTAGACTGTTCCTCAGTAACTCAGTTGACACCAGGATCTAACAAATCCATTTAAATTCAACTGCTGACATCTTTTTTACAGGTATTGCCAGCAGTTATGTTTAGTTGGATTTGTTAGATTCTGGTGATCCACAGTCAAGCCATTTACAGCATGGCTTCATGAAAAGTTGACTCTAATTGGTTCACTTAATCAAATATTATATTTGAAAAATGATATACTGTACTTGGCTACCGGTGCCACATGTAGTGTTGTGAGCCATTGACTAATTGGCTACTTGAGCCACCTATTGTGTTGTGAATCTGATTCTTTTGGTTTTTAAATGGCTAAGTGGCCAGTTACAGTTTTATTGTATTATAAGCTGTAATTTATAATACAATAAAACTGTAACTGGCCACTTAGCCATTTATTGTGGAGGGATTGCTGCAACCTCATGTAAGGTTGTAAATATGCAAATTATCTACCATAGGTTGCCACCTTTCAGTCTTGACTGACTGATTTCTGGATATTGACCTGATTACAGCTTGGTTTTGGTTCACCATCTGTTTGATGCTTTTTGCTAATTAATAATAATAATAATAATAATTGTGAGTCATTACTTTGAAGTGGCTTCATTAATCATTAGCCAATGATTGTTACTGGTGTGTAATTGCTTATTGTATTGCATCATGTTGTATGTCTTGTGGTGGATGTTGTTCGCAGCATGGTTAGGGTGTCCATGTAAGTCTTTGAACTATAAATTAGAAAGGAGTTTTGCAGGCATTTTGTCATTTCCAGGAGCCAACATTGGAAAAAATGTGGAAATTAAACCTCTGGAAATGGTTGGTAACAAAGAACTTGAATTCAATATTAGTGAAAGGTTGACTGTTACTAACAGGGGTGGAGCTGAAACCCTAAGGCGCAGAGAAAATATCTAGCCTCGATGGACACTTTGTTAAAATATTATCTTTAGTTTCAGTGATAGCCGAAATTTATTATGTATATATCATCATCTTACATTCCTTTGTATGTAAATTGATAACAATATTTGGAATATTTATATAATGTTGGTTATGTAAACACTTTTGTGTTTACATAACTTTACTAGAATTTAAATTATACTGCATGTGTGATCATAACAGCAAAGTGAAGGAATCTGCAAAATTTACTTGTTAAAAACACATTCCAAATATTCACAAAGTTTGAGTCTGAATGATCACTCTAAGTGTGTGAATTCTTGTGTTCCAAGTGATGTCAAAGATGACTATGCTTTGCTTGAAGTCGTTCTTGATTTTATTCTTGCCTTCATTCTAGTCTAATCGAAAAATCTAGTCCAAAAATCTGCCTCAAAGACCAATCTTGCCTGCATGTTAAGTACTTTAATTAATGAAAAGAGGTTCGTAGTCATTGTTAGACAAGTGACAGACGTATTGATCCTAATCGCTGTTTGATGTGCTTTGATATTTATCTTTGTTAATCACAAGTTTTGGGCGTAATTATAGGTGTCACTTGGCAACATCAGAACCAAAGAAAATACCATGTTGTTGCTGGATTTACTGTTTCCAAAGTTAAACATTCCCAACAAAAAATTTTCAGCCACTCAGAGCTTTCCTGCATTAGTCTTGGCCTTCTAGTGTACTTTACATTTCAGACAGGAGGATGGATGCTATTATTCTACCTGCTGTTGTAACATATATGCATCTGGCAAAGCATATTATGAGTTTTCAGGTTCCATTAAAGGACCTGAATGTGATTAACAGTGTAATGTGATTATCAGTGTTAAAACAGTTTAATGTCCAAGTTAAAATGTACAGTAGTTTTTTAAAATAATTATTCCGTAATGTTGGTAGCATTTCAGACAACAGGGTTTATTCCAGGGATGGCCAACCCGCGGCCCGCGGGCCAGATGTGGCCCGCGGGCTGTTGATTGGCGGCCCGCACGACCCCTTTGTAAATAAATTTTTTGGTCTTATTTTATGCCTACTTAGCCCTTCACTGGGTCTACTACTACAACATTGCATAAATTGCATAATAGTTATGTCTAAAACACCAACAATTTAGTGCTGTAGTTCTAATGGCATAGTGTAGTCGTAGGCTACCTGTTTTTGACCATTTTTTAATATGAAATAAACATTTGTATTTCTTTTGAGCCTGTGAGGACAAACACTTGCGGCCCGCCGCATGCTTACCATCAACCAGAGTGGCCCGTAGGCCAAAAAAGGTTGGCCACCCCTGGTTTATTCAGTCATAAGCGCTTAACAAAAGCAGAAGATCAAAGGTGTACAATCTCTGCAAAAGCAATGGCACTAAATAATACACTGAGATGGAAAGCCACTATTCATCACTACTGAAGCATTCACATTGACACACTGGTGGTTGATGATCCTTCCTACTTGTTCTCGGGCAGAGGCAGTTTAGCCCAATCTTTGTCGTTGATGTTTACACATGGCAGATATTTCAGTGTTATATACAGAGAAGACAGAAGGTGATATTTGTTGATATCATGCCAAGGCAGTTTTGCCTAATCTGTGTTGTCAGTGTTTTGCACATGGCAGATATTTCAGTGTTGTTCAGAGAGAAAATTGAGGGTGATAATTATTGATAATTCAACTAGTGTTGAAAACAGTTGTCTGATGTATTAATGGAAAATGATAGCGAAGATAAGTAAGTTGGTAAAATAATCATGCGGTTGCTTGGAATATGCTTGAGATGGAGTTTATAAGGTCAGGCAGCCTTATAATGTTATATGTCATGGATGACATGGAATAACACTGCATAACAATGATAGGACAGTTTTAAAAACCAAAAAATAGATGGAACATGACGAAAGTCATGAATGTGCACGAAGCATGTACACAAGAAATTGAAGGTGTGAGTAGAAAACGAGAGAAGTGATGCCAAGCAGTGTATGTGACTTTCAGAGGGCCTTCGAATGCAAGCACCTTTGTCGGGAAACCCCTTGAGAAATTGGGTCAATGGAGCATCGCAAACAGCCGGCTTGGAGATCATGGAAACAAATGTATTTTGCCATGTATTTAGAACAGGCCAGAAATTGAATCCATGAGATCAGGCTGGAAAATGCTCCTTGCTCCATGTCGCTTGTATCTGTTGGAATTAAGCCTGTGTTATACACATTCTGGACAATAGGTGGTGTGCTAAGAGGACTCTTTAGTACTCTATGTACTCTACTTCCGGTTTACGTTCTTCCTTGCTCGTTGTGCTAATTAAAATGTTTAAACTCTGATCAGTTCTATATCTAAATAATCCTAAAGAACTAAAGTGAACTTCAACAGGTTATGGGCCCAGGCCGACTTGTAAAGAACTGTTTACTGCGTGTCGACTAATATTTTTCGAGATTTATCGTTTTTTATCAGTGTCGACAGAAGCTGTTTTTATTGTGTTCTTTGTACCGCGTGTTCATTCCGACATGTCGTCATTAGAAGAATTACAACTGCAAATGCAGCAAATTCAGACGGAGATTAGCCTGAAAAACATTCGAGCAACTTCAAGTTCACTTGGAGGGTTATCTGAAGCGAAACATCTTGATGGAAAGAATTATGGTGATTGGAAGTTCTGGATGCAAAATTTCTTGATAGACGCTGGTCTATGGTGTTGCATTTTGCCAAAAGAAGGTCAGTCTGTTGATCCGGATTTGGACTTACGAGCGTTAGCCAAAATCAATCTCAGTCTAAAGCCTTGCGCGGCAAAAATCACAAAGAAATGCCAAACTGCAAAAATTGCTTGGGATGCATTGAGAGGTGAATATGAAAGCACTGCTTTGGTTCGCCTAATTGGTTTATATTCGAGTTTGTTCAAGACACGTTTCGAAAATTTTCTTTCGATGCAACAGTATGTTGATCACATTTGATCAATTGCTGAACAGTTGGAGTCGATTGGTCAACCCTTTCCGGAGAATGTTGTGGGAGGTATAATACTTGGTGGCCTTCCTGACCAATTTCAGCCTCTGATATTGGGTATTCAAGGGTCAAAACAAGACACAACAGTGGAGTTTGTAAAAGGTCTTTTGCTACAAGATGGCATTAAGAATATTGGAGCAAGTGCAAGTGCAAGTGCAAGTGCAACTCAGTCTGCCTTCTCCATGCCCAGACTCCAAAAGAAGGGTAAACCAAAAGGACCAAGATGTTTTGAATGCAATCAGTATGGGCATACTCGTCCACAGTGTGATCAATACAAATCTTCAAAAAGGATCGGTGCTAAACAAACTAAACCTTTTTTAGTGCACATGTTGGTGCCTTGTCAGCACACACGAATTTTTCTGTTTCATCAGAGAATTCCACCACTTCGACAGGTGATGACTGGTACCTTGATTCTGGTGCTACAGTACATCTAACATCGAGACTTGACTGGTTTGAGAGTTTTACTCCTAATGATAGTCAACAGGTTGGAATTGCAAATGGAACTAAATTGAAAAGTACTGGAACAGGGAACATATCCATTCCATTGTCGTCAAAAGAAACAATGACTGCCTTTGATGTGGTTCATGCTCCAGATTTAACAATCAATCTTTTAGCAGTTCACAAGATAGCAAAGGAAGGTAAAACTGTTTTGTTTGATGAACAGGGTTGTCGTATAATCAACCAACAGTTGAAGGTCAATTCAAAGAATGTCATTGCTACTGCCACAGCAGTTAATGGACTATATTGCCTGGATCGCCAGAAATCACATTCGTTTGCAGTAATGTCAACAAGCGTTGTAAACTTGTGGCATCGTCGTCTTGGACATCTTAATCGTCCTTCGATGCGTCTGTTGCAAATTAAGATGTCGTCTGGGGTTCAATTAGACGAAGTCTCAAGCATTCCTTGTGAAGCATGTGTGAAAGGCAAACAGCATCGGAAACCATTTAAGAAAACAGGAGTCAAACGTGCAGAACACGTTCTGGGGCTTATTCATTCTGATCTTTGTGGTCCTATGCAAGTATCATCTGTTGGTGGTGCACGGTATTTTCTTACCTTCACTGATGATTTCACACGACACTCGGTTGTCTATTTTCTGAAGTCAAAGAATGAGGTTGTCGACAAGTTCAAGGAATACAAAGCACTTGTTGAAAACCAGACTGGTGCACGTATTAAAGCTATACGGACAGACAATGGTACAGAATATGTCAATAATGCTTTTTGACCATTCTACGAAGCTGCGGAATTCGACATGAGACGACGATTCCATATTCTCCAGAACAGAATGGAATCGCAGAGCGTCTAAATAGAACTTTGGTGGAAAGGGCTCGATCCATGATAATGGAATCCAATGTAAGCACAGACTTTTGGGCAGAAGCAGTTAACACTGCCAACTACCTGAAGAATCGCTCACCCACAAAAGCTCTACCAAACATGACCCCTGAAGAGGCATGGACGGGAAGAAAACCTGATCTTAGTCATCTTCGTGTTTTTGGATGCAAAGCCTTGGCAAAAATTTCTGGAAATTCTCGCAGAAAATGGGACTCAAAGTCAAAGGAGTATATCTTTGTTGGTTATTCAGAAGGCACCACAGGATACAGACTTCTTCATCCATTTACCAAGAAACTCACTCAATCAAGGGATGTTGTTTTCTTCGAATCTCAGTTCTCAGTTCGACAGATATCTTCATTCGATCCTTTCCAAGTTATTTCTGATGACAGTATTGTTTCTCCTACAGACTCTTTGATACCTCCTCAACAGCAGTTCCAGTTAATCCAGGCTCCTGTTGAAGTGGGGGAGTCTACCAGTACAAAGACTAACATTACTGATGGCGCATGCACTGAAAATGAAGAGTTGAGAGATTCCAATGTTGATTTCGTTGATGATACAACAGCAGATATTCCACTGAGCAATGCAAATATTTCTGAGGATGATGGACGGCCAAAAAGAACTCATGTTCCGAATAAGAGGATATTTAATGAGGACTTTGTGGTAAATCAAGCTACCTTATGCAGAAACATCGATCCGTTAACAGTTGAACAAGCCCTCGGTTCTAAGAATGCAGATGATTGGAAACAAGCCATGGAAGAAGAAATCAAGGCACATGTTGAAAATCATACATGGACATTCTCTGATGTACCTGATGGTAGGAAAGCTATAAAATGTAAATGGGTGTTTAAAACGAAACTGAAAGTAGATGGTACAGTTGAACGTTACAAAGCTCGTTTGGTGGCTAAAGGCTGTTCACAAAAGCCAGGCATTGATTATGAGGAAACCTACGCACCTGTTGTACGTTACACATCCATCCGTTTTCTAATGGCACTTGCAGCAAAGTATGACTTGGACATCGATCAAATGGATGTCACAACGGCATTCTTGAATCCTGAATTAGAAGAAGAAGTTTACATGGAGTTACCAAGTGGTTATCGGCTAAATAATCGAACTTGTCGGTTGAATAAGTCAATTTATGGCCTGAAACAAGCCAGCCGAGCTTGGAACAAGAAACTAGACAAGTTGCTGAAAGATCTTGGATTTCTGCAGTCAAATTTCGACACATGTATTTATTACAAGAATGAAAATGGAAAGATCTTAATCATTGCTGTGTATGTGGATGATCTCTTGATTTTCTCGAACGATAAGAAAGAGAAACAGAAACTGAAAGTGGATCTGATGAAACGTCTTAAGATGAAAGATTTGGGAGAAGCGCATTATTGTGTAGGCATACATATTCAGAGAGATCGTGAAAAGGGAACAATTTCACTTGATCAAGAGAAATATATTGAAGAAATGCTGATTCGTTTCAATATGAATGAGTGTAATGGTGTATCAACTCCACTTGATCCAAACCAAGACTTGTTCGGGGAAGAACTTCTTCCAAACAGTCAAGCTGAAAAGGAAGATATGCTGAAGGTTCCTTTTCAAGAAGCGGTTGGGAGCTTAATGTTTGCAGCACAAGCTACAAGACCAGACATTACGTTTGCAGTGGGGGTCATGAGTAGATTCAACAACAACTATGGCCAAGCCCATTGGGTTGCAGTTAAAAGAATCTTTAGATATCTAAGACAAACTGCAAGCTTAAAGTTGATATACAGGAAAAATGAGGAAGATGTAGCTGGATTCAGTGATTCTGATTGGGGTGGAGACAAAAGGGATCTAAAATCAACTACAGGATACATTTTTGTGTTGAGTGGTGCGGCAATTAGTTGGAACTCTAAGAAACAGCCAACTGTTGCAAAGTCAACCACTGAAGCAGAATATATGGCTCTGAGCATGGCTGCTGCAGAAGCTGTATGGTTGAAGGGACTTCATCAAGAACTAGTTCCTCAAGCCTCTAGTGTTGTGAAGATCTTCTGTGACAACAAAGGTGCAATTGATCTCGCAAGAAATCCTGGATATCGAGCCAAGACCAAACACATTGCTATCCAACATCATTTTATTAGAGATAGAATCACTGTTGGAGATATATGTGTTGAACAGATAGCTACAACAGACATGGTTGCTGACTGTCTGACAAAGGGACTGTTTAAAGATGTACATGCAAAATGCATCTTAGGCATGGGGTTTCTGAAATAAGACTCTGATCTGTTTTAGAATGTGTGTAAAGTGGGGGTGTTGGAATTAAGCCTGTGTTATACACATTCTGGACAATAGGTGGTGTGCTAAGAGGACTCTTTAGTACTCTATGTACTCTACTTCCGGTTTACGTTCTTCCTTGCTCGTTGTGCTAATTAAAATGTTTAAACTCTGATCAGTTCTATATCTAAATAATCCTAAAGAACTAAAGTGAACTTCAACAGTATCCGTAGACATAGCAATGTCAAGAGCTAGTGATTGGGGTAGCGACTAAAACTGTCATCAAATCCACATGAATCCCAAGGCTGATGTAAATAAATATAAGTATACACACTTTTATATAGTGACCGTATGGCCTCAGCCCTACTCGTTTTTCAATGAATTGATCGGGTGAGATCCTTCACCACCACCCATGCTTTTGACTTGAAAGGGTCTGGAACCAAGGACCTTCAGTCAAGAGTACATATAGGCAAGCTGAAGTTACGGAGGAGGAATTAAACTTGAAAGTTGAATGAAAGAGTACGGGTTTTCTTAATCTAACGATGCAGATCTAGAATGAATTAAGTTTTGACAGGGTTGAGGTAAAGAAGTTTAGAGGGCATAAATTCTGAGATTCGGTTGACAAAATCCAACAACAGATGGATGAGGAAAAGACCGGCTAATCATTTACATGACTTCAACCAATCCAACCAAACTATTTTCACTCTATGCTGACTTCAAGACTTAAGTGACCCTATTCCACCAAGTCTTGAGTTACTTACCCGGTAATCTGATTGTGCAATTCTCAGATTCTCAGATTCTTATTACTTTACCCAAGGCACATGTAAAGTAAAAAGTATATTCTTTATTACACTGGTTGCAGAACAGCCAGATTCCGGTGTACAAACATCATGGACAAATACAAAATCAAGAGGAGTACTAACAGTATTCTTCCTAGAAATGTTTTCCTCATATTAAATAAGAGTCAAGACCCTGTCATGAGACTGTGGGCATAGGGCAAAGGTAGTTGTTTTCCTTGGTGGGAGCAACTTATGTAAAACATGCCCTATGAATTCAGTTTTGATACAGTTGAGGTAAATAAATAAATAAATATCATCTCAGGAACAATTATTATGATGCCTAATTCTGTGCAAATCACGAATATGCATGCACAGAGTATGATGATATAAATTTTATAAATTCTATTAATATAGTTATATATATTATAGTTAATATAGTTGATAGGGATCAGAAGTGGGCCTAAGTAGGTAATGTATCCTGAAACTATTCTTTTCAGCCGTGGTTAGGCCGGGAGCGCCTCTGAGTAGATATCTTGAAGGGGCGCTATATTAAGTTTCATTGATTGATTGATTGATTGATTGATTGATCCTTTATTCAACCAACTGCTAACCACGCTTTGGTGGTTAAAAATAGTGGAGTTAAAACAACACTCAGGTTTCGAGCGAGCAGAAGCACCCAATACAAAACGTATTGGCTGATTTATGTATTGGCAGCACTGTAATTGTCATCGATACATAAATAATGATTTCGAGCTTGGTTAATGAAATTCCTGAGGTAATTATAAGGTGAGACTGGGCAAAATAATAGGTAGTTTGGGAACGCACCGCACGCATTTTGCGCATGCGCACCAGAAGTGAGCGATAATATGATTTGTTAAGAAGGGTTTGATACTTTTATTTCGGATTATGATATTTTAGCAACTAAATATGGGGTTAGTATATTAAACTTTACTTTAGATACAGCATAAACGCGTCATCGTATATGAGGTCGTCACGGCTTTAAACTGAGCCGGAAAACGTATTGATTTAATGAAAAAGATGAATTGCAGTTACAGACTGCTAGAATTAGACTTGCCAACGGGGAGGAACCAAATTCCCGGAGACACTTCGCTAATCAGTGTCCTAGCCAACCCTTGAAACCCAGCTAGTGGGTTATTGACACAATGCTTTGTAACGTACGTTACGGTATTTTTAAATGCAGTAAAATAACGATCCCAGATCTAGGGTGGTTATGTAGGTTAATGTAATTATGTCAACCAATCAGTTGAGACAGCTCTTGATTTTGAATGTCAACTATATAATTGTGCAGATATAAAATATTATACACAAAATCTCCATAACTGCTCCACAAAGTCCGTTTTGCTTGAACAGCAAATTTTCCTTGCAGTTCACAACAGTTCTCCTGCTCTTCAGAGGATTGTCCAACCATTTGTTCATGTGCATCTTCACAATATCGAACTAATGACCAGTGACTTTTCGAGTTCACACGAATCTATATACAAAGCTTGCACATCATCTCTTGTAGATCGACGCTTAACTCTTAATCGTTTACATGAGTGTCTTATCCACCGAAAGGATAACTTTACGACTATCAATGTTTTGAATGTAACTGACTGTCCTGTCAATATCACAACTCAAAAACACCTGTGCAGTAGATGAACCACCTTCACCAAAACTACATGGCCTCCGCCATCATCGAAGCTCGGCAACGTACTCAAGACAGTTCAATCAGATTTTCCTCACTGCTCATGCGTCGCATACAACTTTCATTAACGACTCCAAATTGAATCATCCAATTAAAATGTTCCACAACGTCATTCGTATCGCTATCCATGGATTGCAGTAAACTTCCTCAACTTAATCTACTTTTATACCTTAACAAGCACTGGTCAGAAGTACTGATCCATTAATTAAGTTATTTACATCAATTATAAATGTTAATTAAAGTCTTATCTCTAATTCAACATATCTTTAACCCACACACACACACACACACACACACACACACACACACACACACACACACACACACACACACACACACACACACACACACACACACACACACACACACACACATGTGTGTATATTGTAAAATGCCTGAAATTTTTAGGCAATTTGTAAAATCCCAAATTCACTCAGGCACTTAACAAAATCCCTGAAAAAAGCATGGATTTTGTAAAATCCCTGAAATCTGATGATGAAAATTTGACAGGTTGCCTGAAAGGAAAATGATGAACTTAATCAAAGTTTATTATGCACACAAGCCGTGTTTTTAATGGTATTTTATTTTAAGTTCAGTTCTCAAAGGCTGTTTTCACACAACATACTCGAATGACATCGACTGTTGCACTTGACTTTCCCTTTTAAACATTTGCAGCGTCCAGCCCCTGAACAGTTGCATTTAAGAAATCCTTGCCTACCACAATTTGGACTCAAATTGGACAGCACTTCGGAGTCATATTTCCTGCTCTGTTGAAGCATCATTGTTAGTTAGTAGCTTGTGGGAACACAAATCAAATTGATTATGGAAGTATTTCCTGGTCAACATTCCGGCCCTTGCAGTGATTTAATAGAGGTCGTTGTCACAAACAAAACCCATTATGTTTCGAGGATCTCCCCGTCCTCGGTCTACGGCGGGTAGGGCTGTCAAAATATTAGAAAAACGCGGCCCGGGCCCCCAACCTCACTTTCAGCGGGGGCCCGTCGGCCCGTCACTTAAAGAAAGCAAGAAATACTTGCGTTACCTTACAGTGTACACAGCACATAAAATGGCGGCTGATAGCTTGCTAGTCGCTAAAAGTTATAATTCGCTAAATTACATGTAACTGCTAGTCCGCTAGATAATTAATAACTGATGCCCACATTTTATTCCCAAAGTTTAAAAGTTACCTGCAGTCTGCACTGACGTGATTAGACAGTTAAATGCACGAAACAATGGAATGATTCTAATAAACTACTAAATCTTTATTTCAAACGAAAGCAACAGCAATGGCGGTTTGGCGGTAAACAACGAGATCTCGCGTTAAGATCTAGACAGTCCAAGTAAGTCAGTAAGTAACCAATCTTAATGGTAGTATTATTAACAAATTGCGCTAGGGCTTAAATTAAAAGTTAGTCACTCGTCGGCTTGCGGGTCAGCTACGGGCGGTAGGGCTGACGAGTGACGATAGGAAGCATGTTTCCCAATTTCTGTTCATAAGCCGAATGCAATAACAGCCAGTGTGTCACCAGACTCACCACCAATTCCCGATATAGCGATCTTTCTTCTTTGATTGACAGGCCTAATGGTCGCCGGCGGTCTGTCGCCGATACAGGGTAGCCTATACTGCGAAGGCGGCAGATTTGAAGAGGGGCACAAGGCTCTAGCAGCACATCATCCACAGGTCTGGTAATAGCAGTAATACCTCAACGCGCTGCAACGCATGGCTGGTCTTAGTATAGCCAGCCGACAAGTAAACAGGTACGGGTGCCAAGTTGCCAACTACCCCCGCGCCGATGACTAATACGCCACTGTAGCTGGCGAACACATCTTCAAATCCACAGCGTTTTAGGCGACAGAAAGTCTGTATTTAAGCTTTTAAAATTTACTTAAAATAATATGCTGATTCGGACGGGTTTTCGGGCCTTGATTTAAGGGCCCGGGCCGGGCCCTTCGAACGGGCCCCCAGGGGCCCGGGGGCCCGTTGACAGCCCTAACGGCGGGTATAGGTATGGTAGCATTGTCTCCTGGGTTTGCAGCAATGTTCATCACTTGGCTACGCTTTACCATACGCTCCACCGGATCAACCATGGCATCCCGAGCTCGTTTACGTTGTGCTTGAATTGTAACACAATTCTGTTCAAGACTTCAAGTGCTGAACTATTTTAGCACTCAACCTTGTCCATTGCATCTTCCATCAAAGCAGAATGGTTCTCAACTGTGTGTTGTTCTGATGTACCCAGACCTGATTCATTGGTGACTGCTACCCAGTGTTTCCGTTTACATCCGTAAAAAACATCCAAAACATCCAAACTTTTCGGTGTGATAGCCGAAAAAAATGTGCTACGTCCTAAAAAACTCTAGGTCAGGGCGTCCTCTTTGGACTCTAACGGAAACACTGCTGCTACCTCTGTTGATGTGTCAAGACCTTACTGGTTGTTGTCCACGGTTGTGGTTGGGGTACGTGGATCAGATGGATTGTTGTCTGAGGTTGTGGTCGGGTTACCTGGACCTGTCAGGTTGTCTTTGCTGATGTTTGTATATTGAAAGCTGCATATAAGTCATCTTCAGTCACCAAACGCTATAAAACCTCTGCCGATATTAAAGGTCATTGAACAAAGACCAACTTTGGGATTTTCTCCAAACAGGAGCATGTAAGGTGATTGCTTGATTCCTGTGTGAAAGCTGGAGTTTTTGCTAAATTTAGCGAATTTGAGTTCCACTGGCTAGTCTTTGGATTTGCTATCACGCAACCAAGCAATTAGCATGTCTTTAATGTCGCAGTAAGATGTTCAACAGAGCCAAGGTTGACTTTGCAGATGACATGGCTTTCCGTGTACCATGAGTAATGCAGTCCACGATAGCTTTAGTTCGGTGACAACTAAAGCGGTAAATTCTGATCTGTCATCGCTTTGCAAAATGTGTGGGGCACCAAAAAGGAGGGAAAGAATTATAAGGAAATAGACAATCGCTGTTTCAAGGCTGAAATTGTTGAGCCGGATTGTTAATTAATTTGTGATGTCGTGTGGCAAACCGTCGGTTGGTAGTTCCACAGGGATCTGTCTGTTCAGGTCCTTCTCTCTCTCTCTTTCTTCTGGTACCTTGGATGGCGAGTCTGGGATCCTCCCTTCTTTGATGTCCACTGAATCTGGTCTGGCAGAGGGCTTCGTGACACCACCGATGATTGAATGAAGATGTGCGATGAAGAAACGACACCAACACAGTTCAACAGTAACTTCTTATTAAGTACTGTCTGTCTGTCTGTCTGTTGCTGCCAGATATTACCAGTGACAGTGCAATGTCACTGACAGTGTATTCAGCACATAATATTAATATTATTTCAAACTTAGGGCTATTTCTGGAGCTGCACTATATATGGTCCTAAATGTAGTTCATAGGTAAGCCTAAGAACTTGTTTTTCTTTGTTTTAGGGAACCCATCTTCTCAACAAAAGCTCACGTTTTTCAGATTGACCCGGACACAAAGAAGAAATGGGTGCCTGCAAGCACACAGGCTGTGTCCGTTGCTTTTTACCATGACAGTAACCGACAAATCTACCGAATTATCAGTATTGAAGGCTCGAAGGTGATGCTTGTGCATTGTCTCTTTACATGCAGCTTTCTTAGAGTGGAATTTTACTGTTAATTAAATTAATATTTTCTGAATTTCTAAGACCTACAGGTTCATACCACAGTTTCTAATTTCATGGCTTCTGTGTACATTTAGGTGAGCTGGTGAGTCTGCTAAAATTGCATTTGCTTTTGAATGTTGCATCATTTTCAGATTCTAATCAACAGCACAATTATACCAAGCATGACCTTTACAAAAACATCACAGAAGTTTGGCCAATGGTCAGACGTTCGAGCAAATACTGTCTATGGCCTTGGATTTTCGAATGAGCAAGAACTTGCGAAGGTCAGTAGAGCTTAACAGTATAAAGAACAGTTTTTAAGTAATATAAGTGGACTTTCATAATTGTTTTGTACCTATACACAACATTTGCTCTGATATGGCAAAATTTGTCTGTGATATTGGTAATGCACAATAAGTAAATTTTCTTTTATTCTGAATAATCAAGTTGTCATAGACACAACTTGCTACAATCAATCAAACTGATTCTAATTTTAGCAAGGTTTAAAGTATGTACACAGTCAGTGTTATGGCATCAAGGTTGCTAAAAGGTTGGATATGGTGCCAATTTAGATTAATGTACAAGACCCTAGAGACAAAACATCAGTTGATGGTTGATTCCCTGAAAGCTGCATTCCTAATACAAATTCTGGATGGTTTCAGGTGAAACTAGTGCAGGAAGACAGAGGAAAGAGTCTGAGAATGATGTGGTTTTGATTTGTGGCCTAAATGTCAACACAGAAGGAAACACATGCTGAAATAGAGATGCTGAGCCTGAGGCTAGCTGCATCTGAGGCTAAGAGCTATATTGCTTTCTAACAAGAACCATCTTTGCTTACTGTTGCATTTCTAACCTGCCAAAAGGTCTTTTCTCACCAATACAGCACTGCAAACAATAAATTGCAATCTGGTTGGGGCCAGTTGTGAAACTTACCTGCCTGCTTGCAGGAGCTATGTTACAATGTCATGGATAGATGTTCTTCATGGCTCACAAGGAATTTTTTTCTTTTACATGCACATTGATATTAATGTAATGTAATTAGCAACTCCTATTGCGCCGGTGTCTAATGCACAAGGCATCAACCGATGATTGATGAATGAATGGATATTAATGGTGAATGAATGGATATTAGTGGTGAATTATTGGATATTAATGGTTAATGAATGGATTTTAATGATGAATTAATGAATATTAATGATGAATGAATGGATATTAATGGTAAGTGAATGGATATTAAATGGTGAATGAATGGATATGAATGGTGAATGAATGAATATTAGTGGTGAATTAATGAATATTAGTGGTGAATGAATGGATTATTAATGGTGAATTAATGGATATTAATGGTGAATGAATGGATATTAAATGCTGAATTAATGGATATTAATGGTGAATGAATGAATATCAACGATGAATGAATGGATGTTAGTGGTGAATTAATGGATTATTAATGGTGAATGAATGGATATTAATGGTGAATTAATGGATATTAAATGGTGAATGAATGGATATTAATGGTGAATGAACGGATATTAATGGTGAATGGATGGATATTATTGGTGAAGTAATGGATTATTAATGATGAATTAATGGATATTAATGGTGAATGAATGGATATTAAATGGTGAATGAATGGATATTAATGATGAATTAATTAATATTAATGATGAATGAATGGATATTAATGGTAAGTGAGAGGATATTAATGGTGAATGAATGGATATTAAATGGTGAATGAATGGATATTAATGATGAATGAATGGATATTAAATGGTGAATGAATGGATATTAATGACGGATATTAAATAGTGAATGCATGGATATTAATGATGAATTAATGGATATTAATGATAAGTGAATGAATATTAGTGGTAAATGAATGGATGTTAATGGTGAATTAATTAATATTAATGGTGGAGTCTGACATGTGTCCTCCGAATTGTGATCTATGCAGAGCATAGAGACGAGCCTAGAAGTGAGCATGTTGTGCAACTAGCAAGCTTGCAGACAGGGGCATGCCACAGATGGTGATCTGCACTTTGACAAGACGACATTGTACGTTTTGGGCTGTCTGTGTGGGATGGCCTTCCATTGGATATAATTCGTGTGCTTAGAGTGCAATGGTTCTATCTCCAATGCTTAAAGCAAGGGACATAGAACCATTGCACTCTAAGCATTATGTAGCATTCTGGTCAGGGACTCTTCATGCACAGAGTTTCAACATTTGAAAGCAGTTCTCTTGTACCAGGGTTGGGCTGGGAGTGCTTCTGAATAGATATCTTGGAGAGGCACTATGTAAATGTTCTGAATGACTGTGTGAAGCATCAGGATTCAAGTATACCCAGATATCTGTAATCAGTTTATAGAGACATTCAATGAGATGAAAGAAGCTGCGTCACAGACAACGCTTGAAGACAAAGAAATTAACGGATTGTCTGACAGTCTTAATATCAGTGCAAGATTGACTCCTCGAGATTCTGGTTTGCTCACCGCCAAGCCTTCCACCCAGGTTTGTTTTTTTAATTTTCATTTGTTTTTGAATGGATCCATATGTAGTTTGACACAGTGAGAGACATTTGCAAATGAGCTTGGGCATTCATTGGCAATTTAATATAAATTATGATTTTCCCGGGTTTCAAAATACAATTGAAGTAGATTGTAACTGTAAATGTTCACATGGTAAATGTTCTCGTAAATTTCTTAGAACTACATACAAGTTGTGTCAGGGAGCTTATTAACAGGTGCTGGGTTAGATTGGGTTAGATCAAATTAGAGCTGAAGTTAACAGTGCCTTATCATTATTAAGCATTATATAGGGTTAGAATGACCACTTGAGAAACATTTATATGAGTATATCATGGATTTAATTAGTGAAGTAAGACAGTTTAATTGTTGTAATTGCTGTGGAGCCCTTTATGATCAGATAAAATGATTTATGTTGCTGATTAGCCACTGCTGACACGAGCCATGCTGGTTAGAGTGTTTCAAAAAAAAAAATTTCTGAAAATTCAAGGGGCTAGGTGCTTAAAAGATGCCTTTTGGTCTAGTAAATAACTCCTAAAAGTTTCATGAGATTATTCCATTGTTTAGTGACAGCTCAATACGGTTCTGTAATCAGTTTTTGTGAATTTATCTATAATTTTCGTACGCTAAAATAAATTATTTATGTTACAATCCAAAAAGAGTTCCAAGTCTTAGTAATGGATTTAGAGCTTCCAAGACATAGGTGCATCATTACTGGACATAATTTACAAAATTTCAAGCTAATATCTTTTCATTTCCCAAAGATATCAGGATTCAAACGACATATGAATTAATTGCTACGAAAAGTAAAATTTGAAGAAAATCGTAATTGAAAAGTTTGTACTACTGAACACACTAATAGGCTAAAATGTTAGTTTTGAAACTTTATAATGGTCTGTACCATGACTAATAACTATAAAAAAATAACAAATTCATTACTCTTTAGTGCAAAATATTTGTTCCATGTAGCAAGTTCAACTTTCGAAGTCAATAAAATCTTAAAAGGATGATCTGTCATAATAAAAAGTTTTATGAATAATATGAATGAAAGATTTTATGCAAACGAAAATTCCTATGACAAACTTACAGACGTAGTGATACACTGCAAACATGCGTCATTATGATGAGGCAATGGAAAAATTTGATGAAAATAGACCCCAACTCCTTTCAAGCTAGTTACTGACGAAACTGTGAACTAAGACTTGGTACCTTTCCTGGAATGTGTCACATTTGAGTAGTAGAAGAAAATAAAACAACTATCCACTACTACTACTCAATACTTCTTTTTCATTTACATTGCACAGTGTGGTTCAAAGACCATTTAATTAAATCTTAATATCTTTTCTGGGTGTCTCAAATCAGAATGACAATCTCAGTAGCGGAATGACAGTGAGAAATGGTAACGGAATGACATTCTGAGTTTTAATAAAGCTAAGAGCAATAACTGCATTACTGCAACATCAACAAGCAACATTGTAATGTATATATTCAATGTTTGATGTTTTTTCCACATTATTTTATATTATTTATTACTGCCGTGTATTTGGTATGAACCAACAGAGAACATTTCGTGTCAAATACCCTGCTGATTGCTCATTTTGACAGAAAACTAGTACTGGACATGATGGGGACCTAGTCGACAGGATGCCAATTGTTGTTTAGGAGTGAATGTTGAGAAACTATTGGCCATTCCTAAACTCCCAGTGAGTACTGGTGAACTAATGGGAAACATTGTCGTCCAGACTTTACAAGGCTGGAATGATGCACCAGACTGGCTTGTAGGTCTTTGTTTCGACACAACCAGTTCAACCACTGGTGTTCACACCAGTGCCATTTTGGTCATTCAGCAGGCATTTGACAAACGTCGTCTATTGTTTTTAGCATGCCGACATTATCTTTAAACTTATTTTAACTGCAGTATTCGACCAATATTTCAAGTCTTCGGGACTGCAGACTACATTATTTAGTCGATTAAAAGAACTGTGGAATTTCATCGATGCTACCAAATACAGTGCAATTGATGCTGCAACTCCAGCCATCGGAGCCAAATCTGATCTCTCAAGTGGTGAGTATGATTGGCTTGACCAGAAGAGGGAAGACATCATAGGCTTCCTTCAGAGCATTGCGTCGAATTCATCAGATTGGCACTAGTAATCATACTGGGTGCAACTGTTGCTGTTGTGAGTGATGATGGTCAAGTACATTTCAGCCCTCCAGGAGCCTATCACCATGCCAGATGGATGGCAAAAGGAATTTATTGTTTTAAAATTTATCTGTTTCGTGAACAGTTCAAACTGACGGCACAAGAACTGAAGGTTCTTCGACGCATCTGTCTGTTCACTGTAACCATCTACCACAAGGCCTGGTTCACTGCTCCAAGCAGTTCAGATGCTCCGTATAATGATCTCTGCCTCCTTCAAACTTTGGAGTCATTTGGCAAGGTTGACAGTCAAGTAGCAGATATTGCACTGAAGAAAATGAGAGGGCACAGTGGTATTTGAGTGAGGATTTGATCGGTCTTGCATTCTTTTCTGATTGTGTCTGGAATAGTGAGAAACAGGCGATGATTGCTGCTCTGAAGAGTCCACCAATGAAAACAGATGTCAGAAGGGTTGATCCGAAGTCCGTTGCAGAATTTCAGGCAAAAACTTTATCGGATTTTGTCACTGAAAGATCAATGAATCTGTTCACGGCTCTTAAAATTAATCCAGGTTTTCTTGCGGTTGACCCAGCTACAGGGTTCTCTCTTGCCTATGTCAATGCCAAGCAGAAGGTAGTGAACATGAAGGTCATCAATGACTGTGCGGAACATGCTGTCAAACTTACAACAGACTTTAATAATGCTCTCACACATGATGACGTTCAGCGACAGCTTGTATTTCAAATAGTTGAAAATCACAGACATCTCATGACGAGTCCGCTGAAGAAGAACTATAAAGCTGACACTTTCTAAACCTTATCTATATCAAAGTGAATAGTGTGACATGAGCTACAAACTATTGTACTCAAATAATTTGATCAGTTCAATTAAAATTGAAATTAAATGTTATTTTACACTACAAAAACTGCCGTTTTCGTCATGCTATAAAACTTTGCATGTCTTGAGCTGTCACTAAAACTCATTCTATAAGCCTATAATTTTGCACAAATGTTCCTGACCCCAAACGTCACAAAACTAGAGGGTAGCCCAATAAGAAATGAACAATTTTTTTTTCTCTGTACAATAGTGAAACACTCTAATGCTGGTGATAAGTGAGTCATAGTGAATTAACTGTAAACTTCCATTGCTCTGCTGGATTTGGTATGCCAGGTCTAGCTGGAAAGTATTTAGCCCACCAGATGCTGGCTGCCACAAAGTCATTAGATTTTCAAACTATTTAACTACCAGTCTACCTTATGTTGTTGAGGTGCTCAGTCCTGAGTAAGGACAGGACTACAGTTTCAGTTTACACTGCTGAAGACAATTTAACCCTGAAATATTTTAAGTCCTCTGACCCTTCAATCAATCAATCAATTTATTTTATTGTTCACCATAGAAGGGAACATTGCAATAACATGAAAATGTTAACAAAATATATGAATCGTTCTAGTGGATACAAAAGAGGAAGCCCAGAAGGGACCGTGGTCCCACTGAATAGGGCCACCTATGATAATGTACCATACCCATAGTTCAGACAGTGCATTAAAACATTAGTAGCGACTAGCGAATGTCTTAAAAATAATGAAAACACTCAGTAAAGCTAAACTGAAGTGCAAAACATTTTATCTTAACTACAAGATAAACGAAAACAAGCATGATTAGAGTAATAGGTTGGATGAGCAATGTTACTGATGCTTTATCAAGAAAAGTTTAAGCTGCTTCTTGAATAAGGGATGACTTGAAATAACCTGAAGATCCCAAGGGAGATTATTCTGTAAGGATGGTCCTATTATTTTGATGGCAAATTTACGAGTGTTCGTTCGAGCAAATTCACTTCTGTATTCAATTGAGTTTCTTGTATGGTAGAAGTGGACATTAGAGGCTAGGATGAAATGATTGTCAAATGCATTAGGTAGTGTTTCATAAGTATAATGGTGCATGAATTCACCTATTTGCATAGATTTTATTTGCCAGTTGAAAGTGTCTGTTTTTTTGCTGGCGGGAATTGATCCTTTGTCATAACTGACTACCAGGGTAGACTGTTGAATCCATATTTTAGTTGCAAGCTACGTGACCTGCAGTCGGTTATTTTATTGCCTCCCAATATCAGCAATGAATGTACTTGTGAGAGTAAGATAAGACTGTGTAGTTGATTACCGAATCAATTAAATTACCTTATTTTACTATAAGATTCTGGGCTTCTGCTTTTTGCATATGTAGGATGATCCTGAGAGGAAAGTAACGCCGAGTTCAAGTCCCAATCTTTCAATATCCGGATCTCAATCAATTGAACAACTTCGATATGAAAACGACCGACTTATGGTTGCGCTAACTCAAAGGTATGTTGGGATGCCATTAGAATGTGGTAATTCACTAGCTGGGACATGTATTGTGGCATTATCTAAAATCAGTGGTCACTAAACGCAAAAGGATGTGCAAGGGTACCTTTGTTAAAGTTGGAATTTAACATTATCAGATTTGGGCATTCAAATTTATTTGGAAATTATTAGAAAATGCTATTAATGAAGCCAATTAAAACTGTGATAAAATACAGGCCATTATGTGAAAGAATACAACCACTGCAAACTGGACATCCTGCCAGTGTTTCCGTTAACGTCCAAATGGCCGTTTTTACGTCGGTAAAAAACGTCCAAAACGTCCAAATTTTTCGGTGTGATAGCCGAAAGCAATGAGCTACGTCCAAAAAAATTCCACGTCAAGGCCTAAATACGTCCTCTTTTTGGACTCTAACGGAAACGCTGCATCCTGCTCTTAAAAGACACCAATTTCTAATGATATTGGTCTATGGTTGTGATGAGGCTGTTTCTCTGTGTGGCATAATGTTTTAATAATCACATAATTGCTATCAGATTATTGCAATGCCTTTGAGAGATCATTGGAATGTGTTGTGCAAAATGCAAATTACTAGATGCTTATTTTCACACAACAGCAAGCATACTGGCCAGTACAAACATGCATTGATTAGGGTGGTTCTTGAAAAGTTAATAAATTGTTCTGGTCTTAATGGTTAATGCCTAATCTAAATATGTACCTTTCACCTTTAAAAAACAAAGGAGAAGATCTTTAAAGAGCAAATTAAAATATTTTGGGATAGCTCAATAAGTTCATTGTTCCTTGATATTGTGCTAATCACAGTTTACAGTCTAATCATAATTGAAACTAACTATGTTACCATTATGTAATCGCACCACTATATCTAAAAGTGTTACATATTAGCGATAATTTCTTTCATACTATAGTAACTGTGTGCTGCACAAGAGAGTTTTAATTTAAAACTAAAATTATCTTGAAACGTTCTCCAGTGGTTCTTACTGAGCATGCATCTGCTTCAGGCTATCTGCTTATCTGTGTTCCTGGACAATTTGCATAATGAACTTTTTTAGTTGATTTCGAGTTAGCAGTCTCCTTTTGCTGTTGAATGAAGGCACAATCCCTTCCATGTAGCTGCTTGCTTCCTTCGTAGTTGCAGTTTTTTAAGCGTTTTGAAAATCCTCGCAATATTTTCACATATCTGGATTGATTTTGAGAAATTTGCAAGGAAACACCAAATGTCAGCACATTTCTTATGTTCACTTTACACATTTTGTAACTAAAAATCTGTTATATAGGAGCTTGAACATAGAAAAGTAAAAAAATTTGGGAATGGTACACTCTGGGGCAGCTTTAAGTAACCCAAAAATTTGTTTGTCTAACCTTGGGCAGATGGATAGGAAGAGTTGATAAATCCTGAATGATGTTTACCTTATGTCTGTGGGTCGAGAACTGACTGAGATATCACAAGTTCTAAATTGTTTACTTTATAGGTCGTTATACAGTAAAATCGCTCGTTGTCAACCTTAGCACAGCAATAAACATTTCTAAAAGTTGTCAGAGCACATTGTTTTTAACCTTGAAATGGTTGTGCAGCTTCTGAAGTGATCTGATTTGTTAACAGAACAGAACTTTGTATTCTTTTTATGTTACATTGCATTCTCTAATAAAGGAAACATGTTCTTGCTTTGTGCTGTTGTAGCCGTGCCAATGCTAAGAAGTGGGAGGTGGAGCTGCAGACCCTTCGCAATAATAACCTTCGACTGAATGCAGCTCTTATGGAGAGCACTACAAATGTTGAACAATGGAAACAGCAACTAACGAACCTAAAAGAGGAAAATGCTATGCTCAAGAAAAAGGTGAGCGGAGATATTATGATGCTTGAATGCTGGAAGAGAATGTGTTGGGAAAATTAAGTGCTCAAGATAAGATTTTAAATCACAAATGTTTTGGTAAAGAAACCCAAAGTTGCAAATGCCATGATACTGAAAATGAGGTTTTAATCCATTAATGACGAGGTGGCACTAACAGCTAGCTACAGGAAAACAATACAGCTCGCTGTTAAAGTGTTAAGTCAAATCTGAGATGTTTTGCTCTTGTACAACTTACTATGATTATGATATTATGCAAGTAAACTGAAAGATCAAATGTGGTTTTCATGAAAAAGGGTAAATTTGATATGCAGTAAAGGCTGCATCATATAGTTAGAAATGCTGGAAATCATTCTTTGCAGTAGCTACCCATATATCTGGAGCATATTGTAAACCTTCACTTGCTTGGCTATACCTGTGGGAATGACAGTGAATGATAAAAGTTGATGGCTTTAGAGCAGGATTTGATATTCAGTAAAAGGATTACTGTCTTCGGACAATATGGATGATTAAGATAGGAAGGTCAGCAATACTGAGTGAACCAACATAGTGCTTTGTTTGATAATTATTACTGTTGTAGGAAAAGAATAATAGTGAAAGTGTTTTCACGCATCAGTCATAGTTATGGACTTATGGACAAACATTTAACACTGAATTTTTAGTTGAACTTTCTGCATTTTCAGTTGATTGACACAGAGCAGACTTCAGGAAGTAGTGATGTACTTCAGAGCCAGCTTTCAGAAGCAAAACTAACGCTACAGATGGCTGAAAGACTGGTTGATGACAGAAATAAGGTATAGCACAGTAGTTCTGTTTAGATAGTAAACTCACAAGGCCAGCAACTACCTTATGCATTCCTTTGTGGTCTGAAAAGATAGTTTTAAATGTGTTTGCATCAGACATTTCTGCAATTTACTGTTACCCATCTTCTCAGAAGCCTTAATTAAATAATTGCTGGGTTAAACTGGCCTTGACATTTTTAGAACAGAACTTGTTCTCTCTAGCTCAAGAAATTCTTTGAGGGCAACTTGGGTTTCCTATGCCTTTATAAAAACTGCGAACATAAACCTTGATAAATGTGAGGCAATTATATTTGCCAACACTTGCATTTTTTACCATTCTCACAGATTTTATGTGTTATAAAACATTTTAAACATGCAACAATAGCACACACAGTCACACACGCACACACACACAAGCTGATGTTGAAAAGTGAGTGATTTAAGTGGCCATGTGAAGAATTCTTTGACCCACCTTTTGATGGTGGATGTGAGGTTGTGACATTTATTCTAGTCTATTTCAATTCCTCCCATATCGGACGCTAGCGACCTGATGCAACAGGAACACTGGAACAGGTTAAATTGTAACCAGGTCTGTTGCCTATGAGCCCTTCATTACCAACTTCTTGATTAGACCCAATTCATTCAAGAATCTGTAGATTTACAACTGTTTGCACTATCTGTACACAGTAAAGGAGAGTTGATTAGTGTCTAATATTGTAACTTTTGTTTCCTTGCATTCTGCTCTATAGGCAGACATGAACCCTTGTTGTAAAGAATCCACACTGTCTGTATTCCTATGTATTACTGACATATGAAATAGCATTGACGGTTTTGCTTGTAATACCTTGATGAGTAAGGCAAAGGCTATATCCTAGAGTTCTGTTTTTGGGGTTAATGAGTCTGCCAGCTAGGTTTTAGTCTGCCAGCTAAAGTACCTTTATGGACAACCTTTGCACTAATGTGTATTGTGTAGTTGGCAAATCTCGAACATCATTATCAGTTAAAAATAACCTTTGCTCTGTATCAACAGCGGCGATGCTGTTTCAAACATTCATCAAATTGTTCTGCCTTTTCACACTGTCTAATATTTTGTAATTTGTAACTGAACATTATATAGCACATTATATAGCACCACTCAGAGCGCAGAACAAATCAGAGGCACTCTCTGCAGTAGCCTATATAATGCTAAATGTCATTAAGAAAAGAATATTTTTTCAGTTAGTAAACATTGCTCAGATAACCAAGAGTCACCAGTGGCAGAGTGGTGCACACAGGCAAACATCAATATATGGTGCTAATCAGCACATGTCAATCAGCCGACATTGTTGACGGGTCTCCATGCATGTCAATAGGGTTGATTGTGCAGTGTGCGAACTCACCTGATGTTGCAGTTGTACCAGGTCGAGGTAGAAGCCCTACTCCATACCCAGGCTACTTGGCAAGCAAGCAATTTTCGTCAAACTCACGTGTCTGACAAAGGTGCAGAGTCTGTGCCAAGGAGAAAGACTGGTAGATACAAAAACACTGCGACTGTAACCTGTTGTGAGAAATGCAGTGTCCAATGTCCATCTGTGTATCAGTGACTGCTTTGCACTTTGCATACTAATGTAAATCAACTTTTGAAACAGTTGGAAGTGAACTGATAATTTAATTTGTTTGGCAATTAAAATTGGTTGTGTTTTTATGTTGTTGATGGTTCAGGAGTTGAAAGCCTACCAGTCAAGAATAGAGGATCTGTCTCGAGTTGAAATCCAAAAACAGATCCTGGAGAAAAAGGTTCAGGTGGGTCTACTGTTATATTCTGTTTCAGCATAGAGTGCTATTGATTAGTGTTCTTTACTCTGCACTGACCGATCTAATGCTGTCACGTGATCTTTGTTTAATAACAGTGCCTTTGAGAGGTCTTAAGAGATGCAGTGCTGCTGTTCTACTTCTGGTAGATTTTGAGTTCTAACCATTCCAGATATGTTTTCTCTCTTCGTATTTAAGTTCCAAGAAGCCATCAATGAGCCTTTTCGTCTGAAGGGTTGTGGGGAGGTACATTTCAAGATAGAATAGGTCAAGCATGCACCTCAATATACATGATGTTAGTAACGGCTGAAGGTGAAGTGGAAAAGGCCAGAGCGTGTAAATGAGCACAATGTCTGGCTGATGGATCTTCCGTCTTTCACAACTTTGTCCCAGTGGCCTTCAGTACTCATGGACGCACAAACACCAAAGGCCTGCAATTTAATCTCAGACATTCATTTAACCGAAACAGAAAAGATACTCGCTCGGTAGGGCCACTTCACTCTGTCTGCTACACTCACTTGACCAGCAAGATCTTTTCATCCCATGAACGAGAGCTGCCATGGCCAAAACTCAAGTCTTTGCCTTCATTGACCCTGCACTATGGATCCAGCTCCTCCATTGAAATGTTCCTCCTTATTAACTGGTGTTTTAATCAGTTAGATAGTCATGTGTTTCAATAGGTGCTCTATGGTATGCATTCAGATGTGAATGTATCTAAGGGCATTCCGTATATGAATGCAATTGCCTTCTTCAGAGAATTTGACTAAGGCTAAGTAAGACTTGCCATTCTGTCTGTTCTTGTTTCATTCTTCTCTTGGATTGTTCACACTACCTAAGTCTTGCCCCTAAATACATCTGTGACTCCATACGTCGGCCCACCTCAGCTACTTCTCTTTGTCCGCTCCGCTCTTCGGATCGATACTTGAAGGACTTCATTGAGTAATTTTTTTGCACGGTTTCCAAGTTTTAACATTACATAAAAATGTAATGTAATGCTGAGTGGGTTGCTTTGAAGTGCTGGGCATGTAGTTTGACAAATGTGTGGAGTAGGTTGAAAATTGGAAGTGCCCCCAGGTTTGGCCATATAGCTGCCTTTTATATGGGATACTTTGCACTGGCTCCCCATCCAGCAGCATAGTCAGTTTAAGATCCTGACCCGTATGTGCAGTTGTATTGTTGGCTCTGCTTCATCGCACTTTCTAGACTTCTGCATTTCAGTTTCCTTGATCCCGGGTCTTGAAACCCTTCAGTTGGCTGCCTTTGAACTCCTTACTGTCCCTGATATGCATACTGCTACAGCTCGGTCCAAAAGCTTGCCTATGTTGGGCCTACCAGCTGGAATTACCTTTCTCGAAAGAGCTGCGGCTTGAGCTCCTCAGATTGTCCCTTCCACAGTTTCACAAGGGCCTGAAGTCTGTAGTATTTGACAGCAATTACTGGTATATAAGTCACTTCGCAGGGCTGCGCCTCAGTATTTGCATGACTACTGTATCGGGACGTGTTACTCCACTTCCGGGTTGCAACTATGATCGCTCGAGAAAGTGATCTTCGTGTACAACGAATGAGAACCCGCTTTGGTGACCGCGCTTTCTCAGTGGCTTGCCCAGAAGCTGGAACGGTCTTCCTCCCCTGCGAGCGGCTGACTCAATTGACTCCTTCAACTATGGACTCAGGAGTTATTTGTTTTCTATGGTCTACCCTGTTGTTTGTTGACTGTGAGGTGCCCTTGTAATGGCATGGCTGTGTTAGGGCACCATATAAATTGTCATTATTGTTATTATTATTATTATTATTATTATTATTATTATTATTATTATTATTATTATTATCATTATTATTATAATTCACAGGTTTTGGTTGAGAGCGCCACTGATGAGTTTCTTCTTGAAGTGGCACTTTATAAATGTCAGATTACAAGTACAATTACGATTAAAAAAGATGAACTTCAGGCTGTTTGGGGTAATAAAACTATTACGATGCTGATTTTGGTGTTGTATGTATGTATGTATGTATGTCTGATAGAGTGTTTCAAAAAAAAAAATTTCTGAAAATTCAAGGGGCTAGGTGCTTAAAAGATGCCTTTTGGTCTAGTAAATAACTCCTAAAAGTTTCATGAGATTATTCCATTGTTTAGTGACAGCTCAATACGGTTCTGTAATCAGTTTTTGTGAATTTATCTATAATTTTCGTACGCTAAAATAAATTATTTATGTTACAATCCAAAAAGAGTTCCAAGTCTTAGTAATGGATTTAGAGCTTCCAAGACATAGGTGCATCATTACTGGACATAATTTACAAAATTTCAAGCTAATATCTTTTCATTTCCCAAAGATATCAGGATTCAAACGACATATGAATTAATTGCTACGAAAAGTAAAATTTGAAGAAAATCGTAATTGAAAAGTTTGTACTACTGAACACACTAATAGGCTAAAATGTTAGTTTTGAAACTTTATAATGGTCTGTACCATGACTAATAACTATAAAAAAATAACAAATTCATTACTCTTTAGTGCAAAATATTTGTTCCATGTAGCAAGTTCAACTTTCGAAGTCAATAAAATCTTAAAAGGATGATCTGTCATAATAAAAAGTTTTATGAATAATATGAATGAAAGATTTTATGCAAACGAAAATTCCTATGACAAACTTACAGACGTAGTGATACACTGCAAACATGCGTCATTATGATGAGGCAATGGAAAAATTTGATGAAAATAGACCCCAACTCCTTTCAAGCTAGTTACTGACGAAACTGTGAACTAAGACTTGGTACCTTTCCTGGAATGTGTCACATTTGAGTAGTAGAAGAAAATAAAACAACTATCCACTACTACTACTCAATACTTCTTTTTCATTTACATTGCACAGTGTGGTTCAAAGACCATTTAATTAAATCTTAATATCTTTTCTGGGTGTCTCAAATCAGAATGACAATCTCAGTAGCGGAATGACAGTGAGAAATGGTAACGGAATGACATTCTGAGTTTTAATAAAGCTAAGAGCAATAACTGCATTACTGCAACATCAACAAGCAACATTGTAATGTATATATTCAATGTTTGATGTTTTTTCCACATTATTTTATATTATTTATTACTGCCGTGTATTTGGTATGAACCAACAGAGAACATTTCGTGTCAAATAACCTGCTGATTGCTCATTTTGACAGAAAACTAGTACTGGACATGATGGGGACCTAGTCGACAGGATGCCAATTGTTGTTTAGGAGTGAATGTTGAGAAACTATTGGCCATTCCTAAACTCCCAGTGAGTACTGGTGAACTAATGGGAAACATTGTCGTCCAGACTTTACAAGGCTGGAATGATGCACCAGACTGGCTTGTAGGTCTTTGTTTCGACACAACCAGTTCAACCACTGGTGTTCACACCAGTGCCATTTTGGTCATTCAGCAGGCATTTGACAAACGTCGTCTATTGTTTTTAGCATGCCGACATTATCTTTAAACTTATTTTAACTGCAGTATTCGACCAATATTTCAAGTCTTCGGGACTGCAGACTACATTATTTAGTCGATTAAAAGAACTGTGGAATTTCATCGATGCTACCAAATACAGTGCAATTGATGCTGCAACTCCAGCCATCGGAGCCAAATCTGATCTCTCAAGTGGTGAGTATGATTGGCTTGACCAGAAGAGGGAAGACATCATAGGCTTCCTTCAGAGCATTGCGTCGAATTCATCAGATTGGCACTAGTAATCATACTGGGTGCAACTGTTGCTGTTGTGAGTGATGATGGTCAAGTACATTTCAGCCCTCCAGGAGCCTATCACCATGCCAGATGGATGGCAAAAGGAATTTATTGTTTTAAAATTTATCTGTTTCGTGAACAGTTCAAACTGACGGCACAAGAACTGAAGGTTCTTCGACGCATCTGTCTGTTCACTGTAACCATCTACCACAAGGCCTGGTTCACTGCTCCAAGCAGTTCAGATGCTCCGTATAATGATCTCTGCCTCCTTCAAACTTTGGAGTCATTTGGCAAGGTTGACAGTCAAGTAGCAGATATTGCACTGAAGAAAATGAGAGGGCACAGTGGTATTTGAGTGAGGATTTGATCGGTCTTGCATTCTTTTCTGATTGTGTCTGGAATAGTGAGAAACAGGCGATGATTGCTGCTCTGAAGAGTCCACCAATGAAAACAGATGTCAGAAGGGTTGATCCGAAGTCCGTTGCAGAATTTCAGGCAAAAACTTTATCGGATTTTGTCACTGAAAGATCAATGAATCTGTTCACGGCTCTTAAAATTAATCCAGGTTTTCTTGCGGTTGACCCAGCTACAGGATTCTCTCTTGCCTATGTCAATGCCAAGCAGAAGGTAGTGAACATGAAGGTCATCAATGACTGTGCGGAACATGCTGTCAAACTTACAACAGACTTTAATAATGCTCTCACACATGATGACGTTCAGCGACAGCTTGTATTTCAAATAGTTGAAAATCACAGACATCTCATGACGAGTCCGCTGAAGAAGAACTATAAAGCTGACACTTTCTAAACCTTATCTATATCAAAGTGAATAGTGTGACATGAGCTACAAACTATTGTACTCAAATAATTTGATCAGTTCAATTAAAATTGAAATTAAATGTTATTTTACACTACAAAAACTGCCGTTTTCGTCATGCTATAAAACTTTGCATGTCTTGAGCTGTCACTAAAACTCATTCTATAAGCCTATAATTTTGCACAAATGTTCCTGACCCCAAACGTCACAAAACTAGAGGGTAGCCCAATAAGAAATGAACAATTTTTTTTTCTCTGTACAATAGTGAAACACTCTAATGTCTGAGCACTTGTTATAGCGCCCCTTCAAGATTTGTACTCAGGGCGCTCCCGACTACAGCGCGGACACTGAATCGGAGTTTCACGCCGAAGCGCATGAGCAATTGCGAGTGAAGGACTTGTCCAAGGTCCCTACGCGGCGGCTTGAGGTGGATTCGAACCCTCAACCCTCCGGCTGCAAAGCACTGAACATACCCCTACACCACCGTGCCCCACGATGCTGGCAATGGTGATGCAGCAGACGGTAGAAATCAATAATTGCAACATAGCGACAACAACCAACATCAGAAATAACAATCAAGAGTGGCAACAATGCAAATGCAATGAGAATTACATGTATTTGCTTTTAGACAGCGGAAGAAGAAAACGTTCGAATGAAGAAGGACATCATTGACCTGAACCTGGAACTTGAAAAGGTCAAGTCTGGTGGTCATAGCAACCGTGAGCTGCATGGTCTGCAGCAGCAGCTGAGCATCAAGATAAATGAGCTGTATGTGTTAAATGATCGCCTGGCCGACATGCTGTTGCAGTCATGAAGATATGGACTTATCACGTGGAGAGAAAAGACAAAAGGCAACTTTGAAGAAGTCTGTGCTTATGTCTGTGGCAACTCAAACTCGGTTTATGATGAGCTTGACTGTTCATTGAATGTACCAATGGTTTGAATTCACACACTGTACCAATAGTACCAATTATTACTAATGCGGTTACTAGTAATATTTAAATTAATATTATTGTTTTTAATGCTATTTATATGACATTTTTATTTATTATTGTTGATAGTTTTATCACTTGTATGCCATTTTTGTTTTCCTTATTACATTTTATTCTTTGCTATTATTGCTATGATTATTATTGCATTATTATTTTTCCCCTCATGAACGTAATATTAGGGCAGTATTGTTCTGAATGGCTAGTCTTCAGTGATGGTTTGTTTAGTTGGAAATGAACTGCAGAAAGTAACTGCACTGAGCACGGATAGTTATAGATTAGTGCTTATAGAGGAAGTAGTCTCCCTAGTATCTACTGATGCAAGTTGGTAGCCAACACCATTGATGAAAGCAAGGCTAACTTTATTGTTATTGTTATTATTGTTGTTGTTTTATTATTATTATTTTGCACCCAAGGTTAGAGTGTACTTTAGGAATCTAAAATTACATTAAGGAATAAAAATTTATATCTGGAAAATCATGTCTTATCCTCAAGACCATCTTTCAAAGAAAGTGGCAGAAACCAGTTTTTTAAATTATTATTATTATTATTATTATTACTATTATTATTATTTTGACCTAAAGTTCACATGCTCCATAAAGACCACAAACGTTTGGGACCTTTTTCTCTGTTTGTTGTTGACAAAAGTTGACATGGAAAGCGATGGCATTGAAACACCATCTGGCCGTAGATAAGCTCTGGCAAAGAAATTATTTTTATTATTTTGTTATTATATTAAAAAATTTGATCCTATTGTTATTATTTCTATTTGGTATTACTATAATAATATTGCTATAATAATTTTTAATAAAATTTAATAATAAGATTATTATTCTTGTTTGCATGGACTTAAATTGTTTGGAAAGTGAAATTATCATTATTGAGTTATCTCTAACAGTTTCTGAATCTTAAACAAGTGATATTATTCTTGGTTCAGGATTCAGTTACAACATTTTTTGTGCTTAAGTTTGGATCAATGTTGCATAGGCGGTGTTGAGTTGCTTTTGTATATATGTATTTATTTTAGGCCTACTTGGCTGGATTTAAGTTGGTTGGAATGAGTTAAACCTCAAGTTAAAACAGTTTTGCACAGTTTAAATATTCTTGGTGCTACTATGCTTGCCTTTGCACTTTTAAAAGTTTGCTTTAAAGGAGTGCACAGCTTCCATATCATATATGCTATTTTACCATGATAATGTTAATCATTTATGCATGCCTTTAACTGTATTGTAATCCTGGATGATTTTTTTCTCCAAACTAATCGGTACTGACTGTGAAAGAAAGTACTTGAGATGTTTATTGTAATTTTCCCATTGAAGAATGTGTGTTTGCGATTTGTAAGTGTATGTGTGTTTGTATGTTTACTCTGTAATTTAAGCGATTTATGTTTGCCTTGATGTAATGACACTTAGTCTGATTTTAACAAATATATAGTTAACCTATTTGACATTTGCTTAATTGCATTTAATGTACTAATTGCACTTGCTAGTATTTATCCTTATGATATGTTTATGCTATGCTTCTAAATCCTAGTTTGCCGTTATCCCTTTTCATATAGGACTTTTGCTAAACCAGAGTTTTGCAGATAATGATTGGTAACTTTAGATGTTTTGTGCTCTCAGTTAAGCCACAGTTGCACTTTTAGTAGAAGTGCCTTTAAAGTTGACGAGTCGTCTGTGTATGTTGTGGGTATGAGGACAGTCATTTGAACTCCAAAATAAAGAATTTTAAATTAGCTTTTAGATTACACTAATTCTTCCTTCCCATGTTGAATTTTATATCAATAAAAATAAACGTAATAATGATGTATGAATATATTCAAGAATTGTTTAAATATGAAGTAGTCAATTACCTTCTGCTTGTCTGATCTTATGAGCATTTGAAGTGCCATTGATTACTTCTTATTTACATATAATGGTGGTAATAATGAATAATAGTAGGCATTAAATTTTATCCATTTCAATCATTTCAAATTTTATTCTTTTAACCATTTCAAATCTTGCACACAAAACCACAGAACGATAATCATAACATTATTAGTGCATTGTAAATTCTGCATATCTCTCATTTTTATTTTCTCTGCATTCATGCTGTGGCTACTAAAAAATTGGCATGTTCTGCATATAGAAATGATGTTGACATTTCACGCATCCCATAGTCAAATTTCAGCACCAAGGTTAGTGAACATTTTAAATTGATATCACTGATATCAGATATGTTGTTATGCTGTTGAATTTTTGCTCGTTATTCATAATTGCAAACCCAGTGACCTCCTGTAGAACTGATGATTCATTTCAGATCCATCAGCTTATAATTTATGGTTGCCAATTTTGTATTGGTATACATGAAACACAACAGAAAATGCTGTTGTGACTGCTATATCTAGTACAGTTTTCAGATTTGAATAATTGCAATATTTCACCTTTAGTCAGCAACACGGAATCATGTTTTTAAAGTTACTTTATATTATTACTCTCTTATCATTAGGCATCAATTTGTGTTATTATAGTAGGTGCTTCAGTGATTTGTTAAAATATCCAGGGATCATTGAATGAACTGATAATGAACATGTTTTTCCTGCAATTCTTTCTGTTGCATTTAATTTGTCCTTCTTCTCTGTAGTACTTAACTTAGAAGTTAAGGAATATTGCAACTTTCGAGACAGAACTATTTTCTTGTGCATTTAATTAAGCTAATTGTTATGAAAATTGTGACCTATAGTAGGCTACATGTTATTTGCAATTATTGATACTGCAACCATTTCAGAGTGTTATTTTGTCTTGTTTTAAGTTTGAAAGTGAATTAGATACATAATGCACTGTTTTATGCATACAGACTTTGATATGAATTGTTTTAAAGTGACTTACGATCAGTTATTGAATTCACACTGACTTGATTTTGCAGTGAACTGCACTTGTACTCCATTGGCCTTTGCATTTGAGTGTATTGATTTGAGCTGGATTTGCACTTTATCACATTGTCAGTGAATCAGATATTCATTGAGTTCACTCTATTCTGAGTCTGCTTGTAGCAGTGTTGGGCATCTGAAATGTAATGTCTGCTGAAATCTAGCACCAAACTGGCTTTGGTCGTTTACTATGGCTGTAGTCAGTTGCTTTTCTAGATTAGCTTACTTCAGTTTTTTGTTACTTTCTACACAGTTTATTGTTCCTGTTGTCCTTTGCTCCATCAACAGATCGTCTTGCCCCATTTCTTCAGATTTGGAGTTTTTTATTATGTGATTGCCACTGATTGGTCACAATGGTTGTACTTGGCTATCAGATAATCTGTCTTGAAGGATGTCTTAGCGACTATCGTGTGTTCTGTTATGATTGACTTATCTGACAATGAATGTTAGAGTATTATCCTAGTTGATTGTAGAAATATATCGGCTTTGGCTTTATTGATTGTCTAGTCTCTCTGTCTTAAGGAAGGTTTCCATAACCAGCTAGATTCTTTTGAATTGCTTTTGCACTTTAATATTTAAGCTTATTATATAACACTGTTTGATTACTGGCTGCAAATCTAGCTTTTGGATGAGAGAAACTTGGTGCTAGGAAGTTAAATGTTAGTAGGGTGAGTTGAGGACTTGTTTGAAGGTTGGAAAGTGTCTGAGGCAGGAGAATTAGTGACTGCGTCATTAGGCATCAATGGTCAGGTACCATAAATGTCATTCTCGTTTGATGCATGAATCAAACTCCCACTTAGGAGTAAAAGTCAGGGCAGTAGCATTGGCATCTTTAAAGTATTATGTGAAAAGCTGTGACGTTAGGGAAGAATCTATCATTTCCTTTATAGAACTCTCTTGAAACTTGCAAGAAGTTCTGAGAGAGAAGAATTGGTTCTTTCCATCGACTCTAAGAGAAAATTAAATTAGAGCAATAAAAGAATTGTAGCTTTAAAAAATTAGTGATATCTCCTTTTGCAAGCAGTTCAGAATTGTTGCAATGAATTCAGTAATTGTTTGATGTTTAATAATGGACGATATTAATAATAATAATAAGGGCTTTATATGTTTCATTAAGCATTTGTTCTTGATTGTTGCTATTTTGCGTAACGCTAATGATGCACTAACGCCTGACAAATATATATCGCATCTTCTACGCTATGACATGCGGAATCACAATTATTCACATGTTTATCTAATCTAGTACAGTGTATATAAACTAATTAAATTATTTTGTTATCCTCTTTCGATGTGGCTCATGACAGATTCCTAGCAAGATCAACAATGGTTTCACTAGTATAATAAATACAGGACATGTTCAGTACTTGATTGTTCAACATGTTTTGTGTTTTTGTAATAGGTATTTTTGATTTGGAATACAGCAGTTAAACTGTCATATCATGAAATTACGATTGGCTGAAATGTTATACAAGATGCAGAGAAAGTACTAACTGATGTGGTAACTTTGTAAGGCGATTTTATGCTAAATTTACTTCTTGTAAAATTAGTTTAATAACAGTTATTCAATTAGTTTTTTTGTGGTTTGTCTTTTATCTTAAAGTCCATGCACTGATATGATGGCTTTATTGCATTACAAGTTTTAAGAATACTATATTTTTTCGACATTTAATTACCTTGAAATATAAGCCAACTTTTTCAAAGTGTGTTAATCATAGTAAAAGTGGATGAAGAACAGTGGATGATTATAGGAGCATTCATCTGGATCACGTGACAATGTTTACGTAAGTCAAAACAAATGTTAAAATGCCGTTGACTTGTGTGAAAGATTGTATGAACAGACATAGAAACGACGAAGAAATTAAATTTGATAGGTTTCCTATTGGACGAAAGCGAGAGGAGAAGCTGAGTAAATGGGTTACAGCAGTAAATCGCAAGGAATGGCGACCGAATGAAGGTGCCATGCAGGTCGCCATTCCTTGTGATTTGCTGCTGTAACCCATTTACTCAGCTGTTGGATAGGGAGCCAGTGAAGGGTATCCCGTTCATTAAGTAATAACCAATTTGGCTTCTGTCCAAGGCAGTGAGATTTTTCCTTTGGTTCATCATATAAATTAAATTGTGCAGATTTGCATTGGATTGCAATACCTTCATGGTAACTTTGTTTTAACAAAGGTGTTTTCACTATTATTGAACCAAAGCTTTATTTCAATCTGTATTTCACCAAACATTGGTAGCAATAAAGTTTTCATATTGTTCTTACAATATGAAAAGTACATACACCAGGACAGCACACCTATCTGTGTCATTTTGCTACAGCTTTTCAGCATCACAAAAAGCTCAATTAGTTATGGTTTTCATTCTGTCAACTGCATAACAGCATGTGCTGAAACCCCAAATCGTCCACAGTATTGGATTGACACTGCTTTCAAGAAATGGCGTCTGGTGCCGATGATTGAGGGCATACTCTGGATAACCCCTCTGACAGAACGCAAAGGTTGTGAATAAGTCAAGTAGTAGCATCATTCATATCCTGCAAAGTGAAGAGCATTGAGGTTTTATCTGTTGACATCAATATATTCCATTTCTGTGTATCACTTGGCTAATTCAAATGACATTCTTCTGCATTGGTCATCAGGAAAAATAGGATAAGTTTCCTTGTTAGTACAGTATAGGAACAAAATCCCTTCCCTTTCGGCAGGACAATGGGTTGCTATGGTAACCACCCTCAGCCGTCTATCGAACGAGGGCGGCATCCCTTTGAAGTCCGTTTGCCATGGCAGCATTTTCTTTCGAGGATCCCGTTGTTTTTATCGAGTCCTCTCTCCTCCCCTTGAGTCCCCTTGTAGTGTTCCCTCTCCTCCCACCGAGTCTCATCGAGTTCCCCTGTGGAGACCCCTCTCCTACCGCCGAGTTCCTTTTGATCTCTTCTATGTAGTATAACAGGAGGTGTGTACTTGTGAGTAGACGCTCAGTAGTCCGATCGAGAAGAGAAGACGACCGACGCATGCTGACCCAGCTGAAAACTCGTTTTGGAAGAAGACGTGCTTGCGCGGCACACAGTGGATGAGATACATTAGGAGGGATTGTTGTTGAAGTCGCCTGTGTCGTTGACGCTACTGATGTAATAAATCATGCGGACCCAGTGGCTGCGCCAGAGGGGATAGGGGCTTAGCCCCCTAACTGCGGCTCAGCCCCCAAAAAAGTGGGAAATCACTGCAAATCACAGGGAGGAGGGGACAAAAGGGAAGGGCTTGGAGCTTTAGCCCCAAACCTGAACTCCTGACGCCTCCACTGTGCGGACGTGTGAGTGGTCGTCTTTTTCAAGCCCTCTCAGGCTCTCGCAGACCACGCAATTAACTGACCGTTTGATCGAATTAATTCTCTTTGATTGACCGATCGGGAGCGGGTAGCTATATAATTGGTTCATACACGACAGACTTAACGAGATCCACGGAAAATCCTCTTTATGGCTTGAAATTATAAAACATCCATAAGGAGGCATCAAATCTTGTTTCGAAGTAGGCCTAATGTTGTGACAAAAATTATTATAAAATACTGAACATAAATCTTTCACATGTTTGCCCAATGCCCATGTATATGGACTTTGTGTTAAAAGACAAGGATATAGCGATATTGAACTTTGAGCATCTTTGAACTTTGCTAACTTGCAAGTTTTGGCGACGCTAACACTTGTCCTGAAAGGTGGGACAGCGATTGAATGCCATGCAGTATTTTCCGACCAAGCTACCTACTCCAGCGATGTCGGACGTTCACAGCAATTTATCAGCTGATTGGAAGTTAGGCCTACTCATAAGCGTCTCATTTGAACAACTAACCAATAATTACGCGCACAGCGACTCTCCTCACATGCATTGGCGATGACGCAATGGACATCTATATCACGTTCATGATCGATGATAACGAAAAAGGTTAGTCTGTGATAAACGGAGCAAAAATCTCCAAACATCTTCCACGCATGAGCGCCCGCACATGGGGCAAGAGAGGGCACTTGCCCCCCTCTGGAAAATTGATACCTAGGCCTATTTTTGTTAACTACCACTTTTGGTGTTTTACAAATTTTTCGCACCGAAGCACTGATTTAAAACAACATCCAAACAACATTAGTTTGGATATTGTTTTAAATTTTATATTTAAAAACCTCTATAAAAATACCCATGTTTTTAATTCCCTGTTTTGCATTTTCAAGCTCTCGCTAAAAGTGTAACCGTGACCATTGACCTCACACGTGGACTCAGTACTATCAGCATCTTCGTCGTCCATGTATGCCCTGGGGGTCTTGCGATCGCATGGCCTTCGCCCACCGTCATTGCATGTTGTTGCAAAGATGACAACCATAGCACAACTCATGTATGCCTCCCCGGCATGGTGGGGCTATGCAACCGCCGAAGACAGAGGAAGAATAGAACAGCAGATAGCCAGGATGAAGCGCAGAGGCCTTATTGGCCCTGACGCTCCCACCGCTGCGGAGCTGGCGGATTCAGCTGATGGCCGATTATTCGCGGCTATTAACGCTAATGAAAGCCATGTTCTGCGTGGACTCTTTCCTCCAAGCCGCCCCCACCTCCGCTATGAGCTAAGACCGAGGCCACACGGTTTCCTCCTCCCAACCAAGGACGATCGCAATTTCATATCACGTGTCTTATTTAAAAACATCTACTAAATACATTATCTCCAGTCTATGCCATATTGGTGCCCTAACTAACATTGCCACTAGCCTAATTCTTCTTTAGTTAGAGCAGAGATAATATTTGCTATCTCAACCCATTTAATAACTAGGCCTAACTGTCAGAGCTTAGACAATTTTTCCTATCTGTTACCTGTAACAAGTTGCGACCTGTCAGCTTGGTGTTGTGAATAAACTAAATTGATTGATTGATTGATTGATTGTGTTTAGCCCCTCCTGCAAAAATATCTGCCGGCTCCTATATGCTTCCACGGCGGGGTAAGAAACCGCGACCTCTGAATTGACAGCTCAGTAGGCTAGCTATAGCGCGCATATTTATTGCTGAACACATATCATCAATACAATACAATACAACTGATCTTTGATATCGCCCTTTTTACTAAGGTTGCCCCAAGCTCAGAAGTGCTCACGCCTCGGCGGCGCAGAGCAATTATATTCCAGAGCAATTGTGCGCGAAGGACTTGCTCAAGGTCCCTACACGGCGGCTTGAGGTGGATTCGAACCTGCAACCCTCCGGCTGCAATGCACCGAACATACCCCTACACCACCGCGCCCCATACAATACAAATCTACGTAGTTTTGGATGTCCATTTTGCTTAAAATATCGAAGTCGAATTTCATTAGACACGCGTTGCAAATTTATTGCAATAAATAAGCACAACTGTTCATTTTCAAACCATCATTCAGTTTTTTTCTGTTATTAGACTAATTCTGGCGGTGCGCGATAGTGGCTATGGCATGCTGGACTTTAAACTGAGAAGTCAGGGTTCAAATTCCTTCCAGGGCAGAAGTTTTTGTCGAGATTTCGGCTCCATCTAGGCCCCCTAGCCGACTCAACTACAATGTGTATACTGACCGCACACTGTTTGTGGGAAAATCAGACGGCGTGGAAGAAGGCTGGTCATCTGCCTTCATATCCCAAGACTAAGAAATGAAGTCGCTAACAATTTATGGCAACCCCTCAGGTTAGCTTAAAGAATTGTTCTTTTCTATTAGTAGGCTGAATAACATATAGGCCTAGGCCTATAGCAAAATACATGAAATTATTTAAAATATTTTTAATATAGGGCAAGTAGGCTAATGCAAAATAATATTGCTCAGAGCACATCCAGTGCTTTTGAGGCCTATAATGTAGAGTTTGCCATTGCTAAACATGCGAACAAATTTACCAAATTCAATCGCACTAGTTAATCAATGTTATTATGATGTTTCAGATGACCAAGGCCTGTAGGTCTACTAGAATGTGTGGAGACATGTTTCGTTTAGACTTTTCTTGACTTGCGTCTTGTCGAATGCGTCTGAGATTGAAGAAACAGGATTTAGCTATGGGGGATATTTGATTTTTCACAGGGAGGGTATTGTCAAGGAGAACATCAAGGTCTCTGACAACATCGACCGGTTTAATGGCGCAGTCTGGACCAAGGTTGAGGACAGTGTGGAGTATGTCAGTGGTGGGCGTCAGGTGGATGTTCAAACCAGCAGATAGATTAATTCAGTCGCAGAGGCACTACGTTTTAGACGCACCATGTTTGGATATCAGAGAAACAGGTGATTGATTAGCCTAAGGGAAACTTAGCATTATCAATGTCTTTGACGGTGAGTTTGATGGATAGTTGTGGCATCATCAGCGTAGAGTTGTACAAGGATGTCATGTGTTGAAGCAATATGAACAATGTTAGAGGCGTGGAGAATAAACAAAAGGAGACCATGCACGAATGGAGCCTTGAGGAACACCAAAAACGATGTTGAAGTAGGAGCCTACATGGAGGTGTTAGTACCAAAACGCACTGAGTGTGAACGATTTGTCAAGAAATCTGCGATCCGGAGAAGGGCATGTTTAAATATTTTGAAAAGTGAAATATTTAAAATAGTAGGCTAATTAAACCACTGTATGCAAAATCAAAGTGGACCATACACATACACTGATTAGATTTAGATGGTTATACTTCACAGACTACACAAACTCATGATTAATGCTTCTTTAATAATTATTGCAACCCTTTTCCAAAACAAAAGCAGTATTCTAACAATGATCAAAGTAGTTTTAGGCAAATCTACGGACAACGCTAAATAAACACACGGAACTAAGTAGACGACATTTCTAGAAACACCAGCTAAATTCCAAAATCTAAAGAGACTAGAGTTCTACGTCAAATATAAACAGGAGAAATAACAACTCAATTAACAACTGTTAAATGCAATAAAAAAAGTAGCCAACCGACATGCAGTACTGTTTGTCCATAGGGGCCCTATGTCAATGTATGAAATCTACACGCCGCCCAACGATTGCCACACAAAAGTCACCTCAGCAAGTTCCGTTAAACATTCTACCTATGGATTCTTTACTCTTAGGACTTGACAAACCTGGTTTATTTTTTTATGCAGAGCAACTTGAACGCTAAAATTATGTATTAAGGTACCCGTAGTAGCCTACACGCCTCAGTATTGAACCTCTACAGAAATATGGTTCCGTGATCAAAGGACCCTGCGTGTGAAGCGTAAAGGTAGGCTCCACTTCCTGATAAGGTGATTGGGTATCGAACAGATTAATTAAATATTTCAGTAGCCAGCAAAATCAACACAATAAGAAAACTAAGTCGGGAAGCTGCATACACTGTGACTCTGTGAATCAAAGAACTGTAAAAATTCTAACAAAGTTCAAGAAGTAATTATTTAAAAAACATTACACTAGGCCTAATAATGGTTAGTTAAGTTATTTTCAGAACTTGTAATTAGCAAGTTTTGATAATCCCGTATTAACTAGTAATTATTAACTGGCACCAAATATCTCCATATTATGATAAGATGCATACTTATGGTTGTTGCGTGTGTATGTGTAGGCATATACATGAATGTATATATTATATATGTGTGCATAGTCCCAATGTATATGTGTGCATAATTTCATCTCTCGAGTACTCTCTCGGACCGTTTGAGGTGTTAGCTCTAAGTCCCAGTAAAAACCTTATATCTTGCCCCAGTATTTGGCAGAAACTGATAGTATAGCCTACGAGACATCCCCCTCTCGTGTAATAAGTTGCGCCATGTCAACTTAATTTCTTTCAATAAACGAAATATGGTAGTAGACCTACAATCCCGTAATGTTGACTGTAAAAGCAGCTAACTAAATTCGTTAAGGGACTGAATTGTGGGAGGTTATCGCTGAGTGGCGCTGCTGCCTGGTTGACGGTTGACGACGCCGGTTGACGTTCATTTGTTGCTGATGAGGTTGGGCCAACCAGCGGAGTCCAGTTCACGCTTCATCTGGCATATGACGCACAAGGGGCAGCAGCTGGTTAGCAGACAATCGCGGAAAATATTGCCCTGGCAAAAATTGAATCCAATAGTCAGAAACCAGTCAACGACAGATTCAGAAGTTAATCAACTACCAATTTTAAGCTCAGTTTAAGGTGATTAGAAAAAAAACTGGTCGTTCCCTGATTCTGAAAAAAATGAAATTAGGAGTTCTCTAAAAGTAGGCCTATAATAACGAATTTGTTCAAACTCAGGCGCACACATAATATAGGCCTAATGTGTAATCATGTATTATATGATTACATATTCATGTTAAATCACAGGCATTCCTTCATACGGAACAAAGAGGGATGGAGGACTGAGTGGGCACACTAGATGGTCTGAGATTACATTTACTAACCGGACTCGCTTCACAGCGTCCGCCAGCAAGGTATCAACAGCGCAATGTCACTACCAATTAATGATTATTATCATGCAGTTATTAAGCGCCACTGTATAAAGACCAAACATCAATCGATGGCGCTGAGCAATTGTGAGCAAAGGACTTGCTTAAGATACCTACACAGTAACCGTCTCAAGTGAGGTTCGAACTCGTGTCCTTCGCGTTACAGCCTACAGCACAGGCGCTCTAACCAATCGGCTACCGTATCCCACAAATTATTATTATTAGTCTTTACTATAAGCATTCAATGATTAGTCTTGATATATTATTATAAATCTTTGTTCTGCATCTCGTGGCAAACTTGCTGTACCCTTTGCGCGCGCTTCAAAGATTCAACTTCGTCCATTCTCTGTGGTTGGGACGACCATCTGGAATAATCTTCCTTCAGATCTGCGTGTTCTTTTAGCTAGAGACGCTGCATACACCTATTACACGAATTTGAAAACTGTTCTTTATCGCCGGAGTTGGGCTGGGAGCGCCTCTGAGTAGCTTATCTTGGAAGGGCGCTATGTAAGTCCACTGAGTGAATGAATGAATGAATGAGTGAGTGAGTGAGTGAGTGAATGAATGAATGAATGAATGAATGAATGAGTGGATTGCCACTTACTCGAATTCCAAGCATGAGACGGATTTTAATGCGGAGAGCTGTAAGTCCTCCGGGAACAAGACATGGAACGCAGCAGTGCTCACCAATGCGTGTGGAAATCTTTCCGGAACAACATGGTCCACAGAATGCAACCAGAGTACCTGACAAATCAGATCCAATCAGATCTGCATAAGAAGATGCTAGATGCGGTCTGAATAAGATAGATCGATAAGAATCTTGTGGTCTAAAGAATCCTACACTAAACGATGGCACATTTTGCACTTACAGTTCTTGCAGTCTTCCGTGCATTGGAAGAGACCAGACTGCCATTCGCGATTTCCGGTGATGACATGGTTTGTCGTCTGCCCTGAACTGGTCACCTGACGAGTGACCACAGTTGTCGTCGAATGAGACATGATGACCTCGCGTTGACCCCTTCAGTCGTCTGAAAAAAGCAAGATGCCTATACCTACTGTACTGTAAAACAAAACCGAATGCATGTGAATGAACTGTATATTATGCGTGAATTATAATTATGACAACCTTTAAAGAAACGCAGTGTAGTGACGCCAGTGTAGGACTGTAGGCCTATTACCCATGGTGGTTTGGCTGCGATCTGCAGAAACTTTACAGAGAGCGATTTTAAAATGGCCGAAGATTTCAAATGCTACATTGCAACAGAAAATAGATTCAAAGCCCCGTCCTCCAAGAAATATACGAGATCATGTTTCAATGCAGCATCTGTTGCGTCTTGTTCTGATGTTGCCCGATGAAGGACAGCAGCTTTTCGGCCAATTGACGCTCAGATAAATAGGATCTATTCATGCTTATTTACCTGATCGAAAACAGCTCCTCGCGACCTAGCTCTAAAGGCGCTGGGAGCCGCGTATTCTATGATAAAGATTCAGTTTGTAATAGACTATTCATTTTTTTACAAATATTCAAGTTGCTATGTAATAAAAGTGTATGCTTCTGAGGAATAATACAGTTGGTCTGTTTGGCAGCGCTCATAACTCAGTGAAGCCTCTTAATCGTTGTGTATGTTGAACTTAGCTGAGTTTGATTTAGGAGTGACTATGCACAGTGTGTATATGCCTACATAGAAGTTTAAGAAATTACCGGATGCTATCAAAAGTTGGCTATTACTAATATTATTAGGCTTTTTGATTAGCTTCGCATGGACTTTGTAATTTACTTATGGAAACCCTACCAATTTTTTTTATTTCTACAGGCGCAAGAACGTGTAGGCCAATCAGAGCATATTTCTGGGCAACATGGGCACGTATGAGGGCTAGTTTGTAGATAATTTTAAAATGTAGCAGCACTACAAAGAAGAAGGAAAGTGATAGGGCCTAACATGTGTTTTTTCAACATTATATGTCCACCAAGAATGAGATTCGGTTAAGGATCAATCCGTTTTCAGGCCGGTTATAAAAGTACTTGCTGTGTCTGTGTAAAGCAGATTAGAGAAATCCAGTGCGCGTACGAAACAAATTCGCTTCCGAACGATAGCAAAACCATGTAAAATAGTTATGGAAAATTCTTTTAGATAATTTGCTAAGCCTATTACTACATGGTTGAATTGGCATGAATTTTTGCGTCGGCTGAAGGACCTTCATTCCCAGCAACGCGCTTTTGAAGACTATCGCTGAAGATGCGCGTTATACGATAAATGTACCTCGTTTACGAAAGATAAAAGATGCTTATCATCAATCGATACTTTAGCTACTCAAAATTAATGTTAAATTAAAAACTGCGTTTAGTATAATTTGTTAGAACTCACCCAGCTGTTGAAATGAGCCTAACTACCACCTCCTCGTATCTCCAGAACACCAGCTGACCTGTTAGTCTATGATGCAGCCAATATGTCAACTGCATGCTAGGTATTACTACTATACTGTCAGCCTCTCGGCTGCAGCAGCTGTTCCGGATGACCCATTTAAAGCGGGCATCTCAGGCCATGCAGGTGATTGTACCGTTGTAGGTAACAGTCGTCGCTCGCGGCGTGTGTCGGCCTACGTGTGATCACAACAAAGACGGTGTCACACGCAGGCTATTGCCGCGGTTTATCGATTTAGTTATTGATAGATTCATCTGACTGTGGTACATCAGTCGATACGTGCGCCGCCCCCTAAGTTGTTTTTAACTGCAGGTACAGGCAATTTCAGGATGGATGGGGCCGTAGCACATTTCTGACGTGACCTCAATAACTACAGTACGTCCAGATTGCATGTCCCTCTGATCAATCAGGTGAAGCGTTGATATGAATTGAATGAACACACATCATCATTATGCAAATGATGTGTTGCTATCACATTGTGTGCTTGGACGGCTAAAGACTAACTATAGCCAAAGCCTAAGTTAATTAACTATTCAATTAATTACTGTAAACTAACCAGCAATCGGTTAACACCAGAAGCTTCGATTAATTACACAAGAGTCTTGAGAGCACACCTTGTTACCCACATGAAGATCTGCAATGTCTTTGGGCTGAGCTCCTGAGATAGCTGAAAGCCACATATGGTATGAAGCAGCACGTACGTCACTCTGTCTATAGGCTGTATGCCCCTGATGGATGATCCGATCTGATCATCATACGAGATATGAAACAGTCGAGTAACTGTCGAACTGGAGCCTCCATCAGTTTTCACATCACAGCCTGCTTACCTAACACGCTTTAGACTCAGTAGCCATTTGGTTAGAGGCTTAGAGCGCCGAGAGTACGGGTTCGAGCCTCCCTGAGATGGCTCTTGGGTAGGGACCTTGAGCAAGTTTTTTACTTACAAATGCTCAGCGCCATCGACTGATCCTTGGTCATTAGATAGTGGCGCTTAATAAATACCTAACGATAATAATTGTGCTAATTCACTTCTGCCAGTTTAAGAGGTCACAGTCTTAGGTTAAGGGCCACTAAGCCAGACACCTCCCACCGGAACCTATTCGTCAGTTTTCTAGGCTGACCACCTGCAGAGCTGTTCAACCTGTGCAAAATCTACGATCTTTTCTATTATCGTACTCTTCAGCTTCCGTCACCTTGTGATCGCATCGAGATGCAACCATCTCACTACATGATGTGAGTTGGAAAGCAGAGCAATGCGCACGACTGGTAAACGCGTCGGGCACCGTTTGAAGAGAACAAACTATAGCCACTGAAATCACAGCCAAGAATCACGGTTCTAGGACGATTGGTCATAGGACGATTGGTCATAGGACGATTGGTCATAGGACGATTGGTCATACGGACGATTGGTCATACGGACGATTGGTCATAGGACGATTGGTCATAGGGCATACCGGTCATAGGTCCTATCGGCGATGGGACTATCGAAGGCTAAAACAAAGAAGTTTTTAAAACATGAAAACTATTTACTGGATCATTTTACTGTGAAATACGTAATACAAAATACGAACAATACGTCCAACGCACTTCTTTGAAGTGCGTTGGACTTTGATGTGCGTTTATCTAGTGAATGTTAAGTTCTTTGAAGTGAGTTGAAGCCTGCATGTAATCATCTTAATAAGTTTCTTGATTGGCACTGATTGTATTTGTCTGAAAACGATCAATGTCCCTAATTGATGCCTTTCATACTTGAGTTACATACGGGTAAAACGTGTAGTATTTCTACCAAACGTTAAGTTCTTTGAAGTGAGTTGATCCCTGTAAGTATTACCCTAATAAGTGCCTTGATTGGCACTGATTGTATTTGTATAAAAACGATGTATGCCCCGGTCCGTTAAGCTTAAAACTAAGAATGTCCATAACTAACGACTACAACGAATTATGTCGGTATATTAGCGGCATATGACCAATCGTCCTATGACCAATCGTCCGTATGACCAATCGTCCGTATGACCAATCGTCCTATGACCAATCGTCCTATGACCAATCGTCCTATGACCAATCGTCCGGATACCAGAATCACAGCGAATGGATTCAGCTGCTGAGAAAAGTAGTACTCTTTCTTGCGGCAAAAGAAGTGGTAGACCCTACTCTACTGGTGCAGTCTGATTGCCCGTCATTCATAGAGGACAATCGATGGCTTTAGATTGATGTGTCAACGCTTCTGCACCGTTCGCTTAGCCTACATTGCAAAATGCATCGTTGACTACAGAGGAATACTAACGATTTGGGATTAAGAAAATCTACCGCGTCTGCAAAGGAAAGAGATAAAAGTCCCACCAACGTTTTCATCAATACATTGCCACCTAGGTCATCTAAAAAATATAATGAATAATGACAATCCTCCTGAAACAGCCTATCACTGCATTTAAGTACAGATGCCTCATTTTACTATGCGCAGTTGGCCTATATATTTTCTGTGTTCCCTGAAACGCTACCTTGTGCATTCGATGAGCAATTCGTTTGTAAGACAGGCAGAAGCCTGCAGAAAATATGGAAACAAATTGAAAGATTATCAGTGAATTCAGTGGTGTGGATGTGCTGTGATTGAGACTTACAGTCAGCGCTCGTCAATAAGCTGGTGCCCTGCGTTTAGCGTTCAGGTGACGCTTTAGAAATTTGGATTTTGAGATTACGATTACGATTAAATTAGTTATAGGGCTAATTGTAGTCTATTGGTAAATATAATTACTAATAAAGCATTTAAATCGATACGATAATTTACATAAGCAGTGCAGGTAGCTAGGGAATGACTGTAGCTGTATAAACAACGAGAAAGGAGAAAAAGAAGATAATGTAAAGCCACCAAATGATAAAATAGTCTGGTCAACGTCACAGGTAGGCCTACGGACCAAAGGAGAGGCACTGAAACATCGTCCATCGTTTGATAGCAACTGGCTAAAGGAAGTTGGCATTTCTAATATTTAAGTGTGAGTTATACATGTAGGGCTATAGTTTAGCACATGTTGTTATGCTCAAGTCTTTCATCTACCCAATTGTTGTTGGTGATGCTATTATTAGCAGTATTGTTATGATGGTTAGTGTTCGTGTTGACGCGTTTGTATCAGTGGCTATTGTTGATGATAAGACTGCTGTTGCTCTGCCCTCACATGAACAGACGACTCATAAATAGCTACCTATAGCACAGTCGTTGTTTCTTTGTTGTCCTCAGAACATGTGCTAAGCTATATTAAGCGCGTGGTTAGAATCAATAGTTTATTGGACGCCTCTAGTGACTGTTACAGTCGACGTAAGCCTCTTGTTCATAGTGACCTACATATGCGCCGTAGAAGCTGCAACCACCAGGCTGTTGCACATTTTACAAAAATCAATAGACGAGTGTTTTCCTGAAAGAGGGAAAGACAGAGACAGAGGGAGACAGACAAATACAGAGAGACGGCAGGGGACAGAAAGACGGAGAGAGACAGAGATGGAGAGGGAGACAGACAGATAGAGACAGACAGAGACAGAAAGACAGAGACAGACAGGAAGAGACAGACAAACAGAGACTCAGAGAGAGAGAGAGACAGAGAGAGACAGAGAGACAGAGAGACAGAGAGTCAGAAATAATTATTTTGAGCTGGCGTAAAGGGACAGAGTTGATTTGTATAAGTGGTTTTCTTGTGTGTTGACTTGAAAGAAGAAATACTTGAAAGTTTTTGGACTGTGTTAATGTGAAATTGCGAATTGACAGACAGACACTACCATACAATCATGTAGTTAAGTTAATTACAGAGATAGAATATAGAGAGCAGAGTTAAAGTAGATGATATAAGAAGGAAGATCACAGTATGTAGGTATGTATGTAGGTATGTATGTGTGCATGGTTGCATGTACCATAGTATGAATGCATGCATATAATGTATGTATGTATGCACGGACATACTGTGCAACACGCATGGACCTACATGTTGACATGAAATGCAGAAAACGCTACATACACTGTAATAAAAAGCATCAGAAATCTTTTAGCAACAAGATAGTTGACAACAGAACTTTTCTAGTTGCCTCTCATTCAAATTTAATCGAACATATCTGCACAAAATGAATGCATCTTAGATGAATATGTCTATACATTCTAATAAAAAGTTATTTATCTGCTTATTTATAGGCTAATTGTTTTCGGTAATCATGTTAAGGTAATTATTAATTTAAGGTTCGCTTAATAAAATTATCATCTGCCCCAGATGAAGGTGACTACAATTTTGATACTTTTGGTCGGAGTTATTAAGCAACAAATAGGCATAAATCATTGCTCATGTAATAATCCACAAAGATAGCATGCATACACTTTAATTTTATCATTATATCAGTAGCTATGGCATTAACGTGATTCACAATTAGAAAATAATTGAACAAGGTTGGCTTTCTGTACTCCCTATGTCACACGTCACAGTATAGTGGTCTAAGAATGTCGAGAAACTAAAAAGAAATACGTGAAACATTTATCAAAATCATATACAGAATATTAATTCTATTGTATACATAGCCACCGAGTTCATTCGGTGAACAATAATTCGTAATAGCATCTATAAGCCATCTATATAATCATCTTCATTCAGCATCCCGAAGCAAGCACTGTCACATTCTTCCAGCAAAGCCCAATATATTGATATGATAGTTTACATGATCAAAAAGTAGCAGAATCAAGTCATTCAAAATCTAAGTAAAAGATGTATACATAAAATTCAACTTTTTATTGCAAAATATTGACACAAACATAAACAATTTAGGTAGCCTACATGGTAAATAATAAATTTCCCTAGGTTATAATGTTTCTGCTTTGCATTTACAAGTTCCCATATTTTAAAAACAATCATGAATCTATGCATGGACTTTAGACTAAATTTAAAAAAATTAAAACTTTTCTGTTTCCTCGGAGTGCTCACGCTGGAAGCGCCTCTGAATAGCCATTACTGCTAGAGGCGCTTTATAAATGCCCAGATACAATAAAATACAATGTTGACCCGTTTTGATCGATGCTTGTTAAGACGTCTTCGCATTTACAAGTTCCCATATTTAAAAAATAATCATGAATCTAAGCATAGACTTAAGACTAAAATGAAAAAAGATCAAACGGAATAAGTGGCAGTCGGATTATGTTGATCAACATGGATTTGTCAGAGTTGGTAAGTGATGTCCATTCAGTTTTGGTCTACGAATTCTCTAAGGAGTGTTCGGCTGACCGTAAAGAGAAGTGAAGGAACTCACGCCGTGATCATCAATTGCAGTTGTTGCCACTGCAGGTGTTTCATCTGCATAATCTACTTCCGTACCATCTTCAATATACTACCTGAATCATCTTCATTCAGTAGTCTATCTCGGGTTCACTTAAAGGCCGAGTACCATGCTTTTTAATGGATAGCTCATGACCCACGTCGTCTACGTGGCCATAATAATTGTCATATGTTCTGCCGCTGCTATCACCTCTGATGTCATCTATTTCGCCATTATCGTTAAACAGGTAGTCTATTTCGGGGTCACTTATAGGCCGAGTACCATGCTGTTTAAAGGATATCTCACCTATGTCATCTACGTCGGCATAATTGTCACGTGCTCTGGCACTGCTGTCACCTCTGATATCACCTATTCCGCCATAATCGTTCAATACCACTTTGCTATCTCTTGGCTTCAGGTAGTCGTCGCCGGCGAGTGCCACAGGCCTTGTGCTGGTTGGATGGCTTCTCAGCGGCATTTCCACAAAGGTCGTCGTCTGTTTGCCAGGATTCATGCCGACAAATGTTGATGCAGCATCGTCACTGTGAGGCACCATATAATCGTAATCGTTTGCTGGTGTCTGTCCATTTGCAGCTTCTTCTTTCGGTGGATGCAAATCTGTCGAACTATGTTTAGCGTTTCTGACGAGCTGGTCTGCTCCCTTGTTCTTGCTGTGGCGCTTGTAAACGAGGACTGCTACCAGAATGATAATGGCGACAACGACGACACATGACACGGTAACTGCAATGATTATGTCTGTGTAATCTGTCGTGTAACTCAGACAGCAACCGAGATGAGTCTCTCCGCCGATGAATACCTGCAAAACGGAATGCAGTGCTCTAAGGAAAACGTAATATCTAGGTATAGGCGCAAATAAAGCCTCACATCAGGAATATCTGATAGAATATTAGGCTATTGAGTTGAACCTTTCTTTCTTTCAACTGACTAACCAGCCATAATTAATTATTGTTAAAAAGGGTGACCCTAATTAAGCGGGCTTGTGCTCCTTTTAGGTCTCCTCTGTTCCCTAGCCAATGCACCGATATGTATTAGTCAAGTTATAATTGTTGTTAATTGTTATATGCATTGTGCTTCTGGAAAAAAAAAATTGTCAGTTGTCAGTATCTTTTTACTTAGGCGACAGAAGTTCAAAGCTCTTATGTTTAAGCTAAAGAAGACAGAGGGATTTCTGGTTCGTAAGTTACACTGTCTCACATACAACACGCCTTTGTTCAGACTTTTGCCAGGTACTAGGAAACGCTATATATAAATCCTCGTGGTGTATAAAATTACATTGCAAGTCGTCTATTAACAAAGAAGATTCGTCCTATGGCTAATGAACTATTTCAGAATGATGGACTGACCAGAGCGAAAATTCTCTCTATTACTGTGGAAGTTTTGGTCGGTGGGACAATTAGCTACTTCACCTCTTGCAGGAAGGAAAGGAATCTGCACCTATCCGTGACTGCGGATTTATTTACTATGCTGTGAGATGTGATAATAATTATTGATGTTATGGTTGGACCGAGAACATGAAAGCACCCCTTTAAAAAAGATGTAGGAGTTGTGTCAAGGAAATAACTTTAGTTCGGTGAGGAACTTATCTTTCCTCGTCTAACAACAGTTGTTTCCCTGATAGAATTAATTCATCTCTACTAAAGGAGTGCTTTGCTGCTCTGGGTCCAACCCTCACAACCATTATCAATTCCACGCAGAAGTAGGAATCCTACTAATTTTCATGTGCTCCAGCAATGGTTTTGGGTTTTTGGTATTGCCCTAAATTTTTGTAGTAGGCCTATTTATCTCAGTAGGTGCATGCAATCTTGTATTCAATGGTTATTCAATGGTAATTCAATGGTAATTCAATGGTAATTACTGGTCTAAGGCTTTGATGACATGTGGTGTTCCGCAGGGTTCCATACCCAGTCCTCTCGTGTTACGTTATACACAACACCACTAGGAACATTGCCTGACAGTCATTAACGGGATATCATTTCTAAGCTGATAATACTCAAATCTACATTTCTTCATACAGTTTGTCGTATGACTCGTCTGCGCAGCAGCTGTTGTCCACTGCCTTTGAGGAGGTTCATTCGCGAATAGTGGCCAATAAACTCCTCCTTATTCCCTCTATAATTACTGTGCTCGCCATAGCGTTTAAAGAAATTGCAAAGCCTGGAATCTACTGTTTTTGTATATTTATTTGGTCGAACGTTTGTAATTGTAATTGTAATTAGCAACTTCTATTGCGCCGATGGCACACCAAAACCAAGCCGTAATCAGGTCAACATCCAAAAGATCAGTCCGTAAGAGACAGAGAGACAGCCTACGGTTGATAAGCAATTTGAAAGAGGTAAGTTTTCAGCCGAGAACGAAATAACACAAGCGACCGAGTACAGCATACAGACACAGGAAGAGAGTTCCAAAAGTAGGTCCAGCAACTGAAAAAGCTCGTTCGCCAAGAGCAGTTCTTGATTTCGGTATGACCAGATAAAGATGATCAGATGACCTCATTGAATAATGATACGTCTGGGGAATAAGAACTGATTTTAAATATTGTGGTTAGCCAGAGTTCACAGTTTTATATACTAAGAGCCCCAGTTTGAAACGAATTCTCTGCTGAACAGGAAGCCAATGCAAAGATTTAAGCACAGGGATTATATGTTCATATTTGGATGTATTAGTTATGGTTCTAGCCAGAGAGTTCTGAACCTTCTGCAGCTTAAGCATGTTAGACTTATTGATACCAGTAAGAAGTGCATTACAATAATCTAGACGACTGGAAACCAATGCATTTGCCAGAGATATTCTTGCAGACATTGGTACATAACGCCTAATTCTGCGTATGCCACGAATGAACATGTAGGATGACTTACAAATACTGTTTACATGGCCAGTGAGAGACATGGTAGCATTAAAAACAACACCTAAGTTACGTGCAGCATCGGTGAAGTGAACAATTGAGTCACCCAGTTTCAATTACTTAAGCCAATCACATTTTTTAAGTTGCTGTGGAGTGCCCAGTAGCAGAAATTCAGTCCTTGATTGGTTAAGGAGGAGTTTATTTGATGGGACTGTACCTCATCAAAGACAGCAGACAACAGCTGTAGAGATGAGTCACATGACAGACTGCCAAATGAAATGTAAATTTGAGTATCATCAGCATAGAAATGACATCCCAGTGAATGATTATCAAGCAATGTTCCTAATGGTGTGGTGTAAAATGTAAGCAAAAGAGGGCCAAGCCTGTGGTACACCGCATGTCAACAAAGTATCAGATGAATAATTACCATTTAAAGACACTGAAGTACTAAACCAATTTAGTGCAGGGCCAAAGATCCCAAACCAGTTCTTGAGGCGATGAAGAAGTATCAAAAGTAGCAGACAAGTCAAGAAGAACAAGTGCTGTCACCTTACCCCCGTTCATTGAGCAAATGATATCATTATGAACAGTAAGAAGTGCAAATTCTGTTGAGTGAAACTTACGATACCCAGACTGAAAAGGGGAGCTTAGTGAGTTTGATGACAGGTGAGTTTGCATGAGATTCATGAGTGACTATCCGTTCAAGGATGTTGGTGTTACATGTCTAGTTGAAATATGAACTAAAGACGTTTTCTCCAGTGTTTAAAACCATTAACAGCAGGCCCTAATACTTGTAATTTTTGCATATAACTAAGATGGTTAAATATTTCGATTCATTACATTCAAGTCGTGCTGTGATTTTCCTCTAGTCCTCAACTGCCTCATTGATTAAAATTGGTTAGTGATGGGATTTAATACATTCGCAGTTACCAGAGGAAGACAACAATCCGAATAGACATTAAGGTTTTAAACCGAATGCGGTTTTGATTTGGTAAGCTAACAACCTCAGTTCTTCCAACAAGAACTGGATACAAGCCCACATCAGCATTTTAAACGTATAACTGCGACAGCAAATCTAAGACAATTATAATTAGAGCCAATTCGAAAGTCGATCATTAATTCGGTACAAGTGAGTGAGTTAGGCAAAAACGATTAGTTGAACCCGTTGAATGCCGTAAGACTTCGAATAGCGTCACAATGAAATTTTCTGAGTTACCCATTACAGCAGTAGAAAATGTGAATGACTGAGAGTATGTATGGGCCGTGGCCCCGTGTAGTAATGAACGTTAATACCTGTTACTCAGTCTCTTTTATCCCATCAGTTATCTTAGGTTTTATGTCAAAGCCTTAAAAGTGCCGTGAATGAGGCTGCATAAAGTTTGGAATGATGCCATTCTGAACGCAATGCTATTTTGTTGTACGCTAACATCCATTCATGTAAAGTTTCGTGAGTTGTTTTGATCTTACCTTCATATAATGCATTGTGATGCTGCATGGTTCAGTGTAATGTGGCATGATATTATGAGGTATAATATTACATAGTCTGTCGTAATTTTACTTAAATATGTTGGCTACATTACCTTGACAGGATGCGGATCAGAAGCAGACACGCAGAAACTTGAACTGTCGTTTATGGGTGGCTCTTCTTTCGGTGGTCGACATTGGAGTTCATTGTCTGTAAGACTGGTCACATTGCACGGCGCATTGCTGACAAGAACCTGATAATCTCCCATCGAACAACCAAAGGTAAAGCCACTGCCCTAGAAAAACAAAACAAATGACAGAACGCAGGATGATTACAAATCAGTATGAACGGATGATCGCAAGTTATTACAGGAGTCGAATTTAACTGTATACGGCAGCCATGCAAGGCGCCCATCACGTCCTACATCTCATTTACCAACGAGCCATCTCGCGAATAATAGGTTGAGTGGACCTTTTGGGAGGTTGCGGGAAGCGACCCCTCTTCTAACTGCTCTTCACGCCAGTGGTGTAACCACTGACCTATGGACCCCTCCAATTATAGAAATAGTAGTAGCAGTAGCAGTAGCAGTAGCAGCAGCAGTAGCAGTAGCAGCAGCAGCAGCAGTAGTAGCAGCAGCAGCAGCAGCAGCAGCAGCAGCAGCAGCAGCAGCAGCAGCAGCAGCAGCAGCAGCAGCAGCAGCAGCAGCAGCAGCAGCAGCAGCAGCAGCAGCAGCAGTAGTAGTAGTAGTAGTAGTAGTAGTAGTGGTGGTGGTAGTGGTGGTAGTTGTAGTATTAGTATCACTATCAGTATCAATATCATTAGCAGTATCAGTATCAGTGTCAGTGTCATTGTCAGTAGCATTATCAGTATCAGTATCAATATCATTAGCAGAATCAGTGTCATTGTCAGTATCATTATCATCAGCAGTATCATTATCATTATCAGTATTAGTATCAGTATCATTATCATTACAAGTAAGTATCATTATCATCTTTTAACCAAGGTAGAAATGATCCCTCGGCTGATGCGAGAATTGTCTGGAGACAGGAAATAGCATCTGAACGGTTACGTCGTCTCCAATTCAAGCGTAACAAAGGTACCGCGGAACGCGACGGCGCTGATAATTATTACTAGATGTTTGCCCGTCCTAAGACGGTCAAAAACTATTTGAAATCCAACCGTCAGTCCAGCCGACCATCAGTCGATCGATTCAATCACAATCTTACGATTAATGTGAAGATCGTAATAAGCACAACAAATAATTATGACAAATAAATTCCTTCGTTGATGATTTCATATAGGCCTACTGACGAACAAAAGAAACAGCTGAGACGGCGATCCAATGAATTTAAGAATATTAGACAGTGCGAATTTTAGACACAGACATACAATACGCAGATGGCCATGTCGATAGGTAAGAAGATCGCAACAGCTTATGGTGCTAAGATGATAGGCCGTCGTAAGACGGTTTAAGAAGAATTTTGCAATTCGAGAAGCAATCTAACTCGCATATCCGGAGACAAGAGAGAAAAATTAGCCATCTCGTTTAATGCCTCTCGCTAATAATATCAACGTTTCAACGCCATTGTTCATTGCAGGCAGCATCTTTGCATTGAGAGAATTGGATGAAACGTAGCCATTCTAGATTGCACCAAGAATTTTTGTCTCCTTTTGACAATTTTTGTCTCCTTTAAAATTAATTTACCTCGTGCTAAATAACACTAATATTCACAGTAGTAATAGTACGGTTGTAGTAACATCAACAAAATCTAGTCAGTATAGAAATATGCTAGCCCTAGAATTTTTAAACCATGTAGCCTACATCAGGTAAAATGGAAATAATAAACACATATAAAATAATAATAATACCATCAAACCAAACAACAAAGACTTCCAGAAAAGTACGGCAAATCATTACAATACAGTATAATCGAGTATTGAAGGACTAAGTATTTACTAATTATAGATTAAATTAAAATGTCCAACCGACAAGATTTTGTTCGCACTGTTTCCACATTATGGCTTGCTTTAAACTGACACCATTATAATCGTTCTAGAACATCTAAAGAATAGAACACAATAGAAGGCGCAATAGAATGTGCTGTTGTTGGGGTTGCTTATATTCTTTGCTATTCCAGCGCATGCCGTCGCACATGAATGACCGGCATTTCAGAATTCATTAGACATAATAGATTGTTTAGTTGACTTACGTATAAGCTAATGGTGTCCATTTTGTTGGAAACGAAGTCCACAGAACTGCCGGGCGTGAAATTGACCCGAGGCGAGACGAGGGTGAGCGATACATGAGGTAGTGATTTGCTGATGTTATTGTAGGTTGGAAATTCGTCGAATATGAATCCGAGGTACATCTCAAATGTGCTTCCAGTTTCGTCTGTGAGGTTTGCGACTGGAGCGCGCTTACTTCTTCTGCTCCCTCGGTTGTGACGGAATGAGGATTCCAGGTGGACAACCCCAAGACGGCTTTTTCCAACAGGCGTAGTGTTGTTGAAGAACGACGAAGGAACGATTCCATGAGGAACGAGACACGTGATCGACGACGCATTCTTCAGAGAGCAACTCTGTAGTCATACAATCGAAAAGAATTAAGGCATTCACAGTACCTTTAGCAGTTGCTTATGTAGGCAAAACAACGTAATGTCTATGCTCTCTCTATTTTCACTAAGAATAGCTCAAATAGATGTGATTACATATTTACACCACAATGTAAAGCAAATTTAGTAACGGTCTCAGAGTTGTTGGCGGCTTCATTTCAGCTATGAATGTTAAAGTCAAGATGCGCATTAATCGTCTGGTTAAGGATTATTTACATCTTCCCGTTCACATCTGCATCTGTGGCTCATATATCTATGTACCGAGCAAATTTGACAAGTAGAATAATTTGGTAGAAAGATTAAATACATTTACTGTATGATGTTGCCGTCTAAATGCAACAATTAAATTGTTCTCTAATGGCGGTTTTGTAACAAGCATGTAATGAATGAGTGCTTTACAACATTACCTTATGCTTGGGCGATAATTGGAATTTGGGTGAACTAACCTCTCGACTGTAGTTGGTCTCTAAATTTCCCGTCTTGTTTACCACAAACGTCGTGATATCCATCATTGGGTGTTGCACAGTGTCCATATTGGATCCAGAAACAGTCAGATGAACACCACCTCTGTCAACGGAACAATCAAATCCGGTCTGAGACTCGACACTCAATACCGTTGCTTTAATTCGCACGGATCAATTGATTGACGCTTCTAAGCAAAATACCATTTTAAAATCATGCTTTTTAAGCGTAACAACTAACAACAACATAACACATGACTTGCTTGAAAATATTTGCAGAGAAATAAGTAGAGTGAAGTTGGTTAGTGAGTATCTTACAATACGAGTATTTCCTTGGGTTCGATGGTTTCGATGACCGGATTTCCAGTGTACCTGAAGCGAAGGTTTTCTGCCTCAGTCGTTACATTGATTGGTCCCGTGTATTCAACGATCATGAGCAAATTCCGTTCGACGTAAGCGTTCTCTGCTGGCGGAATCTGGACGGTTATGGAATCACTTAGACTACCAATAAAACAAAAGCGTAAGTGTATAGCACATAATACGCTGTACAGCTTCAGATGTATAATGTGGGGCACTGTAGCTGATTGGTTAGAGGGCTAGCCCTGTATTGCGTAGAGTAACGGGTTCGAGCCTTCGCCTCTGGCGGTTACTGTTAAAGCATTAATATGATGGCCTTGAGACACTTCAACTGAAAGAACAGGAGCAGGTCAGGTTCGATACGTGCTCCGTGAACGTGAGGGAGGAGTCAAGTGTGGCACCCAAGTCACAGACACTAGAAGAGTATGTGAATGCAGGGAATTTCTCAGTCAGTAATAGAAAATCAAGCCAAGCGAACTGTTGCCTAGTCCAAAACCAGATCAATTGAGTTTTCGCAGTGTTTAGGCAGAGCCAGTTTGTCGACATCCAATAGTGAAGATCGGACACAAAACACAGTCAATGGAGCAGACTAGGGAAGTCGTTATGTGATGACGAAGTAAGGTATCATTTCGAAGATATCGTCGATGGATGATTGATGCGTCATGAATTTATGCATAATAATGACAATATTACGGTAGGCCTACGGGAATCAAAGAATGAGTTGGCGCTACATAGCCATCGTTTACAATGCCTCGCATTTGATCAAATCCTATAGCATTAACCTGATTAAGTTTATAACTTCTATCGCGCAAAAAATGAGGCACAAGACTTCTACGTCTAAAGATTCTCCGGATAATTCCGGAACGAGACATGGACATGGGCTAATTAATGGATAAGCATGATGACACATATTCTTCTTCTTCTCTCTCCTCCGTCAGGCGTGCGCCAACGATGAGTCCTTAACATGACATCTCCAAATCTTTCTGTCTCTGATGACACATATATATGTGATTAAATCAGTATTCAGGTGTATTCGCTCAATACTTACGTCAGATTGGGAATTGCGTATGCATATAGTGAATGCATGGGGCTGGGTGTAGTGTCAATGAGGTAGGCACCGAGGGGTTCGAAAACGTTCATTCCTTGTCCTCGTATTGTGACATTCGCACCGCCTGCGATGATTCCCGAAGTAGGAGACATTCCCCCATTGACTATGGGCTTCGTAATCAATTCTGTCAATTCGAATCATCATATTCACGTAAGAAATGTAAGAAAACGATAACAGTATTCTGATGATGCACAGTTAATAAAATAAATTACATTGAAATTTACATTGGATTTCTACTGTGTTGGCTAATAATATCCAATGTCTGTTGTACACTGTTAATTATTAAATCAGTTGCGCATATAGGCCTACAAACAACTGTGCGTCGCAATAGAATGCGAACAACTGAGCATAGGCCTATACCTTCAAATACGTAGGGTCTATATATCCTCTAATACAAGGTTCAATCGCTGTTGTATTTGTAATTGTAACTATTAACTGATTTAACGCCTCTCAAGGGAAACTAATCAAAAGCACTCCGTACGTTTCGCTGAACGTATGTATACACTGATTACGCATTGGTGGCCCTAATATGAAATGCGCTGACATAGTAGGCCCTATATGAACTGTTTCAAGTTCTGTGAATAATTGGTCCATCTGTGATCCAATGACGTGTATTTAACTGCAGATGATCAGAAATGTGCAGGCTGCAGGTTTAGCTTACCGGTTTCGCAGAGCAGTCCGACATATTGTTTGCCATCGAGAGCAGGACAAAGGCAATAGTAACGACTTAGAGCGTTCTGGTTTACGCACGTTCCGCCATTGAAACAAGGTTGAGTATCCTTAGCACAGAAATCGGTCTCTGCAAGAAAAAGTTGAAGCCATTGATGTAATAGAAGCATATAGTCATATTCAGGTGGATCTGTGTTAGAACAGGGGGCACTTTCCAATCTCTTTCAGGTCGTTCTTAGACGTAGGCCAAACGGTTCAGCACAGACCATGACGATCGTCAGCACAGGCATTTTAGCTCCAGAAAACCGATATTGCTCAGAGCATCTACTTAGTTATCGGAAGAGCAATTGCCAAAATCCTCGGCGCTTTCCATATTCCAAGTACTCCGACTCAACGTAGGTGCTGGTCTTCTACCATCATTGTGTTGAGACCGATTAAAGCGTCTGCGCCGATGTTCGTCTCAACGTAGACATAAAAACGTGTAAGTCCCTACTTGTTAGTAAGAACTTATAGAAAAATCGTTTCATTTGTCAAATAAACATAACCTTGGTCAGTTCTAATGATAAACTGCCCAAAGCGTCCTTCTGATAAAATGCAACACTAGTAACTCAGTAATCGTTCTATAAAAATATATAATTAATATTAATTATGTTTTCCGGTCTGGAACGCCTATGTTTGGTATTCCTTATAATTATCTCATGATAATTATGACTTGTCTAGACTTGGTCTAAAAGCCAACGCGTTGTATGGCTTGTACGATCCTTTAAACATAGCTCGATTCTGAAGGGCTTTAGGTCTTGGCAAGGTAGCACGTACCATTGTAATTCTCGTTTAGCACACAAGGCAGCAGTTCAGAGGTCAGCAACTTTTGCATTATTGCAAAACTGTCGTACAGCCGACAGTTTTGCAATCAGTTTCATTAATGCCTGTCATTTTCCTAAACATTGCAGATACGACACAATTGCATTCACTCTACTGAATGTCCGATAATAATCTCTCACCATTACACGTCTTTGTATTGTTAGGTAAAGGTTCGTATCCTTGATTGCACGAGCAGTTGTAATCGCCGATTAGATCTGTGCATTTGCCAAAGGGATAGCAGGGAGATGACTCACACTCGTTTATCTCTGAAATAACAGTTAAGTAACATATGAATATTTCCAATGTGGAATAGAGAAACGAGCGCATAAACTGGATAGACAATCCTATTTTCCTGAGAACACGAGAATAGCCTTTGAAGTAGTCTACATTGGATGATCACAAAACGACGCTGATGAAGCTATGAAGGCGACAATAATAATCATATTCTCTAATGAAGCGCCTGTCAAACGCACTGCGCTGTACATGTACACGTTATGACGATTGAACAATTCACAAGAAAAAAAATTACAGAAGACATAAATCAACAAAGTTGCAGCTATGCAAGGCGCAAGCTCATTGTACTTTTGCTGCCACCTAGGGAATGAATGTATAAGCTAAACCCAGGGACCTTACAGGATCGAACCGGATCCTTGAGCACTTCAGTGTTATCCTTTATACTATCCCCCTCCCCGATGACGATTGATACAATGATAGAAATATGAGACATCGGTCCTCGTCATCGGTAATCTTCTTTTCTACATTTAAACGAAAACTGAGAATTCATGAATTAATGAATTCCGAGAAATTCATTTTCTATGCATGAGAACTTAATTTAACATACCGACAGAACAGTTTTGCCCCGTGAAACCGGGAACGCAGCTGCAGTTAAACGTGTTGCCATGAACGACGCATGTCGCTCCATTGCGACATGGACTAGGATTACAGGGGTCATCTAGAATACCAAGCACATACATTGACATTCAACATGCATTATAACTTACTGGTTAAAATCCAGTCAAAAGAAGATCAAATATAGAAAGCCAACTCTAACCTATATAATTTATATATGTATATGTATAGATATCCATGACCGTATCTAGGCCTATCTATATCCAAATTCAAATCCATAATTTTATATAAAACTCGTCTTGCTTTAGGTTTCTTTGGGAAATCCTCAGTAAGGTAGTCCATAAAACTTCCCTAATGTCCGCGGTTGGCTCATGCTTTCATTACCTTCTCTAGTGACTACACATACAAGATAATTATCAGTTGAAATTCTCTGATGATGGAGGCTGAAATTCTCTTAAATTTCTAATATCTATAATTATATAAGCCCTAATTGTAATTTTTCAGTGCGTTTATGCAATCACAGATTTGCTACTAAAGTGTAGTACAGTGTTAACAGCAACATGGTCTATTCGTTCATTCTGAGAATTTATATAGTTTAGATATAAAAAACGCTTTTTGACCCTCTCGTTGTTTAAAACTTCACTTATTATCTTGATTATTATGCGACAAATATCTCCAGCTATAGATAGTTTGGCTCTTCTGTGAACTTTGGCTGGATTAATCAATAGAGGCTTCAGATTTCTGTTCTTGTTAAAAACATTTGTTATAAATACTTTATCTATTCCAGAATTAAGTGAATTTAAGGAAAATCTCAGATCATAACGCTACTGAAAGTGCGCTAAACGTCCCAATAAATAATAAATTATTACTTATTCTGGCACATGCAATATTGTATAGTTTAATTTTTAAATATAACTTTGTCTACTTTAATTTAGAAATATTGTCACTGCTTTTCATGCTTTACAGTACTCATGGGCGCATGACCATGATATTTAAGGCGTAGCTTAATTTATGCAATTTATAATTCTTTCGTATTGGCTAAACCGTGTTTCAGATCATTTAATCTGATATGTCAAAAGACGAACGTGGTGGCGTCGTCGTTGTTTCAGCTCTTGAGGTAGTCGTTCCTAATGTAGAGAGTGAAGGCACTGATGGCGTCCCTGAAGAAGGCCTAATTGTTGTTGCTGAAGGTTGTGGTTCTGTTGATGTATCAGCGTCTGTAGTTTCGGCTCTTGTGATGATCGTAGTACAAGGATCGTCTGCAAATACGAAGAAAAAACTGAAAATGGACGATGTTTCATCAGACGACTTTGCTTCTTTTAAATCGCGCATACTTCGCCGCCCTTTTCGTCGTCGATATCATCGTAATAATTACTATCGTTATCAGTACTTTATTACGCCCGAAGGCACAAACAAAACATACATATTGTTGTTATTATTATTTTTACTCGAGGTAGAAATAATCCGTCAGAAACAAAAAATTCCAAAGACTGTCGTTGACAATTCAGCGCTTTAACGCTGTGGCCTTCACCGGTTCTTTTGTTGACCCTATGCCCGAGATGGAAGAGGGATAGCCCTTCCAGTTACACTAGATTTTGATATAATAATAGTAATATTATTATTATTATTATTATTATTATTATTATTATTATCATTATTATTATTATTATCGTCATCATCATCATCATCATCATCATCATCATCATCATCATCATCATCATCATCATCATCATCATCATCATCATCATCATCATCATCATCATCATCATCATCATCATCATCATCATCATCATCATCATCATCATCATTATTATTATTATTATTATTATTATTATTATTATTATTTTAATTATTATTATTGCTAGGCTGTTAATATATGCCTAATGTCCGGATACAATAAAATAACCGACGGAACTGGTATAACTTGTAATTATAATGACAATAAAATAATAGTAACTATAATAGTCATAATGATTATTATTAGTGTTACTAGATGTTTGCCCGTTATAAGACGGTGGAAAAACAAATTGAAAATATTAAGAGAGACGTTATCACGTGATATGTAATTGACGCCATTCCTCTCCCTCTCCCCTGCCTCTTCCTCCGTCCTTCCCTCCATCCATCCCAACCCTGCGTCCGTCGGTCCCTCCACCTACATCTTGCCGTCCACCCATTTCTTCTCCTCCTCCATCCCTGCCTCCCTCCGTCCATCCATCTCTACATCCGACCGACCGTCCTTCATTCCCATACCTGTCTCCCATCCATCCCTTACTTTCTTCCTCCGTCCCTCCATACCTCCCTCCCTACCTCTAACCGTCCGTCCCTTCCTACCCCTCCATCCCTCTCGCCATCTCTCCCTTCCTACCTCTAACCGTCTGTCCCTTCCTTCCTCCCTCCATCCCTATCTGAATCCCTCCTTTCCTACCTCTATCGTCCCTTCCTCCCTTCCACTGTCCATCCCTCCTTTTCTGCCTCTAACCGTCCGTCCATCCATTCCTCGGTCTCTTCATCCTTCCATCCATCCCTCCATACCTCCAAGCCTCCGTTCAACGCCTGTAATGAATCACAGACGACAATACACCCTCACTGTTTACATCGAATTTTACTTACATAGGCTACATCAACGGCCTACAAATCGCCAGAGAAATTAGTAAGAAATTCCTTTTAGGAGGATTTCATAATGAGGAACAAAAGAAACAGCTTACTTGGCTATGCAAAGTAAGTCAATTTAAAGGCAAAAGGTCGCGAGGGAGGGAGTGAGGGAGGCAGACACAGATATCACCCTAAGTGCCCGGCTTGAAGCGGAGCTCGCGAAGGAGGGGGTGAGGGAGACAGACACAGATATCGTCCTCTAGTGGCAGCCGGCTTCGCCGGTGCATGTGAGGGACGGAGTGAGGGAGGCAGACACAGGACTCGCCCTCGATAAGGGCAGGGCTCGCCCCGCTTCGCGGGGGTCGCGTTACAGCAAAGTTCACTTCGTTGCAGACATTTCTCTACGTTTATATTATTAATTATTATTATCGTCATCATCATTATTAAAGCTTTCGTTTCTATAGTATTTTAGTTCAATAACCAACAGCATTAAACTAAATTACCTCAGCATTAAACTAAATTACCTCAATTGAACCATGATACCTGTGGGATCTTATTGCATTATATTCAGAGCTAGCCTTTCCTATTAAAGCTTATGAAGTGAAGAACAGATGCATTGCACCTATACCCCTATAGCCGCTGAGCCTCCGAAATGTTGTCCAAGCCGATTAGCCGCCGGAAATTTTACGGCTTAATCGATAAACCGTCGAGAACTTTTTCTCGGCTAGCCACCGAATAAAATAGAGCTAATTCAGCTAGAACACGCACAAACGTTGTGATTATAAAGTTTGCACGCTGGCTTGGTAGTTTATAGACTACTTAGAGCGCAATAAGCGGTGAATGCTGAAGTCAGTTCATGGCCGTCTGTTGTAAGGGCCCTGTCCAGGCTGTTCTGTTTAGGCTATGTTGCATATAATCCCGACTTCTACTTCCGGTTCTATAATTAAATGTCGAAGATTCTATCATATGCTGTTGCTGTTAAATTTTATAATATTGTTGTCACAGCAAAAACTTAAAAGTGCGTTGGTTTATTGGATTTATTGCTAACTTCATATCGTTCACTATAAACTTTCTTGTGATGACACACCGTCATGCGGTAGTACTAGTATACTAGTAGTACTAAGAAAGGTAAAGTTCAGGCGGTACTTAGGGAAAAGAAAGCTCGTCAGCAAATTTGTGTTTCGCGGTTGTCACGCAATGAGAAAGCTATATTGGCTGATCTTAGCATTAAACTAAAAGTTTCGAGCAGTGACGCAATTGATCTGTCTGCTGAAACTACGTAGGTCACTTGTACAGTTAGTCGGATTCAAGCACAAAAGATGGAGCGCCAAGACTTGCTGCTACAGGATCTTATGCAGAACTTGTCCCAGAAAGTTTCGATTGCATTACAGTAAACTGTAATGTAATTGTCAACTGCTGGTGCGGCAAATAGTGACAGTCTAAGAGAAGAAATTTAAAGGCCGAACTGTTGAATGAATTATGCCAACAGAATCATTCAGGCACAGGCGATGTCAATTATCTCTCATGCAGATTAGTGCACAGTGCTCTTTCTACTCTGTTTCAAAAGCGAATGCAGTCTGTTACCAGAATATCCACTTCTTTTGTTTTTTTCTATCTGCTTCTTTTTTCTCCCGCTATGCGGCTAAGCCTAAACCTATTATCGTATGCCTAGTAGGCCTATTTGTGGTTCCAAAGTGTGATGACTTTTTATAGATTAGCTTACAAGTTCGGACTTACTGAAACTGTAGGCCCTACTGTTTCGTATGACTTTCTGTGTACCACTGATAATTATTCATTTTTATGGCATTGTAACAGTTGTTCTAATGTCTAATTTATTGGCTTTTGAAACTCTCAATTGTCGATACACTTTTTGAACGAAGATATGTTTCAAGCCGTAATATCTTACGGCTAGCCGAAAGACGTAGTTTACGTGATTTTACGGCTAGCCGAAAAGTCGCCGTAAATTCTCTCAAGCCACCCTTAGCCCAAAAAAAATTGCGACTTGGCGTAGGATTCCACCTTAGGCACAAACTAGATGTGGATACGTTTTAAGAGCAAGATTTTGTGTTCCTCATTAAAGTTGTCTCCTGTACAGACAGCCAATGAGCTGGCAGAACAGTTTCAATCAAATTAGACAGAGCTGTTCATCAGAGAAAATCTCGTTAAAATCATAAACAGTACTAGTCCTTGCATTTCAGCATTGGTTCAGTTCTGTCATTGCTGAGACAAGGCGTCGTAGGGGCAATCGTTATCATAACCGTAAAGTCAAAATTTCTAAAGTGCCACTCCAAAGTTAAGCGCAAGACATCATCCTATTCAGGAGCGCTAAACAAATCTGATCGTTGGTAGCGTATCCACATCGCTGGCTGTCAGACCCGACATGTTTTGAAAGCAATGAAAAAGTGTTCGCAAGTTTGTTTATTTTGTTAGCATTTGAACTGTGCACGAAAACGTTACATTGTTCTTAATAAATTGCTAGAGCGTTGATAGATCAACATCATAGGTGTAGTGATGACCTCTGGTCGTGCTGAGAATGTTCTGAGCTTTTAAGCAATCAAATTTCTATGAAATTTTCTGTCGTTTCCACAGCTAGGCCTAATAATCTTTCCTTCTCTTAAAAGCCACTCTTATTCTTGAATCACCGTCGTTCACAAGACCGAATGAGGTTCACGAATTTATCTTCTCCCTAACACAATAATGACTAAGTAGCACAAACAGCTGCAGTCCTAAGCTCTCCATTTACAGCCTTATACTGTAACAAAGTTGCGTTTGTGTCAACCTTGATTAGTGAATAAACGAATATTGTATTGTCCAAACAAAAGCTCATTCTCGATTCTATTCATAATAAAGAATGCTTTGATGTCCACGGCCTTCTTCTTACGTTGTTTATCAAACCTTCCATAACTGAAGTTGCTTACTCCGCAGCCTTTGCCCGTGCCTAAGTAAATCTACTTACTCCTTAAGAAATCATCTTCTTGATCCTTTTCATCTTCGACTCTACATTGGGCTTAAGCATAATTTGAACGCGTAGTGCTAAACCGCATGCATATCCGCATTATTTTTAGTTTGTAATCATTTCTCACCTAGTCGGACAATCGTTAATTTTCTTCCACTGAAACTGTCCTGCTTACTGTTTTATATTCAATGGACATGTTATATGTGACGTTGCAGCTCTGTTGCTTCTTTACCTAGCACCTCATTTCATTCTATTGCACTGTTTTTAACACTGTTTTTGTCTTTGTGGAACTGTTCTAATCGATATGCAGCTAATTTAGGTTCAGCACACACACACACACACACACACACACACACACACACACACACACACACACACACACACACACACACACACACACACACACACACACACACACACGCACGCACGCACGCACGCGCACGCACGCACGCACGCACACACACCATGCATCTCGACGATTGGCTGCATATCCAATTTCTTTGGGTTCAGTCCTTGGGCCTTTACGCTTTATATACTGTTCCCTCGGTTCTGATCTTAGCAAACTTTCCCTTGGTTATCATTGTTATGCTGATTACACTCAAATTTATAAATCTTTCAGCGGCATGACTTGTAACTCTACCATTCAGTTGTTATCCATTGTATTCGGTGATTTTTCAATCATGGCTGACTTTTTAGTAAACAATTATTAGCTGCATCCAAGGGAATGTTTCTGCGCAGTGCTTTTTTTCAGCCGGAACGGTCCGGAACGGCGTTCCGGTACCTTTTTTCAGCTATTAAAAATAATTTACTTATTTAAATTTTAAATAACAATTATTTAAAATTACTTAGATACTTTAATTTAATTTTATTGCTTTCAGTGTTTATTGATATTGATATAATTATATCAAATAGAAATATGCATGGGCGTAGCCATAAAAATTTTCTGAGGGGTTTTAAGATTTCGGAGGTTTTCCATTGAAGATGGTCGCAAAAATTCAGGTTTTCTGCTATTTCACATGTAAAAGTATGCAAAAAATTTTCTGACACTTATTTCGGGGGTTTGAACCCGGAAAACCCCCCTAAATACGCTCATGGAAATAAGCTTATTAGCATAAAATATGCCCCTATAATTGTTCCTGAGATGTTGAGTTCCGGAACCTTTTTTTCTAGAAAAAAAGCACTGTTTCTGCGTATTGGTCCTGCTGAATGTCTGAGGCAGAACGGATCGTTAAACTCATTGCAACTTGATAATGTGAGTAATTGCACGCTGAGAATGCATGCATAATAATAAGCGTTGCGACTGGTTCTCTAAATGGTTGAATAACCATTTTTATTTTTCTTGTAAATCATCTAATTTCCATATTGTAACATTCGTGAAATTTGGCGCTATTGTTGTCGCGGCCTCATTAGTGTTGCTGGCTAGTGTATTGGTTTCCAGCCATCTTGATTATTGTAACTCACTTCTGTTGGCTTCAAAAACGCACATATTTCAAAGTTGTACAGAATTCAAAACTTATTAGCAATATCTATGTTATCGATACTCTTCAAAATATGTGACCCTGCCTGAGAAAACCCTCCCAGAGTCATTAAAAATCAAAACTGAGTTTATACTGTATTGGACTGGGCTGGAGTTGCCGAGTAGTTACGTGAAACCGTATGATGTCACAAATAGTTGTTACAAAAGTCAGTTAAAAATTACAGTGCTATCATATTTATGTAGGCCTTATCGTAATCTCGAGATTTCTATAGCGCCCCAAAAACCAAGTCGCATGAACAAGCTTATTTATTCACAGGCTCTCAGACAAAACAAAATCGATTGGTAGGTTGGACATTTCGCAGCTGCTTTGAGGAATGACGACTTAGACGTCTGCTATTGCCCAACCTAAGTCGTTTTGCCTAAGGGTCGTGAAGATTCATGGATATATTAGAGTAGAGGATATTCATACACCTCTGAGGTTGCCATCAATGACATCTTCATAAAAACTGGTTAAGGGATATATGTTACATGCATTTCGGTCTTCTAGGTCTTGCATTTCGGTCTTCTAGGTCTTGCATTTCGGTCTCCTAGGTCTTGCATTTCGGTCTCCTAGGTCCTGCATTTCGGTCTCCTAGGTCTTGCATTTCGGTCTTCTAGGTCTTGCATTTCGGTCTTCTAGGTCTTGCATTTCGGTGCATTTCGGTCTTCTAGGTCTTGCATTTCGGTCTTCTAGGTGCTGCATTTCGGTCTCCTAGGTCCTGCATTTCGGTCTCCTAGGTCTTGCATTTCGGTCTTCTAGGTCTTGCATTTCGGTATTCTAGGTCTTGCATTTCGGTCTTCTAGGTCTTGCATTTCGGTCTTCTAGGTCTTGCATTTCGGTCTTCTAGGTGCTGCATTTCGGTCTCCTAGGTCCTGCATTTCGGTCTCCTAGGTCTTGCATTTCGGTCTTCTAGGTCTTGCATTTCGGTCTTCTAGGTCTTGCATTTCGGTCTTCTAGGTGCTGCATTTCGGTCTCCTAGGTCCTGCATTTCGGTCTCCTAGGTCTTGCATTTCGGTCTTCTAGGTCTTGCATTTCGGTATTCTAGGTCTTGCATTTCGGTCTCCTAGGTCTTGCATTTCGGTCTCCTAGGTCCTGCATTTCGGTCTCCTAGGTCTTGCATTTCGGTCTTCTAGGTCTTGCATTTCGGTCTTCTAGGTGCTGCATTTCGGTCTCCTAGGTCCTGCATTTCGGTCTCCTAGGTCTTGCATTTCGGTCTTCTAGGTCTTGCATTTCGGTATTCTAGGTCTTGCATTTCGGTCTTCTAGGTCTTGCATTTCGGTCTTCTAGGTCTTGCATTTCGGTCTTCTAGGTGCTGCATTTCGGTCTCCTAGGTCCTGCATTTCGGTCTCCTAGGTCTTGCATTTCGGTCTTCTAGGTCTTGCATTTCGGTATTCTAGGTCTTGCATTTCGGTCTTCTAGGTCTTGCATTTCGGTCTTCTAGGTCTTGCATTTCGGTCTTCTAGGTGCTGCATTTCGGTCTCCTAGGTCCTGCATTTCGGTCTCCTAGGTCTTGCATTTCGGTCTTCTAGGTCTTGCATTTCGGTCTTCTAGGTGCTGCATTTCGGTCTCCTAGGTCCTGCATTTCGGTCTCTTAGGTCTTGCATTTCGGTCTTCTAGGTCTTGCATTTCGGTATTCTAGGTCTTGCATTTCGGTCTCCTAGGTCCTGCATTTCGGTCTTCTAGGTCTTGCATTTCGGTCTCCTCGGTCTCGGGTCGTGGCACCCTTCGGTCGGTTGCCCCTGGACTCCTGACTGTCCCTCGTAAGCGTACTACTACAACTCAGTCCAGAAGCTTTGCCTATGTTGGACCCACCAGCTGAATTGCCTTTCTTCTCTAGAACTGCGGCTCGAGCTCCTCAGTTTGTCAATTCCAAAGTTTCGTAAGCGCCTGGGAGTCAATTATTTAACAACGATTCTACAGGTTTAGCTAGAGACAAAGAAACTAACTAACCGGTTGCAGAGCCCACTGCCGTAGTCAGACCAGTAGAGAAACTACAAGGATCCTCTACAAGCGGAACATAGAACGACACAATCCATTCAGTTGTTATTTCAAATCACAATATTATTAATTTATTACCCTATCAATCCGTGACTAGTTTTCTCTGCCTACAAATATTTTCCATATTTTGTGCAGATGTTAAGAAATTTTATTACCATTTTGATATCTCTATCAGACACTTACTATATAAATAATATTCAAAATGTATTTGACTTAATTTTTTAAGTTAGCAAATTGTTTTTAAAATTTATGAGAAGAGTGATTCAGATGACCTGCTAAAATGAAATTGAACTTGACACAGTTTTAGCTACAAGTCTTAATACAATGCAATACTATGTAGTTATATATATATATATATATATATATATATATATATATATATATATATATATATATATATATATATATGCTGTACCAAACAACAAATGTTTTCAACTAAACCTTCAAATCGAATCAAATTAAATCATTTATTTCTGTAACCATCAGAAGAGAAAAACAAATTAAACAATAAGGCAACGCTTTTATATGTGCTTGCTACATTGGAGGCCCAAAAGGGATCATAGATCCTCCTAAATAGGGACACCTATGTAAAAATACAGATAGGAAAAAGAAAGATATTTCGATTGGAATAAGCATTGGGCACCGAATCAAACTAACTAAAAAGAAACATAAATCACATTACAAAAATATACAATCCTAACTTAAGCCGCAATACATGTACAATGTTGTACATACAAGATCATCTAATTTAAGTCAATTAATTCCATTAACTAAGAGGGAGCGTAGCTTTTTTAAAACGAAAGATTAGGTGAAGAATGAATATCTAGAGGGATATTATTCCACACCAAGATCCCAGTAGACGTAATAGAGAACATCGAATATTAGTGTGAGCATTGTCACGACCAAAGGAATTCGAACCTCTCGTGTTGTCAGAATGGATTCTAGAAGTATGACAAAAGAAGCCTTTGTGCACCATTGGTAGCCAGTCATGATCATAGCGATACATAAATTCCCCGATTTGAGCGATCCTTATCTGTTATACTAACCCATAATGTTATATAGGCTATGTGAAGTACCTATTTGTAACCTATTTTCTCGACTTGGCAGTCAACCGTTATGTCTAATGACAGCCTACAGATCGATAAATATCTGTTCTAAATGGACCAAGAACTATATTCATATAAACCTATCAGATATCCTAAAGATTACAGCTTGTTGGTATTATGCGTAAAGCATGAACGATGTGCGTCAATAATTAATCAAATGTGAGTTATAACAGTATTCTTTTGACATTAATAAAATGTTTGAAAATGATTTATTTTGATATATAATATTATTATAGATGATATATCGACATGAAAACATATAGATACAAGAATATATAGATGTGAGACTTACTTCTTTCAGAAACACTTTATGATGTGTACGATGTGGTGTGAGAAGTTGGCAAATAGCTTACCTGCTTTAAACTATATATATGACATAGTTTTCAGCGCAACAAGTGGTTTAGATTATATAGATTGAGTTGTACAAGAGGGTTGATAATAAAGGAAGGTTTTAAAAGTGGGTGAGGAAGTTGACACGTAGCAAAAGTAAAAAGATGAAGCAACCGCCCAGCGAGGTCTTCTTTGATCCGTCTCAAAGTGTTGTCGAAAGTTTTAACCCAGCATTCGAAACCTGTAACACATATATCCCTTACAGACCAATAACAAAACCTTCGTAACTAGTCTGTGAACAACTTAAAGTTTCATCATTGATTTTATAAGTCTGGCTACCTTTGAGCATACGCCCTAATCACCCAAATTATCTTTCACCCACCAACATTCCTATATAGGTGTATATGCAAGAGTTTATCTAAGCCTACTGAAAAACACTCTGACACTTAGCCTGAATATCTTATAGAAATGTTTGAATTTATTAGCATAAATGATTGTTGTATACACCATACATTGCTACTAAATAAAACTGATACTCAAATATGCAAGCTACTTGAACAATATATAGAAAATCATTATAGCTACATGTATATCTAAATGTTAAATGTGCATGCTGTTTGTAATATTGCAAATGTACAATGTTTGATATGACGTCAGCGACCGATGTTGTCATGAGATGTCATTAAACTGATGATTAAACAAAAACAAATTATTTGAGCCAGTTGGTATGCAATCGCATTGTTCAGCTGCCAGATGAGATCTACAAGTTCCTCGCTTCCATACATCAGCACAGGAACTCCACTCACTGACCTATACAGGTCTCTTCCATTGGAACAGTCTTCCTGTTAACATTCGAACTATTCCTGTGAACTCTAGTAACATTCTCGTCGTTTATTGAGATGCACCTATTTAAATCTCTTACACAGTGACGTGCACAGCTCTTTTAGAGGTTCTTACAAATGTGCTCTATAAGAGCCAAGATAGATACATACTTATGTATACAATTTAATGCATGGCTTTCCGCAATGAATTGTATGTATCAATAAACTTGTAATATAACGTCTTTTAGGTAAATTACAAGCGCTTTCACGCATAGTTACCTAACTGAGCTAAGCAAGTGTCTTGCAAGGTAGTTGGGAAATGCATGCTGAACATAGTCAATTGTAACAGCATGTATTATGTAGTGAAGACTGTTCAGCATAAACACAGAAGCATACAATGAGCTCGAGCTGATATATGCAGATGCGCGACACCTACGATTTCATGCTGGCAGAATAGCGCAGCAACCCAGACCTGATTAAGTTGATACCGGAACACAGAGCTATAGTATGTATTCTGCTGCAGTGCTGATAAGAGAAGTCAGTCATTGAAGAAGAATCTCGAATGTCATTGCCTTTGGCGATAGGAAGCTAAAGCAATGTTTGTCGCATGTTTTCCTAACTATTGTCCAATTTAAGCATACTGGTCAATACAGTTATGAACGGATTGCATCTGATGTAGTTGTAACCGAAAATTTATTAACCTTCCATAGATGAGACTGATTTAGACAACAGCTAACAATTATAAAAATGACGCTAAAGCATTTTTTACCAGGAAGTCGAAGAAGTAAAATCCTAACAACTCAAATCAAAAGTAAGTCACAAGTCTAGATCGGGGCATACAATTGCCGCGCTTCTACATATCAACTCGATACCATCTGCTTAAATATAAACATATTACATGTGCAATTACTTGAAAGTTGATTGTAAGCCGCTTAACTTCTAAAGTAAAAGCAATCGCGTCCTTTCGTTACCTCAGTCGGTTGTCGTTTCTATCGGACTGCATAGTAACCGTGACGTGAAAACGAGGTACAGGTGCTTTGTTCTAAATCGATAAAGGTTGTTTGTCAATGCTTTTGAACGTCGAACTGACGCGACCACTTACGAGTACGTTCACAAGTGGTTTAAATAACATTAATTATGTCAACGGTTTCCTGGGCCACAGATAACGGAACAAGGAAGTTAGTAAAGTTTAATAATAATAGTAATAATAATAATAATAATAATAATTATTATTATTATTATTTTTATTATTTTTATTATTAGTGTTGTTGCTATTATCATCAGCATCATTATTTTACCCGAGGTAACTCTAATCCCTCAGGAATCAAAAACTTTAGCTAGGATCTGTTATTGGTATGCTATTGTTATTAATTATTTATTATCATTATTGTTATTCTTTTTGGCCCTAGGTAAATATGATCCTTCAGGGACTTGATTTGTTAATGGTCTGGCATGGTAGATCTCCTCGGACAGAAGGCTGCAAAGGTCCTTAAGAATACGTATTCTACAGGCACGATAGGAGACAATCGTTAAAAGACTGCCATTATCTGCTAAAGAGGCACTTATGTCCGGTAGTGGTCGGATGGCTGCCTTGTTAGCAGACAGATTACCCCCCTCGATCATTTTATTTGAGTAGGCTTTGCGTGTGCGGGCAGGCCAGCCACTTCTAGTAAGCTGAGCAATGCTTGCCAACCGATGAATGTTCTTCATAATCAATCAATCAATTTATATAGCGTCTCTTCAAGGTTTCTACTCAGAGGCGCTCCCGAGCCAGGCCCGATCATAGAGAAAAGTCTTCAGTTGTGTACAGAAGGAAGTAGAATGAGTACGAGGGGATAAGCGAAGGAAGGATGGCAAGTCATTCCACGTTGTTGGACCAACGATAGAGAATGCTCGGCGCTGCTTAGTAGCAGTGCGGGCAAAAGGGACCAAAAAGTCACCCCTAGAAGAGGAACGGAGGGCTGAGCGACCTGTGAGAGAAGAAGATAGAGTAAAGATAGAGCGTAGATAGCGAGGAGCTGAACCCAAGACACATTGCCAGACAAGGGAGCAAAGCCGATACAGGATACGATGCCGGAGGGGAAGCCAGTGGAGGGTGTGATGCATGTAAGAAGAAACACTACCATAGCGAGGAATGGAACCAACAAGGCGCGCCGCAGACCGCAAGACCCTCTCAATGGAGGACAAGTGGACTTGGGGAAGACCAGTGTAGAGAGAGGAACAATAGTCTAGGCGAGTGCAGACGAAGGTATGGATAAGAGTGGAAGCAGAAGAGGTTGAGAGAGAGAGCGAGCAATAACCCTTAGCTGACGAAGATGGTAAAAGCAGGAGCGAGACAATGAGGAGAGGTGTTTGGAAAAGCTTAGTTCCTGATCAAGAATGACACCGAGGTTTCGTACTGAGGTAGAGAATGTAATAAGAGGAAATTCTACTGCAAGAAGATTAAAGTCCAGTTTTGCCAGCTGCTGGCGGGTACCCAGCCATATGAACTGGGTCTTAGTAGGATTGAGTCTCAGACGATTTGAAGAAAGCCAGACAGAGAGAGTGTCAGTTGCAAGAGACATCAAGCGAACAGCACTCGCAGCATCACTTGCAGAACAATGCAAGTAAGATTGGAGATCATCAGCGTATGAGTGGCTAGAAAGAGTAGTGGCAGAAATAAACATTAAACATTATTTAGGTTAGCGCAGAGAGCGCCCCTGGCTAGTTTCGGCGAGTGGCGCTATATGAAGTTGCTTGATAAATAAATGAAGATGATGGTCCCAGTTTAAAATAAGTGTAGATTTGATTATTTAGCTTGTTATCCATCTAGTTTAACTTGCGGAAATCTTGCAATCTTGCTTGCTTGAGCCACAGGCTAAAAAGTCAAATCTTGCGACGACTAATTCGATCACTTACAATCATTCAATCGTCGTGAAACTTGGCAGATAGACTCGACCTCGCAGACACTTCATTCTATAAAAATTTCAGCTCCCCAAAAAGGCTAGCTTATAGAATCTTTTTAGAATCTCAACTTTTCGAATCGGGGAATCCCCTTTTCCGATACGCAGCGTTGCCATTGGCCAGCGTTGCCATTGGCCGCAACAGAAACGGGTGCGCTGCCTCATTAAACGTGCTATGTCGTAAAATGAACGCGGACTATATATTTGTAGAGGTAACTGCTTCATAAGACCCATTATAGGATACTAGATGGATATAGTAAAAACTTTTGTTTTTACGGGCTGTATTTTATTTACACAATATATTTCTCGGTTTCTATTCATAGCGAGGCGGGATTGTATTTAATAGAGAGATAGAGATAGAGATAGATCGATAGATAGACAGACAGACAGACAGACAGACAGCCAGACAGCCAGTCAGAGTAGTAGTAGTAGCAGCAGCAGCAGCAGCAGCAGCAGCAGCAGCAGCAGCAGTAGTAGTAGTAGAAGTAGTAGTGGCAGTAGTAGCAGTAGTAGTAGTAGTGGTGGTGGTGGTGGTGGTGGTGGTGGTGGTGGTGGTGGTGGTGGTGGTGGTAGTAGTAGTAGTAGTAATAGTAGTAGTACTAGTAGTAGTAGCAGCAGCAGTAGCAGCAGCAGCAGCAGCAGCAGCAGCAGCAGTAGTAGTAGTAGTAATAATAATAATAATAATAATAATAATAATAATAATAATAATAATAATAATAATAATAATAATAATAATAATAATAATAATAATAATAATAATAATAATAATAAAAGTAATAATAACTAAAAACTCCTCGGTAAGTTTCTTAGCGCCTGAGGGATTATTTCTACCTCAGACGAATTTAAAAAATAAATTTAAAAAAAATGGTAAAAACGACAATAACAAGTACATGGGAACCTCCCAATTAACTTACGGTTCACTCGTGGTGGTGAATGGATCGAATGACCTTTTACAGCTCAGTCCTCTTCAGTCGGTATTCAGGCAGTTCCAGTTCACGGAAACAGTCGTCCTGAAAGTCACTAACGACCTTGTCCTTGGCTCCTTGCTGTTGACAAGGGATTTGTGACTGCCTTAATACTCCTAGATTTCTCTCCTGGTTTTGACTCCGTAGATCACGGCGTCCTATTTGAAGTCTTGCAACATTTCTTTGGCATCTCTGGTACTATTCTCAGCTGGTTTGCGGCCAACCTCTCTACTCGCACATAGTACGTTTGCATCAACTTCTTCATATCATCCATCACTGCTGTGTTCTTTGATGCCCCACATTGTTCTGTCCTAAGGCAACTGAGCGTAAATGCAATAAAATTTCTGCTCTGCCGTAGGTGGCGCCTGCGTGTGTAACTCGTTCGTGCAGTTCTCGATATCTCTTGTTGCCTGGTTGAAGCATTCCGGTTGATCCTTGCAAAACGTTAGTCTTGCATTTGCATGTCGTTCTTGAGACCTGTCAAAAACGTTCCGCTCAACATTCAGTATACGCCTAATATCACAGAATATATAAAGCGTAGCCAGAAGTCTAACTGAATCTAATTGCTGTAATACGGAAACTTATTCTATAATTGTAGTCTATGGACCGTCCGCCATGATTCCGTGTGGACCGTGTTGGTTTGGAAATTAATACTAATACAAGTATAATATCAAACTTAGACATTTTCACTGCTACTTTTTTTATTATAATCGGTGAAACTGCAGTAAAATAATGAGAACGTCTGGCGGCGAGCATTGTGCAGCGATAGTATGTACGAATAATCGATATAAAAAGAAATGTTTGTCGTTTTTCCGCTTCCCGAAAGATGAAACAAGGTATGTAATCGCAAACAGATGAAAGTGTAGCGCTTTATGTATTCTGTGATGTAATCTACAATTAATGTTATTTTGTTAAGCTAAGTAAAGATATGGACACTCTTGATACAAATTACGTGTAAAAGTGAAATAAGGATATTTAGGCCTACTGCAGTCCTCATTAAATTGAGTAGTTGAATCCGATGAGGTCAGGATTATGGGTAAACACATTACGGTACTGCTTTGGAAGGAAAATCTGATTATACTCATGCATGAGTGGAATACTGGTTTCAATTTGTCAACATAGAGTAAGTGTAAAATGCGGAATTACTTGCATGTTATGTTTGGACCTAAGTAATGTGCCACACAATATTAATAACAAATATACTTGCCTACTAGACCACACTGTCATGCCGCAGAATAAATAAAGTGTAGCTTTATCTGACCTGTGGGCATGCCAAAGACGTATAACTAACATAAATGATCCCTTTGGAGGCTTCAACTCATTACATTTAAGCCACTGCAGATTCCACTGAAAGAAACAATAGCCTACGTCGGTGTTATTTTGTTAAGTTAAGTAACGTAAAGATATGCACAATAACTAAGACTATTACTTATCCATTGCATTTGTAAGTAAATAATTGCTAATCAATTCTTCCTAAGTAACTTATCCACTGTTGTTGACAGGTCGAAGAAATGGGTTCAGAATACGAGGCGACAAGATCTTTTGAATGTGTCCTGTGATCATCTGAGTAAATGTTACGTCCTTTGTGCGGATCATTTTGAGGACAGTCAGTTCAACAACCGAGAGTCCAAGAATCGGCTGACGTGGAATGCTGAACCAACATTATTCGCCGTTCCGAATCGACCACCGCTGCGAACGATTAAGAGAAAGCCACCAACATCACGAACCTACCAGCCAGCCTCAAAAAGAAGACGGACGAACACTGACAGGGCGGTCACTGATGAACACCTTGAACAAGCTGTCATTGTAAACGTTCCGTGTTATGCAAATATTCTTCCTTCTGCAACTCCTGTAACTCTTAACAAGGTGACTCGTGGTAGCGATAATAGCAGTTCTGCTTCATCTGTTCATCCAGTGCCATGCGGTAGCCATCAAGGATCGGGGTTATGTGTTACATCGTCACCACGGAAACAAGAGCTGAGAAGATCACTCAACAGATATCGTGTCAGGCTTCATAGAACTAATGTGAAGCTATCAGCTGCTTCAATTGCAAAGCCAGCACTATCCAAGGACGAGTTACTGACAGAAATAGGGAAGTATGTTAATGGTCCATCGTTCAGTTTCATTGCAGCTCAACTGAAGCTCAGTGGTGTTTCTGCTCGTGGTAGGAGGTGGGATGACGAAACTAAGCTGTTAGCATTGTCTTTGTATTATAAGAGTCCGCAGGCATACCGGTTGTTGGCAAAGTTGTTTGTTTTGCCATGTAAGGCAAGTCTGTGTAACTGGGTTAGGGATTTCAGTGTTGGTGTTGGTTTTTCTGATGCGATTATGACTGTGATGCAGGAAAAGGTGGCTGCACTGTCCCCAGATAATCGCTGTTGTATTCTGTTACTAGACGAGATGATGCTACGTCGTGGTCTTACATATGATAGACGCTTTGATCGTATCATCGGCTACGAAGACTTGGGTGCTAACTGCCAAAGTAATGCTCTTGCCTCTAGTTGTCTTTGTTTCATGGTGCGTGGTCTGCGTGACAACTGGAAACAGCCTTTTGCATTCATGTTTTCATCATCTGCTGTTAAGGCTGATAAAGTGCAAAGCTTACTACTAGATTGTTTATCACAACTGCATGCAATTGGCCTTAATGTGAAAGCTGTGATTAGTGATCAAGGCTCAAACTTTGTTGCAGCCTATAAGAACATGGGTGTTACTGTTACTGAACCATTTATCAAGGTAAATGATAAAACTGTTTTTGTGTTTTATGATCCTTGTCATCTACTAAAAAGTGCCAGAAATGTTTTGGAAAGAAATACTGTGCACAGTGGCAAAAATGTTGCAACATGGGAACATATTACAAGTTTATATAGTCTTGATGCCAGGCGAAACTACCGCTTAGCACCGCGTCTTAGCAGCCAACATGTTCATTTGACATCGTTTTCTAAGATGCGAGTGAAACTTGCTGCACAAACACTAAGTCATTCTGTAGCTGCCGCAATCGAAACAAATTGTTCTTTTGATTCATTGACACCTCTTGCTATGGGTACGGCTGAATATGCTAAGAAATTTGACACCCTTTTTGATTGTTTCAATAGTTCTGAAGTGTATTGTACAAAAGTGTACAGAGGCAGCTTATCAGCAAGATCAAAACATCGTAACATGTTGCTGGATATACAGTCCTGGTTGGCCACACTGCGTGTGATAACTGTATCTACAGGACGTGATATTACCACACAAGTTAAATGTTTTGAAGGTTGGCGAAGTAATATTAATGCATTGTTGTTACTGTGGAATGACTTGTCGTCAAATCATGGCTTTCGATTTTTATTGACACGGCGTCTTAATCAGGATCCTCTGGAGAACTTCTTTGGTGTTATTCGCCAGGCTGGTGGATTTAATGCTAATCCAACCCCATACCAGTTTCAGAATGCGTACCGCAAATCCTGCTTCAACAGTCTCCTCCAACCGAGTCAGTGGCAATTGTTTTCGTGATGGTGATAAGCTATTGGCAACATTATCCAAATTGAGCACCATTTCATCTCGTACATTGGCATTGAAATCTGTCAGTTGCACTATTGATTTTTCATACTCTGACCAACCAGAACCTAGTGACTTATGTGAACAGAATGCACTTATGTATGTTTGTGGATATTTGTTAAGAAAATTGTTTACCTGGCACAATTGTGATGCATGCAAAGCTGCATTTTGTGATACAAGCAATGAGTGCAATGATGACAGAAAAGTTTTCTTGTCGTTCAAAGCATATAAATGTAATGATGCACGAGTCTTTCATTCATTGTATGTGCCTTCGGTGCTATTCTATTCGTTTATTTGTAATTGCAACTGTGTGTTTTTGAAGCTGTTCGACTTGAAGAAAGCGTGCAACTTGTCAGATATTCGGCGCAATGTGGTTGATACTGTAACGAAAACAGTTCCATTGCCTAGCAAATGCATGGAGCTTGATATTTCTAAGCTTGTGACAAGTTTTGTCAATATGATGATATTTTACAAAGTTAGGTTCTTCAACAGAGATGTGAAAAAGGTTAAAGTAAGTGGGAAGAAGAATAAAAAGTGTGCTATTTTGTGCCATAACTAACAGCAGCTGATCATTTGATGAAATCATCATCTTAGTGAATGTCATTATCATATTTCATTGTAGTTCAAGTTTAAAAGTGAAACACCTCTCAGTTATTTACAAGGTTATGTCATTGTTATGTACTTTCATGTGTATTTGTACATACACACTTCTCTAGTCTGTACATTATCCCAATCTTAGCTCCTGCTGGAGTGTGTCTTTTGTGCAATAATGTATTTCGTGCAGTAGTTGTCACTTCATGTGATGAGTTTATTTTGAAACTGGTTGTTGTTTTGCATTTTACGTTTCACAGCATGTTTCATGATTGCACGAGTTCTGTTATAAATAACAAGTATTCTTCAAGTACACGTTGTTGTGTTTAAGTTCTCTGAATGAATGAATGAATGAATGAATGAATGAATGAATGAATGAATGGACACCTAGATGAGAATTCAAATTTATCAATACACTAGCTTCTTATTCACAGAAAGTAAATGTTAGGCAGACACCCACATTCAAATTGTTCTAGGAACAATAAACTGCACAATTAATGAAAATTACTAGCGGCTAACATTTCACTATTTCTCCTTGGCTTTCAAGCACTTGGATATCTAATTGCATCTTCTCCTGGGGGCTAACTATCTGCACCTCAGATTCACATTTCTGTGTGACAGTGTGTGCATTACAAATTTAATAATAAATTAAAACAAACCCCACCAGTTTTTTGTCGTAAGAAGAATCTGCTACACAAGTCATGTAAATCATTCGCTCCCAGGAAGAATAAAATCCAATGGAGTTTCTATTCACGAACAGGGAGTGTTTTAGTCCTAGTAACAGTACACTATACCCGTCAATTAGCCCTAGTAAGAATCAAGTCCACAGTCAATAATCGTATCGGAGAATTTGTAAAGCACTTCTTACAGTACTAGCTACTCCGAGCAATAGCCGGAGGAAATTCTTCAAGCAACGAAGGGATGAGGGTGGGACCCGACTAAAATCTTATCGTACTACAGATGGAGGGGAGGGGTGCGCATGGAAGGGCCCACTATGGCAAAGGCACGGTGTAGGGCCGTGGCAGTCCTTGCCCGGGCTACTAATTGATCAATTCGATCCGCAGACCGGAGAGGGCAGGAAGAGACAGCACAGGTGTGCGCATTAAGTCGCAGATATTTAGGAGCTATTACATATTGCCTTGACGTCTATCGGTGTACTGCTTATTCATGTGTTTATTTGTTAATTATATTCGTTCGGGTCTGACTTAGAAATCAAATTTGGGAGTCCGGCCGAGATTGGGGCCGCACCACGCCAGCTGCACGTGGATTAGCATTGAGCTAATTATCACGTGTATCGCTAGGAGCGCTGCGGTCGCCATAGACTATAACGGCATTACAGCGTATACCATTGAAAAACGGCCGAGTTAGACTTCTGGCTACGCTTTATATATTCTGTGCTAATATGCACAGAGTACAAAATGCAGACTATGCAGCTTATACAAAGCCGCATTTTGTGAATTGGTCATTATTCGTCCCGGTAATATAACGTCCCGGTTAAGTGTCACCTGTTTTATTGCCGGCCAGTTCTACTCTGTCTTGTTAAAGTGTCACCTGTCTAGTGTCGTCCGTTCAATTGACCGTCGTTCAAATGTCCGTATAACATGTTGACATAAAACTCAAAGCGCTAGGCTTATATATACACTGCAAAGCAAAGCATCAGAAATTTTTAACGATAAGTTAGTTGATAACGAATATGTTTTTAGTTGTCTCACATTCTAACTTAGTTTAACATAGTTGTATTTGCACAAAATAAATACATAAACAGGTCCATACATTCATATAAATAATTTGCTTAGCACATCAAACTTCTTATTTATTGGCTAATTGTTTAAGCAATCATGTTAAAGTTAATATTAGTTTATGTTTCGCGCAATGAAATTGTCGTCTGCCAGTTATTAGATACAACGAGTAAAATTTTGATACTTATGGTCTGAATTGTATTGTATATTCGTTTATTCAATAGAAAATTTGCTGTCATAAGGCATCAATCAACAATGGATCGAGATTTTAACTGTTATGGGAATAGAGAATAGGAGAATAGGAATATAGAGAATGGGAATAGAGGCTATTCTGTACAACAGTTTCAACATTGCTCATATATACTAAGATAGCATGTATACACTTTTTGCACATCCAGTTTGCACCAATCCCTGCATCATCAAGCCGTTCTTTGTTTTGCCTACCTCTTTAATTTCCGTGCTGTCGATCATTCAGAACACGGTAGTTTCCATCCTACAGATATGTCCAAAGAAATTGAGCTTCCATTCTATTATTTGTTGTATACGATGTTTCTGGGGACTGAACTCTTCTTCGCAATTCTTCATTTCATATTTTCTTATGCCATCTTATGCGTAACATACTGCTGCAGCATCAAATGCCAACAATCTATCCTTGTCCTGTTTGTGCAACGTCCACGATTCACACGCATAATAGTAAAACGTTAAATAAGCTTACGCGTTTTGATGATCTTCACCTTGGTGTGCAATGTGCACACTAATTTCTCGGCTTCTCCAAATGTTCCCGAAATCCGCCATTGCTCCAGCTGCCTTTCCTATTCTTCTTCTCATCTCCTTGCCACAGTTATTGATCCAATTCAGCAGGCTTCCCATATAGGTAAGTAAGTAAGTAAGTGCATTTGTATTCTTTATTAGCCAATAGCTAACCACACTTTGGCATAAAACATCATTCAAGACAGTTACAAGGTAGATAGACAAACTCTCCCACATTCTCAATATCCTAGCCATCCACCTCCACTGAGATCATGTTCTCTTTCATCCGAAATATTAGTGATTTGGTTTTATTGCAGCTTTCCCAATTCTCTGTGGAGAATTTCCTCATTTTCCTCGATGGCTTTTATTTGTCCTTCGATCAGGTCTATGTCGTCAGCAAACCTGAATATTGAATATTGCTAGCGAGATATATGGTCCTGTCGCGGAAACCCCCTCTGAGCTCTCCAGGCAGCAGGGAACAGTTTGAGCTTGCAAGGGGGCAAGGAACATGACCGGGGGCAAGGAACATGCCCGGGGGCAAGTAGCAAGACCGGGGCAAAGGGGCAAGGAACATGCCCGGGGGAAAGTAGCAAGACCGAGGGTAATGGGGCAAGGAACATGACTAGCAGTTCGCGTGTCGCTCGAAGGAGCGCAAGTCCGGCCTTCCTGGTTTTTCGAAGGGCTTACACGCTTTCAGTCGATCCGAACGGTCGCCTAGTCAATCAACACCAACACGTCACTAGGTTTTCAACACGATATATTCTTGAAGTCCCTCAAACGTCAACAAAAATCAAAGCCTGCTCAATACTCTCTAAGCTGACAGACTACTTCGACGGACTCTGCGCGCACGCACACCCCCTCGCTCTCACTGAGAGAACCCGCTATTTATACAATTCCGGGGGGAAAGGAGGAAGAACATGGTCCCGGGGACAAGGAACATGAACGGGGGCAAGGAACATGACCGGGGGCAAGGAACATGCCCGGGGGCAAGTAGCAAGACCGGGGCAAAGGGGCAAGGAACATGCCCGGGGGAAAGTAGCAAGACCGAGGGTAATGGGGCAAGGAACATGACCGGGGGCAAGGAACATGCCCGGGGGCAAGTAGCAAGACCGGGGCAAAGGGGCAAGGAACATGCCCGGGGGAAAGTAGCAAGACCGAGGGTAATGGGGCAAGGAACATGACCGGGGGCAAGTAACATACACATACAAGGAGCAAGACCGGGGGCAAAGGGGCAAGGAACATGCCCGGGGGCAAGGAGCAAGACCGGGGGCCAGGAACATTCCCGGGAACAAGGAGCAAGACCCGGGGCAAAGGGGGCAAGGAACATGACGGGCGAACATGGGAGAGACCAGGAGGGGGCAGCGAAGGTGTCGGTGGAGGGCCAGGGGCAGGCGGCGACGGAAAAGACGGACACAGTGAAATGACGGGAGAACATGGGAGAGACCAGGAGGGGCAGCGAAGGTGTCGGTGGAGGGCCAGGGGCGGTCGGCGATGGAAAAGACGGGAAAGGACCAGACGGACGTCCAAGCCGCCCACGACCGTCACTGTCTCTCTGTCTTGTGCCTCTTGAGATGCTGAAGTGCTGAACCACTCATTCAGATCTTTCCCTACATGTTGGCCTACTCTACTTTGGTACCACCCGTATTACATCGCTCAGTCAAACGCTACGCTGAAGCCTACATATCTTCAATTTCTCTAAATTCTACTTACTAGAACTGATAAGTTCTAGTTTTTTTTTACAGTGAATGAGACTTGATAAATAGGCCTACCAACTGTCAGAAAAGTCTTCATCTGGGCCTCCTCTCTCTGCCCTATACAGGCACTTACAACAATCATTGCAATTTGTGACAGTGGTTGAAAAACTGTCTAAACTATCTATTTAGCAATTCACTTAGACTACTAAGGCATTTAAGTATTTGTCTGTGACTGATAAATGGCTAAGCACGCCGTCGGGAAACATAACGGAGATATTACATTACTTAAGTAATTTTCTTTACTATTATTTTGGTACCATATTTTACTAAATCGACCAGTACAAAATCCGTTAACACAGTTAACACTCGCATGAAATCTATAGAAGCTGGTCTCAACGAAACGATGGAAAAGGTAATGAGGATAGTAACAGACCCAGAGCGGAATGCACATGATGGAGAAATTTCCAGCTTTAATTCTGCAGACGAACTTTTGCAGGAAATACTTTATCAGCAGGAATTATTTTCTAGAGCAGACAACCTCATGTTCTACGGAACAACGAAGACCGGGAAATCTCAGATCTTGAGTCAGGAAACGGTCAATCCAGATCGATAAATAATTCTGCTACCTGTTACTTGATCGTAGACCTGTGCACTGAAAGACTGGGAACCGATATCGGAAGACAAGACAACTCGGTCGCACACCGCCTCCCACGTGGAAACATGAAGTCGTCACGACCTATTGCGTTTCATTTTACATCACGTCGTAACCGGGAGAGGGTATACAATTCGTGACGCTTACTCCGTCAGCCCTCCCCCGAATCCACTGGTTCTGTTGAGTACTCTAAAACGTCCATTTACACCAAAGAACTCCTGACCAGTGCAAACTCCAGGATTTATATTCGATTCCGATAACTGTTACGAATTGTGGGCCTATGGCGGGGACGTTTTCAATAAGAAGACCACAGAGACCGATGAAAAGAATCAAGAATCCCACAAGAATCAAGTCGATCTGCAAACTACCAACAGAGGACAAAAGAGCTACTTACGGAGAACAGCGAAGACGAACTCTCATGATATCTAACTATTCTTTCCGTCATATTAGAAGGGTTAGGTTACCAGGTATGCTATGTTCATTTTAATGCCATCTTCACTAGTCGATAAAGGTTCCTGTTTGGTGCATAAGCCTAGTTGACTTCTTTCTTGTTTTCTTGTTTTTGACCTAGTAGGCTTGAGTTTTCTAGTGACATTGGACAGAAGCGCGGATGAAAAAGTGTAACATGCGCTAACACACTTGAGTTTTGTAAGAACTTTACTGATAATATGACCTCGTCGATTGAAGTACCTATTCATGATGCATCTAATTAGAGGCCTACAGATACAGACAGATATTGCACTAACAATGATTGGTCTGGCTTTCCCCACGACCGAATCTTTAACCTTCTTGAAGAGTATCAAGAGAGCACTTGTGCCTGTAACAGTTCGGTCAAAGACCCAGACACCAATTACTATATCACGTAAAGCCGTGTATACTAGCAACTACCTTCATGTATGTGTTGAACAAAGCTGGCCTAGGTCTCGAGCATGTTGATCAGCACTTTACTATTATGCATATCAATTGTAGGAGTTTGTTAAACAAGGAAGCTGAACTTAATGTTATACTAGCAAACGCCCAACCCACAGTATCGGCCAACTGTACTAACATGCCCTGTAACGCTTTTGTGTAGAGATGTAGAGCCACAGAGAAGGAGGTGGGGTTCCTGATTAGAAACGGATGGGACTTTCATATACTAGAAATGAACTGGGTAGCGGTAAAGGCTTATGACTACGAAGGTTAATTTATAAAAATTAAGCAAGCATATGAGAACAATAATCTACGTTGAGCGTTGTTTATAGACCCCAAGAAATGATCTTACGTTGTTTAATCATGAACTTGGTACAGTACGATCGAGGTTGTCGCACTTCAAAGAAGATATATACCTGGCAGGCGACTACTTAAATTTAATTCACATGTTCCTACCCGTTCGTTCTATAACTTTCCCACTTCTCATCGATTTATGCCTACAGTCTTAACAAAGGACACTACCACCCTAATCGATAACATTAAATTTTTTCGCAAACGCACTGACTGACTCCATAGATTTATCCATATTAATTGACAACATATCCGATCACCTCCGTATATATCTGGTAATTGAAACTTCTGGAATAGACAAGAAAGCAGCTCCGACTTTTATTAAAAGATGGGTTAATGATCAAACAGTGATCAGATTTAGTAGCACAGTGGGTGCCACGGACTGGTCTGAAATATATGAGGCCTGTAACCGGGACGACACGTACTTTACTTATACAAAGTTCGTTCATACATGTAGATATCAGCTCTTGTATGAACAATTAGGTGCCCCTATTGCTCTCATTTAATAGCTTTGTTTCACTATGATGATCAAATACTACGATGAAATTGTAGTATCATGCATAATTAAATGTCAATGTAGGCCTACATAATTACTGGGAACTATAAATTTCTTATGTCTAATATCTTATGAACAATCCTTTCCTGCAAGAACGTACATACCAAAAAAATTAATGCCGTTAAACAGCCTTGGATGACCACGGCCTTATGGAAATCCTGCAACAGAAAATAAATCTCGTTTTTACCGAAATTACATAAAATCCATCTGAAGGTAAACAGAGTGAAATTCGTAACTTATAGAAACGTATTTAAAGGTATTCGGAAAGAAGCGGGACGAGCATACTATACTACAAACATTTTGGAATGTGAAGATAATTTGCATTAATCCTGGCGTATTATTAAAACACTGTTACATGGAGATAGAGCTATAGCTTTGCCTGATATATCTATATTGGTGAAAGAGAAAGAGAAAGATCTCATTGCCAACAGATTTAATTAAATTTCTTTTTACCGAGATCGGCTCTAAACTTGCTGCAAATAAAACTCCGCCTCGTTTACTGATTACCTAAGAGATCCTATGATTTCATCTAGGCCTATTAGGAATCGAACTAACATCACCTGACGAATTGGTGTAGATAGCAAATGGGCTTCGTAGTACAAATAGTAAGGGACTGGATGAAACTGACCCTAAAATTGCCAAATTGCCTATGCAAACAATCTCGACGCCGATTGCATCGATAAAGCACATGCCCTGATTTCAAGAGTAGCTTCGGCCAATCTTAAAACTGCTAAAATAATCCCTATTTTTGATTCGGGGGACAAAAAAACCCAAATAATCAACTTACAGATCAATAATAATTTTTTTATCGATCTTCAGTATTTCTCTAAACTCTTCGAAAAAGTCATGTATGGAAGAATAATGTTTTATATAACTGCGAAGATTATATATATTATATAAAGGTCATGTTAGGCTTTCGTAAGGTCTTTCCACGTATATGGCAGACCTGGAGATATATGATGAAATATCGGAAGCCAGATATAAAAACCATTTTACGTTGGTGTCTTCCTTGATTTATCTAAAGCTTTCGATACAATGAACCACAAAATTTTACTTTAAAAACAGCTGAAACACGTACGGGATAAGAGGAAGATGCTTGGATTGGCTTGGGGACTATTTAAAAGACAGAAGGCAATCTGTTTCTTACACTGGTCATATCTCACACATACTTGACATAAACTGTAGAATCCCTCAAGGCTCTATATTAGGCTCAATGATTTTTCTTATACATGCAAACGATATTCATCTCTCTTCATCGACATTACAGTTTATAATGTTTGCGGATGACACAAATTTGTCTATATCAGGTAACTCACTTATTGAACTGGTTAATAGGGTGAATGAGGAACTTGGAAAGGTGGATAGATGGTTCAAAGCGAACAAACTATCCTTGAACCTAAAAAACAAACTATATTCTCTTTGACTCGGAGAGGAAAATGGTTAGCAACCAGGCCTATCCTGTTACTATTAACATTGATAAACAAAATATAAAAGGGGTGGCCTCAGCGAAATTTTTGGGGTTCATATAGATCAGCTCCTATCATGAAAACATCATATAGCTGATATTCCCAAGAGAGTGGCAAAAATATAAGCATTGTATTCCGAATACGGCATTTCTTGTCACAACATGCATTTTCGAATTTGTATTATTCGCTAATTAATCCGTGGATTACATACTGTAATCTAATATTGGCATCTACTTATCGTACTCGCCTGGCTTGTCTGATAACCTTACAGAAGCGAGCTACCTGTGTGGTATGCAGTGGGCCTCCTAGAGCACATACAACCAATTTTTGGATCTGGGAATACTGCCCTTTGAATGCAACAATAAACTACAGGTGGGGTTGTTCAAGTATAAGGCCCGCACGCACTCATTACCGGAAGGATGAATGCGTATTAGAATTAGACAACATAGTATTAGAATCTATATGGACCGGTTCTCTGGAACTCTCTACCTATGAAGATTACAGGTCTGCCAACATTTCACCAGTTCAACAACAGATTAAGTCTTATCTTATGAAGGCACTATAGTTATAATCTAAATTGAGTTTTTTCTCTCTGGTCCTCCTTCCCGTTGGCTTCGTGTTAAAGTGGCTGCTTTAGATGAAGTGCGCCAAGCGGCCGCCTGGCCTGTTGATTTAGGTTACTAGACCTACATGTATGTAGGCCTATATGGCTGCTGCATGTATTAGGTATGGCTGAGCTATTTACTTAGTTTGTTATTGACTTGTGTTAGTTGTGATTTTTATACTATTCCACTGGTTTGCAATTGATCTGTGAAATTCGGCTAGCGGGACGATAATATTATGTTTCTTAGGGTTCCCCATTGTTACCGATTACTAAACTGAATCATAATGTGCTGTTTGTATGCTTGGTGTACAATAAAGTACTTTTTGATTTGATTTGATTTATACATTGCCAATACAGTTCATTTGGTGAAGAATAATTCGAACTATAAGATCAGGTGCTGAGCCAAGAACAGTCAGATTCTTTCAGCAAAGTCAAGTATATTAATTGAATACTTTAAATGATCAAAATTTAGAAGAATCAAGTCGTCATTCAAAGTCTAACTAAAAGACGCAAACATAAAATTAAACTCTTCGATTGCAAACAATTGACAGGAACATAAACGATTTAAGTACTGGATAAATGAATAAATTTCACCATGTTAAAGTTCTAAGGCGTCCTCGCATTTACAAGTTTTACATATTTAAATAAATCATTAATCTATACGTGAACGTTAACCTAAAATCCAAATAAGGATCAAACAACCTTTCCAGTAGTGTGTCCAAGTCGATAATCTACATGGGATAGTGAGGTTACATCTTTTGAAACGTGTTGTTAATTCAGTTTTGGTCTCTAAATCCTGTAAGGTGTGTTCGCCTGACCGTAAAGAGAAGTGAAGGAGCTCATACAGGTGTTTCATTTGCATTATCTATTTCCGTATCATATAGAATCAGGTAGGCTGGATCTCGTTCACTTATAGGCCTAGAATCTTCTGTATCAAATAGTATCAGGCAGTCTGGATTTTGTTCACTTATAGGCCTTGTACCATCATCTTCAATGGATAGTTCACCTATGTCATCTACGTGGGCATACTTTTCACGTGTTCTGCCACTGCAATCCCCTCTATTGTCACTGATTCCGTCATTACTGTTAAACATCATTTGGCCATCTCTTGGCTGAAGGTAGTCGTCTTCGGTCAGTGCCGCATTTCTTGTACCGGTGGTATATCTTCTCGTTGGTACAATTTCCACTCCGACACTGCTTCTGTTGCGTGTTGAAACCACATCGTCGTCATAAGCCACCAGATAATTGTCTACTGGTGTCTTTGAGTTCGTTTCTTCCTTCGGTTGACGCTCATCTGTTGGACGACGATTAGCGTTGACTGCGTGTTCTATTGCTTCCTCTACGAGCTCCGGCGGAGCATCGGGATTGACGAAGATGTTGTCCCGTTTCACCGACCTCTGCAGTGTGTCACTTTTATGAAAAAGTTTCTTTCGAAGGAAGGTCAGTATCGTCAATTCACTTTCCTGGCTCTTTCTCTGATGCTTGTAGACTAGAATTGCTACCAGAATGATAATGGCGACAACGACGACACATGTCACGGTAACTGCAATGATAATATCTGTGTAATCTGTCGTGTAACTCAGACAGCAACCGAGATGAGTCTCTCCGCCGATGAATACCTGCAACACGGAATACAGAGCTCTAAGGAAAACGTAATATTTAGCCATGGGTGCAAACAAAGTCTCACGTCTGAAATATCTTCTTATTTAGGCTACAGATGTTCAAAGCAATTATATTTAAGCTAAAGAAGACAAAGAGATTTCTGGTCCGTAGGTTACATTATCTCACATACAATATGCCTTTGTTCAGACTTTTGCCAGATGCTAGAAGGCGCTATGAAATTTTTCATTACGTATAACATTTCATTGCACAGCTTCTTTTAACAGAGATCTTCTTACTATGGCTAGTAAACTACTTAGCTGAAGTGCAAACACAACTACAAGAATCCAGTGACTGATGCAGTGCCGGCACCAGGATTTCAGGTTGGGGGGGGGCTAAAGCTCCAAAAACCTTCGTTTTTGTCCCTTCATCCCTGTGATTTGCAGTGATTTCCCACGTTTTTGGAGGGCTGAGCCGCAGTTCGGGGGCTTAGCCCCTAGCCCCCCTGGCGCCGCCCCTGGACTGATGATTCGATCTTCAATTATTCTGTTCATTCGTCAGCATGAAAATAGTATAGAGTTGAGTGCATATGTTCTGACATGCAAAGATCGAATGACAGAGTTCTAATTGTAATCGCGAATTTCAGTAGCGCTCCTCAGAGAGAACTTATCAGAAGCGTTCTTCGTCGTCAAGCACTTACGGAATAGAAGCACAGAAAGGTCATGGAGCTCATGCTGCAGGTTGCTAGGCAACTACTTTCAGAAAGATGGACTGACCACAGCGAAGCTTCTTTCTTTGACTGTGGAAGTTCGAGTCGGTTGGATAATTCACTAGGTCACCTCTTGCAGCAAAGCAAAGGGTATCTGCACCCATCCGTGGCTGCAGATGCATTTGCTTTTGTTGTGAGAGGTGATAATTGATGTGATGGTTCGACCCAGAACACCAAAGCAGCCCTTTGTAAGAGATGTAGGAATGGTGTCATGGAGACAACTTTTGTTCGGTGAGGAACTTATCTTCTCTTCACCTAACAGCAGTACAGTTGTTTCTCTGATAGAATTAATTCATCTCTACTAAAGGAGTGCTTTGATGTTCTGCGTCCAACGGTCCAAACCTCACAACCATTATCAATTCCACGCCGGATTAGGAATCCTAATAATTTCCATGTGCTCCAGCAATGGTTTTGGATTCCTGGTCGTGCCCTAAATTGTAGTAGTATTTATCTTAGTATGTGCACGCAATCTTGTATTCAATGGTTATTCAATGGTTATTCAATGGTAATTCAATGGTAATTACTGGTCTAAGGCTTTGATTACATGTGGTGTTCCGCAGGCTTCCATGCCCAGTATGTGTTACGTTATACACAACACCACTAGGAACATTGTAATTGTAATTGTAACCGAACATATATATAGCGCCGCTCAAAAATCAGCAGAACTCCTTTAAAAGAGATGTAGGAATGGTGTCATGGAGACAACTTTAGTTCGGTGAGGAACCTATCTTTCCTCACCTAACAGCAGTACTGTTGTTTCTCTGATAGAATTCATTCATCTCTACTAAAGGAGTGTTTTGATGTTCTGAGTCAAACCCTTACAGCTATTATCAATTTCTCGTTGCATCAGGATTCTTAATCATTTGTATTTGCTCAGGCAATGGTTTTGGGCTTCTGGTCTTGCACTAAATTGGTTTAGTACTTGTCCTGTCCTAGTATTCACATTCATTCAGTGTATTTTATGGTTATTACTGGTCAATTGCTTTTTTGACATGTGATGTTCTGCAGGATTCCGTGCTTAGTCCTCTCTTCTTAACATTATACACAATACTGCTAGGAATATTGCTTGTTCTCGTCAATCATTCACAGGATGCCATTTCTACGCCAATGATACTCAAATCTACAATTCATCTTGCAGTTTGTCTTATGACTCCTGCGCAACTGTTGTCCACTGCTTTTGTGGAGCTTCATTTGCGAATATTGGCCAAGAAACTCCTCCTTATTCCCTTAAATATGAATTTCTATTTCTGAGTACGCCATAGCGGTTAACGAAAATTCAATGACTGCAACCCACAGTTTTTTTGCATATTTACTTAGTTGAACGTTTATGTTACATGTCAAGTTTTCAGTATGAACTTCAGAAGTTTTCTCCAGTGTTTAAACTATTTAGATTAGTAATCCTCGTAGCTGTTTGCAATATTATCACTAAGAAGGTTAAATATTTGATTCATCTCATTCCTGTCGTGTTATAATTTTCAGCTGCACAATAGGTTCAAATTGGTTAGTAATGGGATTTAATACGGTAATAGTTACCAGGGGAAGGCATCAATCTGCATAGGCATTAAGATCTTCACTTCAATGCGGTTCTGATTAGGTAATATTGTCAATATTCTGCTTCCACCGATATTTAGGATATGGGATGAAATTTGACGACAATCTTAAATAGTTCCACTCGTGCAGATTTATGACGTACATTGGGCCTTAAAGCATTGCGGAGATTATGGAAATGCACCGGAGCAGTTTTATAAGATAAGATAAGAATATTCTCTAATCTTTAATTGACCAATTGCAATCGGCATTGGGTGTACAGACATGGTAATAAACGTACATCTTCCATTGAACTGATCAAGACTGTCAAATATTCTAAAATAACACATATTATCCTAAGTCCGATATATATATCATCCTAATGATGAAAGTTTTCCTCATCATGCCATCTGCAAGAGGGATATTGTGCGGTTATGGACCCGTAGGCGCAGGTGGCAGAAGGCGACTTTGATCCAAAGTCGCCGGGACCAGGTCTTGCAGTACCATCTCAAACAAAAGCAAGGAAAAGTAGATACAATTTTTCTGAACGCAAAGTGTTCCACTGCATGGAACTTCAAGCTTAATTATAATCTTAGGAGTAAACAATAGATAGGCGTAGATAGGCCTTTAATGCATGGCGGAGTTAGAGAAATTGCACCGGTTACAATTAGGCCCTATCATTGCGATGGGAGAAATTTGTATGGCGAAGTAGGCAATTACCCCCCCCCCTCCCCCCCGGTGCAGTTCTTGATTTCACATTACGCCTTTGCCATGTATTTCAGCTTTTCGGTAAAATTGTATTTTAGCTTTTCGGTAATTTTAGGTTTTCGGTAAAATTGTACTGGCGATTACAATGGAGGAAATTGGCGGTGAATTTCTAAACTGCTGAACGCCGCCCTCACGGTAAGACTAACAACGTCTGAGTTACGTCTGAGTTATCACAGATGTAGAAAATGTGAATGACTGAGAGCATTGTATGGGCCCGTGGCCCCGTTTAGTAATGCACGTTAGTACCTGTTACTCAGTACCTTTCATGCCACTAATTATCCTAGATTTTTTGTCGAAGCTTTAAAAGTGTCGTGAATTAGGCGGCACAAAGTTTGGAATGATGCTATTCTGAATGCAAGGTTATTTTGTTGTAGGTTATCATCCATTCATGTAAAGTTTCGTGAGTTGCTATGACCTTACCATGATATAATGCATTGTGAGTTTGCATGGTTAGGCCCAAGCGTAATGTGGCGTGCTATCATGAAATATAACATTATGTAATATGTCGTAATTTTACTTAAATGTATTGTTATGGTTACATTACCTTGACTGGATGCGGATCAGAAGCAGACACGCAGAAACTTGAACTGTCGTTTATGGGTGGCTCTTCTTTCGGCGGTTGACATTTGAGTTCATTGTCTGTAAGACTGGTGACAGTGCATGGAGCATTGCTGACGGAAACCTGATAATCTCCCATCGAACAACCATAGGTAAAGCCACTGCCCTAGAAAAATAAAACAAATGACACACAGACCATGACTTCACATTTTTCGTGTACTAATTGGTCCTCTTGACTTACGCCTGATAAATCCCTTATAAATCGATGTAACTTCTTCTTCTTAATCTTGTTCTTCTGCCTCATCCTCGTCTTCGTATTCGTCTTACTACTCTTCTTCTTTTCCTTTTCTTTTTCATCTTCTTCTTTTCTTATTATTCGTCTTTTTTTATAATAACGATAATACTTGTAATAGTAATAATAATAATTATTATTGTTATTAAATTATTATTATTATTGATAGTGATGATGATAATGATGATGATGATGACGATGACGATGATGATAAAGATAACAACAGTAATAATAATAATAATAGTAACAATAATAATTATTAAATTATTATTATTATTATTTTTGGTACTTGTGACGATCCTTCACTGGTTTTAAGCGGTTAAGAAGCGGACTCTGATCTTGAATCTTGCCCCTTGTGATCAACCCTTATGCTACCCTTATTGGTCGGTTATATAGGCTAGATATTAATGTCAACGAATCAGACAAAGTCAACTCTTGTAAAAATGAATACAAATTATATTAAACAAAATGCATGCATGCATATATATATATATATATATATATATATATATATATATATATATATATATATATATATATATATATATATATATATATATATATATATCTATGTATATGTATATGTGTGTGTGTGTACGTATATCAGGACTTCAAAGGTTAGGGTTCAGTGCTATCACTCCATGGGATATTTCCCAAGATCTTGGGATTTTGGAGGGACGACTTGGGATCTGGGAATGTTACATAGCAATCTTGGGATATTTTCGAAGGTCTACAGCTTTTGTGATACTTTCCAGCAGTGGCAGCGAATCAGATTAGAAAAAACTCGCTCAGTTGCTTTGTCTGAAAGACCTTATTATTATCATTGTAACTTGTAAACATTGTAATTGGTTAATTCAATTTAATGCTCCGGTTTATTTCTTTGCCAGTTCTTAGCTCGGAATTTTTTTTAATAATTGTGATTGCTAAAACACTACATATTTCATCAAAACTTTTTCCTTTTCAGTAACTTGGGATTTTTTAGTACACTTTTGGCTAATCTTGAGATTTTCTGGCAAGACCTTGAGACTTCACAAAATGGAGAGTGGTTGCACTGTTAGGGTTTCATTGAATATGAGTTTATCTAAGTCCTTCTGATTAGAAATTAACGGGTATAATCATTGGCTGCTAGAATACGGGATTGACCTAGATTTTATGGCATCTGTTTGCTTTATGGACCGTGATTGCATCATTTGGGTGATTCGTACACCTGTTCGCTTGGGATGATAAAGTTAACGCTAGGTCATTTCAAGGTCAAAGGTCAAACATCAAGAAAAAACGATCATAACGCAGAATCGCCCAAATAAAACAACATATGGCTGAGTTATGGCCTTTTCCTATTAATTTTGACCTTTTGACATTGAAATGGCCTTGAGATGACTTTGATTCATGTTAGCCTTTTAGTACAGTGTCTTATAGAATGTAGCCCTCACCGACCCAAGCAATCAGGTAAAAGAATCACCCAAATACAGCAATATTTGACTGAGTTAAAAGCATTAACACAGATTTACCTCTGGAATTGACCTATTTGACCTTAAAATAACCTTGGATCGTCTTACATTTAATATCCTTATCTCTTATCACAAGTAGCCCTTAACAAGTCGAGAAACACCTGAAAGACTTAACCGATTTCAACAATTATTGGCCTAGATCTGGCCATTGTTTCCCTATTTTTGCTAGATTAAATGTTTTCTTACCTTGAAATGACCTTGAATTAAATAAAACTTAGTATCAATATTTTATCCATTGTAGCACTCCTCGAGGCAAACAGAAGGAAAAACATTTATCCAAATCGGTCTCTTCGTTCATTTTTGTGATAAAAAGAGTAACTTGACAATGGACCCAAGTCCCGAGCATGAGCGCCTACTGACCTGGTAATTTAAGGGGCATATGCAGCAGGCATAAGATCGCATAGTGAGTGGTTATCCTGGTAGATTGAGTCCACGTAAGTTCCCGTAACAATAATATATTGCTCAATAGATTTACCTTTAAGCTAATTGTGTCCATTTTGTTGGAAACAAAGTCCACAGACCATCCGGCGCTGAAACTGACTTGGGGTGAGACGAGGGTGAGCGTTACATGAGGCAGTGATTTGCTGATGTTGTTGTAGGTCGGATAATCGTCGAAAATGAATCCGAGATACATCTCAAATGTGCTTCCTGCCTCATCAGTGAGGTTAGCGACTGGAGCACGCTTCCTTCTTCTGCTGCCTGTCTTGTGACGGAATGAGGATTCCAGATGGAAAACGCCATGAAATCCTTTTCCAACAGGCATAGTGTTGTTGAAGAACGACGAAGGAACGATTCCATGAGGAACGAGACACGTGATCGCCGAAGCATTCTTCAGAGAGCAACTCTATTGTAATACAATCAAAAGGTATAAACATATACCTTGAAATGACATTCACTGTAGCCTACCTTTAGCAGTGGCTTATCTAAGCAATACAATGTAATAGGCTATGCTATCTTTTATATTGTCAATTAGAATAGCTCATATAGATAACATATTTACACTGCAATGCAAGGAAATTTAGTAACAGGCTCAGAGTTGTAAATGGCTTTATTTCAGATGTGGACGTTAAAGTCAAGATGCGTCTGGTTAAGGATTATTTCCGTCTTCCAGTTTACATCTGCATCTGTGGCTCGCCTACCTATCTGTAGAGGAAATTTAGCAAGACGAATAATTATAATGCGAGTAAAACTGCCTAATGTTGCCATCTTGACGTATCAACTAAAATTGTTCCCTAACGGCTGTTTTACTACACGCATGTAATGAATGAGTGCTTTACTTTACCTTATACACGGGCGGCATTTAAAAATTGCGTGAACTAACCTCTCGACTGTAGTTTGTCTCTGAATTTCCCGTTGTCTTGTTTACAACAAACGTCGTGATATCCATCATTGGGTTTTGCACAGTGTCCATGTTGGATCCAGAAACAGTCAGATGAACACCACCCCTGTCAACAGAACAATCCAAACCGGTCTAAGTCTCAAAACTTCTCAATTACCGTTGTGGTAATTAGCAAGGATCAATCGATTTTCTCTTTAAGCAAACTCCGTTCGAAAATCATGCTTTTCACAACACATGACTTGCATGTGGTATGGTTAGAACTGCCTGCTACCTCAGTATCGTTATCTCACATCGCATACACACACCTCTTGTAATGAGACAATACATTTAGAGTTATGATATGCGATTCCATGCATTATTAGGAGACTACTGTGTGATGACACATAATTATAATGTGATGATACACAATCAAATGCATCGTCACTTAGAATCCAGTTGAGGAGTAGCATGTTGAATGCGATTTGTTTTCTACAAGCATTGTGTTGGATAACCCTGTGAATACTTTAACTTGTCATTGATTTATACCTGATGTCCGATCTCAATTTCTATGTTATACTTCACTACAATCTGTTTGGGTGGAGCTATCTAGTCGCCATCTAGCATCACTATGGCAAATTGTGTGAAGCCTTTCTTCTGGTCTGTTTCATATTTGGTTCCAGTTTCGATCTAAGTTTTTTGCAGGCGTGCTGATAGACTGCCCTGTGCTAATTCTTACGTTAATTGAATCTAATAGGTATTAGTTATTGAACTCAAGCCCAACTTGACTCGATTATTCTTTTAGATATAGACACAAATTTTATGCATAATTCCTTGTCATCTGTTGTGTAGTCGATTTTTAGCCTGGCTAATGCCCTTGCTTGCTTTCTTCATCCCTACTGGTGATGAATAGTTCTCGGCAAGATGCCGTTTTTAGTTATTGTTGCGTGTGCGCGGGTCTGGTGGACGACCTAGATGAGGCCTGCACCTGTACCCTGTGTGGATTGAGTTGTCATGCTAACTGTATTTGCAAGACTACGATTTTGTCCTTAGACTCCAGGATATGTAACCAATGCTCACTAAATATAGATACAACTGATGCTGACCTACCTCATAGCTCCATTGACTCAAACGCATCTAAACTCCATAAACCCATCAGACTGCAGCTAATTGAAAGTGACGACTCTAATAAACCTCTCTTGAACAACAAAGATCTCGACCCTGACCCCAACTATCTTTCAGACTACATCAAAGATTGTGCATACCTGGCTCCCTCTCAACTTTCCCACAAATTTCTAAATGCCTCTCACTCGTTCACAATTATGCTTCTGAACTGTCGCAGTATTATCTCTAAGTTAAATGAAATCCAAATTCTCCTACAACAACTACCCACTTCTGTTCTTGCTGTAACTGAAACTTGGCTATCTGATAATACGGCTGACTCAATTTACATTCCAGACTATACTTTCATATACATAAACAGGAGCGAGGGTAGAGGGGGAGGAGTAGGTTTTTTTGTTAGAAACCACATTAGTTACAATACTACTGATATTTCTGTGGCTTCTAATTCATTTGAAAGTCTTTTTATTAACATTTCTCTACGTAAAGGCTTTGATATCTTAGTTGGCGTTATCTACAGACCACCAGCCACAAATCTGGACACCTTCAATACTGAAATTGAATCACTAATAGACACACTAACAGCTAATAAAAACTATAATAAGAAATTATTCCTAACTGGTGACTTCAATGTTGATTTGCTCGCTTCTGAAACCCACACCCCTACTAATGACTTTATCAACTGTATGACTTCTCATCACTTCCTGCCTATGATTCTTCAACCGACTAGGATTACTCCTACCACTGCTACCCTAATCGACAACACTTTTACCAACTCTGCCGACTGTGTTATCAATTCGGCGATAATAATATCTGATATTTCCGACCATTTACCTATTATTACTTGGATTCAGAATGACTTAAATACCCAATGTAATCCAAGAACCATCAAAATGTCAAGGACCATTAACCAGGATACCATCTCCAATTTTAAAAGGCTATTGGCTGATGTTGACTGGTCATCTGTAAAACTGCTATGCGATCAAGAAGAAACAAACCTAGCTTACACTTCATTCATAAATATAATTAAACTTAACTACGACCAAGCATTTCCATTAAAATTAAAGAAGACCTCCAAAAAGAACACTTTTCAACATCCATGGATGACGCAAGGCTTGCATAATTCCATTAAAAAGAAAGAAAAACTTTACATCAAATATATTAAAAACCCTACTCCTGAAAATAAGGCCATCTTTACCACCTATCGTAATAAATATAAAATAATTCGCACCAAAATTGAACAAGAGTTCTTTGCTAATGAATTTACAAAATGCTGTAACGATGTAAAAAAAAACCTGGCAGATAATCAAGTCGATAGTCAAATCTGATAACTCTGACTCATTTATAAAAGAAATCAATATCAATGGTAATACAATAAATGATCCTGAACTAATGGCTGATCAATTTAACTCCTACTTTACGAATCTACCAAATTCACTTGCGCTAAAAATACCCCCTCAAAGAAATTATTTCAAGACTATATGCCATCCTCCTCCTTGAACTCCTTTGTTATCCTACCCACTTGCCCTCAAGAGTTACTAACTATAAATAAAACCTTGAAAGTTACCCATAGTACTGGCCCTGACGACATCAATCCTTACTTAATCTCTCCCCTGATGGAACTTATTGCAGTTCCATTGAGTGATATAATTAACTGCTCACTTAGAAATGGTGAGGTCCCCTCAAACATCAAGTTAGCTAAGGTGCTGCCTATTCATAAGCAGGGAAATAAAAGTGAAGTCTCCAATTTTAGACCAATCTCTATCTTGCCCTTTTTTTCTAAATTATTTGAAAGGGTCATGTATGACCGTCTGTTCTCCTTTATAAATACTAAAAAATTCTTCATCCTTTTCAACATGGCTTCCAACCTGGCCACTCGACCTTTATGTCCCTATTGGACATACAAGATAAAATAACACAAGCCATGGACAACAATGAATTCTCTATTGGTATTTTTCTGGACCTTGCTAAGGCCTTTGACACTGTCGACCACAAAATCTTACTCTCTAAATTGGAACATTATGGGGTCAGAGGCAAAGCACTAGACTGGTTCAAAAGTTACTTAACTAACCGTTATCAACAAGTCTCATGCAATGGCAAATTATCCAACTTCCAACTTATTATGTTTGGTGTTCCTCAGGGTTCTATTCTCGGACCTCTCTTATTCTTGATATACATTAATGATCTTCCTAACTCCTCGACTCTCCTTTACTATATTCTATTTGCTGACGATTCTAATTCTTTTCTTTCACATGCCTCCTACGAAGAACTGATCAAAATAGTAAACGAAGAGCTAGCAATGGCTAATGACTGGTTCAAAGCTAACAAACTCTCCCTAAATATTTCTAAAACGAACTTTATTATTTTCAGATCCAATAAAAAGATTATTCCACCCTCTGACAACGTACTAAAAATAGACAACATAATAATTCCACAAGTCACTTCCTCAAAGTTTCTTGGGGTCCACATTGACGAACACCTGAAATGGAATACATACATACCAGAAATCACTAAGAAAATTTCAAAAAACATTGGCATTATTCGTAGAATATCTTACCTTCTTCCTCCCCACATACTCAAAAACTTATACTTTACCCTTATATATCCCTACTTGACTTACTGTAATTTCATCTGGACTTCAACTTACAACGCCCACCTGATGAATCTAAGGGTCATTCAGAAAAAGGCCATAAGACTAATCACAGGATCTGCTGTTAATTCCCATACCAGACCTCTGTATCTGAAATTTAATCTTTTAAATCTTACTCAAATTAAGTTCATTCAAACTGGTGTGTTTATGTATCAATATGGCAGAAATATCCTCCCTCCTGCTTTTCACTCCTATTTCACCCCAATTATACCTATCAATGACACTAGAAGCAATAGAGCATACTCATGCATCTTTGCAAGAACAAACTCACGTAAGTTCTCAATCAAATACCAAGGTCCTCTCGTTTGGAATAACCTCCCTTTGGTCATTCGTGAGGCTAAGAGCCTCGTTCATTTTAAACACTTGATCCGTGCACACGCAATGAGTATTATTATTTAGCTCTTTGTGCTATATCTCATTCTATTGATTGCCCGTTATCCAATTTAAAGTGTACTGTCTGATACCATTATAAGGTTGTAATGCTTGTTATATACTTAATGTTCTGTGTCTTGGCAGTGCCTTGTTGTCGTTTTTATGTTCTCATGACGGTGCTTAGTTTAGTTAGTATTTGATTTTTGGTTCTTTCTGTTTTTTTCATTTCTTTGATTTAGTTGAGTAGGGATGGAATTCCCCTGCCGTCCATTTAGTTCTCGAAAATAACTTGCAAGTTTTGCTATATAGTTAATGCAATTAGGCCCCTATTCAGCGGGACTTGTCCCTTCAGGTGTGCCCTTTGCTCCCTCATACCATCTCTTCATAGATAAACTTCTGTAATAATTTGCACTATGTTTGTGAAATTTTATATACTGTAGATTCATGCTATTAATTTTGTTTTGTTTCTGGGAACAATAAATTGATTTGATTTGATTTGATTTGCAGAGAAATAAGTAGAGTGAAATTGGTCAGTGAGTATCTTACAATACGAGTATTTCCTTGGGTTCGATGGTATTGATGACTGGATTTCCAGTGTACGTGAAACGAAGGTTTTCTGCCTCTGCAGACGTTACATTGATTGGTCCCGTATATTCAACGATCATGAGCAAAAACCGGTCGACGTAAGCGAGCTCTGCCGGCGGAACTCGGACGGTTATGGAACCACTTAGCCTGCCAAAATGATAACAGTTTTCAATTAGCACATGTGCTCTGTGCAGCCTCAGATGCAGTTAATGTGGGGCACTGTAGCCGACGATTGGTTAGAGCGCTCGACTTGTAATGCGGTGAGCAACGGGTTCGAACCTCCTCCCTAGAGGTTACTCATGCTCAGCGCCCTGTTGGATCACTAGATAGTGGTGCTTTATAAATGCAGTGTAATAATGCCTTTTGCAACATCGAAAATACGATGGCCTCTTAGGTTGACCACTTTGAAAATGAATACAGCAAACAAATAACTCCAATGTAGCTGCTTTACTGCCAATACATAATAATTACTCAAATAATCACGTGAGATTATCTTATTTATGTTTCTATTATTGTAGTAATGTAGTACCTCTACCAGTTCTATTCATAGACTACGGGAAAAGCAACGAATGAGTAGTGCTACAAAACAACTGTTTACAAAGCATCTATTGTTTATCTAATGCAATTCTATAGCTTCTATGGCTCAAAGATAGAGTACACAAGACTTCAGCGTCTATACATTCTCTGACCAAATCCTGTGTGTCAGTCCGCCGAAAGACAAGGACTATGGGCGATTGGATGGATAAGCTTGCAAAAACATATTGGCCATCATGAGTTTCCTAATGTGTTACAAAACATCCTGTTATGCCACATTGTGTTACAATACTTAAATTTTTGATTTCGAAGTCTCTTAAGGATTCAGCTGTATTCGGTCAAAACTTACGTCAGATTCGGAATTACGTATGCATATAGTGAAGATAAGGGGCTGGATGCAGTGTCAATGAGGTAGGCACCGAGGGGTTCGAAAACGTTCATTCCTTGTCCTCTGATGGTGATATTTGCACCGCCTGCGATGATTCCCGAAGTAGGAGGTATTCCTCCATCGACTGTGGGCTTCGTAATCAATTCTGTCAAGTTCGAGTCATATTCACAAAGCAAATGTAAGAAAACGATGACATTTAATCCCGAAATTGTGATATAGGCCCGAACAATATCTACCTGTTAAACCTGTTAAACCTTTATGACACTTATCAAAGATGCTGACTCGTTAATTATAATATAAATGTAATCACAAATATAATTACTAGTCTATTTCTATCATGTATTAACAAAGCATTGCAACCTAGCATTACCTATCTATTATAGGCCTATAAGATCATACCGTTTGGTTATAGGGACATCGTTACAGATCCAATGGCGTGCGTTGAACGGCAGATCGTCTTTGCACACGAATACACAGTTTCATGTCGCTTTCTTTAGGATTTGACAGAAATAGTATGCGGTCATGATATTATATTATTTTGATACTGTTATGACCATAGAGATGTATAATATATAAATATATCACTAGAGCCCGCATCCGCCATTTTTGTTGACGCTGCCGATTCAACACGGCCTTGACCCTGTGGCGGATCAAAATGGCGAAACGATCGAAGTTAAATTGTGTAGTGTGTGGATGTAGCAACTTATTAAAGTCCGAAAATGAGGCCGCTGGAATATTATTTCATAGATAAGTTGTTATTTTGTGTCTGTTGTATATTTTGCAAGGCGTAAGCTTCGAAAAGAAATTAAAGTCTCGCTTAAGCTTGACTGCGTCCATGAATTTCAACCAATCAAAACGCGTCATTTCAATATAAATTAACTGCGGAGCTCTCGATAAGGTGTTATTATATCTATGGTTGTCGGCTTTTTGGCTTCAAAAATTAGCGAAGGGATTATACGTCATACGGGCTCTAGCGATGATAATAATATCTCATTGGTTATGACAAACAAATGCACGGGATGTCAGGTTTAGCTTACCGATTTCGCATTGCAGTCCGACGTATTGCTTGCCATCGAGAACAGGACATTGGCAATAGTAGCGATTTAGTGCATTCTGATTTATACACGTTCCGCCATTGAAACAAGGCTGGGTTTCCTTGGCACAGAAATCGGTCTCTGCAAAAAAAATTCGAAGCCACTGATGATTTAGAAGCACTCGTATAGACACGTTTAGGTCTGTGTTAGAGCTGGGGCACTTTCCAATCTCTTCCAATGTCGTTCTTAGACGTAGGCCAAGCGGTTCTACTCATACCATAACTACGGTCATCGCAGACATTTTTTAGCTTCAGTTAACTGGGCATCTAGGCCTATATACTTAATTAGCCGAACAACAATTGCAAAATTCCTCGGCGCTTACCAGATTCCAACTATTCCGACACAACGTCTGTGATGGTCTACAAGACTGACTACCAAAATCATGAGGAGGGAGAAGGCTGTAAGAAGAGACCCAGAAAGAATGGTAACACGTAGAGAGCAGGGAAGTGCATTCCATAGGGAGGGCCCAATAGTGGCAAAAAATCTAGCTTGGGCCGCAGTGAAACAACAAGAGTATACCTGACCAAGGAGCGGAGAGGTCGATGAGAAACTGAAGAGAGAGGGAAGCGAATGTGATCCCTAAGGTATTTAGTAGCAATGCCCAATGCGGTCGTAAGGACTAGGACAAGAACTTTGAACTGAATTCGGACTGTGAGAGGAAGCCAGTGCAATCTTGGCTAGTTGGTCTCAAACGTCAAGTCAGATGAATTTTGTTTAAATTAACTCGGATACGGTTAGAAGACATCCAAAGGTTCAGCGCCGTGGTGGCCTCAAGGACCACTGTGAAACAGCTGTGCTGGCTGGGCCATAGGCGTACTAATGAGCGGAGGCCCTTTGACGGTGAGAATGTCTGATAGGTCAGCGTTACAGAGTTGTTAGGCAGTCGATGATTCGAAGCAACGATTCAGAAGCACTCAGTCATCATTTCATAAGCATTTATAATTATGTTGTCAGATCGGGAATGTCTCAGAATCTACTCTAGAAATGGTGCGAAACAATTTCGAGTTCACAATTACAAATAATTGCAATGATATTACAATCGTACATTGAAATTAGGTCGTGTGTGATGTCATTCGAAGATTAGATCGATCTCCACCATGGCTTACCAGAAAGTGAGCTCTGTATACTTACTAAAGTAGAACTTGTAACAAGAAAAATCGGAATCCGGCACTATTGCCTAATAATCTAATACAGTTAGGATTTTTTCGATTAGATCAGTGGTTCTTAACCTTTTTAAGGGAGCCGAACCCCAAGAGAAATCCATGACCACTCACCGAACCCCTCAAGTTTGAACAATAATTTTTTAACTAATGGGAACAAAAGAAATAAAAAATTGTACCAAAATGTGATACAATATTAATACATTCAATACATTAACTAATAGCAGTTAACTATTTTATTAAATAAAAGTAGAAAAATAAAAATAAAATAGCAAATGATTTTTCACTCACACTCACTTACTCTGAATATGTATATATTTCAGAGGACCTCTGCCGAACCTCTGGCTCTGGCTCACCGAACCCCAGGGGATCGGTCGAACACTGGTTAAGAAACACTGGATTAGATTATAAATCACTCTTATGCTAATTCTCACTTCACTGACCTCCATAAATTCACTGTTACACTACGCTCCACGGATTACATCTGAATGATGATTTATGAGAAAAAATGGTAAAAATCGTAATTTTGTCTCAAAGCACAGCATCGACGAAACGAATACCGTAGCCATTCCAGAAAAAGCTTGTACCTAATGTTTTAAATCTAGAATGGTTAAACGGCTATATGCTTCAGATTAAAGTCAATAATACGGTTGTAGGCCCTACTACACTTCTTCTGGCGACCATAGAACAACCAATTGCAACTTCAGCAAATCAGTCAGATCCGCAAATACATTGTGTAGAATAGAGAAAGAACTTATGACTCTTACAACATCATTTCCAAACCGATACCGATGTTTCATGATATCCAATGACATGTGTTTTTAGTTTAAAATTCTCGTTCACGTTTCTATCGCATTTTGACAATTGATTGGACAGTGAACTATAACAGAACAATGAACACCAAAATGATCTGCGAGTCATTTGTGTGACATGGTAGCTGAAGGGCTGAGCGCTCAACATGTAACACGGAAAAATGCGTTGGTTCAAATATCTCTGTCGCCAGGGATGGGCAAATTACAGTGTAAAATGTAATTGAATTACAAATTACAGATTACTTGGGAAAATATAATTGAATTACAAATTAGAAATTACTTTAGAAATTTGCTGGAAATTACAAATTACGTTATTTCAATTGCATCAAATTACAAATTACACGCATAGTTGGGATCAAGAAATTTAGTCAGGAAACACATGCTATATTTCCACTGTTCATTTGTATTATCAATCAATCAATCAATCAATCAATCAATCATAACATTTATATAGCGCCTCTTCAAGGGCTCTACTCAGAGGCGCTCCCAAGCCAGGCCTGATCATACAGAAAAGTCTTCAAATGGGCGTAGAAGGAAGCCGAGTGAATGCGAGGAGATAACCGAAGGAAAGATGGCAAGACATTCCACGCTGTTGGACCAACAACAGAGAATGCTCGGCGCTGCATAGTAGCAGTGCGGGCATGTGGAACCAAGAAGTCACCCCGAGAAGAGGAACGGAGGGCTGAGCGACCCTTAAGAGAAGAAGAGAGAGTGAAGATGGTGCACAAGTAGCGAGGAGCTGAACCCAAGACGCTTTGCCAGACGAGAGAGCAGAGCCGATATAGGATACGCTGCCGGAGGGGAAGCCAGTGTAGAGTATGATGCATGTAGGAGGATACGCTACCACAGCGAGGATTACAAATTACCAATCACAATTGTAATTCAAATTACGTAATTTCAATTACATTAATTAAATTACTGCCCACCCCTGTCTCAGCTGTCTGTCGCGATTGTGACGTATTTAAGAACCACCAGCCAGTTCTTCACACACAATTCTACACGATCTTTAACTCGAACTATTACACTGTTTGAAACTGCTAATTTATTTTCTCTGAGAAGTAGGAACTGTTCGAACAAGTTTTCAGATAATCGTCATCTGTTTGACCTTACAGTCATGCTTGAAAAACTATAATGAGTCTGTGTATAAAATGAAGGAAGTGCAGAATTAAATTGTATAAATAACATCTTTACAATTGCGTAGCTATAAAGCGTCATTAGTTCATTACTGTCATCTATTATATACCGGTACTGCAAGAAAAACATGACTAAAGGTGACAAAATAATTCAGTTTTAAAAGCATCTGTTTCCTTACCAACAAAGCAGTGTCAAAAAACACTTCTTAAAATGAGACAAACAGTATCACAGAGTAAAGCTGACACACTGATTACAAATTTTGTGACAAAGGGAATGCATTCTTTGTCAATAGCTGAGCAACCGGAATTTAAAGAACTTGTAACTGGTTTCAACTCAGATGCCACAGTCATGGCCCGACGTAGCCTACGTTAGGTCGACGAATAGGTGATGCAGTAGACTGAGTAGAGAATCGAATGAGAGCAACAAAAGAAGAATTATCTGAACAACTATTTGTCTGGACGACTACAGATGTGTTGTCTACTAAACACAGAAGTTAGGCCTACATGGGAGTAACCTGTCATTGGATCGACGCATGTACATTTGAGCGACGCTCAGTTGCCTTAGCATGCAGACGTTTTGTTGGATCACACAGGTGCGATGGAGTAGCGCAACTCATCTATTTAATAGGCTACATTACGAGCTCGGTCTGATCCATGACAAAATTGTAGCTACCATTTCTGATAATGGTTCCAATTTTGTGAAAGCATTCAAAGAGTTGAGTCTATCGTTCATTCCAGAGATACTATAGTGATGATGATCAAGATAAGAAAAGACACTTTCAAAACTGCTCTGGTTGTGGAATCTCTGGTTCTAGTTTTCTTTTCAAAGTAATTTGATTATACATATGCAATTTGAAATTACAAATTACATGAAAAAATTTAATTCAATTACAAATTACAAATTACTTGATCCAGAGGAACAAATTACAAATTACCAATCACAATTGTAATTCAAATTACGTAATTTCAATTACATTAATTAAATTACTGCCCACCCCTGTCTCAGCTGTCTGTCGCGATTGTGACGTATTTAAGAACCACCAGCCAGTTCTTCACACACAATTCTACACGATCTTTAACTCGAACTTTTTATTTCTACAGAAAACGATGACAACAGTTTTTTCGTCAGTAGCCTACATAAGGTTAACTGTCGTATGATCAGTATACAGCTTTGCTTTGATGATCTATGCGTAAGCCTGAGTTGAGTTTGGTATTAATTAATTATCTCATAATCTATCCCATGCTGTGTTGTGACTTGGCAAGACTTGGTCTGAAAGCCAACGCGTGGTATGGCTCGTACAACACTTTAAGAACAGGTCGAAGTCTAAGGGCTTTAGGTCTTCAGCAAGATAACGCTATCGTAATATTCATTTATCACACATGCCAGTAGATCAAAGGCCAGAAACCTTTGCATTATAAGATGTTCCACAGTTTGCAATCAGTTTGATGAATGCCAGGATCATAATCGTCAAACATTGCATATACGACACAATTGCATTAACTCTACTGAATGACCGATAACAATATCTCACCAGTACACGTCTTTGTATTGTTAGGTAATGGTTCGTATCCTGGATTGCACAAGCAGTTGTAATCGCCGATTAGATCTGTGCATTTGCCAAAGGGATAGCAGGGAGATGACTCACACTCATTTATCTCTGAAATAACAATTAAGTAATATATGTATATTTCCAATGTGGAATACAGAATAGCCTTTGAAAATAGTCTACATAGAATGATTACAAAACGACGATGGTGAAGCTATGACGGCGACAACGATGACGACAGAAACAATGATAGAAATGCTAAACATAGGTCTTTGTCATGGGTAGTTTCAGTTCTACATTAAGTGCAAGCTGAGAATTCATGAATTAAAGAATTCTGAAAAATTCCTGAGAATTCCTGCGACATGGACTAGGATAACATGGATTATCTAGAATACCAACAATATAATTTAACCTACCGACGGAACAGTTTTGTCCAGTGAAACCGGGAACGCAGATGCAGCTAAAATTGTGGCCATTCTCGATGCATGTCGCTCCATTGCGACATGGACTAGGATAACATGGATTATCTAGAATGCCAAGCACGACATTGACATTCAACATGCATTTACTTAGTTATCTATCTTCATATTCAGACTCCTTTATAAGGACATGTACAGACAATAATGATCTGGTTTTACTATTTGAACCGCTGGCCTGACGCCCAGACCCTAGAATGGCTGCGTGCACATTACTTTAGCATTTGTATTAAGTTGCGGTTTTGTAGCTTGGAATTTTTCTAATAAACGAATATTTGATGATGATGATGATAATGACGATGATGATGATGATGATGATGATGATGATGATGATGATGATGATGATGACGATGATGATGATGATGATGAAAATAAATACTCGCTGGTTGAAATTCAATCAAAAGATGACTAGATATCTAGACAGCTAACTCCAACCTATATATATAGGCCCTAATGTCTAATATTATAGGCCTATACGTAGGTCCATGTCTATATCCAAAGTCAAATCCATATCTAAAACTCGTCATGCCTTAGATTTCTTTGGAAGCTCAACAGTTATCTAGTCCATAAGACTTCTCCAACAGGCGCTGTGGCTGATGCTTTCAGTAACTTCTTTAGTGACAGCCTATCTAAGATAATTCTAGATTTATATTCTCTGAAGATGTAGGCTGATATTCTCTGAAATTTCTAATAATTATCTATATCTAATTGTAATTCCAATCACAGTTCCCATGACAGTGCAATCGAAAAGCAACACGGTTTACGCATGAAAAACGATTTTCCGACCTCTTAGTCCAGACCTTTACCGATTACCTTCGCTTAGTAGGCTATACATGGCAAAGATCTCCACCTACAGATAGTTTGACCCTTCTGTGAACTTTGGTTGGATATATCCATAGTTTTAAAAACGTTAAAAACTGAATAAAAACAAAAAACCTCTTTTTTAAATAAAAAATAAATAAAATAACGGAAAAAAACTAAAACGAATGGATGGAGTTCAACGTACATGGAGACTGAGATTAAAATAGTGGCAGAGTCAGGCAGACTAATTTGATATAAAGAGACTAACCTAAATAAACAAAGAATAGCGACACTAGAGAGGTTAGGATGGGCAGGCCCTATTGGAGATACAAGGAAAAGGCAGAAGAAAACGGAAACGGTTTAACAGATAGACACACTAACTAACCGGTTGTAGAGTCGACTGTACTTGAAACGATTGACGCCGTAGTCTGATCAGTAGAGAAAATTAAAGGATCTTCTACAAAGAAACTTGAATATCATTTTGATATCTCTATCAGACACTTATTTTATATATATATTATATGTATATAATATTATATATAATTATATATATGTAAAACATGTATTGACTTAATTGTTTAAGTTAACGAATTGTTTGGAAATTTTTGAGAAGAGTGATTCTAATTACTTAGTCTTACAAGGCTTAACATAACCAATGCGGTATCTCTACAGTTGCTGTACCAAACAACACCTGCTTTCAACTATACCTTAATGTTATAATTATATGTGCAGTAGCTATTTGTAATCTATTTCCTCGACTTGGCAGTCAACTGTCATGTCTAATGACAGCCTACAGATCCATAAATATCTGTTCTAAATGGACCAAGAACTATATTCATATAAACCCATAAGATATCCTAAAGATTACAGCTTGTTGGTGTTATGGGTAAAGCATGAACGATGTGCGTCAATAATCAAACGTAAGTTATAAGATATTTGCTGAACTTAATAAATTCTTCGAAAATTATTGATTATGATTTATAAAAATTATAGATTATATATAGACATATAAATTTATAGCTACATGAATACATGTATATAGATGTGAGACTTACTTCTTTCAGAAACACTTTATGGTTTATGGTGCGATGTGGTGTGAGAAGTTGGCAAATAGCTTACCTGCCTTAAATAATGACATAGTTATCAGAGCAATAAGTGGTCTACATTACTTGACATAGATTGGGTTGCACAAGAGGTTGATAATAAAGGAAAGTTTTAAAGTAGGTTAGGAAGTTGACACGTAGCAAAAGTTAAGCTATGAGGCGACGGCCCAATCAGGTCTTCTTTAATCCGTCTCAAAATGTTGCAGACAGTTTTGACCCAGCATTCGAAAACCTGCAAAACATTAAGACCACTTACAGACCAATAACAAAACCTTCGTTATTGGTCTCTGAAAAACTTAAAACTTCATCGATTTTATTTGCCTGGTTGCCATGTAGCATACACTCTAGACCCAAATTATCCGTTAACCCACCAACATTCCTATATCATATATACGTGTATTATGCTAGAGTTATTTGAACCAGTTGGTTTGCAATCGCATAGTTCAGCTGCCAGAGGAGATCTACAAGTTCCTAGCTTCCATACATCGGCAAAAGAACTCCACGCACTGACCTACATAGGTCTCTTTCTTTGGAGCAGTTTTCCTGTTAACATTCGCACTCTTGCTTTTTACTCGACCCGACTAACTTTCTCGTTGTCTGTTAAGATACACATATTCAAAATCTCTTAGACAGCCACGTGAAAAGCGATTTTAGAGGTTCTCACAAAATTTATGTGCTCTATAACAGTCCAGAAGCGTATACATACATAATTTGCTTGTACGAACTCAGCAATACCAGGTAAATCAGCTAATGAAAAAAAGAACTACTCCTGAATTACAGAAAGAAAAATGTCAAAATTGTCCACAATTATTATAATTGTGGACAATTTTGACCGTAAATACGACAGCGAAACAAGGACACCGCGTTTAATATAATCGCTTCAAACAACCTGCTATAGACACGAATGAAACGATGAAGAAACGGCAATCGATTGTAGGAACTGCTATCAAATGAAATTAAATAAAATTATTACCGTGAAAGACGTCAACGGCCATTGTAGCTATTATATGTCGTTAAACTCTAGAATTATAATACATAATTTATGTACAATTGCAATGCAATGAATCCGTGTTTTATGTATAAATGAACTTTTAATACTACGTCTTTTAGGTCAATCTGCAGATGCACTGCACGCATAGTTACCTAACTGACCTAAGCAAGTGCCTTGCAAGGTAGTTCTGAAATGCATGATGAACAGACTCAAATGAAACAGCACGTAAGCTTATAATTATGTAGTGAAGACTGTTCAGCATCAACACAGAATGATACAATGGGCTGGAGTTGATATGCAGAGGCGCGTCACCTGCAATTTCACCCTGGTAGCATAGCGCAGCAATCCTCGACCGGATTAAGTTGATACCGGAACATAGTGTTATCTAATGTATTCTGCTGTAGTGCCGACAAGAGAAGCCAATCATAAAAGGAGAATCTTGAATGTCAGTGCCTTTGGCGATAGGAAGCTAAAGCAATGTTTCTCGCATGTTTTCTGAAATAGTGTCAAATTTAAGCATATTGGTCACTAGTCGGACAGTTATGAACGGATTGGATCTGATGTAAACGAATTATTGTTAAGCCTCCATAGATGCGACAGACTGATTTAGACAAGACGCGTCAATAAGAATGATTGAACGAAATTCACTGAAACGCTTGATTATTTACTTTTATGTTGTACCCTGTACGTTTACAGCTCGAGGCGATAAAAGACCGAAGACCTGCAAAGGGAGTTCTAATGATCGGAGTGATAGTTCTCCGTCCAGAAGCACACACAGATCGCAGATAACGTTTCCCATGGGCGGAGATTTAAGTGAATGGCTAACACTGCGGAAGGAAGAGCAGAAGATCAGCATGGACGCGGGATCGATTCCCGCTACCCATCCTAAAGGTCGAAATAGTCTTTCATTCTTCAGATGGGTTGGTAAAATGAGTAGTAGGTTAGATGGACGCCTTGCACGGCTGCCATATTGTTAACTACAATTCTGTAATAACGTGTGATCATCCGTTGATACCATTACATGTAATCATACTGCGTTCATATCAGTTTGAATCAATAAACGAAGATTATTATCTTTATTTGACAGACGCAACTGCTGCTTCATATTTAATATAGTTGGAATCTGACACCACTCCAACCTTACATTAGGTTATATTAGATCACTGTAAGTTATCTTACACATGTAAACAGCTAAGTGTTAGACAAACGACGTTAAAGCATTGATCAGCAGAAGAAGTAAACACCGAGCAACTTACATCAATATATAAAAGTCACAAGTTTAGATCGGAGCTTACAGTTGCATATCAAATCGATTAATCTTTATAAATTTAAAAATATTAAATGTGCAGTTACTTTGAAGGTTGATTGTCAGCCATTTAACTTCTGATGTATCCTCCTACTAAAGTCAAAGCAATCAAGTTCTTTCGTCAACTCAAAAGCTGATCGTTTTTCTGTCGGATATTCTGCTGCACATTGACCGTGAAGTGGAGACAAGGCACAGGTGCGTTGCTCTAAATCGACGAAGGTCGTCTATCATATTATAACGACCACGTACTTTTTCAAGTGGTTTAGCTACTATTGATTATGTCATCGTTCTCCTGGGCCAACGATAACGGATAAACGGAGGAAGTAAATCACTCACATAATATATAATAATACTACTACCTTCTCCCTCACTAAGGGCTAAACTAATAACTGGTTATTATCATTATCGGTCTCTCGCTCTTTAAAGACGTTTGTTTTCCCCGGGGTTTCGTGCTGAGAGCGTCTCTGCATAGTTATTCTGCGAGATGCGCTATATAAATCTATAGATACTACTACTACGACCACTACTACACTACTACTACTACTACTACTACTACTACTACTACTACTACTACTACTACTACTACTACTACTACTACTACCACTACTACTACTACTACTACTACTACTACTACTACTACTACCACCACTACCACCACCACTACTCACTACCACCACCACCACCACCACCACCACCACTACTACTCACTACCACCACCACCACTACCACTACCACCACTACCACCACTACTACCACCACCACCACCACTACTACCACCACTACTACTACTACTACTACTACTACTACTACACTACTACTACTACTACTACTACTACTACTACTACTACTACTACTACTACTACTACTACTACTCACCACTACCACCACTACTACTACCACTACTACCACTACTACCACTACTACCACTACTACCACCACCACTACCACTACTACTACTACTACTACCACTACTACTACTACTACTACTACTACTACTACTACTACTACTACTACTACTACTACTACTACTACTACTACTACTACTACACTACCACTACTACTACTACCACCACACACTACTACTACTACTACTACTACCACCACTACTACTACTGCTACTACTACTACTACTACTACTACTACTACTACTACTACTACTACTACTACTACTACTACTACTACTACTACTACTACTACTACTACTACTACTACTACTACTACTACCACGACCACGACCACTACCACGACCACTACCACTACCACTACCACTACCACTACCACTACTACTACTACTACTACTGCTACTACTACTACTACTACTACTACTAATAATAATAATCTTCGTTTAATATTTTCAAACTTACATGTACGCAGTAGGCTAGGTTACAATTCAGTATGAACGGATGATCACAAGACAGTTATTACAGGAGTCGAATTAACTGTATACAACAGCCATGCAAGGCGCCCATCACTTCCTACATCTCATTTTACCAACGCGCCATCTCGATAGGGTGAGTGGACCATTGGGAGGGTTGCAGGAAGCGATTCAGCTACCTACTGCTCTTCACGCCAGCGATGTTTATGCAGATCTTATTGTACAATTCCTAAGCTCTTCAGCTCAACGATCCCTATTCTTCAAACTGATGGATCGGGCAACATACAATGAACGGTTTATTCTATTGTTGTTTGGAGCCTATTTATTATTTATGTTCTATTGGACACAATTTGAAGTTACAAATCATTGGCAGATTCGTTAACTGCATTGCAAAAAACCTTGTAAAAAATCTTACCATCAAAGGCAATCCCAAAAATGAACCCGAGGCAAACAGAAGAAATTCGCCAAACTCTCCAGTACACTACGTTGAAGTCTGACATGATCTCTGCCTTTATTTTCATTGTGCTTACTTTTGCATAATGTAAATTAAAGTTAAGATATTATGGCTGCAGAACTGCTATACACTCCAGTTTCAAAAGGTAGAGACCTAAGCGACGAAGATAATTATATCCGTCTCATGCATCTTGGCCTCGTTGCATTTAGGTTAGCCGCCGGATCTGAGGTAAACCGCGTCGTGGATGCAGGAGCTCTGGAGCAGGCCTAATGGTGCATGGCTCAGTCCTTGGCTCACTGCTTTATATAATCTCTACTGCAGAACTAGGACCCTTGCTGTCAGCCGAGGCAGTCCTTGGCCAATCTTATGCCGATGACCTTCAAGCCTATGTTCACTGCTCGGCGATGCAGGCATCTGCTTCTGTTGAGGTGATGGGTCGGGCATGGGGACCCTGCAGGCATGGTTATCGTTTAACCAGCTACGCTCAACCTGGCAAAGGGCCCAGCTTATCGGTGCGCCAGCAGCTCACTAAAATAGACCTTGAGTCTCTTGCCTTGAAATACCCACACCTTACTTTTTATCCTTAGTTCGGGACCTGGGAATTTAAAAGGCAAAAGGCAATGTGTTTCTTACAACGGTCAGTTCTCACACATACTTGACATAAACTGTGAAGTCCCTCAGGGCTTATTATTCGACCCATTGCTTTTTCTTATATAGGCCTATGTAAATGATACCCATCTCTCCTCATCGACATTGCAGTTTATTTTGTTCGCGGATGAAATAAATTTGTTTTTGTCAGGTAGGCCTAACTCACTTATTGAACTGGTTAACAGGCTGAATAAAGAACTTGGGAAGGTGGATAGATGGTTCAAAGCGAACAAACTGATCTTGAGCCTAAATAAAACAAACTACTGCATATTCTATTTGACTCAGGGAGGGAAATGGTAAAAAAAACAGAACAGGCCTAACCTGTTACTATAAACATTGCTAAACAAAATATAAATGGGGTGGCCTCAGCGAAATTCCCAAGGTTCATATAGATCAGCTCCTATCATAGAAACTTATATAGCTGACATTCCCAAGAAAGTGGCCAAATAATTTACAGGCATTATATTCCGAATACGGCATTGCTTGTCACAATAATTATGCACTTACAAATTTGTATTATTCGCTAATTCATCCGTACCTTACACATTGTAATCTTATATGGGCATCTACTTATCGTACGCGTCAGGTTTGTCTGACAACCTTACTGAAGCCAGCTATCCAGGTCTTAATTATGCAATGCACCACATTAAAAAATCTATTTTTAGATCTGGGAACGCTGCCATTCGAAAGTATCAATAAACTACAGGTGGGCTGTTCATGTATAGGCCCATATGGACTCATTACTGGAAAGTTGGTTCAGTTGGTCCATGGTCGCCAACCACGTTCTTCCCATAAGTATCGTCAAAGATGTATGCGCATTAGAATTAGACAACATAGTATTAGAATCTATATGGACCGGTTCTCTGGAACTCTCTTCCTTTGGATGTTACTGGTCTGCCAACATTGCACGAGTTCAAGAGCAGATTAAGTCACATCTTTTAAAGGCACTATAGTTATAATCTAAATTAAGTTTCTTTTTCTGTGGTCCTCCTTCCCGTTGGCTTCATGTTAAAGCTCAAGTGCCTGCTATAGACGAGATGTGCCAAGCGGCTTGGCCTGTTGTCTTAGTTTACTAAAACATTATGTCTTTTGCAGGTATTTGGTATAGCTGTTATTTACGTGTTGTGATACTGACTTGTGTTAGTAGTGATATTTATACTGTTCCATTGGTTTGCAACTGATTTGTGAAATTGGGCGGCCCTGCTAGCGAGACGATATGTTCCTTTCGGTTTCCCCATTGTTACCGATCACTAATCTGAATCATACTCATTATTAATGTGTTGTTTTTATGCTTGGTGTACAATAAAGTACTTTTTGTTTTGATCTGATTTGTACATAACATTATAGTTAAATCGGTGAAGAATAATTATAATTCGAATTATCAAATATAAGATCAGGTGCTGAGCCAATAACAGTCAGATTCTTTCAGCAAAGTCCAATATATTGATATAATACTTTAAATGGCCAAAATTTAGAAGAATCAAGTTGTCGTTCAAAATCAAAGTAAAAAACTAACGCAAACATAAAATTAAACTCTTCGATTGCAAAGACAAACAATTTACGTATTTAGTCAATAACTAAATTTCGCCATGTCAAACTGGTGACCTCGTTTCGGTCGCTTCTTCTTACGGATAGTTCTAAGGCGTCTTCGCATTTATAAGTTAATATATTTAAATAAAATCATGAATCTACCCGTGGACGTTAGCCTAAAATCCAACTAAGGATCAAGCAACCTTTCCAGTAATGTATCTAAGTTGATAATCTACATTGACTTGTGACGTTCCATCTGTTGATAAGTGTTCTTGATTCAGTTTAGGTCTCTAAATTCTGTAAGGCGTGTTCGGTTGACCGTAAAGAGAAGTGAAGGAGCTCATACAGGTATTTCATTTCCATAATCTACTTCCGTATCGTTTAGTATCAGGTAGTTGATATCTGCTTCACTTCTAGGCCTAGAACCTTGCTCTTCAATGGATAGCTCACCTATGTCATCTACGTTGGCATACTTGTCACTTGTTCTGACACTGCTGTGTCGTCTTCGATTCCGTCATTACTGTTAGACACCAATTCGTCATCTCTTGGCTGCAGGTAGTCATCATCGGTGAGTGACGCACTCCTTATGCCGGTTGGATATATTCTTGTCGGCACCATTTCCATAGCGTGGTCTATTGCTTCCTGTACAAGCTCCGGCGGAGCATCGGGATTGACGAAGATGCTGTTTCGTTCCGTCTGCAGTGTGTCACCATTCTGAAAACTTTTTTTGTGAAGGTAGGTCAGTATCATCAGGTCTTTTTCCTGGTTCTTTCTGTGGCGCTTGTAAACAAGGACTGCTACCAGAATGATAATGATGACAACGACGACGACACATATCACGGTAACTCCAATGATTAGACCTGTGTAGTCTGTGGTGTAACTCACACAACAACCGTGATAAGTCTCTCCGCCGATGAATACCTGCAAAACGGAATGCACTGAATAAAACGTAATATGTAGTTATGGCCGCAAACAGCCTCACTTTAGGAATACGACTCTACATAGACTACTGCAACTCACTTTTTGCAGGCGTCCCTAACCTGCGCCTCACCCCTCTTCAATCGGTTCTGAATCCTGCAGCCAGGCTTATCGCACGTCTTCCTAAGTTTGCTAATATCTCCACCTACATGTCTGAAATTCTACATTGGCTCCCTATAACTTTACGCATTCACTATAACATTCTCTTTCTGGTGTCCAAATCTCAGTTGGGCCTTGCCCCTAAATATCGCTCTGACTTTATGCGCAGGCCTTACTTGCTATCTCCCTTCGTCCGCTGCGCTCTACGGACCGACAGGATCTTTTTGTTGCTCAGACCAGAACCGCTCTAGCCCGACATCGCTCATTTGCTGTTGTGAGTCCTTTTGCTTGGAATGACCTCCCCTCCTCTGCGGGCAAGCTATTGTCTGGGTTCTCCTCCTCATCTGCTCGTTTCCTGAAGACGTTTCTCTTTCCCCGGGGCGTCTACACTGAGAGTCCATACTGCGAGAGGCGCTTTATAAATGTTCACATACAATATTATACCATCCTATCAAGTACAGGTGTTCAAAGCTAGTATATTTCAACTAAGGGAGACATTAAGATTTCTGGTGAGTAGGTTACACTGTCTCATATACAACATGTCTTTATTCAGACTGTTACCAGGTGATACAATGTGCTATAAAAAATCCTCTTTAAGTGTAACATTTCATTGCACAGCGTATATGAACACAGATGATGCTTCCTATGACCAACACAACTACAAGAATCCAATGACTGATGATTCGATCTTCAATTTTTCTGCTCATTAGTCAGCATGAAAATAGTTTAGTGTTGTGTGCATATATTATGTTCTGGCATGCGAAAGCTGAATGACATAGTTGCAATAATTGTAATCGCAAATTTATGTAGCGCTGCTTTGATAGATACTCCTCAACAAGAGCATATGGGAATAAAAGCAGGGAAAGGTCAAGGAGCTCATGCTACAGGTTCATTCATTCATTCGGAAATTTAGATAGCGCCCCTTCCAGGAAACTACTCAGAGGCGCTCCCGACTCCAACGCGCCCAAAAGAACAGTCTTGAGTATAGTAAGGAAAGTTTCAGGCAGACTCCCAGGGTGTAGACGCAGCTCTAGAGGCAGACCATTCCAGATCATTTGGCCTGCCTCAGAAAAAGCTCGGTTCTGCATAGCTGCTTTACGAGCAAAAGGAACCAGGGAATTCCTTTTTCTGCGGAGCTTAGGAAGCGACGCACTGGGACAACCGAAATCAAACAAAAGAGCTCACGGAGGTAAATTGGACCGAGAACACCAAAGCACTCCTTTAAAAGAGATGTAGGAATGGTGTCATGGAGACAACTTTAGTTTTCCTCACCAAACAACTGTTGTGTCTCTGATAGAATTCATACATCTCTGCTAAAGGAGTGCTTTGCTGTTCTGGGTCCATTCCTCACAGCTATTGTCAATTTCTAGTGCATCAGTATTCCTAATCATTTGCCTTGGTTTTGGGCTTCTTGTCTTGCACTAAATTGGTTTAGTACTTATTTTAGTATACACATTCATTCAGTGTATTTAACGGTATTTAATGGTTATTACTGGTCAACTGCTTCGTTGACACGTGATGTTCTGCAGGATTCCGTGCTTGGTCCTCTCTTGTTAACATTATACACAACACCACTAGGAATATTGATTGTTCTCGTCAATCATTAACAGGATATCATTTCTACGCCACAGATACTCAAATCTACATTTTATCTTATAGTTTGTCTTATGACTTTCCTGTGCAGCTGTTGTCCAATGGGAGGGAGGGAGGTAGGGAGGCATGGAGGCAAGGAAGCAGAGAGGGAGGGAGGGAGGGAGAGTGACAGAGACAGCCAGAGACAGACAGAGACAGAGAGGTAGAGAGAGAAAGAGGAGGCAGAGCGAGAGACAGAGCGTCAGCGAGAGAGTTCTTGGCATAGAGTAGAGGTCAAATAGAGTTAACGAGCAAATACAGTTCGTCTAGAGTAGTGATGTACGGCGTCGAGGGTTGATTGTTGCGTCGTGGAGTGTGAGCAATCAGTTGTTGCAGATACTTATTCAACTGTATAGTCATACCGAATGGACGTGCATAAACATTATTGTCGGAATTGTTGATGTTCAATACAAACCTCCGGCCAGTCTACTGGAACCGGACCTACGGGAACATTCCTTCTAGAACCTGAGGGCCTGTTGAACAGAGACGATAACGTTGCGCTCGAAGGGTTACTCTATATAAATTGATAGATACAATTCAATACAATACTCGACAGTAAGCTAATAACCGCAGTTCCTCCCACGAGAAACTGGATACATACCCAACCTAGGTCAGCCGAGCCGCAGCATTTAAAATGTACAGCCACGACACCAAATCTAGGACAATTAGATGGATAAAAGATAATGAAAGTAAAGCCAATTCAGAAGTCGATAACTAATTCGTTACGAGGCAGTGAGTTAGGCAAATGCGATAATGCGCTCCAGCTTGTTGAATGCCGCCCTCACTGTAAGACTGTCGAGCAGCGGCACAATGCCATGTTCTGAGTTACCCATCACCATGCAGGAAATGTGAATGACTGAGAGTGCTATGTAGGCGTGATATCATGAGCTGTAATATTATGTAATAAAGTCGTAATTTTACTTAAATATGTTGGTTACATTACTTTGACGGGATGCGGATCAGAAGCAGACACGCAGAAACTTGAACTGTCGTTTATGGGTGGCTCTTCTTTCGGCGGTCGACATTTGAGTTCATTGTCTGTAAGACTGGTGACATTGCATGGAGCATTGCTGACGAAAACGCTATAATCTTCCAACGAACAGCCATGGGTAAAGCCACTGCCCTAGAAAAATAAAACATAATATGTCGCCGAGAACATGGCTTCACATTTGCCGTGTATTAAGTTAATTGGTCCTATTGAGTTGCGTTTTATAAATCGTATTATAATAACAATAATAATAATTGCAATAGTAATTAATAATATAATAGAACAGAAACCCTATGCGTGCGTCTGAGGTACCGTGTTACGCTGTTTTCGCCTTCATTGCCAGAGACAATCTGGCTTATGTCATTCCACTTAATCGAATAACCAATAACAAACGTTGTCATAGCAACACAAGATCATGCACAACACGACATATCCGTCATTCTACATTTATATAAGGGGATGAGGAGAGGAAGGGGCGGGTCAGTCATACACAATCCCAGCGATAGACGTACGGGGAGGGACGGACGTAGAAAGGAGGGAAGAAGGTACGGACGGCAGGGAAGTACGCGGGAGGGAGGGGGGGAAGACAGGGAAGAGGGAGAAGACCTATGTCAATCATAGCACGTGAAGATGCATCTCTTGACATTTTCAAATTGTTTTTAACCGTCTTCGGACGGGAAAACTTCTAGTAGTAATAGTAGTAATAATAATATTTAATAATAATAATAATAATAAAAGAAAGAAGAAGAAGAAGAAGAAGAAGAAGAAGAAGAAGAAGAAGAAGAAGAAGAAGAAGAAGAAGAAGAAGAAGAAGAAGAAGAAGAAGAAGAAGAAGAAGAAAGTCCGTTTCTCGTCGATCTCCAGGGACAGCTGATATGCGATGTCCCACATGGGAAACTCAGTCTGCTAAAATAGTAAAATTGCGCCATGTGCCAAGCTTAAATCTAGGGGAGCACTGCATAAGGCAGAAAATCAAAAGGCAGAAAATCAAAAGGCAGAAAATCAAGAGGCAGAAAATCAAAAGGCAGAAAAATAATAAGGCAGAAAAGTCAAAAGGCAGAAGAATCAAAAGGCAGAAAATCAAAAGGCAGAAAAATCAAAAGGCAGAAACTCATGAAGATGTTGCATAACAAACTCAATATTTCATCCGTATAGTGTTAGAACACAAAAAATATAAAGCGCCATTAGCGTTATAAATGTCCTGATTCACCAACTATTTCAAAACATACAAAACATACAAAAATCGGCCTGTAATGTTATAATGTTCGATGGTAAACCGATTAATCAGTTTCAGCCGGTTTAAAGTAATTGTGCATTTATATTTATATCGAACAACCTAAATCACGCCATCTCTCACACTTCCAATACAATACAGCGCTTCCACCACCGTTCTTTGGCGTGTATGTCTTAGTTAATTGAAACAAGTAATCACGTACTGTCAGCAAACGTTTACCTTTCTGAGAATGCACAAAGACTCCGATTTCCACACTCTCTACGTTAGCAGCCATTTTATATCCTACATTCGTTAGACAATAAATCGTAAATGATTCTCAAGTTCTCAAGGTAGGCCTATGTGCTGCTTTATATAATGACGGATTGCACAACGTGTACTAACTTTCAAGGCCAATCAACCAATCACACGATCAATACGCTACCGCCTACCTCTGTCTAGGGGCCCCATTCGTATAGTCTGTTTGCTCTCGGGTGGCCTCCAGAACGTTCGAAACGTTTATTTACTGAAAATTACTTCAAAGCATCTGTTTTGACAAAGTCTGGTACGATTACTGTTTATGTATTGCAAGTAACTGACCCTGTATTTTGATTGTTGATTTCATACAAATTACTTCAAAGCAGCCGGTTCAAGGCATCCAGGCATCCATTTACAAAAGTGGGGTGGTGTCCACTGTTTCAAATCTCAATCAATGCCTTCTTATTTTCCGCCTTTTCAGTTTCTGCCTTTTCATTTTCTGCGGTCAGATTATTGTTTGTTTAATGCAAATAACTGCCGTTTGATTTTCTGCCTTTTGATTTTTCTGCCTTTTGATTTTTCTGCCTTTTGACTTTTCTGCCTTATTATTTTTCTGCCTTTTGATTTTCTGCCTTTTGATTTTCTGCCTTTTGATTTTCTGCCTTATGCAGTAGACCCAAATCTAGCGCTCCCTCAAAGATCAACTTCACCAATACCGACTAATTTCTTATCTCAAATATAATATAAACTTTGTGTGTTAAAGAAAATAGAAATGAAGTGTTTGTGTTTCTATTGTAATGTAGTCTTTATAGACCAGTAGCCGAGTAACATCATTGAAATTCATTAAACGTTGCATTGTAGTCACTTCAGATTTATTCTGCGTGCTTTTGTTGATGCAAAATCATCAATAATGATGTCTTAATGAAGATAATTGGCTGTATTATATTGCATGGCACCTTTCCGACTCTTAACAAAACAGCATTGTCAGTGCATCAATTCCGGTCTGTTCTCAGGCGTCATTAATGAACCAAAGCATGTTCTGCTCGAACTGGCAAGCTATGCCATGAGACTTCGCGGACACGATAGAATAATCCCAGCAGCACATACCTTAGCACGGAAAACATTTATGACAGGATGATTTATTGTAATAAAGATGATTCATTCACGATCTGTTAAAACCTTCATGTACACCAAAGTGCGGATAGCAGTTCGTTGAATAAAGGATATACTTACATACTTGCTATTTGGTATTCAAGCGCATGCTTTGGCACATGAAATACCGTCGTTTCAGAAATTATTAGACATAATAATGGTTGACTTACGTATAAGCTAATGGTGTCCTGTTTGTTAGAAACGAAGTCCATAGAACAGTCCGGGTTGAAACTGACTGCAATCGAAACGAAGTTGAGCGTTACATTAGGCAGTGATTTGCTGATGTTGTTGTAGGTCGGATAATCGTCGAAAATGAATCCGAGATACATCTCAAATGTGCTTCCTGCCTCATCAGTGAGGTTAGCGACTGGAGCACGCTTCCTTCTTCTGCTGCCTGTCTTGTGACGGAATGAGGATTCCAGATGGACAACGCCATGAAAGCCTTTTCCAGCAGGCATAGTGTTGTTGAGGAACGCCGAAGGAACGATTCCATGAGGAACAAGACACGTAATCGCCGACGCATTCTTCAGAGAGCAACTCTGTAGTAATACAATCGAAAAGACAGTTCGGGCTAAATCTATACTATAAGGGTGAAAGTTTGTCATTCTGTTTGTCCGTTCCAACAAAAGCTCGCGAACGGAACGCTCGCGCGATATGAATTTTTATAAAACGTTATTATGCGAATTGTAGGTCAACGATATTGCTTTTAACACACAATTAACTTTAAATTTCGATTTTTGGACATTTTAAGTTTCGATGTGGTGATATTTTCAAACCCATCAAAATCCAGGTAAACACCTTAATTTGACACCAATCAAAAGACAAGCCAAAAACGGGGATAAACCGGGACGGTATGTTGCATACAGCTACCCGGAAGCAATTTCAAGGCAGCGTTAAATTCAAATACACGGCGCTAAGGGAGATGTCGTTAAATTCAAATAAACGGGGCTGAGGAAGACGTCGTTAAATTCAAATACACGGGAGGGTACAAAACGAGGAACAAAGCCCCATTCGCCGCGTCGTATAAAGTTACGCCTGGTAATAACACCCGGGCAAAACCGAGTACAAAAGTCTAGAGTATTAATAAACCTTAAATAACTAGAAAAGGCATTGATGACACTTTTAGCTGTAACTTTTGTTTACAAAACAATTTGATAGCCTATATATTGTCATTAAGAATAGCTCATATAAATGACATATTTACATTACATTAGCAAAGCTTATTCAGTAACGGCCTAAAGTTATAAATGGCTTTATTTCATATATGGACGTTAAAGTTAAGATGCGCATTAATGGTTTGGTTAAGGATTACTTCCGTCTTCCAGTGTGCATCTGCATCTGTGGCTCATCTATCTATGCATAGAGAAAATTTGGCAGGTAGAATAATTCGTGGAAAGATTAGATACATTTGCTGTTTAATGTTGCTGTCTAAATGCATCAATTAAAATTATTCTCTCACGGCTGCTTTTTTTACAAGCATGTAATGAATAAGTGCTTTACTTCACCTCATGCATGGCCGACAGTTATCAGTTTGAGTGAACTAACCTCTCGACTGTAGTTGGTCTCTGAATGGGGCGTTGTCTTGTTTACCACAAACGTCGTGATATCCATCATTGGGTTTTGCACAGTGTCCATGTTGGATCCAGAAACAGTCAGATGAACGCCACCTCTGTCAACAGAACAATCAAATTCGGTCTCAGTCTCGAAACTTCTCAAGTACCGTTGTTATAAGTTACAAGTCGCTTCTAAGCAAAACTTAGCAAAACTCCATTTTAAAAGAACCGTTCGTAATACATGAGGCTCTACGAACAATACTATACAAGTTTAAATAAAATCCGTATCTAATGAACGAAAGTTAGGTCCAGTTCTCAGCCGATCGAGCGCTTATTTCCAAAGTGCCTTCATCAACCGTGGTACGCACTCACCGCGTTCATCATGCAAAATAATACAATCACTAGGTTTTGAACCAAGCAGACCACATGCAGAGAAAGGACCGCCAATCTAGGGGCCGTCCATAAAGTACGTCACGCTATTTTTGACCATTTTACCCCCCCCTCCCCGGTCACAAACTGTCACAAAACTCGGACCCCCCCCTAAAGTACGTCACACTTTCAACATAGAAATAATAATACTTGAAAGCAAGGCTAATACATAAACAAGGCTTCGCAACAGCATTATTACTAGCGCTCCTAGCGAGAGGAATCGTGAAAAACACATTCAGGAGATATGCATTTCATGCTATTTTGACATAAAACTAATTAAAATGTTTCAGAAAATTTTTGAAAATTATTTTTAAAGCTATGAAATTCTACTAAAAAAAAAAAATAAATTATAAATAAAATATTAAAAAATAAATGTGTGACGTCACACATGACCTGACCCCCTCCCCTGTCACAAACTGTCACACTGTAAAAGAGCGTGACGTACTTTATGGACGGCCCCCTAACTGCAGTGCAGTAGGTGAGAGGGTGCAGGAAAGAGACCAACAAAACAAACTGTACATTACTGTATACGGTTACTAAAAGCTACTGTACGATAACAGAATAACTACTGATTCATTCACGTCTTTTTCCATACTAGCTATCAGTTGAATCAGTTGTTGGATCTCTGGCCAAACAACAATGCTAAACGGCAACCGGTGATTCAGCTGCCTCGACGTAACAACAACACAAGACACGACTTGCATAAAAATATTGTGCAGAGAAATAGAGTGAAGTTGGTTAGTGAGTATCTTACGACAAGAGTATTTCCGTGGGTTCGATGGCTGTGATGGCCGGATTTCCAGTGAACATGAAACGAAGGTTTTCTTTCTCAGTCGTTACATTGATTGGTCCCGTGTATTCAACGATCATAAGCAAATTCCGGTCGACGTAAGTGTTCTCTGCCGGCGGAACTCGGACTGTTATGGAATCACTTAGACTGTCAAAATGACAAAAGATTTCAAATAGCAGACGTGCTCTGTACAGCCTCAGATGCAGTTAATGTGGGACAATTGAAAGCGGACAATTCGAAGCGAGCAATTCGGAGATGGGCAATTGGGTGCGGACATTTCGGAGCGGATAATTCAGCATGGACAGTTCGGAGATGGGCAATTCGTAGCGGATAATTTGGAGCGAATTGACTCTTACGGCGAACAGACATTTATTTAGTATTTATATATTGTCACAAAAAAAATCGTTCTCTAATCTTCCAAACTTTGTGAAATTATGGCATCTTACCGCGCGAAAAAATCCTGTGAACTTGAAGTTTAATAGAATGTAGGTGTCGGCAAATTATCGTTTTGGCGCTTTAAATTATTCGCCCATTGTAATTTTTCTTTTTCCTTAAATACAGGCTGGATCGATGAAAATAAATCTTGCTTAAATAGAAGTTGGATTAATGGAAAAATTCTCGGTTAAATAGAAGTTGGATTGATGAAAATAAGTTGGATTGATGGAAAAGATTCTTGGTTAAATAGGAGTTGGGTTGATGAAAATAATTGTTGCCTAAATAGAAGTTAGATTAATGGAAAACATTCTCGGTTAAATAGAAGTTGGATTGATGAAAATAATTCTTGCTTAAATAGAAGTTGGATTGATGGACAAGATTCTTGGTTAAATACAAGTTGGGTTGATTAAAATAATTGTTGCCTAAATACAAGTTGGATTGATGGAAAAGATTCTTGGTTAAATATAAGTTGGATTGATAAAAATAATTCTTGCCTGAATAGAAGTTGGATTGATTAAAACAATTCTTGCTTAAAAAGAAGTTGGATTGATCACAATAATTCTTGGCCGCTCCGAATTAGCCGCTTCCAATAATCCGGCTCCCAATTGTCCACTCCGAATTATCCGATCCGAAATGTCCGCTCCGAATTGCCCATCTCCAAAATGTCCACTCCAAATTGTCCGCTCCGAATTGTCCGGTTCCGAATTGCCCCAGAATACCCTCAGATGTATACAACGTAGGGATCGATTGATTAGAGCGCCTTATAATGCGAAGAGCAACGGGTTCGAAACTCCTCCCCAGACGGTCACTGTGTATGAACCTTGAGCAATTCCTTCAGCCCCAATTGCTCAGCGCCATGGGTGGTCAGTAGATTGTGGTGCTTAATAAATGTAGAATAATGCCTTCTGCAGCAACGGAAATGCGATGGCTTCTTATTTTGACCTGGACACTTTGAAAAGCATTACAGCGAACATAATTATAACTCGTGCCGTGTTGCTTTACTGCCAATACATATTACTCAAATAATCATGTGAGGTTATCTTATATCTGTTGCAATCAGTTTGCTAACTCTACCAATTCTATTCATAGTTTGACTATCACCAAATCCATCATCAATTACCAATTCCAGTAGCTTTGCTCCAGGCAAGTCAAGTTATTTAGCTGGCTGCCAAAGTAAAGGCAAGTCGATATTTAAAAAAACCAAACTTAAAATCGGATCCTTAAAGGTGAACTGTTCTGCAGTTCACTGATATCATTCAGACTCGAAGTTCATATTTACCATTTACTAATAAAACTTTAACGACCAGAGCGCAATAAAAGGGACTGGGAACTAAAGCAATGTGTTACACATTTTACTTCTCCCTGTTGCCTGAACAATGGCCTTTCTGATATAAATTATTGTATTGTGATGATAATCCATAGACGATTGTAAACATGATGCGTCTATGTCACCCTGCTTTGAAAGAATAAACGAAATTGATTGGTTAATTGATGACGAAGTACGATGGATGATGTGTCATGAATTTATGCATAATAATTATAATATTATGGTAATGGAAAGGAAGAAATGAGCGGTGCTACAAAAAACAGTTTACAACGCATTGCATTTGATCCAACCCTAAAGTATTTATCTATTGTAATTCTATAACTTCTATAGCGTTAAGTTCCGTGTCTATACCTTCTCAGTCCAATTCAGGGGTGTCAGTACGGAGAGAGACAATGGCATGGGCTAATTAATGGGTAAGCCTGCTGAAACATATAGGCCTAAGTGATTAAGTCAGCGCGAGAACATAATATTATTACAAAACATCCAATTATTCCACAATGTGTTACAATACTTAAATTTTTGATTTCGAAGTCTCTTAAGGATTCAGCTGTATTCGGTCAACACTTACGTCAGATTCGGAATTACGTATGCATATAATGAAGGCATGGGGCTGGATGTAGTGTCAACGAGGTAGGCACCGAGGGGTTCGAAAACGTTCATTCCTTGTCCTCTGATGGTGACATTTGCACCGCCAGCGATGATTCCCGAAGTAGGAGATATTCCCCCATTGATTATGGGCTTCGTAATCAATTCTGTCAATTCGAATCATATTCACGAAGGAAATGTAAGAAAAAAGATTACAAGCTACTGACAATTTTTATATAATAAAAATTTATACGTTGAAAGTTACACTGCATTTCTATCGCGTAATATATATATATATATAATTTCCTTTATTGAACAATAGTAAGTTGACAAACCGCAACTTGTTATTTTGAATGAAGGAGAAAAGAAATAACTGGAGCCTTTTCTGTAGCTTACCGTCAGAGGTCGTCAATAGATGGTATAATATGTGTATTAAATGGTGTAACCCAACCAAACTGGGGAGTCATAAAGGAGGTGAGCGATTGTGGTTGCTCGGGTGACCTCAGGAAGCGCTTTTGATGGGAGGCTGTGAGCCCCCAGAACTCTGATCGCGTGTTGCGAACCGGACTAGGCACCAACCACCTCATGAACGGGTGATGATGCTCTTAAATGGCTAGTATTACCATTTCGGTGATCCTCTTCATTCCATGTGAGGCGGGGCGGTCCTGGATTTACAGCCTCGTCGGAAGATCAGCACTTCACGAGATTTGTTCGTGCTCAGCCTGTGATTACTGCTTTCTGAGCAGACAGATATATATACGTTTTTCGGTTCCTCTTGAATCGTGTGCCTCATGTCTGCTCCGATGATTAAGTATATATATTTTTTATTATTTATAAGTATCATCAGCATACTTGTTGATCTTGTTCAGGGCATGAGGAGGATGTAAGTCTGACGCGCCGACGATGTAGGCCTAGATGTATGCTGCCGGACCGAACCAGGATCTCTGAAAAACGCTGGCATTGATGGCAGCCTCTGTGGATGACTACGCTGCAAACCGCGTCAACGTTATATTATTATATTCAATGTCTGTTGTTCATTGCTGATTATAAAATCAGCTGCACGTAGTCTACAATTGCGTATTGCAAAAGAATGTGAGCATATACCTTTCAATTTGTATATTCTTTAATTCGAGGTTCAATCTTTGTTGTATTTTTAATTGTAACTAGGAACTGATATAGCGCCTCTTCGGGAAAATAATCAGAGCCACTCCTTACGTTATCATGAACGTATATACACTGTGTAGCGCATACCACTTATAAGTTGCCCTGTGGGAAATGCGCAGACATAGGTCCTACGTATATTGAACTGCTTCAAATTCTGTGAGTAATTATTCGTCCGGTGACCGGGCAATTCGGAGCCGCACAATTGGGAGCGGACAATTGGGAGCGGACATTTCGGAGAAAATTCGGAGCCAGACATACGGGGCTCTTACGGCGAACAGACATTTATTTAGTATTTATTTGGTGGCACCAAACAATCGTTCTCTGAACTTCCAGACCCTGTGAAATGGAAAACACCAAAGGCTTACGGCGATTGTAGAATCTTACCGCACTAATAGAATATCCCGTGAACTTAAATTTAAACAGAATAGAAGTTATCGTTTTTGGCGCTCTAAATTATTCGCCCATTGTAATTCTTCCTGAAAATAGAAACTGGATCGATGAATTTTTTGCTTAAATAGAAGTTGGATTGAGGGAACTAATTCTCGATTAAAAGGAAGTTTGATGGATGAAATTTTTTGCTTATAAAGATTACAATAATTCTTTCTTAAATAGAAGATGGATTGATGACAAAATTCTTGCTTAAACAGAAGTTGGATTGATGAAAATAATTCTTGCTTAAATAGAAGTTGGATTGATGAAAATAGTTTTTACTTAAATAGAAGTTGGATTGATGAGAATATTTCTTGGCCGCTCCCAATTATCTGGCTCCCAATTGTCCGCCCCGAATTATCCGTTTCGAAATGTCCGCTCCGAATTGCCCGGCTCCGAATTGTCAGCTCCCAATAATTATCCGCTCCGAAATGTCCGCTCCGAATTGCCCGGCTGCGAATTGTCCGCTCCCAATTGTCCGGCTCTGAATTTCCCTAGAACCATTTGTCCATCTGTTATCCAATGTTCCATCTGTAATCCAATGTCGTGCGTTGAACTGTAGATCATCTTCACTCATGAACTTGCAGTTTCATGTCGCTTTCTTTAGGACTTGACAGACATATTATTAAACGATCATGACATCATGTTATACTGTTGTGACAAACAAATGTGGAGGATGCAGGTATAGCTCACCGATTTCGCAGTGCAGTCCGACATATTGTTTGTCATCGAGAACAGGACATTGGCAATAGTAGCGACTTAGTGCGTTCTGATTTATGCACGTTCCGCCATTTTCACAAGGCTGGTTTTCCTTAGCACAGAAATCGGTCTCTGCAAGGAAAAGACCAACCACCGATGTAATAGAAGCACACATTTATACACAGTTAGGTGGTTCTCTGTTAGAATAGAGCACACTTTCTAATCTCTTCCAGTGCGTTTTTAGAACCAAGCTGTTCAACTCATACCATAACTTCGGTCAGCACAGACATTTTAGATTAAAATAACTGCGCACAATTACTCTGCAATATAATTGCATCTGCGCCGCCGAAGAGTGTGCACTTCGGAGCTGTGGGTCACCTTTGGAAGAAGGGCGATATCAAATGCAGTAATACTGCGTTGTATAACATCGGTGCTGGTCTTCAAGGCTGACTCTACCAGAATCGTGTTAAGACAGAGTAAACCGTTTGCGCCGATGCTCGTCTCAACGCAGACAACGAAACGTGTAGGTCCATACTTGTTGGTTAGACCTTACATTTGCCTATAGACACAATCCTCGGGTAATTCCTGATGACATACTGCTAAAATTGTCCTTGTTATAAAATGTAAAACTAATAACTCAGTCATCGTTCCATAAAAATTAATGAATATGTTGTCAGGTCGAGAACGCCTCCGTATCTACTCCTGAAGAGGAGGCAAAAAAATTTCGAGATCGCAATTGCAAATTACAATAGTATTGTAATCGTACATTGAAGCTAGATCTTGTGTGCTCATTTGAAGATTAGAATATCGCATCAATCTCCACCATGGCTTACCAGAAAGTGAGCTCTATACTTACTGCAGTATATCATGTAACACCATTAATCGGAAACCTGCACTGTTGACTTATAATACGTGAAAAAACAGCTAGGACTTTTTCTAATAGATTGTAGATCATCCTTGTGCTAATTCTCATTTTACTGATCTCCGTAAATTTGCAGTTACACTACGCTCCACGGATGATAACTGAATGGTTATTTCTCAGAAAAACAATCGCAAATTTCTTCATAACGCACAGCATCGACGAAAAGACTAGCCGTTCCAGGGAAAGGTTGTTCCGAATGTTTAAATCTAGAGTGGCTATTCACCTAGGCCTATTTGCTTAGACAAAAGTCAATAATACGGTTAGTCGACGACTTGTAGACCCTATTGCAATTCTTCTGGCGTAGGGCCGCCCTATCTGGCGACCGTGAAACAACCCACTTTTGCAAATCAGCCAGATAAATACATTGTGCAGAACCAATGATGGGCACCAACTAACTAGTAGTTGAAACTACTTCCTAACTACTTTCGAAATGAGTAGCTATGACAACCGTTTAACTGCTTTAGATAACAAGCATTTATAACTAGTTTTGGTAACTATCAGATCAGCAGGTAACAACTTTTCAAACTACTCTTCTAAAGTTATGTTACGGTGCGTTGATATTCACCAAGTAGCATGAGAATTTATTGCCTGTATTAATTACTGATATTCAATACAAGTAATAATAAAGGTTAAAAACAAGTGAACAATCTGATTGTAATGAATTTCTGCATATATCAAACAAACTAACAAGGAACAGGAACTGCAACAACATGCTAAAAGGCACCCTGTTGTGAACGTTGTTTCAATAGTAACAAATGCCAAATTGTTATAACTACTAAAATGTATAACTTACAAAGTCTGCTACTATAAAAAGTCTTAGAGCATTACAAACTCTTGGAACATTGTAAATGTTTAAAATCAACAGGAAGCCTATATTTACTAAATACAGCGGTTTTGTCTCTTCGTCCTCTTAAATTTACTAGCTTTTAGCCGTGTTTAAGAACCACCAGCCAGTTCTTCATGCACAGTTGCTTAAGTATCATACAATTTTACACGGTCTTTAACTCGAATTATTTTTGTCTACAAAAATCGATTATACTTTATGTAGTTTTGTCTACAGTATATGTAACAGTCGCATGATCAATATTCAGCTGTTTTGATGATCTATGCGTTAGCTACGTTTGGTATTCCTATAATTATCCCAATATCTTTCCAATGCTGTGTTTGTGACTTGACTAGACTTTATCTGAAAGCCCAACGTGTTGTATGGCTTGTACGACACTTAAACACAGGTCGAATCTTATGGCTTTTACCTTTTAGGTCTTGGCAATGTAACACGCACCATTGTAATTCTCATTTATCACACAAGGCAACGGCTCTAAGGCCGGCAACTTTTGCTTTTTGAGATGTTCGACAGTTTTACAATCAGTTTCATTAATGCCTAATTAATGTCCTTGAAAAATTGCAGATACGACACAATTGCATTCATTCTACTGAATGACCGATAACAATATCTCACCAGTACACGTCTTTGTATTGTTAGGTAAAGGTTCGTATCCTGGATTGCACGAGCAGTTGTAATCGTCGATTAGATCTGTGCATTTGCCAGAGGGATAGCAGGGATTTGTCTCACACTCATTTATTTCTGAAATAACAACAGGTTAATACTTGTTACGTATTATGCATATTTCCAATGTGGTATAGAGAAACGAACACTTAAACTAGATGGGCAACACTATTATCTTGAGAACACGAGAATAGCTTTTGACAAAGTTTACACTGATTGATCACAAAAACGACGATGGTGAAGATGTAAAGAGATGACAACGATGACGACAGAAACAGTGATAGATATGCTAAAAATAGGTCTTTGTCATTGGTATTATCTTGTTTTCTACATTAAGCGCAAACTGAGAATTCATGAACTAAAGAATTCTGAAGAATTCATTATTCATGAGAATATAATTTAACCTACCGACGGAACAGTTTTGCCCAGTGAAACCGGGAACGCAGATGCAGCTATACGTTGTGCCATGATCGACGCATGTCGCTCCATTGCGGCATGGACTAGGATAACATGGATTATCTAGAATACCAAGCATATACAATCATTAGGGTGTGTCAATTTGAGGGGGAAAATGATTTTTTTTCGAAATTAAAAAACGACTAGTGATGAAAGTACGCATTTATGCATGCTGAATCCAAATGTAGCTTCAGAAACAGCTTATAAGGGGCGATAGCTACTTCGATTTACAGTTCAAATGAGCTATAATTAGGCCTACATAGGCCTACATTTGATTTGAACGTACAATAGAACTGAAGAAAATCTGTAGCCACGCAGTTTAATAAAAACTAGCATACTGTCATGGCAAATGTCATTTGTGAGGTCAAGTTAAAGGAATTGTACAAAATGAATCAAAGACATCATGTCCTCTTGCCTATGTTTCGACCATGGGCTCTCGGCTGACCATTTGACCTTTGATGTAGTGGTTTCTCATCTCATGACTGTATATATGACCAGGAGCCTTCGTTGTCATCAAACATCTTTCGACATACTGTGTGTGTGATGGCCAGTCAGGAACCACCACTGGGTTGCCCACAAACGCCTTGATCTCTCTGCGTTGTTAGGGAGCAGGTGAAAGAGGGCATTGTTCCAGTTATTCAGTTTGAGAGTGTAGTCGCTTCAAAGTTGATTGTTAGTGTTTTCCTTGGTTTCACCCGTCTATCTCCAAGTTATCGCCTCTGATCTTCGGCTTCTCCACTGCATCTCTTCTCCTTGTTCCTCGCCACTGCACAACATTGCTTGCAGCACACACCGGTAAAACTATACAGTACCAGGCAGACCACTTAACTGTAGGCATGACAATCGTTTTACATCTTCACTCTGCTCTTTGATAAGTTGTAGCTGGACAAGAAGATGCCGATGCCTGGGTCCTTGTGTCCAGTTGTTATTTATCTTTATATTGAACCAGTTGACAATATAGACCCCAATATAGAACTCCACAATCATCCTTGAATTGTTCAGATTCTTTCCTTTTAGATTATGCTTGGAGATCCGAATTCTCATGAACCTCAGAGATGCTGTGGGAGACAGGTCCTATCTCCAACAGAACAAGATCTTTTGGCAAAACTCCTGTCCTAATTGCAGTGACAATTCTGTAGCCCTAGCTCTGATCTGTGCTTAAGTCTTTTACTACTTCATTGCTGAGCTGAGAGAAACCAGGACCAACACAGACATTTGTGAAATCAGGATTGATTTCCAGATCAGTAGCAGAATCCAACGTTTTTCCTAAATGACCTGACCACTTGTTGCTTAGTGTCTTGCCATCTAAAGCAGTAACTAGGTGCCTCAGTGGCAGTTCTTCTGTTTGCAATTAACAAACAATCCACTTGATCTTCCTTTGTAACTTTTCCTGTACATAATGCATTACTCCTCCTCCCAACCAATATTACTCAATTTAATTTTTACATAATTTTCTACACTATAATTTAGAAATATTGTCATTGCGTTTCGTGCTAACCTGATGAGCGTGACCATGATATCGAAAGCGACGCTTGATTTTTTGCAATTAACACATCTTCTGTATCGTCCTATTGTCATTTAGCTATACAGTATTTAATAACATTTGATATAATATGAACGAGTCAAAAGACGAACGTGGTGGCGTCGTCGTTGTTTGAGCTGTTGAGGTAGTTGTTCCTAATGTAGAGAGTGTAGGCACTGATGTTGGTGGAGTTGGCGTTTCTGTTGTTGTTTCAGCGGTAGTAGTTTCGGCTCTTGTGCTGATCGTAGTAGAAGGTTCGTCTGGAAACACGAAGAAAAAACTGAAAATGGACGAATTAGCTTCTTTCAAATCGCACATACTGCGCCATTTTCGTCGTCGATATCATCGTCATAATTAAACGTGGTGCCATGATTGACGCATTGCTCTCCATTGCGACATGAACTAGGATTACAGAGGTAATCTAGAATACCAAGCATACACATTGCCATTCAACGTGCATTTACTAAATAAGTACCTACTGGTTGAAATCCAGTCAAAAGAAAATTAGATATTGAAAGCTAACGTTAACATATATATATATATATATATATATATATATGTATATATACCTATATATATGTATATAATAATTATATACATAGTCCTTTATATAAAAGTTCATGCAATACCAATATCCAATATCAAATTCATATCTAAAGCTCGTCTTGTCTTATAGGTATCTTCGGAAGGTCCTCAGTAAGGTAGTCCATATGACTTCTACATCCGCTGTGGCTCATGCTTTCATTATCCTCTCTAGTGACTAGGCCTATATATCCAAGATAACTGTAGGCTGAAATTTTCTGAAATTTCTAACATCTAGGCTACATTTAATTGCAGTACGTTTATACAATCACAGACTACCATGACAGTGTAGTCGGAAAGAAGACGGTTTAGGTATGGAAAACGATTTTTGCCCTCTCTTATTCCAAACCTTTAACAATTGATTGACTTGATTATTAGGTGACTAAGATCTTTACCTATAGATAGTTTGGCCCTTCTGTGAACGTTCGTTGAATCAATAAATAGAAGTTTCAGATTTCTGTTCTTGCTATAAGGCATGTTTGATAAAATTGTATGTATTCCATTGCTAAGGAAATGTAAGGCTTATCCCCGATTAGAGCTCTACTGAAAGTGCTCTAAACGTCCATAATTACTCTCTTACTCAGGCATGCGTAATATTTACACAATTTCATTTTAAAGCATAATTTTATATACCTAAAATTAAGAAATATTGTCATTGCTTTTCGTGCCCTACTGATGGGCACATGACCATGATATCGAAAGCGACGCTTATTTTTTTCCATTTTGCAATTCTTATGTTTTGCCCTTTAGCCGTTAAGCTACAATGTAGCTGAGATCATCTAATATGCAATGAGCGAGTATCAGTCGAAAGACCAACGTGTTGTCGTCGGTGTTTCAGCTGTTGAGGTAGTCGTTTCCAATGTAGAGAGTGTAGACAATGATGATGTACCTGTAGGAATTGTTGTAGTAGTTGGAGTTTCTGGTGTTGTTTCTGGTGTTGTTTCTGTTGTTGTTTCTGTTGTTGTTTCTGTTGTTGTTTCTGTTGTCGTCGTCGTTTCATCAGTTGAGGTAGTCGTTCCCAATGTAGAGAGTGCAGACAATGATGATGTACCTGTAGGAATCGTTGTAGTAGTTGGAGTTTCTGTTGTTGTTTCTGTTGATGTTTCTGTTGTTGTTTCTGTTGTTGTTTCTGTTGTTGTTTCTGTTGTCGTCGTCGTTTCATCTGTTGAGCTAGTCGTTCCCAATGTAGAGAGTGTAGACAATGATGATGTACCTGTAGGAATTGTTGTAGTAGTTGGAGTTTCTGGTGTTGTTTCTGTTGTTGTTTCTGTTGTTGTTTCTGTTGTTGTTTCTGTTGTCGTCGTTTCATCAGTTGAGCTAGTCGTTCCCAATGTAGAGAGTGTAGACAATGATGATGTACCTGTAGGAATCGTTGTAGTAGTTGGAGTTTCTGTTGTTGTTTCTGTTGATGTTTCTGTTGTTGTTTCTGTTGTTGCTTCTGTTGTTGTTTCTGTTGTCGTCGTCGTTTCATCAGTTGAGGTAGTCGTTCCCAATGTAGAGAGTGTAGACAATGATGATGTACCTGTAGGAATTGTTGTAGTAGTTGGAGTTTCTGGTGTTGTTTCTGGTGTTGTTTCTGTTGTTGTTTCTGTTGTTGTTTCTGTTGTTGTTTCTGTTGTCGTCGTCGTTTCATCAGTTGAGGTAGTCGTTCCCAATGTAGAGAGTGCAGACAATGATGATGTACCTGTAGGAATTGTTGTAGTAGTTGGAGTTTCTGTTGTTGTTTCTGTTGTTGTTTCTGTTGTTGTTTCTGTTGTTGTTTCTGTTGTCGTCGTCGTCGTTTCATCTGTTGAGCTAGTCGTTCCCAATGTAGAGAGTGTAGACAATGATGATGTACATGTAAGAATTGTTGTAGTAGTTGGAGTTTCTGTTGTTGTTTCTGGTGTTGTTTCTGTTGTTGTTTCTGTTGTTTCTGTTGTTGTTTCTGTTGTCGTCGTTGTTTCATCTGTTGAGCTAGTCGTTCCCAATGTAGAGAGTGTAGACAATGATGATGTAGCTGTTGGAGTTTCTGTTGTTGTTTCTGTTGTTGTGTCTGTTGTTGTTTCTGTTGTTGTTTCTGTTGTTGTTTCTGTTGTCGTCGTTTCATCTGTTGAGGTAGTCGTTCCTAATGTAGATAGTGCAGACAATGATGATGTAGCTGTTGGAGTTTCTGTTGTTGTTTCTGTTGTTGTTTCTGTTGTTGTTTCTGTTGTCGTCGTTGTTTCCTCTGTTGAGGTAGTTGTTCCTAATGTAGATAGTGCAGACAATGATGATGTAGCTGTAGGAATTGTTGTAGTAGTTGGAGTTTCTGTTGTTGTTTGAGCGGTTGTAGTTTCGGCTCTTGTGCTGATCATAGTAGGAGGATCGTCTGCAAACAGGAAGAAACAACTGAAAATGGACGCAAATGACTGAGCTTCTTTTACATAGCATATTCTGCGCCCTTTTCGTCGTCATAATCAAACCTGATGCCATGATCGACGCATGTCGCTCCATTGCGACATGGACTATTGGAGGGACAAGGAAATAGACTGAAGAATACGGAGACAGTTTAACAGGGATAATAATAATAATAATATCTTTTCTTTAATAAGCGCCTGAAATGTACACTGCGCTGTACATTTACATGTTATGCAATTGAAATCCTAACTACTAACAGAACAGACAGCTTGCAATACAACGGCGCTAATAGCAGCCTACAAAGCACATCCGCCCAACGGGGGCTCGAACTCGGTACCTCTCGGTCTCTGTGCCAGATGTTATCCAATGCGCCACGGGCCCCCGGAGACAAAGAAACTAACTAACCGGTTGTAGAGCTGACTGCACTTGAAGCGATGGATGCCGTAGTCGCACCAGCAGAGAAAATAAAAGGATCTTCTACAAAGAAACGTGAATATTATTTTCATATCTCTATCAGGCACTTACTATAATTATATACACATATGTAATGCATTTGACTTAATTTTTAAGTTAGAAAATTGTTTTAAAATTTTTGAGAAGAGTGATTCTAATGATTTGCTAAATGTTAATGTATACATTGAAAAGTGTTACAATCTTAACATAATGAATGCGGTATCTTTATATAATTATGTAACATGATCAATGCGGTATCTATATATTTGCTGTACCAAACAGCACCTGTTCTCAACTAAACCTTAATGTTACATAAGTACAGTAGCTATTTGTAACCTATTTTCTCGACTTGGCAGTCAACCGTTATGTCTAATGACAGCCTACAGATCCATAAATATCTGTTCTAAATGGACCAAAAACTACATTCCTATTAACCTACAAGATATCCTAAAGATTACAGCTTGTTGGTGTTCTGCGTGCGTAAAGCGTGGGTTATAAGAGTTTTCTTTTGACATTCCTAAATTCTTTGAAAATTATTTATTATGGTAAGTAACGTAATAGACATAATTACATAGACACATGAATATATAGATGTGAGACTTACTTCTTTAAGAAAAACTTTATGGTTAGTACGACGTGGTGTGAGAAGTTGGCAAATAGCTTACCTGCTTTAAACAATGACATAGTCATCAGAACAACAAGTGGTTTAGATTACTTGACAAAGATTGCGTTGCACAATAGGGTTAATATAACATGAACGTTGATAATAAAAGAAGGTTTTAAAGTAAGTGAGGAAGTTGACACGTAGCAAAAGTAAAACGATGCAGCGACGGCCCAGTCAGGTCTTCTTTGATGCGTCTCAAAATGTTGTCGAAAGTTTTGACCCAGCATTCGAAACCTGTAACACATATATCCCATACAGAGCAATAGCAAAACCTTCGTTTTTGGCCTGTGAAAAAGTTTGACGTTCCATCATTGATTTTATGCATCTGGTTACCTTTGAGCATACGCCTTAAACCCAAATAAAAGCCCAGAAACATACATACATAAGTTGAGTGTACGAACTCGACAATAAATCAGCTAATGACGAAAAACTACTTCTGAAAGACAGAAAGACAAAATGAAGAATTATCTACAATATCCACAATAATCCGTACCCATGTAATTGCACCAGGAACCCGCGTTTAATATCATCGCTTCTAACAACCTGCTCGACACGAATAAAATGATGAGTGAAGAAACGACAAAATATAGTACAAATGAAATAGTACAAATGAAATGAAATAAAATTATTACCGTGAAAGACGTCAACGGCCATTGTAGTTATAAGATGTCGTTAAACTCTGAAATTATAATACATTATATAATTATGTACAATTGCAATGCAATGAATCCATGTTTCATGTATCAATAAACTTTTAAAACTACGTCTTTTAGGTAAATCACAAGCTCCGCAGTCTAACTGACCTACGAAAGTTTGTTGTAAGGCAGTTCGGAAATGCAAGATGAACAGAGTAAAATGAAATAGCACGTATTAGGTAGTTGAAAACTGTTCAGCATCAACACAGAAGCATGCAATTGGCTCGAGTTGATATATGCAGAAGCGCGGCACCTACAATTTCACGCATGCAGCAGAGCGCAGCAACCCCGACCGGATTAAAGTCGATACCGGAACATAGTGTTATCTATTGTATTCTGCTGCAGTGCCAACAAGAGAATGTTGTGCGTTTGGCGACAGGAAGAAAAAACAATGTTTCCAGCATTTTTTCTTAAAACTGTCAAATTTAGGCATGCTGGTTACAATTCAGACAGTTCTGAACGTATTAGAGCTGATATAACCAAGATTCTGCTAGGTCTACATGAATGAGACTGAATTAAACAAGACGCCTCAGAAAGAAAGAATGAACGAAATTCACTTAAATGCTTGACATAAGGGTGTACCTGTATTGCTCAGGGTGCTAAAAGACCCAAGACCTGAAAAGGAGATTTAATAATCAAAGAGATAGTTCGCTTTGTATGTATGTATGTATGTATGTATGTATGTTTGTATGTATGTATGTATGCATGTATGTATGTATGTATGCATGTATGTATGTATGTTTGTATGTATGTATGTATGTATGTATGTATGTATGTATGTATGTATGTATGTATGTATGTATGTATGTATGTATGTATGTATGTATGTATGTATGTATGTATGTATGTATGTATGTATGTATGTATGTATGTATGTATGTATGTATGTATGTATGTATGTATGTATGTATGTATGTATGTATGTTTGTTTGTATGTATGTATGTATGTATGTATGTATGTATATATGTATGTATGTATGTATGTATGTTTGTTTGTATGTATGTATGTATGTATGTATGTATGTATGTATGTATGCATGTATGTATGTATGTTTGTTTGTATGTATGTATGTATGTATGTATGTATGTATGTATGTATGTATGTATTATACATTATGTATTCGTTTGTTTCTCTAATAGAACAGGCAAATCGTTGCAGGTTTACACAGACCGCAAATGACGATTCCGATTTGACAGAGACGCAACGGCAGATTCATATGTAACATGGTTGGAATCTGACATCACTGCAAGTAGGCCCTACCTTACATTACTTCACTGTAATTTACCTTACACATGTAAACAGCTAAGTGTTAGACAAACGACGTTAAAGCATTAATCAGCAGGAAGTTGAAGAAGTAAAATCCTTGCAGCTCACATGAATAAATAATCGTCACAAGTCTTGATTGGAGCTGACAGTTGCCGCGCTTCTGCATATCAAATCGATTAATCTTTCTAAATTTAAAAATATTGAATGTGCAGTTACTTTGAATGTATCCTACTAAAGTAAAAACAATCGAGGTCTTTCGTCAGCATAAAAGCTGATCGTTTCTATAGGATATTCTGCTGCACATTGGCCAAGAAGTGAAGACAAAGCACAGGTACGTTGTTCTAAATCGACTAAGGTCGTCTATCAATGCTTTTGAACGTCGAACTGATGACTTCTTAAGTTGTCAAGTGATATAACTACTATTAATTATGTCATCGCTCTCCTGGGTCAACGATAACGGATGATCGAAGGTTGTAAATCACTCAATAACTCACGTATAATCATAATCATTATCACAATAATGATAATAAATTTTAATGATAATAATAATATTAAATAATAATAATAATAATAAATAATTAAAAAAGATAATAAATAATAATAAAATAAATAATAAAAAAGAAATAACATAGTAATAGTAATAGTAATAGTGATAGTAATAGTAATAATGATAATAATAATAATAATAATAATAATAATAATAATAATAATAATAATAATAATAATCACCTGAGGGATCATATCTACCTCGGGTTAAAAAATAATAATAATAATAATAATAATAATGCAGATCTTATTATACGATTCCTAAGGTCTTCAGCTCAACGATCCATATTCTTCAAGCTGATGGATCGGGCAACATACATTGAACGGTTTATTCACTTGTTGTTTGGAACCAATTTATGTTCCAGTGGCCACAATTTAAAGGAATAAAATCATTGGCAGATTCAATAACTGCATGACAAAACGCCTTGTAAAGGATCTTATCATCAGAGCAATGACGAACATAAACCCGAGGCAAAGAGAATATAAATGGCCAAGCTCTCAAGTGCACTGCGTTGAAGTCTGACATGATCTCTGCCTACAGTGATGGCATGTGATGGCATCTTCTCACACAAATAATTTGTTTGCCTTGATTTCTGTTTTACCTCTTTGCTCTTCTGCTTTCTTCTGTTTTTGCTCTTGTGGGTTTACACATACATTGAGATAGGTTAGGGCATAATATTTTAAACTCCATATGCCGTTGTTTTAAGAGCGTAAACACTTTGAAAGGCGCTAAATATGTCTATTTAATATTTATATAAATGCATGCACTGTCATTATGCTTACTTATACATTATGTAAAAGTTAAAATATTATGGCTGCAGAACTGCTATGTATGTATGTATGTATGTATGTATGTATGTATGTATGTATGTATGTATGTATGTATGTATGTATGTATGTATGAGAACTTGTTATAGCGCCCCTTCAAGATTTCTACTCAGAGGCGCTCCCGACTACAGCGCGGACACTGAATCGGGTTTCACGCCGAAGCGCATGAGCAATTGCGAGTGAAGGATCGACTTGCCCAGGGTCCCTACGCGACGGCTTGAGGTGGATTCGAACCCGCAACCCTCCGGCTGCAAGGCACCGAACATTCCCCTACACCACCGCGCCCCGCGCTATGCAATCCAGTTTCAAAGGGAAAGACCGAAGCGACGAAGATAATTATTATATCCGTCTCATTCATATTGACCTCGTCGCTTTTAGGTTAGCCGCCGGCTCCGAGGTAAGTCGCGACGAAAGATGTAGGAGATAAGCGCAACAATTGGGCATCTGTACTATGACGGAAGACAACCTGCATGATTATTTGCACTAGAAAGAGACAAACGTTAAAAGGGCCTTCAAGTGAGGAGGCCCTTTGCGTCCGATATTGGTCGGATAGGTAGCGGACAGATTAACCCTCCTCCGATCAGTTTATTTGATTAAGCTTTGCGTGTGCGCGCGAGCCAGCCACTTCTATAGTTAGCTGAGCAATGTTTGCTAACTGAAGCTCCTCATGATATTTACATGTAACATTATTTAGGCTAGCGCACGCAGTGCTAGAGTTAGCTTCTGCGAAATTTGCTTGATAAATAAATATGATGGTCCTAGTTTAATATAAGTGTCGATTATTAATTTTAGCTTGTTTGCACTATATTTCTTGGTTTCCTTATATAGCGAGACTCGATTGTATTTAATAGCGGCATAATCAATACCTTCACACTTGTAGCAAAATGAGACTCAGAGAGGAAGCCGTCTAGGATTGAGAGGGGTCATAAAGGAGGCGCATAGAGACAGAAAGAGAAAAAGAAAGAGAGAGAGAGAGACAAAGAGAGAGACATAGAGAGAGAGGTAGAGATAGAGATAAACGCGAAGGGTGGCATGGGCGTCCGCAGAAACTTTACAGAGGTCAAATCATGTAGGACGAACAACACGGTGTACTTCAATAAATGGAATGAGCATTTTTAGGGGATCTGGATTTTAAGATGACAGTATGATGATGATGATGAGGAGGAGGAGGAGAAGGGGAGGAAGGAGGAAGAGGAGGACGCTGACGATGACGATAGTGATAAAGACAATGATGATGATGATGATGATGATATTGATAATGATAATGGTAATGATGATGATGGTGATGACAATAATAATAATAATAATAATAATAATAGTTGTAGTAGCGACAGGGAGAAGTGAAAAAGCCATAATTACTCTACTACTGCTACTACTGCTACTACTACTGCTACTGCTGCTAGTGATGATGATGATGGTGACGACGACGATGATGATGATAATGACCTGCGCCCTCCACATCAATGCCAATGTGGTGAGATTGCAGACCAAGGAGGTCACCACTCACCACGGACTGGTGTGCAAGCATCTGGAGGACGAGGAAGCCGACCCTTCGCGATGAATGACGCCATATGGAGAGCTCTCCAGAGAGTGGACATCCCCAGCTAGAAAGAACCCCCAGGTCTCCTGCGCAGCGACGGTAAGAGACCAGATGGAGCGACCCTCGTTCCGTGGGCAGGAGGAAAGTACATGACCATCCATACATGCGCAGCATTCAACATCCAGTTCACGTTGACAACAACAGGAAGCGCGGCTGAACTGGCCTCCTCGCACGTGCATCTACCATCCCACTTATCTTCTATCGTCATACTCCGCTCCTTTCTTCGATCAGCATCTGCTGGAAAGTATGTTGCTCCTCGTACACATCTTGTCTTTGACCGGCGTTCAGTCACAGCTGGAACTCTCTACCTCCTCATGTTCGCAATAATTAAAATTGGGGGCGGTGTATCTTTTCCAACAACCTCCAGTGATTGGCTACTCATCCTGACGAACATTTTGATATAAAACTTTTGATGGTAGCTATAGGCTAAAGGCACGTTCTCAGTCTGGATACAGAGGGTCATGCTCTCGGATGTGCATTAGAGGCATGTATGTGTGTGTGTGTGTGTGTGTGTGTGTGTGTGTGTGTGTGTGTGTGTGTGTGGCGTTTGTGTTTACATATATGCGCCAATTTCAGTTGATTTCCTTGTTGCTATGCCTAAATGTAACATAGGCTACTTATAAATAAAGACCTCTGTGCATAACTATAAATACGTCTCTCCAGATCTGCAGAGTTAAGATTCGTGTTCATTATGTAAATTAATGATCTGTTAATTTCTTATTTCTGAACAATGAGAATCCCTCTGTATGGATTGCCTGGATAGGCAATGGAAATGTCCTCCAACTACGGACCATTCTATTCGCTGTAAAGAAAAACCGACAAAACCATTGGTTCGATTAAGAATCGTATACGCAAGCACAGTTTCCGCAGCTGCAGTCAAACAGTGAAGTCACAGCTGCTGCTGCTGCTCCTCATGCTGCTGCTGCTGCTGCTGCTCCTGCTGCTGCTGCTCCTCCTTTTTATCCATCTAGTTTAACTTGCGGGAATCTTGATTGCTTGCTTGCTTGATTGCTTGAATGTTTGATTGAGCCACAGGTAAAAAGTCAAATCTTGCGACGACTAGTTCGATCACTTACAATCATTCAATCGTCGTGAAACTTGGCAGACAGACTCGCCCTCGCACACACTTCATTCTATCAAAATTTCAGCTCCCCAAAAAAGGCTAGCTTATAGAATCGGGGACTCAACTTTTCGAATCGGGGAATCCCCTTTTCCGACACGCAGCGTTGTGATTGGCCAGCGTTGCCATTGGCTGCAACAGAAACGGGTGCGGTGCTTGATTAAACGGACGCTATGTTGTAAAATGCTATATATTTGTAGAGGTAACTGCTTAATATGACGGATTATAGGATACTAGATGGATATAGTAAAAAACTTTGTTTTTACTATTGGTTCTTTTTATTTTATTCACAAGTTTACCGTCATCATATGACATCAAAGGCCGTTGACGACAATTCAAAATTATGTACAATACAATTTTTTTAAAAAACAAAGAATTAATAGAGTTCAAATGACACCATTTAAAGGCGTCTAAACAGTATTTTACAATGTCACTGATATTCATTGTTTGACATCATAATATAACTCAGCTATTAACATCTATGATACTTGCAGGCAAGTTATACAATGCTTTGCAGAAAATATCATAAACAATTTATTTCTATTCTACTTTGAATTTTCAAGCATTGCAATCAAATATTACTAAAGAAATACATGTATAGTCACAGATTTAAAATCACAGTTCTTTATCATATGCTATAGACATGAATATAAAAGAGTAATGTAATTTCACCAGATTTTCTTATTTTCTTACTTTTAATTGTTAATAAAGCTTAATGGTTATTTATTATACATGTAATGTTGACATGAGATTCTTACTTTAATTACAAATGTTTACATAAGGAATCAATCAATACAAAAAAACCATATTAACATAATAATATAGGCTACATACATGCTGTTTAAAAAAAACAAAAACAAACAACAACAACAAAATTAAAATAAAATCAAATCTTTATAACAGATTTAATCTATTCATATTACAGCCCAACAACTAAAAGTCTACACAAAGGGAACCACCCGTCGACGTCCATTGACAAAATTACAAATATTACATCCTACAAAACCTTTCCCTTACCGATAATGTTGACCAGTCTAAAAACTTCACTTTGAAAGCAGCCTACACCAAGCAAGGTCTTAATGCTAAATTCTAACTTGAATAGTGTACACTTATCTCTTAATATATTTGAGATATTTTCTTTATTACAATGTAACAACAGATGATTTATATATTCTTTGACTTGACAAGAAATATACAATCCATTGACATGCTTCTTCATTAGAAACAGTCTTTCATTAAGATTCACTTTCCCCAATCTTAGCCTGGAAATTTGCACTTCCTTTTTTCTACTAAGATCTATAAATTTATTATTGGTATCTGTGACAGGAGAAATGCTCTTATAATGAAGACCCTTGAGGTCACTATCATATTCCTTCTGCCATTTAGAGATTATATGAGATTTAATTATTGAAAATCCTTCCTGTAATTCTAAATAATCTGTGGAGTTAATTGTGGGTAATTCTAATGATTGCTTTGCTAAGGAATCAGCTCTTTCATTACCCAGTATATCTATATGACTAGGAATCCATATCAAATGTACCTCACTCAACTTTATTTGATTAAAGATTCTTATTGTATCTTGCAATAAATTGGGTCTGGACTTAGAAAAGGATTTCTTTAGAGAAGTAAGCACACTCAAAGAATCAGAAAATATAGCAAAATGTTTAAGGTCCTGGTTTTCATTATCTACTATCCAGGCAAAAACTTCTGTTATAGCAGTCATTTCAGCAGTATAAACACTGGAATTATCACAAAGGCGTAACTTATTATCTATATCTAAGCTTGGGATAGTATAGGCAGTGGCAGCTAAGCTATTTGCTTTAGAACCATCTGTGTAGACATGAGTATAAGAATTGTATTTACTTATGTGTTCCAGAGTGAGGATTTTTAGAATTTCAGGATTATCATCCTTTTTACTAATTGATTTGTGGAGGCTAATATCAACATGAATATTTTCATTGAGCCATGGGGGATCTGAAGGAAAAGAAGGAGCCTTATAAGGGTAGTCAAAGGAGGAAAAGAAGTCAAATGTGCGTTGATATGTAGACAGATTTTTATTATCTCTAGTCTTAAACTTAAAAGTCCAGTGAGGTTGAAAGATTGTTCCCATTGGATGATTAGGGCTTCCAATGACTTTTGCTCCTAGTTTAAGCGAGTTCTGTAAATTTCTTAAATGTAAGGGAGGTTCACCACATTCATTTTGAAGTGCTATAGCCGCAGTTCCTTTAGCAGCCACACAGCAGAGTCTCAACGCCTCAGTTTGAATGGATACCAACTTATTCAAGTGAGTCTTTGACGCAGATGCATAGGCCATACTCAATTACAGATCTAATTAAGGCTCTATATATGTTAAGAAGGGCCTTTTTGGATGCTCCCCAGTGTAAACCAGAAACTGCCGTCATTAAATTCATACGTTTTTTGCATTTATTTATAATATATTCTATATGTGGTTTCCAAGATAACTTACTATCAAAAATAACTCCAAGGAATTTAGCTGTTTTCTCTATTTTAATAAGCTCAGTTCCTATTTTAATGCAAATTTTTGGCACATTACGTTTTCTAGTAAATATTACCCCAACAGTCTTTCTAACTGATATTTTAAAACCATTTTCATGACACCATTTATCAATGGCATTTAATGAATTTTGAATCTTTATTTCTAATTGTTCAATATTGTGATGTCCTACATATATGGAGCTATCATCTGCAAACAATGTCATTTCAACGTCATTTTCCAAATCAGAGGTATATCATTAATGATAATTAGAAAAAGTAAAGGAGAAATAATTGATCCCTGAGGTATTCCATTTTCTAGTATAAATTTATCAGATAGGGAGGCTCCAACTTTAACCTGAAAAGTTCTATTAGACAGAAAATTTTCTAACCAATAGTAAATATTTCCATTTATCCCTATATTTTGCAATTTTCCTAATAATGTAGGTATGTGTAACATATCATAGGCACGTTCAAAATCAATGAAAACAGCCAATACAGAATCCTGCTGCTGCTCCTGCTGCTGCTGATGATGATGATGATGATGTCCTGATCATCCTATATGTTAAGCTGTTGCTATCATTGCTATGCTGCAGTTCCGAAAGACAGAACTGTTTCGTGCATGTCTTGGTTCCCAAGAGTCGACTGAAGCATCTTCTCGACTGTTTACGTTCGTCTGGTTTCGTGAAGGGACCAGCGCCGAGCACAGAGTTCAGTCTGAGGGAGGGTGACCTCATGCAGCTCTCCTTCCATGGCAACATCCGGTGCCTTGATCCACCGTCGTCGCCGGCGCTGATCCACTTCGTCTTCAACTGCAACCTAGACACAAGGATCCGGTTTAGCGTCGCCGAAGTCAACCAGTTCCTTCAGAAGCACTTTGACACTTTCCGCGGATTTCTTCAGCTGTCCACAGTCAACAGTAACAACGCTGCAGCCAAAGACGTCGCCGCCGCCGGTCAAAACCGACTGAGATCGGAAACCGGTTTCAGAAGATTTCGCTACAAGTCACTGATCGATCAGATCGGAAGAAGGAGTTCAACTCAACCTCTGACGAAACACTACATCAGCATTCCAAAGGTCTGTAGTCCCACCACTCTGCAGCAGCAGCACCAACGTCTCTCTTACGATAGGTAGGCCTACGTAGGCCTACTTAGGCAGACATCTCTCTCTCTCTCTCTCTCTCTCTCTCTCTCTCTCTCTCTCTCTCTCTCTCTCTCTCTCTCTCTCTCTCTCTCTCTCTCTCTCTCTCTCTCTCTCTCTCTCTCTCTCTCTCTCTCTCTCTTTACATGATACGCCTACTTAGGCAGGTATACCAGGGATCAATCGATGCCTTTACAATCCAATCACATATTCAATCACCAGATGATGTACGTACGAATCCTGTCGCCACCGTTGTCACACATAGACCTAGGCTTAATTAGTGTAAATGGACCAAACTCTGCTTGACAGAGTATTCATCGGAGTCTCTTATCTGTGACGAAATATACACAGCCCACCTTCCCCCATCCAAAGGAAGGCAGGCTATGCACGCCGCCGCCGCCGCCGCCGCCGAATCAAACGCTGCCGTCAGTGCATGCTACATGTGTCATGCGATTGAATGTTTGTCTTTAGGATACGGAGTCTGCAGGAAATTCTTCCGACTATTTCGTTCTTCCTGATGGAGCAGGTGGTGACGGTGGTGACGGTGATGGAGGTGCAACTTCCAGATCCGGCTTTGGACAACACGTGATACTCGTGGACATTTCGCAGAGCGAATGTCTTCTTCACTTGGCACGGAACCTTGGCAGCGAATGGTTGACGTTGGCCGAGAGACTGAAGCTGAGCGAAGGTCGCATTCAGTCGCTGCTACGCCGACTCAGGAACGAGAATGAGGCCGACGTCAAGTATGAAATGCTCGTCACCTGGTTCAAAACTCAGCCGAAGTCTGCCAACAAGGTCAGGGTCAGGCGTCGGATACACCAGAACAACTCTTCGTCTACTTTTTAAAGGACTTAAATAACGAAGCATGCTATGCCTATAGGCTTCCTAAGTTGTATGACGGGGGCACCTGCTATATATCATACTATAGGCCTTAAACTTAAAGTATATACGGACGTGTGTTATATTATCGGGACGAGAGACTGCGGCTTCAGCGATGGTCGTATTCAGTTCTGGTCAGACGTAAAACTAGAATTACTATTCTTCGTGAACGAAGTTTTATTCAGTTGTTCTACCCAGACTTTAGAATCCTCTCCATTATGTCTGTCCGTTCTGCTGAGTCGTCGCTCATTTTGTTCTAAACTTAAGACTTACCTTTTTGAATTGCTTATTGACCATAGGCTGCCTCTCTCTCTCTCTCTCTCTCTCTCTCTCTCTCTCTCTCTCTCTCTCTCTCTCTCTCTCTCTCTCTCTCTCTCTCTCTCTCTCTCCTCTCTCTCTCTCCTCTCTCTCTCTCTCTCTCTCTCTCTCTCTCTCCTCTCTCTCTCTTCTCTCTCTCTCTCGATCTCTCTTCTCTCTCTCTTCTCTCTCTCTCTCTCTCTCTCTCTTCTCTCTCTCTCTCTCTCTTCTCTCTCTCTCTCTCTCTCTCTCTCTCTCTCTCTCTCTCTCTCTCTCTCTCTCTCTCTCTCTCTCTCTCTCTCTCTCTCTCTCTCTCCTCTCTCTCTCTCTCTCTCTCTCTCTCTCTCTCCTCTCTCTCTCTCTCTCTCTTCTCTCTCTCTTCTCTCTCTCTCTCTAATCTCTCTCTCTCTCTCTCTCTTCTCTCTCTCTCTCTCTCTCTCTCTCTCTCTCTTCTCTCTCTCTCTCTCTCTCTCTCTCTCTCTCTCTCTCTCTCTCTCTCTCTCTCTCTCTCTCTCTCTCTCTCGCAACACTTTAAAATAATGTCAATGTCTATTGTCCGTCATTTTTCAGAACGAAGTACTTTACAAAGCACTTCATCGAATTGATCGACCGGACCTCGCCATTTACATCAAAGACGTCATTTCAGCAGAACAGAATAATTGAGGCTCTGAGAAGCGCCAGAGTGGCCTAACCCGGCTTTGCACAGTTCTGAGAAATTGACAAAATAACATTTCAATGCAAAGCATAAATCAGATGATCATGTTTTATGCGGTTTTTAACTATTAACGAATTACTCTGATCCAATTGGCACTTCCAGGCCAGTTTTAAAAGGTCAAGTGTGGGTTAGGCCACTCTGGCACTTCAACCAACTCGGTACATGATGTATGTTTTAATATTGATAAACCACCTGACATCGGGTTTCCACAGTTTGTAAAATGGATGATGGATTGGAGTATAATACAGGGGTATAAACCGTTGTAGAGCGTCATTCATTGTTCAGTGGTAAAGCTTTGCACAAAATGGATCATTGTGAGTTTTTGTCATCAGAAGCATATTTGCTCTTCAACATCTTCACTGGTATAATACCAGGTTGCATTTGATAGCTTCGCACTCACAGTAAGAGAATTGATTGGCAACATAAACACCATAATTATGGGAAAATGTGAGGGTTAGCCACTCTGGCGCTCAGCGCCTCAATTAACAGAATAATTAATAGAATAATTAGCAGAATAATTAACAGAATAATTAACAGAATAATTAGCAGAATAATTAAAAGAATAATTAAAAGAATAACTGTAGACCTCTTGCTGCAATCGAATTGCCTCACTTGTTCCTTCTAACTAACTACTAGTTTAGTTAGTAATTACGCCATTATAATTAAAAGGCGTTTTATAGTATATAATTTCGTTTACTAAAAATAGTCAGTTGACAGACCGCAACTTTTCACACAGAAGAAAAAGAAAGAGAGAAAAGCAACATTAGTGTTATCGTCAGATGTCAGTACGACAATGAATCGATGTATTGGATTGAGTTAGGAACTATCTCTTTTATATTGACTTAAAGAGTAAGTTTATAGGGGCCCCGGGTCACTTTGGATGAAGCTACGATCGTCTTTATTTGGCATTTCAAAGTCATGAGGTCTTTGGCGCAGTGCATAGCTCCGTCGGATTGTCGGTGGAAAAAAGGCTACGCAGTACATGACTTGAATTCCATATGATTGCCTGGATAGTCCCCGGAGTCGCTAACAGAAACGTTAGCGACTGACTTGGAGACTTAGCGACTGGCTTGACCAAATCACTTGCTTTATCGACTGACTAAGTCGATTAAGCCTATCGACTGACTTAACGACTTGATATCGACTTCTCGGGTACCTCTATTAGTTACCTAACAATAAAATGCATTTTACGGCGTACCGGTACTGTAAAGTCACGTTTCGCTGCACGTCATGGTTTGTGGCCAAATAAAGCGGTGGTACATCTAAATTTATAGCAAATATTGGCCTATACACCAACCAAGTCAAAATTGCCAAACCATTATCGCGTTACATTTAAATCAGATAAGAAACTAAAGCATGCAGCATTCAAGTCTGCCTATATTAGTACGCCTATTGTAGGTATGTCTCACCCAGACTTAGCCTACCAGTAGACCAGTAGTTCGCCAAAATGGACCCAAACACCGGATTTCTCTCGAAAGGGCAAATGGACGCCTATTTTCCCTAATTTCACAAACATATTATCAATTTTTCCGAAATCATCTTTAATTGTACCGTGTTTAAAGACACTGAAACCAGCGTATTTTCAACGCAACGTTTGCTTCGAAAAAGACGCCATTTTCAATTAGAGAAGTGCGCCACGTGAGATAACGTGACAGAAAATCTAACTGTTGACAGCATCGACGTATATTAGGCTTCGATGGTTGATAGTAAGTCTAAATATGGACTCCTTGGAAGTTAGTGTATATCTAGTAAAGTAAGTAAATAGTACTAGGTAGGCAGTAAGGTAGTAAATAAATAACTGCTTATATATTTAGTGGACAAAGTCGATAGCAGTCGATAGCTTAGCGACTGACTTCGACTTGAGGGCTTAGCGACTGGCGGCGGCGGCGGCGGCGGATGGCGGCGGCGCCGGGGACTATGCCTGGAGAAGGTGATTGCCTTTTCCATCAAACAGACTACATGATCTGGCTGCTGCTGAGGCGAGAGGTAACATCGTTGTAAAAACCGTTCGAGACCATTTCGATCGCTAGCGGAGGTATAACCCCACCAGACCGGGGAATAAAATTCTCCTTATCGTCACACTGAATTGAAACGCATTTTCTTCCCTTGGCAGGTAGCTCCTGTCATAACTACGACAATAGTAATCTCACCCATCTACCTTCGAACTCGCCAACACCACGCATGGTCGCTCTCTTCAGGCATCTGCACAAGTCATTCAAAACTGAAAACATTGCTTTTCCATAAATCTGTCCATAAGTCCTTCTCTTCCCATTTCTTTTATCGCAGTGCATGCATGCCTGCCAGCATGAACATGTGGAGCCCATATGGGACCCATAGAGGATAATAGGACCCATGTGGAGCCCATATATGACCCACATGAAGCCCATATAGGACCAATATGGGTCCATATAGGACCCATATGGAACCCATATGGCTCGTCTGGTATTGCGACTTAAAAAGTTCGACCACATTTCAACCGCGATACAAGACGAGCTTCAGTGGCTGAGAGTAGGCGAGCGCATCAAGTTCAAACTTTGCATCCTGGTTCATAAATGTATGAAAAACTGTGCACCAGGCTACCTGGCAGACAAGATCAGGCCCCTTTCGGACGATGTCAATAGGTCGCGGCTGCGATCATTAAAGTCCGCCGATGTTTTTGTGCCATCCACTAAAACCAAAGCGGGTGATCGAGCCTTTCGGGTCGTTGGTCCACGTGCCTGGAACAGTCTTCCTGTACCTATTCAGGAAACCAAAAGTTTATCAACTTTCAAAAAATAGTTTAAAATGCACTTATTACGAAACCACGAGCATTAACATTTACGCTGACAGTAGACTGTTTTGTGAAGCGTCCTAGAAGTAGCTTGCTACCAACTACGCTATATAAATGGTCGTAGTTACAATTACAATTACATATAGGACCCATTTGCGTCCCATGTAGAACCTATGTGGAGCGACTTTCAGATAGAACCCGTACAGGACCCAAATGTGGCCCATATAGAACCCATTTGGGTCCCACCTGTTGCCCATGAAAATGTCTTCTCGGCTCTAATTCTAGACACCATCAAATGTAGTCGACGTCTGACTGTAATCATAATGCAATGTAATGTAAATCTCCGCATAATAATATCTCAGCGCCACGCAATATCCGCGTCAGGCAGACGAGCATATATAGGCACTGGCGCTATATAACATCATGTGCGCTATAGCCAGGTTGTTTGATCCGTTTTGCCATGCAGACACCTGCAGAGGAGGAGGAGGAGGAGGAGGAGGAGGAGGAGGAGGAGGAGGAGGAGGAGGAGGAGGAGGAGGAGGAAGAGGAGGAGGAAGAGGAGAAAGAGGAAGAGGAGGGGAAGAGGAGGAGGAAGAGGAGGAGGAGGAGGAAGAGGAAGAGGAGGAGGAGGAGGAGGAGGAGGAGGAGGAGGAGGAGGAGGAGGAGGAGAAGACAGCCAACCGTCGTCGTCGGTCCAATGAACGCTATAGTTGCGCTGGACCAAGCTAACCTCAGCTGCTGCAGGCGCCTCTACCTACGATCGGCTGTTTCTGAGCCTCTGTGAATTTTAAGCTGGTTCTCGTGACCTAGCTAATTACGTTGGGCGCTAAACAGGAGCGTAGCCATACTTCAGTTCAAGAGGAGGCAACTTCACAGACCATTGGCAAAATTCTGTTTATTTGGGTCATTGGTCAATAGAAGTTCCAGTATACAAAGAAAGCAAGAGGAGTCAATTGGCAACTGCCTCCTCGTTCCTATTGCGCTATAGAAATCTTGCGATTACGATCAGTTACTCCGTCAGTGTGCACTGTGTGCGTCCGCGAGTCCGGAACTCCACAATTTGGATGCTGGACACAGAAGGAAGGCAAACTAATAGTATCTGGCTGTAGCCTACGTTAAAGTTGTTTCGTATATATATATTGAACTGAAGTTGGTGTTAGAATAATCTAATTGAAAGGTTCTTTCGAGTGCGCTTCCTCGTCCTGTCCTCATCCTGCAGGACACTCCTCATTTGCATCGACTCGGCAATGACTCCTGATCCGGTCTTCACTCGACCCCCATTTGGGTTGACCGGAAACTATAGAGTAGTCACGGATTCAGATGACATAATTATATCGGTCTAAAGCCGTCGATACCAGCGCAGACGGATCAGATCTCACATATGGGCATGCATCGTATAGGAGGGAGGTCTTTACCAACGACCTCATAGTCTTTACAGATGACTAGAGGCAGCTAGCGTTGCAGCCGAAAACTAGGCTACTCTGTTTGCATATTATTAATATTATAGAATTGTTTGCATATTTCACCCGCCGCACTTAATAATATATTCGAATGACTTAATATTCAACAATCGCGTACGACGTTCGTTATACATTGCAGCATTTTAAAGTGTTCACACTGCTCAAACCAACGACCTACTACATAACGCTCAAACAGTGATTCACTTTAAGTAGGCATACATGATTGTGTACAATGTGATAATGAGTGTAACGGGAGTAAGCATCACGTTCTTTGCGTGAAGCAACGGTCTATGAGCGACATCATGCGACTGAATTTGTATTTGCTTTACGTATGACTACGACAGTTTTTTGTTCTATAACAGAAAAGCTTAACTCTGCAACTTTTATTTACATTCTTGCCTAATTATTATTGAATTTGCCCGCTTTTTGCGTAACTTGTCAATGATAAACATGCAACCAATCCTTGTCATGTATTGCATAAATTGCTACCGCCGATCAAGGAAACTCGGTACTCCCTGCGGCCTCAGGTCCCATAACCGTAATCGTAATCGTAAACTCGATATTTCTACAGCGCCCACAAAAGCGAAGTCGCGGGAACCAGCTTATTCACAGGCGCTTAACCAAAACAGAATCGATAGGCAGGGGGTCAAAATCCAGAGAGTCAGGCAGGCAGACAGTCAGACGGCTAAGGTGGATGATGCTTAGAGTTGAAATGGCGAGGAAGGTGAGGGGAAGAGAAGGAATCGGGATAGGATTTGTGAAAAAGCAGTGTTTTCAGTTTTGAGTGGAAGACCTGTGGAGAGATAGCAAGAGGTGAGGTTTTGGTGAGCGTGAGCTCCCCATGTTTGACAACCTGACTCAGATATGCTTCCTTGCCAGGATGCTATACAAATTAGCAAGGTTTCCCTAGATCTGGCTTTTTAAGCAATTCATTTTCCCTTATGACAAACCCTAACTTATCCTCCTCTATGCTCTATGTCCCCTTGAATAACTTCTCTAATTCAATTCTTTTCTTTATATATATATATATATATATATATATATATATATATATTTGTGTTTGTTTGATGTATTAAGCTTGCCATGTACAGTGCTGTGCATTTGCTAGTGCGTCCCATTAAAGAATATACTTACTTACTTACTTACATTCCAGTAGCGATCATTAAATAGGATGACGTCATCAGTTGATGTGTAGAACCTTTTGAGATGAGTCTTCTGTGTGCTGTTAAGATTCCACGTGTTGACTGGACGGTGTGAATTACTGCGTAGGTTACGACGTTTTCTTCTTATATTATTATTATTCGTACAACGATCAAGTGACGGAGTTTACAGAATGTGAGTTTATTTACCAGAAAATACAGATTTTACATTTAACTAACGAAAATAGTTCGTTTTCGGTGTTTCATTCTAAAGTTAAACATCGTACAGCTATGGATGATTAATCGCCTGACTAAGCATTTTCCAAAGGCGTTGATGTCCTGAATTAAAGGATCACGTCTAACATACTTTCAGGGGGGTCAGCCCGAATCCCCGAAACCCGAATCCCCGAAAACGCTGAAAATAGACAAAAGCCCGATTTCCCGAAAACAGTTTTCTAAAAAGCGGCGGAGCTATGCAAAGTTAAATTGTAAACACGACAACACCTAGCGTGGCCTTGACGTATATCGATATACTGCCTATTCAAATGTTTATTTCATTCATTCATTCATTCCAAAGATTTATATAGCGCCCCTTCAAGGTTACTACGCAGGAGCGCTCCCGACCCAACCCGGCTGAAAAGGATGGTTTTAAGGCTAGAGTAAAACGCATCTAAATGAACTCTAGAAATAAGGAGTAATGTTAATGGGAGCCCATTCCAAACCATGGGACAGAGAATGCACGATGCTGTCTAAGAGCAGTTCGCGCACGGGGAACAAGAAGTTCACCATGTGTGGAGGAGTGGAGAGCTCTACGTCCCTGCACATCCAGAGTAGAGCGACAGAGCTCTTGTAATTACACAGGAGCGGAACCTAAGAGGCACCGCCACACCAAAGCAGAAAGCCGGTACACAATCCGTTGCGGGATAGGAAGCCAGTGCAGGACATCCCTCATAAAAGCGGTGACATGGCCGAACTTTCGGATATGGCCGATGAGGCGCGCGGCCGTGCGCAGGACCCGCTCCAAACACCCCAACCGTACAGCCGGGAGGCCAGCGTAAAGTGCACAGCAGAGATCAAGACGCGTGACGACAAACGAATGGATAAGAGTAGAGGCAGCATTAGTGGTGAGAGAGCGCGAGACGACTCTGAGCTGGCGCAACTGATAATAGCAGTTGCGACAGAGCTGGTGTATGTGCCGTGCAAAGGTGAGCTCTTGATCTAATGTGATGCCAAGATCGCGAACGGTGGTAGAGAACAGTGTTATTTGTTAATTATATTCATTCGAGTCGGACTTAGAAAATCAATTTCGGGATCCGGCCGAAATTCCTTTAGGGGTTTCGCAGATTCGGCCCGCACCCCTTTCAGGCTCTGTTACGTTTATTACTGAATTACGGTTTGCTGTAACGATTGCGGAAATAACTAATGCACGGTTGGGAGTTAGAGTGAAACGTTATCAGTGCGTGGAATGATTTGGAGGAGTTAGATTGTAATCGGGAATCAGCTGATTCTAAACTAAGGCACGAAATATTACATACGATCGATGAAAGGGAACGAACCAACCGATGAAAATTGTCTTGTTTGTTTGTATGTATTTAATGTGTGTATGTATGCGTGTGTATGTTAGCATGTATGTATGTAGTTTGTGAGTATACGTAATTACGTATGAATGCATTTGAGTGTGTGTGTATATATATATATATATATATATATATATGAACAGTTATATAGCCCCTGTTTAGGTACTCTTAAATGCACTGATTGATTTTACTACAGGCAGATCTAGTCTGGTGTTTTATGAGGGGCACGGATAAAAGGATTTGCTGATTGGTGACAGGTTGAATGCTGATTAGAAAATGCTGATTGGTCATGCTGATTTGGTGGGTAAAATGCGGTTTGGAAAATGCTTTTGTAACGATAGAATGTTACAATCTGTCTTTATTATTATTAATTAATTAAATGCTGTTCGAAAGATGCGCATTGATAAGAACATAATATTAAAAAATACAAAATATGACCGGATTTTGGGTGAATTCCGTGTCGTGGAATAGAAGGATGGAGACATTGAAGTGTCTCCCATGTTGAAGGTTGTAGGAGAAAGTCTGTGTTGATTTCTGTGGAGGAGAATTTTGACATAACGAACTCTTAAATATGTTGACTAGATCCGAACGGTAGAGAATGACTTCCAGATCTGGATAAGAATTTTGCGATTCGCTGAACGAAGTCGGAATCGATTACAAATTCGTGTAGGTCGAATAAAGCGTCACGTGAAGTGACGTGATAGTCGAGCACGATTTCCCTTTGTTTTCATGGTAGTAGTGTTTTCCAATCATGCTTCTTAAAATCTCCTGACCACAGATGCAGAAGAAAGATCCTCCCGTCGATTAACAATTGCATTTACTGATTGTCTATTAAAACACTTACAAGGAGATATCACTCATGACTGCATTATTCCCATCCAATGTTTGTGAACTCTCCAAAATTCAAAATTTATAACAAGCTACACAATTATTTGGGGGTATTTATAGTGTTTTAAAAGGTTAGCATTTGGTGATTAAAATACCCCAAATATAAAGACATCAAAATGTATATTGTCTTCTTTGAACACTACTTGCATGGATTTCAATCAGCATTTTACTATTTTGCTGATTTGACTGCTAGGTTAAATACTGACCAATCACCCTTTTCAAATCAGCATTTTACCCGTTGCAAATTAACATTTTACCCGTTCCCTTTTATGAGTGATTTTCTGGATATGATTGTAATATCTAATGGTTTTATTCTTCAGAATTATGAGTGGCTAATTGTGTTTGAAAAGAGAAGAAAATTTTCCGTCTGATGATTTCCTTTTGTTAAATGGCAAAGAAACAGAGACAGCAAAGGGTTTCTTCGCCAGAATCCAGAGCCACCGTCTCTGGCTGCCAGTGCGCCTCTCCTGCTGCTGCTGCTGCTGCTGCTGCTGCTGCTGGTGGTGGTGGTGGTGGTGGTGCAAAACACTCTGCAACAGCAGCAGAGAACCTTTTGGGTGGATTATTCTCCACCAGTCAGGAGTGTTTCTGCAACAACGGAACAAGTCTTCCTCATGCATTTGGACATGGCTTAACTGACAGTTCTTTTGATCGGAGTTACAACGCATTCCCTTCAGTGTTAAGTACAACAGAGTTCATGCATAAACAAAAGACAACGCAGCCTGAGAAAGACAACAGAACAACACAACAACCAGACGCAACGGTTGCCAACAATCCCACTGTTGTGTCGCCAACAGCATTTCCAGATGTATGGTTTGAGAGACCATATTTTGCAAATGCTGCTTCAGCAAATGCATCTAACTTTGCGTTAACTTCGTCGTCTTCATTGGGAAGTGGAACCTTGGTCCAAGGAGCAGATGGTGCTGGAGATGGTCAGGACGGAAGAGTGCAACCACAGGTCACTTCGTCACCACTCTCCTCCTCCTCCTCCTGCTCGCATGTCACTGATTCTTTATGGGTCAAGGCCATTCCAGGATCCATGAGTTGGAGAGCACGGAATGACACGACGATGCAGTGTCCATCGACTTCTTCCACATTTCAGTGTTAGTGGATGAGTTCATTCTAGCTCAGATTATTTTTAAAGTTTACACATAAAATGTAGATAGTCAACACTATTCTAGCAGAGCAACTCTTTATGTCTTCGTTATGATTCAATCAGATGATGGTGGCGCCATCTTCCAAAAGGTTTCTCCGGTTTGTCACATTTACTGAATTTGGCTGAGCAACTTTGAGGCTATATGGTCTGGAAGAGTATATTGTGTCGTGAATAAAATAAATTTAAAAAAACGTAAAGCTTAATTAGTTTTAATGGTTATTAGATATTGGTCTAAATTTCTGTGTTTTTTTAGAAATGTGATATATCAAAGCTTTTATATAGCGCCCGTACAATCACGTCTTCCAACAGCAGTGCACCTTGCATAGCTGTCTGGCTGATTGAAATGACGATGATGACGACCTACGGAGGACGGAGGTGTCTCTTGTGGAAGGCAGATGAGAGATTTGGAGTCGAGTGAAGATTTCTGATATAGTAAGATTGCCAGCTGCAGTTGTTTAAATTCTGAGGACAACGTTTCTGTCTTGTAGCACATGAACCATCAACTAAGCGGAGAAAGAAGCGACCAAGTGGAGCCTCAGTCGACGTTTTCAGTGATTCTGATGGCAGTGACGATGACGATGATGATGACGATGGTAGTTTGTCAGACGTTGAAGAAGATGAAGGAGGTTCGTTTACATTGGAGTTTCTTGTTTCTTATTAGAGACCGGTCTGCGTGACTCGAACGGTCGTCTGTCGGCAGTTTCTGATTGGCATACGTTATAATGTTGTTTTACAGGTAGATGTGTTTATTGTATCATTGCAGCCTTCATTCTTGTTGTTTATCAATCAATCAATCAATTTTCGTTTATTCTGAACACCAGGCTGACAGAAAGCAGCTTGTTACATTAGTTAGTCATATTTATATATGTGTTCATTTATGGCTGTGATGGATAATGATTGAAGAGACTTTGTTAGTAGAACATTGTTGTCGACAGTTAACAAGAAAACTTGTCTTTCTTTGCAGCAATGAAAGCAAATTCTCAACAATTTGCCACAAAGTTTCTTGAATTGCGATCGAATGGAAAGCCATGCAACTTCTGGCAGTACAATTCGCAGGCGCGTGGCCCCAAGGGAAGACGGATCTACGGAGAGATAACTCTGAAGGACTGTCATGTTTTGGATGAATTTTCTGATCCAGTCAGTCATAGTGGAAGTGGAAAAGGGCAGCTGAACAAACTGAGGCATGGTGAGGGAAATGACCCCCGACCTGACACACATAAACTGATGGAAATCGGATCACGAATAAGTCGTTTGGAAGAGGAATTCCGAAGGCTGAGTGCTGTTAAGAGTGGTAACAAGGATGAGGTCGGACGCCAGAAGAACAAACTCGCATCACGTATTTGTCGGCTGAAGAAGAAAGCTCAACACGAGGCAAACAAAGTGAAATTGGAAGGATTACGAGAGGAACATGGCAAGCTCTTCAGCCTCATCATCATCATCGTCATTGTCATCATCAACTATCTAAGCATTGTATAAGTTTCTTCATGGAAGCTTTGGGTTAGGGTTTAGGTTAGAGTTTGGATTCGGTTTGAATTTGGGTTAAGGTTTAGGTTAGAGTTTGGATTGGGTTTGGATTTGGGTTAGGGTTTAGGTTAGAGTTTGGATTCGGTTTGAATTTGGGTTAGGGTTTAGGTTAGAGTTTGGATTGGGTTATGGTTTAGGTTAGAGGTTGGATTTGGGTTAGGGTTTAGGTTAGAGTTTGGATTTTGGTTAGGGTTTAGGTTAGAGTTTGGAGTGGGTTTAGATTTGGGTTAGGGTTTAGGTTAGAATTTTTGATTGGGTTTGGATTTTGGTTATGGTTTAGGTTAGAGGTTGGATTTGGGTTAGGGTTTAGGTTAGCGTTTGGATTGGGTTAGGGCTTAGGTTAGAGTTTGGGTTTAAGTTAGAGTTTGGATTTGGGTTAGGGTTTAGGTTAGAGTTTGGATTGGTTTGGATTTGGGTTATGATTTAGATTAGAGGTTGGATTTGGGTTAGAGTTTGGATTGGGTTTCGATTTGGGTTAGGGTTTAGGTTAGAGTTTGGATTGGGTTTAGGTTAGAGTTTGGATTTGGGTTAGGGTTTAGGTTAGAGTAGTGTTGTAAGGCAGAAAAATTGTCCGGAAAATTTCATATTTTTTCGGAAAATTTTGGGTGTTTTTTCCGGAAAATTTTCCCATATTTTTCCATCAATATAATAAATACTAAATAAAAATTTAAACACATAACAATGTTTAAACATCACTCACTCTATACTATCTTATGTAATTATAACTGATATGTTTATTCAATAGATGGCACTGTTAGTGCTTACTGTTCAGTGTTTTCACAACTCTCAACAACCAATCAATCAGTCATCATTTATTGTTAACCTTTCAAACTGTGTATTTAAAATTATTATTCTTCTTCTTTATTGTACCACTCATCACATCAAAGCAAACATAATCTCAGTCAAGTACAAAGGGAGCCCTACAAAAGCTAACGCTTATACAGAGTTAGGCCCCTATTTCTGTGTTACAGTCTTCACATTTCTGAGTTAACATGAGCAAATAGTTCAGTTCTTGAAACAATCATTAAGCAGATATTAAGCAATTAAGCAGATTTCATCGTAAGGGTAACAAGGGGTCACTGAAGGGATAAGTATCCCGCTAAATTAGGGTCACCCATTACCAGATGGTAATATCTAGAGTCAGTTGCAATTGCTATCTAGTTCAAGATATCTCGATTCACTAAAGAACAGTTCAGGAAAATAGATAATTTGTTTAACATATTTAACAACGAAAATACATTTAAGAATTAATTGGAATTAAACTTCACAGTTAATTTAGAGAAAATATTTTTTAGGATTTAGTCTCCTTAATATATTTTAGTTATGAAAATATGAGACAAAAACAGCAATTGATGCAGTAATACTACAGACACCATTTTAATACTGCAACAGATTAATTCTCATGAGGCCTATTATACTATTATTTTATGTCTTGAAATATAATGTTATTGGCATTGCCATTGCAGTCTGACACTAATCTATTTTCACATCTGCTTTTCTTGGGAAGTAGCAAAAGAATGTATTTTAGTTTAATCGCTTACGTATGAGCTGTTGCCTTCAGTGAGCGGTGTATGAACTAAGGCAAAGCTGACTAATAGCTGAGCAGCCGACAAAATGTCAAATTGCAAGACCGTATATACTGATAGTTCATAACACTAACAACATATCAAGCTAGGCTACTCTAGCCTGAACTGCTAATGAACAGTCCTTAATCTTTATTTTAATTCTTTTAAGGTGAACGTTGCCTGCATTGACAGGAACTTTAAAAAAACAGAAATTTTCTAGTGTCATCTCATACTAAAAATCTGACAACATGAGTTAAATGTATTTTTCCGGTTCTGCGGAAAATGTCTGGAAAATTTCCGGACAATTTTCCGCAAAATATTTTTCCGGAAACGCTACATCACTAGGTTAGAGTTGGATTTGGGTTAGGGTTTAGGTTAGAGGTTGGATTTGGGTTAGGGTTTAGGTTAGAGGTTGGATTTGGGTTAGGGTTTAGGTTAGAGGTTGGATTGGGTTTGGATTTGGGTTAGAGTTTAGGTTAGAGGTTGGAGTTGAGTTATGGTTTAGGTTAGGGTTTAGGTTGAGTTTGGATTGGATTTCGGTTAGGTTTAACACATACACATCTTAATTCTCTGTAAATTGTTTTAATTGTGAATTATTCTCGATTTGAAGTTGTGTCAATCCATAGTGTCTGTCTGAACATAGCAAATTGCTCGCAGTTCAATCGATGTTTGATTGTTTGCTATGAAATTTTTTATTAATAGCACCTTTAGTACTAAGTGTAAGAAACTATAACTTTAGTGTTGTTGTTGGTTGAACAGAACAACTGGTGGCTGTTGTTGCCAAACTAGTGACGATTATGGACACACATGTTCTGACCCCGGAGACGATAGGAACAATGGCTTCAGTCAGTTCTCAGCTCTCATTTTGTTCACAACTGGAATCTCTGATTCGATCGCATCTGAGTAAGTTCAGCGCTTTGTTTTTCGTGTTCTACTAACAGTATATTTGTCATCATATCATCATCATTGGAGGTTGAAAGATGAAGACGAGAAAGAGGAGTTGTCGACCACAGAAGCTGCGAGTGATTCTAACGCCTTTGTCTTTGTTTTAGAGTTTATGATCGCTGGACATACGGCCGAATATGTCAACATGCAGCTTCAAAAAGTTGCTGAAAGACTTGGATCAACAAGCAGAACGCCTGCGTAGTAACTGCTCTGCATCAAGCGCCGCCTGCTGACGAAGGAAGTTCTTGGGAATTGGGACTGCGTTTCTCCAGGCACTTATGTCACGGATACCCACTGCAGTCTCCTATCTCCTGCGGAATGCTTTCATACCTGTCTTTCGTTTCCACTTTGAGCGGATCCAAACAGGTGCTGAACTGCTGATACAGTCTGAGTGCACAGCGTCTTGCATGGCTTATGAACGTTGACTTCTTTGTGTAACAGAGAAGAAGAAGAAGCAAAAGGGTCGGCAAAGCAGAAAGCTCTTTTTTGAAAGGAGAAAGCAGATTATTAAGACTTCTCACAGCCAGATGTTTGTCCAGATTGATTCTCTCTTATTAAATCGTTTTCCAGTTCAGATGGAGACTGGAGACTTGGTTCAATTGAAACAATATTCAGTTTTCAAACAAGGTTTCGAAAATGGCACAAACTGGATTTTATCAGTAATACAGTTATTGAGATTGTATCAGTGTGTTTACATGGCAAATTTGAGAGGCATTACTAAAGATGGTATTAACCATTGACGGTTGAGTCAAGGGGAGGAGCAACGGATGATTGGCATTAACCTTTGATGGTGGAGTATTAAAAGGGGAGGAACAACGGATGATTGGCATTAACCTTTGATGGGGAGTATTAAAAGGGGAGGAGCAACGGATGATTGGCATTGTGAGGAAGGAGGAACGTCTTGGCTCACACTGTACGGATGTGGATTCAGCATCAGCTGGAAATGCAGTTCACTTCTTTAACCTGCTTATGCACCTCTTCACCCCACTACTCGGAAGTAGTCCTACTTCCGACCCCTGCACAGCTAAAAAGAACAGTTTTGAGGTTAGAATAGAATGTATCGGAGTCGACAGAATGGACGAAAAATGAGGATGAGGAGGAGGTGATCAGTTTGCTTGCAGTTAATGCCTTTTAGTTATCTCTGTCGGTTAATTATTTGGGCTGAAAAACGATTCAGTTTAACCTCGGCATTACAAGACAAATCTCTGTACATCATGAGAAATACCTTCTAAATTCGTGCAACTTTATAGAACAGCAGACTCACTAATCATCATCATTATCATCATGATGCCAGTTCTTGTTTTCAAACTTGGAGACATTTTCCATATAATATGTGCTTGTTATTATATAGACAGCATAACAGTATTAATCATACTTAATATTGTCCAATGGTTTTTATTAGTAGATGTTAAGTGTTAACAGTCTTCCCTCTCGGCAGAGTTGATCGGTTGGCTTCTAATCTTGACACAGGTGTACCGCTTCCTCTTCCAGAGGAAATGTCATCGGTACTAGGGGACAGGCAGAGGTCTTTCGGTTCATCATCGTTAATCTCCAGACTTTGTGCACATAAAATCAAATTTGCTTAGTATTTGACTTCTATTTGTCCTTAGGGTTGTGTGTTCTGGAAATATTTTTATTGTTTTATTGATGTGGATTGGGAATGAATTCTACTCCGTTTGTTTGCTTTCCAAATTGGTCTGAATGAACTGAATAGAAATTACATGTAGTTACTGTCTGAATTATCTTTGCTATAGGCTACGTTGGCTACGTTGCTAATCTTCTGCCAGACATAGACGTCGACTTCTGTAGCGTTGTCATCTATAAAGTAGCCATGTAGTGATGATCAGTATAAGATTGCTGTGAAGAGAAGCTCGTCAATCCTTCAATAAAGAAAGACGTGCAGAGGCCAGCTAATGCGTAGATGTGAGTTTAACGGATGAGTTTAGTCAGAAGGGAAATTACATGGAAACAGACGATGCCTAGGATCGACTCCCTCGTCAGTGGAAGCAGGAAATTCAAGGAATCTCGGCGTTGATTATTAGCCCAACTCTGGGCACAGTTTGCAGAAGGAAACAAGACCTCAGATTAACCTTGAATGATATTTATGAAATGAAGCATTTCAGATTCGCCCCTTTGGACTTTTGGTCTTTGCACATTTTTTTAGTTTACTGTGTCAATATTTATGCTCCAAATAATGGAATAGAAAAATAGACAGAATTGTGTAGGCTAGGGTTAGGGCTATAGAGGGCCTAACCCTAACCCTAGGCTACTGTTACTTTTTGTAGAATTCAACTATGTTTCATTTGAATTGAACTTTGTGATACTTTATGTATTTTTTACCCAAATTTAATGTTGCATTCTTGTTTTGTATGAAAATCATAATAAAATTATTTTCATATATCTTGTCATCATTAGGCCTACATCCACTAATTGCTTTAATTTATTTGTCTGTTTTGAACTGCCTTGATCTGTCTTTATGCAGTCTGTCCATATTCGCATGTGTACATGTTGTGTGTTGATATGTTTGTGTTGCACTTAATATGTAGATTAAACAACGGCAGGGGGAGGGGAAACCAATCGACCTAATAGAGGAGAGTTCGAGCGTTGGGAATTCATTTCCCTTAAAAACTTTTTTGCAGCTGAAGAGCATCACTTGATAATTATAGGAAATTCAAAATCCTTCCCGGGTCAGCCTGCAGCCTATAGGCTACACACTAATATAATTATACCATAGTTTTTCCAGTAACGTTGACACGTAGCCTACTCCGGTAAAACTGCTGGTAAGTGCATGGTGACCCAGCCTGAACACTCCTTCGTCCACTTCGAGACCTCTATCTCTCCACTCAGCTGTTTAAGTAGGCCATATATTATATCAATCTTTTATTCACCAAATAATATGGTAGCAGAGTAACAAGATAAAAAGACGAAAATAGACTCCACTGCCGTCGCCACCACCTATACCGCCGTCGCCACCACACCTCCACTGCCGTCGCCGTCATAAATGGTAGTTTGTGGCCCCTAACTTTCGGCGGAATCGCCGGGGCCCTACGCGGTTGCGTATTCAGCCTAGGGACGGGCCTGAAAACAGAGGTAGGGCCTACAGCTCCTGAGGACACGTAGACCTGCATGTATTGGGCTACACGAATTAAAAATATAGTCCAAGTTTCCTTAATACAAGTAGTTCTATCAATCTTTAATTGACCATATGTATATATATATATATAGATAGATAGATATATACACCGTGTCTCAATAAAAACTGTGCAAAATTGTTTCTGTCAGAACTTCGTCAAATTTCCACCAATTTTAATAAGTTTTGGTAGGTAGATGGCAAAATGGCTGAAATTTTATGCTATTCATAAATTTTCCACCTCACCTGACTCATATCACCGCACTAACTTGTTAAACACAGATGTACCAATTTTCATATAACGCTTAAATTTGATTACATGCACTAAACTATCTGACGACTTAATTAGCACGCAGTAAAGTAAAATATGGATTACTTAGCAGAGATTTTAATTGTTATGACAGATCTGCTTAAAAGTGCTAGAATTGGTGCTCGAAATGTGCCTCGCTTACACGGACACCAGCGCTTAGACGGCGACGCCACTGGCCGATAGCAGCATCAACGATCGACTGGTCAAAGAGCGCCCACTCGTCGATCAGACGCGTTTTGAGTTCGTCGACGTTGGCTATTCTGGAGCGGTAAACCTTCTCCTGCAGCACACTCCATATGCTATAGTCGACTGGGTTAAGATCCGGTGAATTAGGAGGCCACAGTGTTTGATGTATGAAGTCGGGCGTTTCTCGCTCCAGGAAAGAGACAGTGTCGCGTGTTCGATGCGCCGGGGCGCCATTCTGTTGAAAGCAAAAAAAGTCTCCCTGGGATATCCGGCGTATGTCTGGCAGTAGCTTCTGGGCAAGAAGGTTGTCGCGATAGTATGCCCCATTCACTTTGACGCCCTCTAACGAATTGATGTACAAAATATGAGCACTCTAATTGTTAAAATTTAAGCGTTATATGAAAATTGGTACATCTGTGTTTAACAAGGTAGTGCGGTGATATGAGTCAGGTGAGGTGGAAAATTTATGTATAGCATAAAATTTCAGCCATTTTGCCATCTACCTACCAAAAATTATTAAAATTGGTGGAAATTTGACGAAGTTCTGACAGAAACAATTTTGCACAGTTTATTTTGAGACACGGTGTATATTATATAGATATATATATATATATATATATATATATATATATATATATATATATATATAGAAGAGTGGCGTCATTGGAAGTTGGAACCTGCCTAAGGGCAGAGAACTTAGAGAAAGAAGATATATATATAGGCCTATATATATAATTTTATATATAGGTCTATATATATGTATATATATATATATAAAATCTTCAATTCACCAAGACATGCCGGGTAGCACAAAAATCAAATAGCCTACGTCTATAGCTGTCACGCTAACAAAAATGTGTTTAAATTGGACATAAAAAGCGTCTGTCGTACTGTCGTAAGAAAAAGCACAAAATAAACACCAGGGACATTTAGGATCGTGGATATTGAGGTTCGGCGACAACTCGTCTACAGACTTTTCGTCTACGACACTTCGTCTACACTCTACAGACATTTCGTCTACAGACATTTCGTCTACGAGTGTATCTGTATCCATTAGGGCTAAGCAACAGAGGCCGCTTTCTTACAGTTCGCTAAAACGTGCTAAATATTCTAAGGAATTCAGCTTCTAATTACTGAAGCGATCATTTTCATCAATCCAACTTCTATTGAATAGAAAACTTAGTTTCATCCATCCATCCAGCTTCTATTTACGGGAAAATTATTTCGATCAATCCAGCTTCTATTTCAACACAGGAACAGGGGTGGACTGGGCCGCCGGGACACCGGGAAGATTCCCGGTGGGCCGCCAGGACCGGTGATATAATAATTTAATCAATTTAGTACAGATGATACAGGTTTTTTTACAAAAAATTGCGGCATCGGTTAACCGGTTTTTAGTTTCGGTTAACCGGTTTGTAAATTAACTGAAAAAGAGCAATGCATACTTACTTACCTACAGTGCTCCGTACAGCCAGCGGCCGCCATGTTAGATAAGAATTTACATCTTCCATTCTACTTCCGGCGTCTTCCACTGAGTTTGTTTTGATAAAATTTCTTTTAAATTTGTTAGTTAGTAATAAGTAATATTAATTAAATAAGATATGTTACGGTTATGAGTGATATAAATCCGAAACGTAAATGTAAAGGTGGTGCGGAGAAAGTAAGAGATAAGAAACTAAAGATTCTTGGTAAAGATGGAGCTAAATGCCGAAATCTAGTCGATTTATTTAAAGCCACTCCAATTCAAACTGAAGACACCAGCTCTCAACAAACACCTTCTGCAAGTAAACAACCCGACACAAATCGAAACGATGAAAACAATCAGCATTCGGTCCAATCAGTCGTGCCAACAAACTTTATTCCCACCTTACATTTAGAAAATGTTACGGAGCCGTCGGAGTTAACTGACAACACAACGCTGGCAGTGGCAGATCTAAATGCCGAGAATGATAGTTCAGAAGAAGTGACAGAAACTTCAGTTATCGATGATAAAAACACCAGTTACTATTTCAAACGTCCTCGACAGAATACTTTACAATCGTTTTTTAAATTTCACCCAATACAACCTAGTGTGAGTGAAACTGATCTACCATTTACAAATGCGTATCGGGTATTTTTCAGAAGCAATGGTATCAATAGGAATTGGGTGTCATACTGTAAAGAATCTAAAGCATTGTTTTGCACAGTATGCTTAGCATATGGCAAGACTGACGATATGAACTCATTCACAACGGGAATGAATTCCTGGAAACATGTGCATCAAAGAATAGAGGAACATGAAACTTTGGAGGTCACTGGCCCTCGGGTATGCATGAAAAAATGCACAAAGAAAATAAAAGTCATGAAGTTAGGGCCGCTTTTTGTTTTTTTCCCGGGCCGCTTGAACTCCCCAGTCCACCCCTGCACAGGAATGTTTTCATCAATCCCACTTCCATTTAGAGAAACAGTTTTTTTCCATCAATCCAGCTTCCATTTTAAAGTGACGGTATCAAATAACTTCGTAGACGAAATGTCGGTCGGCGAAATGTCTGTAGACGAAGTGTCGTAGACGAAAAGTCTGTAGACGAATTGTCGTGACACCACTGAGACACTCGTGATTTCGGTGGTTGTATGATCGCCTATAGGTGGCGCTACGTTGATCGTTCGTCGTGGCGGCGACCTGTTGTTGTTATTCGTCGTTGTCGGTGAATTTAATTCGTGCAAATGATTAAGGTTGAAAATGTCGCAAATTGACATTAATTAAAATCCCCGCAAAGATGCACAGATGATGGACGACAGCCTAATAGATCATAATTGACTCGTGTAATTAGCTATTGCAAATCATGTAACTGAATAATCGTGGAGTCCTTTAATTCCCTCTTAAGAAGACATACGTCGTCGTCGTCGTCGTTCTTTAGCATAATTACACCCACCCACCGTGGGTCACCGTCGTCGTCTTTCCAGTTCCCGTCGTATGTCCAGAATAATTACGACCAACCTAACAGACGACAGCCTGTGTTATTCTGTCCATTCGATCATCCGGACACGCCATTTGTGTTTCCTAGACGCAGAGATATGTCAATATTGCTCAGTTTCAGCAGTGACGTCTAATTCGTTTCCATAGGTTTGGTAACTGAGGTAAACGTTGTTTTCTTGATTACGGTTTGAATTTAATCTAACTTGTAGATATGTTTCATCTGGTAAACTTGCGCTTTAGGGGTCCAGATTTTGAAGATTTTCTATTGACAACGCAAACCCGAACCCTGACCCTAGCCGACCCTCACGACGCTTAACCTGACCCTAACCGACCCTCACGACGCCATTAGTGCTAAACTTCTTCCATTGAAATAGGCTGATTATAATACATACTCCCCTCGAATATGGGTGTCCTTATTCGGGACCCCTAAAGCGCAAGTTTACCACACAGCACGGTTATTATAAGCAAACAGCATGAGAGTAAAACCTCAGTTTACGTTGCTAAATTATTTTATACTGTCAATTTAAAATGGAAGCTGGACTGATGAAAATAATTGTTTGCCTAAATGCAATGGAAGTTGGATTGATGAAACTAAGGCTTTGTTTAAATACAAGCTAGATTGAGGGAAATAATTATTTATGTAAATTGAAGCTGGAATGATGAGAGTAATTGTTTCCATAAGTCTAAGTTGGATTGATGAGAATAATTCTTTACTTAAATAGAAGTTGGATTGATGAGAAGTAAATTTTTTCTGAAATATAAGTTGGATTGATGAAAAAATTTTGTTCCTTAAATGGAAGTTGGATTGATGAGTTATCATGGACATTGGTAGACTGCTTACTCACCAATGGCAAGTACGGCTTTGAAGACATTAAAATAATTTAGCAGTGTAAACTACAGGATAACCTAGCATCAGTTCAAATTTCAATCTGAGTGCTGCACCTGTAACAACTCTAATACTGAGAGTAAGTAAGTATACAAGAATTTCATCTTCCGTGGTGTTGGTTTCTTCTGTGAGTCTTTGGTATGTAATAATGTGTATAAATACTTACTAATGTATGCATACTGTAATAATTTCTTGCGTACTGTCTTTGTCCTATTGTGCTCGGGTGCAATGATCAATTTCTACATGAGTTTTGAAGTTCGTGTTACCATGTAGAGCAATAGGGAGCCCAGAGCAAAGAATTACCATATTGACATAGGTATGAATCAGGTGAGTGGTGTAATGTAATGTAACAAGATAAAGCGCCACTTAAGAGTCTCTCAGAAGCGCTCAACACATGGCCATCAAACAGCTCAAAAAGTGCGTCTGTAAGAGTCGAGAGCAAACCTTATAGCCGTGTGCAGCACGCACAGAGGCGAAAGAGCATTCCAGATCCATGGCGCCGCAATCGAGATGTCCCAACATGCATGGGTGGTGGTTCGAAACGAAGGTACAATCAAGTCATTTGCGAGGCAGACCGGCGAGCCCGCCGACCAGTTGAGTGCCAACTAAAAGGCACAGTTCAGCAATGTAGTCCGCAGCAGTGCCAGTCGTAGCCTTCCAAACCAGCGTAGCAATTTTGAATTGCACACGATCAGCAACTGGAAGCCAGTGGAGCTAATGTTGCATGTAGTCAGTCGGATATGTGTGAATATTTTGGTAGGTCAGCCAGAAGTCTGGCTGCTGCATTCTGAATGAGCTGAAGTTGATGAAGACGGAACTGAGGGAGGGAGGCCCCCAGGAGGAGGAGGAGGACTCCGTTACAGTGACGTGGATTGTTGGGAAGTGAAGGTTGGGCAGAAGTGACTACGCAGCCATAGACAGACAAAACGACGGTCGACCATGTGTACAGACTTTGCGTTTACCACAGGTGCTGCTGGTCGAAAATCTACTCGTTGATTGGTTGGTTGTTATTTCGTGTGCTGCAGTTGGTGTCTGTTCTTTCTGATCCTCGTTGTCTTGGATTGTAGAGGCAGAAGATGGCTAATATTGAGAAGCTGATAAAGGCATTTGAATCTCTGAAGGTTTTACAGCCAACAGATCCAAACAATGGCGAAGACTTGTCTGCCTCCTCCAAGTGAGTGAAATATATTCTAATATATTGTGAGAGGAATTTCTTACATTGACAGAATCTGTGGTATCAGCCGCCCATCTTGCTTAAGATTGCCATGTATATTTCTAAGAGTAGTGAGCTTTCTGTCATGTGACTCAGACCATCCCCTACAGCTGCTGTTTGACTCTATGAAATTTTTTTATGCTAAATGCAGTTAGTCACCCAAAGTTGGAAATTTAACTTTCATAATTCAAACTTTGATGTTGTTCATAACGGACCCGCATTCGCTTTTCTGTCTGACTGTGTGTGTGTGTGAGAGAGGAATTTCTGCTCATGATGATGATGAGAATGTGGATGATGATGATGGATGAATATGATGATGGATGATGATGACGATGATCGATGATGATGAATTGATGATGGATGATGATGAATGATGGACCGTACATGGGGACAGGAGAAGATATAGGGCCTGAGGTGTTAAAAGATGAGGTATTGGCAGCAATCAGTGACATGAAAAACAACAAAGCAGAAGGGGTAGATAACATCCCAGCCGAAATTTTAAAAAATCTAGGAGAAAAAGCAACAGGAGAATTAATAAGATTATGCCAGGACATATATAACACTGGGAAGTGGCCCGAAGACTTTCTAAAGACCATCATGATACCCATAAAGAAAAAGAACAATGCAACAACTTGTAAGGATTACAGAACAATTAGCTTACTGCCACACGCAGCCAAGATTATGCTAAAGATAATAACAAAAAGAATACAGGCAAAGGTAGAAGCTGACAAAGGATTAGGAGAAGATCAATTCGGGTTCAGAAAGGGTCGGGGTACAAGAGACGCCATCGGATCACTGAGGGTCCTAGCAGAAAGAAGTCTAGAGTATGGACAAGAGGTTTACATCTGTTTTGTGGATTATGAAAAGGCGTTTGACAGGGTAGATTGGAGGAAGCTGATGACTGCACTGAGACGAAGAGGAATCGACTGGAAAGATAGGAGGCTTATAGGGAACCTGTATATGAACCAGCAAGTAAAGATAAGGATAGATGGAGAATGTTCAGAGGAAGGAGAAATTGGAAGGGGAGTAAGACAAGGATGTCCTCTATCACCACTCCTCTTTAACATATATATAGAGGAGCTAATACAGGAGGCAATGGAGGAGATGGAAGAAGGAGTAAAGGTAGGAGGAAGACTTATAAAAGCCTTGAGATTTGCTGACGATCAAGCAATGTTGGCGACGACACAGGCAGGTCTACAGAAGATGATGGACAAATTAAATCTGACCTCAAAGACATACAACATGAAAATAAACATTGGAAAGACAAAGAGTATGAGGATAAGCCGAGAGGAGGGGAGGTAACAGAGAAAATAAAAATCAACGTTGAGGAGGTGGAACAGGTCAAGAGCTTTTGTTACTTGGGAAGCATGATAACAACAGATGCAAGGTGTCAAAGCGACGTGAAACAAAGAATAGCACTGGGAAAAGATGCTTTCATGAAAAGAGGAGAATTGTTGAGAGGAGGGCTAAATAAAAGCCTAAAGAAAAGACTGGTCAAAACACTGGTATGGAGTGTGGCACTATATGGGTCAGAGACCTGGACCATCAGGAAAGATGAGATTAAGAAATTAGAAGCTTTTGAGATGTGGATCTGGAGAAGGATGGAGAAGGTGAGCTGGACTGAGCATAACGAACGACGAGGTACTACAAATGGTTGATGAAAAACGATCGCTAATAACAACAATAAGAGAAAGACAGAAGAACTGGGTGGGGCACGTATTAAGAGGAGACTCCCTCCTGAAAGAAATCATAGAAGGGAGAATGGTAGGGAAAAGAGGGAGGGGAAGACCGAGGCAGATGATGCTGGGATGGATGGCCGACGGATACAGCGAATTAAAGGAAAAAGCACAGCACAGAGAAGAGTGGCGTCATTGGAAGTTGGAACCTGCCGAAGGGCAGAGAACTTAAAGAAGAAGAAAGAAGAAGATGATGAATGATGAATTGATGATGATGGTGATAATAATAATAATTTGTTTAAGTCTTTAATGACAATTCTTTTTGCTGCATAAAACAGAAGCAAGAAGGAAGTGGTGATCAGCAAGAAGGAGAAAGCAAGCAACTGTAACATCATTGCAGATTGTATCAGTTCAGCTAATCTCAGGTAAATGGGATGATGGCCAATGGAGGCATGCGACATATGCAGCAGCATCTTTCTAGATAATAATTATTGTAAGTTCTGTTGATCTTTGAAGAATCTGGGAATTTTTTAGCATGATTGGAGATTGTGTCATTCCTTTGAATTGCTGGCATGATCTGGCAGTACTATCCATCTGACCAGTAACAGTCTCTCCGCCTCATTCTGCGTATACTCTTTCAGGTGAAAGGCTTTAACTTCAGTAAATCTGCGGAGACAGTCTTGGTGCGTTGTGCCATTTATAACATTTGAACTGCTTTGTAGGAATGCTCCAGATTTCCCTAAGTTTTTGGGAGTGGCTGTGGAGACGTTCCTGGTGCTTTGCGATGATGCTGAGTCTGATGTGCGAATTGTGGCTGACGAATGTCTCAACAGAACGATCAAGGTAACGATGATCGCTTTTCTTAATATTATGTCTAACCAACCAATGTATCTGCGCATGTATGTGTATGTATCTAGATACTGACTGTAGTATGCTGTTTAAGTATATCTCGGAGAAGCACTGCCTGTGCCAGCAGCTAGCCATATGATGTCTAGTTATCATGGGCTGTAGAAGGAGTTGGATCAGTTCTGCAGTAAGATCTCTGCCTTGAAAAGGAATCTGGGTCTTTGTAGATCCTTATGAGAGACTATGTCAGTGAGCAAAGTGTAGATGGGTGAGGAGGAGGAGGAGGAGGAGGAGGAGGAGGAGGAGGAGGAGGAGGAGGAGGAGGAGGAAGAGGAGGAGGAGGGAGGAGGAGGAGGGAGGAGGAGGAGGAAGAGGAGGAAGAGGAGGAGGAGGAGGAGGAGGAGGAAGAAGAAGAGGAGGAGGAGGAGGAGGAAGAGGAGGAGAAGGAAGAGGAGGAGGAGGAAGAAGAAGAGGAGGAGCAGGAAGAGGAGGAGGAGGAAGAGGAGGAGGGAGGAGGAGGAGGGAGAGCCGTCGATTTCTGCTGTGTCCATTGTGTCGTCTCTGTCTGTGTTGTTTAGACGCTGCTTGAATCAAACTTGGGTCGTTTGCAAGTGGAGCTCTACAAGGAGGTTAAGAAGAACGGTCCGTCTCGTAGTTTGAGAGCCGCTCTCTGGAGATTTGCTGACTTATGTCATCTTATTCGACCACAGAAATGCAGGTTAATGTTCTGTCTTTTATGTCTTTGAAAGGATTTTCAACAACAGTCTTACATTTGTCATTCTTAAGAGTTGGAGGAGAAGGAGCAGAAGGAGAAGGAGAAGATGATTGTACACCATTTAGCTCAGCAGTTTTCTTTATTATTGGAAGATGAGATTGGCTGACATTGGGACTGCGTTGTGGTGATGACGTCAACTTCTGTTGTGTTGCAGGCCATACGTCGTGAATCTGTTGCCGTGTTTAAGTCGCATCTGTAGACGAATGGAGGAATCCGTTCAGGAGACGTTGTCCGCTGCTATGCACAAGATCTGTCCTGTTCTCATCGGGTTCACAACAGACATCGAAGCAAAAGCAAGACTTTCTCAATTCTTCTTTTCTCATGCCATCATCACAATCTCTACCGACGTCATCATCATCGTCATCATCGTCGTCATCTGTCTTCTCGTTTGTCCTACTCTATTTTAGATTCTTTAGTTCTACTCCACCTCCTTCATATCCTACTCCTCCTCCTCCTCCTTCTCCAGCTGTTTCCATCACCTTTTCCTCATGATCCACCTCTGCTTCTTCCTACTCCTTATGTTTCTCCTCTTCCATCACCTTCTCGTCCTGCTCCACCTCCTCCAGATCCTCTTCCCCCTTCTGTTTCTGCCTCTTCTCTTCAATCACCACCTGGTCCTCCTGCTCCTTCTCCTCCTCCAGCTGTTTCTCCTCTTCCATCACCTCCTCCTCCTCCTCCTCCTCCTCCTCCTCCACCTCCTCCTCCTCCTCCCCCCCTCCTCTTGGTCTGATCGACGTCTGTGTGTGTTGATTGTTTAAATTGCAGATGCTTCTGAAGGCATTTCTTCCGAACATCCGATCGTCTTCGGTGACGATGAGGCGCACGGCCGCTCTGTCGCTCACTCTCATCTGCCAGCATTCGCGTAAACCAGCGACATTCTCCGTCTGGCTACTCAACGTTCTTCTAGGTTAGCAATGTTGACGTCTCTTCTGATTGGCCAGCCACAGCCCCAAATACGTCGTCACTGAAGAAGCGAATCATCTCCAGTCATTTGCCACTGAAATTAAACTCACTTGTCTTCCTTCAGTTAAAAAATGGCTAAGGACCATTTGCTGGACTAATTAGCAAAACAGACAAGGACCATTTATGTGATGGAGACATTTTGTCTTTCTTATGTTATGTCTTCGATTTGTGCATGTTTAGCATTTAATGTTGTTTTTGTTGATAGATAGCGTCGTTCCATTGGAGGAAATGACGGATGTGAGTACGATCTTAGGGATGTTGTTGGCTCTGAGGCATCTTCTGTCTCACCTCATGGCCAAATGGCAGTCGCTTGACTCCGGCCAGCAGATGAAGGGCAGCTTCGGAGCCAAATTCTCCGAGTCAGACACGAGACTTGATGTTCGTCAGTTAGTCAAGGTAGGTGACATTTCTAGCAGAGAGCTAAGCTTTGATCAAGGTTCGTTTATTCTATGATCTCGGGTGATCACGATAAAAAGAAGGTATGTGGCAGGGCAACTGCTTCTTTGGGCCATATGAAGACTGTTCTGGGCTTAGAGGAAGCAGGAAGCTCACAGACTTTGTAATGTAACAAGGACGAGTGAAGTGTACGGTACGTGTGTTCGATATCTTTATTCACCTTTCTTTCCTTCAGCTCATTTACTTACGGTTGAAGATGAATAAGTTATTTAAAGCTGCAAATGATGTCTACTGTGATAGAAAACATTGCTTTAGTGCTCTTCAGATTCAGTTAGATATAGAAACAATTGTTGATCTGTTTCTTTCTCTTCCAGTCTCTTATTTCCTGTCTGTTTTAGTGTGGTTTCTTTAGTGGCTAATTCCTGCTGAATGTGTTGTTCAGTCTTCTTCTGTCTTGTCGTGTTTGTGTTTGTTGCTTCGTTATTTGTTGTTTTCATTCACCTCTTGCTCTGCTCTGTCTATCCAGTCATGTTAGCATCTCTCTGTCAAGCGTTGTCTGTTTTGTTGTTCGCTGACTTGAGGTTCTGGAGTTACTGTTGTTCTACACGAGGCATTCGGATCACAACGTCGTAACAGCTGCCCTTGAGGCCCTGCACCAGCTGTTGAGGAATGCTCCTCACCATCTGCTCCAGGTCTTGGTCACATGTGGAGGTGTCGCTAAAGTCAACATCCAGGAGAAACCGGAACCAGCTGTACGATCCGATGGTAGGACTTCCAAGTGTCGTATAGGAGCAGCAGGAGGTTGATATTAGCAACTGGGAATGGACACAGCGGTGGCGGTTGCGGCTTTAAAGTGACGGGAAATCTGTGAGCGATTTCGTTGATGACTAAGTTGAGAATTTGTGCTTTGCTGTCTTCTCTTGCTCTCTATTAGCTCTGCAGCTGAGACTAATTGCTTTTGTGTGGCTGTTATTAGCAGCAACTGAGTAATGACTCGTATGTTTACATCTGTGTACTTATCGTTTTCAGGGCATTCGAGGCTTCCTTCGGTCGGAGAGGAAACGAGTGGTCTGGACGACGACGTGGAACCGACTTCTGAGTCAGTTAGTACATCGGAGTCGGAAGACGCTCTGCAGATCTTAAGCGAAGGTGACCCCCCGCTGCCCGTAGAGGACGTCGAAGAGGCTTTCGATTTGCCAGCAGATGACGATGGAAGGAGTGGCGCCAAGGCTGCTGCTGAACAGGTTGACTTGGAGTCTTGTGTCTTGGCTATGACACGAGGCGCTCTGACGACAGATGCTGATTACTCTGCAGTTGCCATTTCCAACATGAAAGATGGAGTCTTGTCGCAGAGCAGCAGTAACGACACTCTGTCGTCTGTGGCTCAGCTGCCAAGCCCCGAGCACAGTCAGTCCAATCTCTTGGCTGCTGTCACTGACCAACATGCCTCCTCCTCCTCCCTCTCTGCCTCACGACCCGATGACTTGGACCCAACTGGTGGTGCTGTCGCCGCAGGAGCATCTGTGGCAAGTCTTGTGACTGCAGCCATCATGGATACGATGGCTGAAGGCATTCCAGCCGACAGTGCAGCTGCAAATGGCTCTTGGCTCGTTCGCGAGGGGGACTTTGGAGACCTCAACGATACGCTAGAAGTGCCGCTCGTCTATCTGGTTCGATTGCTGTGCAAACAGTTCTTGTTGACGGGGTATCAGTATGGGTTGGTGTCTGATCGCAGGGTGCGTGTCAGTGTCAAGGCCTTGGCTCTGAGCTGTGTCAGTTACATCCTGGAACTATATCCAAAGGCATTCCTCGCCAAGTTACACAAATCGAGCCCAGAACCAGGTATCTGCAACTGACTCTCTTCATTTATTTCTTCAATTTACCATTATCACCGATTCTTCTCATTGGACGCTCAAAAGAGAAGATAAATGATGATCGCTGAACGGTCGTCATAGAGCGTTTGCCATCATCATAATACCATTGGCTGCTTCTAGTGCGTTTGCCATCATCATAATACGATTGGCTGCTTCTAGTGCGTTTGCCATCATCATAATACGATTGGCTGCTTCTAGTGCGTTTGCCATCATCATAATACCATTGGCTGCTTCTAGTGCGTTTGCCATCATCATAATACGATTGGCTGCTTCTAGTGCGTTTACCATCATCATAATACCATTGGCTGCTTCTAGTGCGTTTGCCATCATCATAATACGATTGGCTGCTTCTAGTGCGTTTACCATCATCATAATACCATTGGCTGCTTCTAGTGCGTTTGCCATCATCATAATACGATTGGCTGCTTCTAGTGCGTTTGCCATCATCATAATACGATTGGCTGCTTCTAGTGCGTTTGCCATCATCATAATACGATTGGCTGCTTCTAGTGCGTTTACCATCATCATAATACGATTGGCTGCTTCTAGTGCGTTTGCCATCATCATAATACCATTGGCTGCTTCTAGTGCGTTTGCCATCATCATAATACCATTGGCTGCTTCTAGTGCGTTTACCATCATCATAATACCATTGGCTGCTTCTAGTGCGTTTGCCATCATCATAATACGATTGGCTGCTTCTAGTGCGTTTACCATCATCATAATACCATTGGCTGCTTCTAGTGCGTTTGCCATCATCATAATACGATTGGCTGCTTCTAGTGCGTTTACCATCATCATAATACCATTGGCTGCTTCTAGTGCGTTTGCCATCATCATAATACGATTGGCTGCTTCTAGTGCGTTTACCATCATCATAATACCATTGGCTGCTTCTAGTGCAGTAGAGACGGCAGCCATTGCTAGTCTGCTGCTTATGCCGGGATAAGGTGGGAGAAGAAGAAGAGGGACCGTAGTCGTTTGGTTGAGTGATGATCTCACGTCTCGACGACCACCAATCAAAGGTTGTGTCTGATGACGAGGAATATGTTGTGACCCAGTTGCGGAATTGCCTTCAGGCTGTGTTGTTGTAGGAAGAGGAGGAGGAGGAGGAGGAGGACTCTGTTCATAGTGGTGTAGATGATGTGGTAAATGGTGGGTGTGATGATGATGCTGATCATGTGGGTGATGATGGTGACGTTAGCTAATCACTTGTTTAGGATGCTTTCCGCAGAACAGCTCAGTGCTTGGAGGCGATTGGTGTTTCGTTTGTTATCATAGATTTATATAATGCTATGCAACGGTTGAGGTTATGAGACTGTATGATGTTTGCTGGTGATGTTGGTGTTTGCTGGTGATGTTGGTGTTTGTTGGTGATGTTGGTGTTTGCTGGTGATGTTGGTGTTTGCTGGTGATGTTGGTGTTTGGTGGTGATGTTGGTGTTTGGTGGTGATGTTTGTGTTTGCAGGTGATGTTGGTGTTTGCTGGTGATGTTGGTGTTTGTTGGTGATGTTGGTGTTTGCTGGTGATGTTGGGGTTTGTTGGTGATGTTGGTGTTTGCTGGTGATGTTGGTGTTTGGTGGTGATGTTGGTGTTTGTTGGTGATATTGGTGTTTGCTGGTGATGTTGGTGTTTGCTGGTGATGTTGGTGTTTGTTGGTGATGTTGGTGTTTGGTGGTGATGTTGGTGTTTGCTGGTGATGTTGGTGTTTGTTGGTGATGTTGGTGTTTGTTGGTGATGTTGGTGGTGTTGGTGTTGGTGGTGATGTTGGTGGTGATGTTGGTGATGTTGGTGATGTTGGTGTTGGTGGTGATGTTGGTGATTTTGCTGGTGATGTTGGTGTTTGTTGGTGATGTTGGTGATTATGTGGTGTTATGTTGGTGATGTTGGTGTTTGTGGTGATGTTGGTGATTTGTTGGTGGTGATGTTGGTGTTTGGTGGTGATGTTGGTGTTTGTTGGTGATGTTGGTGATTATGTTTGGTGATGTTGGTGTTTGTTGGTGATGTTGGTGTTTGGTGGTGATGTTGGTGTTTGTTGGTGATGTTGGTGTTTGGTGGTGATGTTGGTGTTTGTTGGTGATGTTGGTGTTTGGTGGTGATGTTGGTGTTTGCTGGTTGGTGATTTGGTGGTGATGTTGGTGTTTGTTGGTGATGTTGGTGTTTGGTGGTGATGTTGGTGTTTGTTGGTGATGTTATGTTTGGTGGTGATGTTGGTGTTTGATGTTGGTGATGTTGGTGATGTTGGTGGTGATGTTGGTGTTTGTTGGTGATGATTGGTGTTGGTGGTGATGTTGGTGATTATGTTGGTGTGATGTTGGTGATTATGTTGGTGGTGATGTTGGTGATGTTGGTGTTGTTGGTGATGTTGGTGATTGTTGGTGGTGGTGATGTTGGTGTTTGTTGGTGATGTTGGTGTTTGTTGGTGATGTTGGTGTTTGTTGGTGATGTTGGTGATGTTGGTGTTTGTTGGTGATGTTGTTGTGTTGGTGTTGTTGGTGATGTTGGTGTTTGTTGGTGATGTTGGTGTTTGTTGGTGATGTTGGTGTTTGTTGGTGATGTTGGTGTTTGGTGGTGATGTTGGTGTTTGTTGGTGATGTTGGTGTTTGTTGGTGATGTTGGTGTTTGTTGGTGATGTTGGTGTTTGTTGGTGATTGTTGGTGTTTGTTGGTGATGTTGGTGTGTTGTTGGTGTTTGTTGGTGATGTTGGTGTTTGTTGGTGATGTTGGTGTTTGTTGGTGATGTTGGTGATATTGGTGTTTGTTGGTGATATTGGTGTTTGTTGTGTGATGTTGGTGATATTGGTGTTTGTTGGTGATATTGGTGTTTGTTGGTGATGTTGGTGTTTGTTGGTGATGTTGGTGTTTGTTGGTGTTTGTTGGTGATGTTGGTGTTTGTTGGTGATATTGGTGTTTGTTGGTGATATTGGTGTTTGTTGGTGATATTGGTGTTTGTTGGTGATGTTTGTTGGTGTGTGATGTTGGTGTTTGTTGGTGATGTTGGTGTTTGTTGGTGATATTGGTGTTTGTTGGTGATATTGGTGTTTGTTGGTGATATTGGTGATATTGGTGTTTGTTGGTGATATTGGTGTTTGCTGGTGATGTTTGTTGGTGTTTGTTGGTGATGTTGGTGTTTGTTGGTTGTTGGTGTTTGTTGGTGATATTGGTGTTTGTTGGTGATATTGGTGTTTGTTGATGTTGGTGATATTGGTGTTTGTTGGTGTTTGTTGGTGTTTGTTGGTGTTTGTTGGTGATATTGGTGTTTGTTGGTGATATTGGTGTTTGTTGGTGATATTGGTGTTTGTTGGTGTTTGTTTGGTGATGTTGGTGTTTGTTGGTGATGTTGGTGATATTGGTGTTTGTTGGTGTTTGTTGGTGATATTGGTGTTTGTTGGTGATATTGGTGTTTGTTGGTGTTTGTTGGTGATATTGGTGTTTGTTGGTGATGTTGGTGTTTGTTGGTGATGTTGGTGTTTGTTGGTGGTGTTTGTTGGTGTTTGTTGGTGTTTGTTGGTGTTTGTTGGTGATGTTGGTGTTTGTTGGTGATATTGGTGTTTTGGTGATATTGGTGTTTGTTGATATTGGTGTTTGCTGGTGATGTTTGTTGGTGTTTGTTGGTGATGTTGGTGTTTGTTGGTGATGTTGGTGTTTGTTGGTGATATTGGTGTTTGTTGGTGATATTGGTGATATTGGTGTTTGTTGGTGATATTGGTGTTTGTTGGTGTTGTTTGTTGGTGATATTGGTGTTTGTTGGTGATGTTGGTGTTTGTTGGTGATGTTGGTGTTTGTTGGTGTTTGTTGGTGATGTTGGTGTTTGTTGGTGATGTTGGTGTTTGTTGGTGTTTGTTGGTGATATTGGTGTTTGTTGGTGATATTGGTGTTTGTTGGTGTTTGTTGGTGTTTGTTGGTGATATTGGTGTTTGTTGGTGATGTTGGTGTTTGTTGGTGTTTGTTGGTGATATTGGTGTTTGTTGGTGATATTGGTGTTTGTTGGTGTTTGTTGGTGTTTGTTGGTGATATTGGTGTTTGTTGGTGATATTGGTGTTTGTTGGTGATATTGGTGTTTGTTGGTGATGTTTGTTGGTGTTTGTTGGTGATGTTGGTGTTTGTTGGTGATGTTGGTGTATTGGTGTTTGTTGGTGATGTTGGTGTTTGTTGGTGATGTTGGTGTTTGTTGGTGATGTTGGTGATATTGGTGTTTGTTGGTGATATTGGTGTTTGTTGATGTTTGTTGGTGATATTGGTGTTTGTTGGTGATATTGGTGTTTGTTTGGTGATGTTGGTGTTTGGTGGTGTTTGTTGGTGATGTTGGTGTTTGTTGGTGATGTTGGTGTTTGTTGGTGTTTTTTGGTGATATTGGTGTTTGTTGGTGATATTGGTGTTTGTTGGTGATATTGGTGTTTGCTGGTGGTGTTTGTTGGTGATGTTGGTGTTTGTTGGTGATGTTGGTGTTTGTTGGTGATATTGGTGTTTGTTGGTGATATTGGTGTTTGTTGGTGTTTGTTGGTGATATTGGTGTTTGTTGGTGTTTGTTGGTGATATTGGTGTTTGTTGGTGATATTGGTGTTTGTTGGTGTTTGTTGGTGATGTTGGTGTTTGTTGGTGATGTTGGTGTTTGTTGGTGATGTTGGTGATGTTGGTGTTTGTTGGTGATATTGGTGTTTGTTGGTGATATTGGTGTTTGTTGGTGATGTTTGTTGTTTGTTGGTGTTTGTTGGTGTTTGTTGGTGATGTTGGTGTTTGTTGGTGATATTGGTGTTTGTTGGTGTTTGTTGGTGATATTGGTGTTTGTTGGTGATATTGGTGTTTGTTGGTGATATTGGTGTTTGTTGGTGATATTGGTGTTTGTTGTTCTCTGTTGATTTAGGAGAGCTGCAGGACATAAGAGACGTCTTGCGATATGTGAGTCATTCCGATCCGCAGTTGAAGGGCAACACGGCCATCGTCATTGGTCACCTGCTACGTGCTATTCTGACGGAAGGCAGAGGGTCCTTCGATAAATGGGTTCAGTCATCTGGACTCACCAGAGGTCAGGGTCAGGGACACACACAGCTCCAGTTTTAAAAAACCTATTTCGATTATTGCATCAGTACCAATCAACTATCCCAATCAGTTATATCAATCACTTAGGTATATATCCTGATATAACTTTTTCCCTAACGGTTCGTGACCGTTAGGTCACGAACCTGGGCCTCGCCCTTGACCAAGAACTTAGTCTTTCTCAACATGTGAACTTGATCTGTCGAAGTTGTTACTATCAGCTTCGCCAGCTCCGAGTAGTTTCTTGCTCTCTTTCTCATGACGCACTAGTGGTTCTTGTGCATGCCTTCGTTACCAGTCGAATTGACCACTGTTGCTCGATCCTCGTTGGCCTCCCTCTTGGGGTTCTGGGGCGACTAGATCGTGTTCTGCGCTCAGCTGCTCGGCTTATTGGGCGAATTCCCAAATTCGGCTCTGTCTCTGCCTACATGCGCGATGTGTTACACTGGCTGCCTGTGGCCCAACGGATCTCATACCGTATTGCTTCTTTGGTTTCACGCAGCATCCTTGGTGTGTTCCATCTTACCTGCGCAACCTCTGCCGCCCAGTGCCCGACGTTGTAGCGCGTCGGGTGCTTCGCTCCGCGACGACGGGGCAACTCCTAGTTCCGCAGGCTCGCTTGACTGCTAGGCAGCGCCGAGCTTTCTCGGTTGCAGGCCTTCCATCTGGAATGACCTGCCATCGGAGCTGCGCCTGCTACCTTTGACCAGTCAAACTGGGTTTTATAAATCACTCAAGTCTTTTTACTTTTGCCGTGGCTGGGCTGGGAGCGCCTCTGAGTAGATTTCTTGAAAGGGCGCTATATAAATTTCCAGAATGAATGAATGAATGAATCAATGAATCAATCAATCAGTTATAGCAATCACTTAGGTATATATCCTAATCAATCAGTTATATCAATCTTGTCTTGTCTTGTCTTCAACCATCCTCGATCCGAGGGTTGGTCGCTCCATGGACAAGTCTTCTCCACCTTTTTCTATCTTCCGTCTCTGTCAACAATCGATGAAAAGGCATATTCATCCACGTGCTGATGTTGTTAAGCCATCCCATTCTCGGTCTTCCCCGCGTCCTTGCTCCTGGTACAGTTCCCTGTATGATCTCCTTTTCCAGGCAGTTTCCCTGTTTTCTCATCAAATGCCCAAAGTATGTAAGTTTCCTTCTTTTAATCTGATCAAGTAGGCTTCTTTCCGTTCCTGTTTTCTCTAACACCCACTCATTTGTTCTTTTTTCTATCCATGATACTCTCAGAATCTGTCTTAGGCATTTTATTTCAAACGCATTTATTCTTTCTTCCTCGTTTTTCTTGATAGTCCAACTTTCACACCCGTATGTTGCCACTGGCCATACCAAAGCCCTCATGAGTTTCATCTTTGTCTCCATCTCTATGTTTTGGCTTTTCCATAATTGTTTCAACGTTGTTATTGTATTAAGACCTCTAGCCAACTGCTCTCTTATATCCTTAACGTCTGCTCCATCTTCCGTTATCAAAGATCCCAGATATCGGAATGTGTCTACTTGTTCCAACCTTACTCCTCCAATTTCTATGTTACACGTTTTCCCTTTTTGTGTCATCACTTTTGTTTTATTCATATTTATCTTTAGTCCTTTGTTCTCTCCTATTTGTTGTAAACGAGTGACTAGTTCCTGCAGCTCACTTTCTGATCCTGCCAGAAGTACTATATCGTCAGCATATCTTAAATTCGTGATTTTCCTTCCTCCTATTCTCACGCCTCCTTCCCAACCTTCTATTACTTCTCTCATGACCGCTTCTGCCATTATGTTAAACAACAGTGGTGAAATTACACACTCCTTTCTTTACTCGGAATCCACTTGACAGTGTTCCTGCCACCTTTACTTTTGCCTGTTGTTTACAATATAATTTATTCAATAAATTAATAATATGTGCCGGAAAACCCATTTCTGTCATTGTTATCCACAGTTGCTCATGTGATATACAGTCAAAAGCCTTTGTAAAGTCTACGAAACACATGTACAACTGCTCAGAGATCCTGAGTGGCCGAGTGGGTTGGTAGCCCGCTCGCCACGCCGGCGACCCGGGTTCGATTCCGGGTCGGTCGGTTTATCAGAGATTAATTTCTCGGGTTCTTTACTGCGGGTGGCTCGGTCGCAGTATAAACGTGGAGTACAATACAATACAATACAATACAACACAACACAATATACTGGGGCGCGGTGGTATAGGGGTATGTTCGGTGCCTTGCAGCTGGAGGGTTGCGGGTTCGAATCCACCTCAAAGCCGCCGCATAGGGACCCTGGGCAAGTCCTTCACTCGCAATTGCTCATGCGCTTCGGCGTGAAACTCCGATTCAGCATCCGCACAGCAGTCAGGAGCGCCTCTGAATGGGCAATCTGGTAGGGGCGCTATAACAAGTGTTCAAATACAATACAAATACAATGGCTGTTGATGTTCGTTCATTTTCTGCATTATTATCCTGAGATTTATAAGTTGATCTCTTGTTCCCCTTCCTCTTCTAAAACCGGCCTGTTCGTCAGATAATTCTGATTCTGTTTTTCTTCTCATTCTCTCCATTATGACCCGAAGAATGATTTTACTGGCATGAGAAACTAATGCTATGGTTCTGTAGTTTTCACATTTTGCCATGTCTCCCTTTTTTGGTATAGGTATAAAGATTGAATTCGCCCCATCCTCAGGCCAATCCCCTGTTTCCATCACTTAGGTATATATCCTAATCAATCAGTTAAATATAGCAATCACTTAGGTATATATCCTAATCAATCAATACTGCGTGTTAGATCAATTCCAGGAAGACAGAAAGTCTCTGTTGGACAGATTGAAGTCGTCTCTCTCTCTCTCTATCTGCCATTCACTTGTAAGATATTCTGCTTTGCCAGTTATGCTCTTTGGTTACTGTTGTATGTATGTATATGACTCACGAAGGCGCTGTTAAGCAGTGAAGGAAGACAACTCATACAATTCATACGTAGTATCATGCTATATCGTGATATCAGTTAAGGCGGCGGCAACACATTGTTACGATTGTCTGTATTTGATTTGTGTTGTTTGTGTCGGTTGGTGTTTCGTAGACCGCTGCATTCTGAGCGATCTAGTGACTCCTCTGATTTCCATTCTGGAAGATGAGAATTCCGTGGCCGCCCGTTGTGCGCTTACATCTCTTCAGCTTTGTCTTCCATCACTGCTTAACAGTAACCATAGCGACGTTGGCCTCAGCATCATCTTGGCACTGCTCCAACTCAAAGACAACACCTACTGGCTCGTTAAGGCAGGTATTCCGTCTGCTCTTCTAGATTAATATGCATTTGGTAGAACTGCAGTAACTTCAATCTTATTCTGTCTTGACCAGTGCAGCAGGGCCGTAGGAGGAGAGGGGGGTGATGGGTGGGGGGGTTGGGCTGTGAAGAAGGAAAGTGCACGGAATATGTTTCATGATGTTCTTCTCATGGCTACCTCTAAATGACTGTTGTTTGCATTTGCTATTTCTTTTTAGAGGACCAGCAGAAACCTATTGCTGTCTCTAGATTGCTTTGAGCTGATGATGTTCATCAGAAAGTTTCTGATGCAATCCGTCTCGGCCAAGGATTTGCCTAACAAAGGATTTGCCTAACAAAGGATTTGCCTAACAAAGGATGAGCTGCATTGTTTTCCCCAGTCACTTTTAGTACATTAACGTCGTTAAAATGTTAAGCTGTGGGTTTTGAATTTAGCTGTTTATTCTTCATTTCTGTGAAGGTTGAGTTGCTGGAGTTGCTGGCTCTGATCGACTACAAGACTGTTTTCTACCTGGAATCGAGCTGTACTGCTCTGAAGAAGGACACACACCATCCGTACCTAAGAGTGAGCAATCCGAACATGTGACCCATATACGATCTACCATCAGGCGGCTCTCCGTCTGCCTCTGTCTCTCTCTCACCTTAACACCTTCCTTTTCTCTCCGAGTACCTCACACTGGGACCGCTTCTGACAAACTTTTGCTGTGAGAAGAGCTTTATAATGATGATCAAATACAATACAAGAATACAATACAATATATGACAGATCTATATCGCATGCTGAGAAATAAGAACATGCCATGCATGCCACATGATGAGAAGTCGTAGTAAACCACCAGCATTGTTTGTTGAGAAATCAGAACATAGGACGATGTATCAATCGCTTGGTGACAGATGTTTATACGTCTTGTAGGATGAAATGATATTTTCTGCTGTTTTCTGGGAGTTGATTTTGCCATCGATCGATGTCTTCTATTTTAAATGTAAATGTCGTCATACACATGTTAGGTAGACCGTGTCTGTTTCATATTGAGTGCTGTAGAACTAGCAATTAATTAAGTTTTGTTTCTTTAGAATTTAGAGATCCAGGATCATGTGCTGATAGATGTCGTTTTGGTGCTTCTGGGCGACGAAGATTTCCGAGTCCGTCACGCTGCAGCCGTTGCCCTTTGCGGGTGACTTCTTCGTTTTCATCTGTTCTTCTAAAGTTTTTGCTTAAAAACTGGTTGTTTAGAATATGTGGCAGACTTTGTTCTCTTATTAGCTTAGTTAATAGGTTATGTCAAGTCAGACACGTGATTCCCTCTGTTTTAAAAACAAATCTCTCAATAGGATACAGTAGTAGGCAAAGTGGTTTCAAGATGTGATGATTTATGTTGTTGTTGTTGTTTACAGAATGATTCCAAAGTTGTTCTTTGGAATAGACAATCCCCTGCAGGATCCAGTGGCAGCCAAAGCCAAGGAATCTACCATGGTCCTACTGCAAACGGTCATGGACGACTGGGCAGCAGCGAAGACGACGACGACGACGACTGCGCTTTCATCACACGGAGGATCATCATCATCATCATCATCATCGACTGTTAAACCGTTTGACCAACTTCTGACCAATCTAATGACGGATTGTACGACGACGACGACGACGGAGTCTGCCGTGTCTCGCGTGGTGACGATGGTCGTCCGGCACCTCATTCAGTCCGTCTGTCGTCGGGTCACCGTGAGTTGTTCCTTATGACGTCATTGTCTGCACCTCTTTTCAATGTGCCACAACACTCTCACACGTCGATGGACGGAAGGAGTTTCAAGATACCTGCGTCTAAATCATACCAAAGTCTGTTATTAAGCAACATATTTCTTTGTATTTGCACGTTTATATGGCAGCTTTTCACAAATAAACCTCTAAAGATTCAATCTTTTCCGATGTGCTGCAGACCATTTGTAATGGTCTTATATGTTGTCAGTAACGTACACTAGATGTCCTTTTGACTGAGGATAAGATGCAAAAACTATTCTTATCGATAGTTTTGTTTTGTTGGTAATAATGGCTTTATTGTTGTCGTTGTGTTGCAGCTGGGCTGTTGTCATGCGCTCTGCCTCCTGTCGGAACAGTATCCTGTTGGTCAGTATGCTAATGCTTGGGGCTGTTGTCCGTTTGCTTCCGTCGGACTGTTGTCCTTGTCCTCTTCGCTGTCGTCCTCTGGTGGAACGCTTCAGAACAAGAAGTCCTTTCGTTCTCTGAGTAGCAGTGGCAACGGAAGGTTCGTTGAAAACGTCATCGTCATCGACTCTATGTCAAAATCTCTCTCCATTTACATTCTGAATCAGAGTTTACTGGTGATGTTACAGAATGAACAGAGTTATACTTCTGTAGTCTATATTGCAGTGTTGAGCATAAGCAGAGGCGAGGCTGGCTTTGGAGTGGCTTTTGGCTGGCATTTGACTGGCATTTGACTGGCTTTCCGTCTGTGAGGAGGTTGTTGTGTTTTGTTGCTTGATTGCCATGTATGATGTCATTTGTTTGCTTTATGTTCTGATCAGCCTGATGAGCAGCAGCGTTGGAAGCATCTTGAGTCCACTTGGATGCGGCCTGGAGGATGGCCTGTCGATGGCCACTGGAGGCGGTGGATCGTTGCCTCTCTTTCTCTCCATTCTCACTTCCTCTCCAGTCGCTTTGGATCTGTCTGCTCAGGCTGATGCTCTCAAATTCGTTGGAAACCTCTTTGCTGGTAAAGTCTGCAGTTTAAGCTGCCACTGATGATGTCATTAGCGTTCAACCGTCGTTTAAGCCACTAATGACTTCTGTAGCGCCGGTATAGTGTGCAAGTGAAGCAACAGTCTAAATAATCCAAACGGGAGGAGGGAAACGGGAGGAGGGAGGGAGGGCCACCATCGGCAGACGAATGATTGATGGATGATGCATACTGTAAGATTGCATTCTTCTGATCTGTGAATGATGTTTCGGATTTTGAATTGATTGATGGAATGCAGTCTGTCAATTTCAGTTGATAATAGACACGACTATGTGTATCAAGTTCTCAGTTTTGTATTTGCCCTTGCGGGTGTGTATGCACACCATCGTGTAATTCAACGTAATCTGTTGCAACAAGTGAATACATGTGGAGCATAATGCGCTGTGACTGTGAAGACAGGTCTATAAAGCCAGCTGTGTTTGTGTGTGTGTGTGTGCGTGCGTGCGTGCGTGCGTGTGTGTGTGTTTACCTGTTTCTTGATTGTCTGATGCAGGAGCGTCCTACAAGTGTTTGCGATGTCCTCCAGATGGCACCGGTCAGAATGCCGAAGACATGCGTTGGTCTGCATTGGCCGATCGATGGCTTGTGCCAGTCGCTGATCAGCTCCTCACTCACGTTGCAAGGTTTGTTCTTCTGCCTCCTCTGAACGGCCATCAACGACCGACCGACCGACGACCCACTTTCAACAGACTTTCAGTTATAGGCCATTGGTTTAGTTTCTACAGCCAGAGAGTGTTTTAACCAAATGGGAGCTGTACTAGGAATTGATCGCATGCCTAGAAACTTCTAATTCGTTACTAGTCTTTTATTAAGGTAAAGTTTGGGCATACTGGGCTTTTCTTTTTCATATTTGGGCTTTTCTTTCATATTTGTTCTTTCTTTTCATATTTTGGCTTTCCTCTTTAAGATTTGGGCTTTTTCATATTTGGGCTTTTCTTTTTAATATTTGGGTTTTCTTTTCATATTTGGGCTTTCCTTTCTCATATTTGGGCTTTTATTTCTTGTATTTGGGCTTTTCTTTATCATATATGGGCTTTTATTTCTCACATTTGGGCTTTTATTTCTCACATTTGGGCTTTTCTTTCTCACATTTGGGCTTTTCTTTCTCATATTTGGGCTTTTCTTTTTAATATTTGGGTTTTCTTTTCATATTTGGGCTTTTCTTTCTCATATTTGCGTTTTCTTTTCATATTTGGGCTTTCCTTTTCATATTTGGGCTTTTCTTTCTCATATTTGGGTTTTCTTTTCATATTTGGGTTTTCTTTTCATATTTGGGCTTTCCTTTTCATATTTGGGCTTTTCTTTCTCATATTTGGGTTTTCTTTTCATATTTGGGTTTTCTTTTCATATTTGGGCTTTGGGGTCGTCCATTAATTATGTCAACAAAATAGGGGGAGGGGGTTTGGAAAGTTTGACAGTTGTTGACAAGGGGGGTTCGGTACAATTTGACGCCAACAAATTTTTTCCAATGAATCGACACAGACCCTTCAAAATGGAAGCTTAATCATTTAGGAATGCTAAAAATGTATGAAGTGCTTAAAGTTTAATACTACTAAGAAGCTGGTAATAAACAAAAAAATCATATATTTTGAAATTCAACATTGCATTTTGTAGTGTAAATTTAAAAAAATGATTCTACATGTATTGAGCCATTGTGCTTCTTTTTGTGGGGGGCGGGTTCTGGGATTGTTGTCATAATTTTTAGGGGTCCTTCAATGTTTGACAGTTGTTGACAAGGGGGGAGGGGTCAAAACTGCCTAAAATTTGTTGACATAATTAACGGATGACCCCTTTTCTTTCTCATATTTGGGTTTTCTTTTCATATTTGTGCTTTCCTTTTCATATTTGGGCTTTCCTTTTTCATATTTGGGCTTTTCTTTTGCATATTTGGGTTTCCTTTTTCTTATGTGGGCTTTTCTTTTTCATATTTGGGCTTTTCTTTCGCATATTTGGGTTTCCTTTTTCATATTTGGGTTTCCTTTTTCATATTTGGGCTTTCCTTTTTCATATTTGGGCTTTCCTTTCGCATATTTGGGTTTCCTTTTTCATATTTGGGTTTCCTTTTTCATATTTGGGCTTTTCTTTTTCATATTTGGGCTTTTCTTTCGCATATTTGGGTTTCCTTTTTCATATTTGGGCTTTCCTTTTCATATTTGGGCTTTTCTTTCGCATATTTGGGTTTCCTTTTTCATATTTGGGCTTTCCTTTTCATATTTGGGCTTTTCTTTCGCATATTTGGGTTTCCTTTTTCATATTTGGGTTTCCTTTTTCATATTTGGGCTTTCCTTTTTCATATTTGGGCTTTCCTTTCGCATATTTGGGTTTCCTTTTTCATATTTGGGTTTCCTTTTTCATATTTGGGCTTTTCTTTTTCATATTTGGGCTTTTCTTTCGCATATTTGGGTTTCCTTTTTCATATTTGGGCTTTCCTTTTCATATTTGGGCTTTTCTTTCGCATATTTGGGTTTCCTTTTTCATATTTGGGTTTCCTTTTTCATATTTGGGCTTTCCTTTTTCATATTTGGGCTTTCCTTTCGCATATTTGGGTTTCCTTTTTCATATTTGGGTTTCCTTTTTCATATTTGGGCTTTTCTTTTTCATATTTGGGCTTTTCTTTCGCATATTTGGGTTTCCTTTTTCATATTTGGGCTTTCCTTTTCATATTTGGGCTTTTCTTTCGCATATTTGGGTTTCCTTTTTCATATTTGGGTTTCCTTTTTCATATTTGGGCTTTCCTTTTTCATATTTGGGCTTTCCTTTCGCATATTTGGGTTTCCTTTTTCATATTTGGGTTTCCTTTTTCATATTTGGGCTTTTCTTTTTCATATTTGGGCTTTTCTTTCGCATATTTGGGTTTCCTTTTTCATATTTGGGCTTTCCTTTTCATATTTGGGCTTTTCTTTCGCATATTTGTGTTTCCTTTTTCATATTTGGGCTTTTCTTTCGCATATTTGGGTTTCCTTTTTCATATTTGGGCTTTTCTTTTTCATATTTGGGCTTTCCTTTTCATATTTGGGCTTTTCTTTCGCATATTTGGGTTTCCTTTTTCATATTTGGGCTTTTCTTTTTCATATTTGGGCTTTCCTTTTTCATATTTGTGCTTTCCTTTTCATATTTGGGCTTTCCTTTTCATATTTGGGCTTTTCTTTCGCATATTTGGGTTTCCTTTTTCATATTTGGGCTATTCTTTTTCTTATGTGGGCTTTTCTTTTTCTTATTTTGGCTTTTCTTTTTCTTATTTGGGCTTTTCTGTTTCTTATTTGGGCTTTTCTTTCTATTCGTTAGCTGTTGGGTGGGTTTCTGTTGATCTTGATGTTGCTGCTGATGTATTGTTCTTAGGCTACTGAACATTTGTTTCCATGTGATTGAGGAACGGGTTCCTGGTCCGCCTCAGACGAAGCCGTCTCTGCCTTCTCTTCCAACGGCTCCTTCGTTAAGTCCGATCAAGAGGAAGGCAAAGTCGATGAAGGAAGATGCATCAACTGGGTCGTCGTCATCTTCAGCAGCCACAGCTGCGGAGAAGGCTGGCTCGGCCGCAGGTGCAGCAGCAGCAGCTGGTGGAGGAAAGACGGGATCTGTGGGAAGAGGTGAGATGGCTGATCAATGTAAGTGGGAGAAATGGAAATGCACGATGTCACAGACTCAGTTTTTGTTGCTGTGTACTTTGACTGGTGTCACTTTGTCAGTGTTATCATTTGCATTAATGTCATCTTGAAGCCGTTGAAATGGATTTTATAAGGGGATCTTAATGTAATGGAAATGTTGGTGGTGGTGCTTGTGTGCTTTTCCTAAGAGGAGGATGGCTTTTCAATCGATTGGTTTCATTTGAATTTAGAAGCATCGAAAGAAGCGGAGAAAGAGAAAGGACGGAAGGAAGGCAGTCTAGGAGTTTTCTACAGCCACCAGCATTATGTCAAGCTCTACGAAGTGTTACGAGGCGCATACTCCAACTACAAGGTCTGTCGGTCTCTTTCTGCTCTGCTTCCACTTGCAAGCCATTGTGTGGAAAACAAGGCGGGAAAACCCGTCGACAGTCTTTTGATATCATGAACAGACAGTCTGTTCTCTCTCTGTTTCAGATTTCTCTGGATTTGATGAACTCAGAGAAGTTTGTGCACGTTCTCAGCGTCGTTCTACACGTTCTGTCACAGATGCTGGAAGTTGCGTCTCTGACTGACATTGGAAAATATGCAGAGGAACTCCTCAGTTATTTGCGCTCTACGATAACTGTCGAAGCCACAGCGTCAGTCTTATGTGTTCAGCAGGTGAGTGTCCTTGTTCTACTTTGCAATGGCAACACAACATACTTGTCTAAGACGATTACTACATCATGCATGAAGTTCCATAATATGGTCTTTGCCAGTGGGTCACCCCTTGAGACTTGTTGCTGCTGCTGAGTACATCATATGAGTTGATTGATTTCTCTTCAGCTGCTGAAGGCCATCTTTGGAACAAACGTTTCTGGACAGTGGGAGTCACCTGACCAGAATTCCTCATCACGTCTCTTCTCTAAGAATCGGCCGACCAGAACAACGACCCGTGTCACAATGTCGCTAAAGCATGGCATCTATCACAGCTGCCTCAACTCCCCTTACACGCAGTTCACCCAGAGTCTGGCTGGGGCGACGTTTCGAGCGAACGTCCATGGCAGTGACCAGGAAGAGGCCGTTGGGTACGTAGCAAGACCAAGACGACGTCTGCTCCTCCTCTCACTTCTCTCAACTTACGCGCTTCTTTCTTCTTGAAAGTCTGAATTATGAATTAATCACAGGTTGAACTCATTTTGTTTATAGACGTTAGTTGAGAGAGATGCCTTGCGACTCGGTTGCCTCTGATGACATCTTGTTTGAGACAGAATTAGGTGATTCAGGTGATGTATTTGCTTTTAGATTTATCAGTTGGCTGAAGAAAAAGGCGGAGAAGAAGGCATCTGGCGTCATCAAGTTAGCAGGCAAAACAGACAAGGTATCATCCGTGTCCTCTTAACTCTTCTCTTCATCTCATTCTCTGCATTTTCTCACTTCTTTCATTCTCCTCCTCTTTCTATCTGTCTGCCTTCGTTTCTTTCTCTTTTTCAGAAACTGTTTTTTGGATGATAATTGATTAGTCATTAATTGATTAGACATTGATTGATTAGACATTTATCGATTGGGCATTGATTGATTAGACATTTATCGATTGGGCTGCATTTATTATGTTTTGAGGTGTTGCATTGGAAACGGTTGTTTGAATTTTGACTTCAGACATCTGTTGCATCTTATATTCGCCTGTTTGAGCCGCTCGTCATAAAAGCCCTCAAGCAGTACACAATTACAAGTCAAGTCTCGCTTCAGCAGCAGGTTCTCGATCTCTTGGCACATCTTGTTCAGCTGCGAGTCAACTACTGCCTCTTAGATTCCGACCAGGTAAAGGTAGCTGTGCTATCACGATCATCATCGTCATCATCGCCCATTTTAGTCTTCTTCATGATCGTTACTCCGTTTCCTGTACGCAAATCGTGAACAGACTCGAGCAATGGTCGCCTGTCTACTAATAAGCTCTGAAGAATAGCCTCAGAAACACTGATGTTATTATGAATGGCCTTTCAGTCGTGTATGAGCTGATTGAGAGGAGTCAGTGGTGTTTTTTGGATGGCTGATGTTATGAATGGACTTTGATTCATATGGCCATTGCTGTCCAGAATATTCACATATGGTGTGTTTCAGCTTATGAGATGTTTGTACTGAATGCATCTGAGTTAGTTTATCTAAAATGGCGCTTTGTAAACTTGCCGAAATGTTTGATGTGTTTTCAGATTTTCATCGGATATGTCATAAAGCAGATTGAATACATTGAAGAAGGGCAGATCAGGTAAAGATCCTCTTGTCTGCTGAGGAGGCAGACTCTTGCTTCTCTTTTGCCAACTGAAAGACATATAATATTGTCAGATAGTTAAGCCATTTATCAACTGTACCACAGACGATGTCTATGGTCTTGTCTATGTCGTATGTTGTTATCTTTGGAGCCTCTGAATGGGAAATCTGGTTGGGGCGCTATAACAAGTGTTCAAATACAATACAATACAATACAATCTTCATTTTGTAAGCGTTTGATGTATAGATGTAGTCGGTTAAAATTTCTATAAATGTTGTACATATGGAATTGTCGTGAAACGGCTTCATAGGTTACAGTTTGGGTTGGTTAATGACGGAACCCGTAAGGCAGCAGTTGCCAAGGAAACGTCGCAACACACTTTAAGTGATAGACCTACGACTGTAGTCGGTCCTACCATATGCTATTCAGGTATCTATGTTCTTTCTAGTACAATTTCTTTTAATCTTTTCTCCTCTGATTTGATTCATAATCGTTCGCACATTCTGCCAAGAAGTAATGCGAAGAAGAGGCTAAGCATTTTGAGAAATACAAGGTCATAGGTTTGAGAGAACCGCAATCGAAATCTACGATCTTCCGCATCTTGTGAAATGTTTTGTCGTCTAGGAATTCAGATCAGTTGATTTCGCACATGTTCAACTTTCTGATTCTGTTGTCGTACGAGAGGTACCACAGCAAGACAATTATCATGATGCCAAAGATCATCCAGCTGTGTGATGGCATCATGGCCAGCGGCCTCGACCCAACAACACACGGTCAGCACCATCATCATCATCATCATCATCAACAGCAACAACAGCCTGCTTTAGAGCTGTCTCTGTCCGTCTGTCTGTGTGTGTCTGTCTGTCTCTGTGCATTTGTCTGGTGTGGCTGCTGTAAATACTTGTTATGCTCTTGTTGGCTGTGTTCTAAATTTTACTCTGCATTTTGCAAGAGTTTTTGGAATGACGAATGTTTTATTGACGGATGTTAGATTGACGAATGTTTTATTGACGGATGTTGGACTAACGGATGTTGAATTGACGGATGTTTTATTTACGGATGTTTTATTGACGGATGTTGAATTGACGGATGTTGAATTGACGGATGTTTTATTTACGGATGTTTTATTGACGGATGTTTTATTGACGGATGTTGAATTGACGGATGTTTTATTTACGGATGTTTTATTGACGGATGTTTTATTGACGGATGTTGAATTGACGGATGTTGAATTGACGGATGTTTTATTGACGGATGTTGGACTAACGGATGTTGAATTGACGGATGTTGAATTGACAGATGTTTTATTGACGGATGTTTTATTGACGGATGTTTTATGGACGGATGTTGAATTGACGGATGTTTTATTGACGGATGCTTTATTGATGGATGTTGGACTAACGGATGTTGAATTGACGGATGTTGAATTGACGGATGTTTTATTGACGGATGTTTTATTGACGGATGTTTTATTGACGGATGTTGAATTGACGGATGTTTTATTGACGGATGTTGAATTGACGGATGTTGAATTGACGGATGTTTTATTTACGGATGTTGGACTAACAGATGTTGAATTGACGGATGTTGAATTGACGGATGTTTTATTGACGGATGTTTTATTGACGGATGTTTTATTGACGGATGTTGAATTGACGGATGTTTTATTTACGGATGTTTTATTGACGGATGTTTTATTGACGGATGTTGAATTGACGGATGTTGAATTGACGGATGTTGAATTGACGGATGTTTTATGGACGGATGTTGAATTGACGGATGTTTTATTGACGGATGCTTTATTGACGGATGTTGAATTGACGGATGTTGGACTAACGGAAGTTTTATTGACGGATGTTGAATTGACGGATGTTTTATTGACGGATGCTTTATTGACGGATGTTGAATTGAGGGATGTTGGATTGATAGATTTTGGAAGAACTGTACTGCTAAATGAGAAATGAGTTGGATCATGAGTGTTGATATGTGGTGTTGTATGTGGATAGCTATTCCGTCGTTGCAGTGCATAGTGAACGATCTGTTCATTGTGCGAGCGATGAATAAGTCCGACGCAGGGAAAGATCTCGACACTCAGCGGGAGGTCGTCATCTCAATGTTGCTCCGATTGCTCCAACATTATCAGGTAGTACTACATCTCTCCTAGTCATGCTTCTCCTCAGATTACGTCAGATTACCAGTGCTGCTGATCACAAGGTCTACAAGTACCACTTTTGTATCATTTATTACAATTAATTATCTATGCTGATTGTCCTGATTAGTACCACCAGTTCTGTATCCTGGATTAGTACCAGTGATTGTAATGATTAGTACGAGTAGCAGTTCTCAAGATAAGTTCAATTGTTGATTAGCAGAAGTGAATGTGGCTGTTCGTTTGTTGCCTGTTTAGATGTTGGAGTTGTTCATCGTGATTCTACACCAGTGTCGCAAGGAAGGCGAAGATCGATGGAAACGACTGTCACGTCAAGTCACCGATTTGATTTTGCCACTGCTTGCAAAGCAACAGGTCTCTCTCTCTGGTCAATCAGTTCTCTCTCATGTTTTTCATGAGACGACTTGCTAGACGAAACTCATAAAAACATTCATCTTCAGCTCTAGCCTCTAGTTGAGCCATAAGTGAATTGTGAGTCCTGTGTGTTGCACTGGCCACGGACAGTGAGTGGACAAGTGTTGCACTGACCATGGACAGTGAGTGGACAATCATTGCACTGACCATGTATAGTGAGTGTACAATCATTGCACTGGCCATGGACAGTGAGTGTACAATCATTGCACTGGCCATGGACAGTGAGTGGGCAAGTGGCAAGTAGCACAAATGTTTTGGCCGGATGCAATTATGCAAAATTGAACATATAGCTATGAATTGTTTAAGAAAGTATTAAATATAATAAGCTGTTGTTATTTATCGTTGGTGATTGTAGTCTGTGATGAATCTTGACAGCCAAGAACAACAAATTCTTTATGTTCTTCTTGTTGAAGGTTCTTGTTGCTGTTGTTGTCATCGTAGGTGAATCTCGACAGCCAGGTGGCGCTGGACATTGTGCATCGGTTGTTTGAGAATGTTGCTCCGAGCGTCTTTCGACCGGTCGACATCCTGCTGAAAGTGCTGCTGGCCAAACCAGAAGACTTGGTCAGTTGCTCCCATTGACTGAGCACTCTTTATCTAAACATTTATGTAGCACCTTTCATGGTATCCTCCTCGCAAACGATAACTGCGTCTAGAAGTTTAGGCTTGTGGTAAATATCAACTTATGAATATGCATGAGTTTGTTGGCTGCAGTTTCTGAGGGTGATTGTTTCAGAGCACGATGCAAGGCTTGCAGAGATGGGTTGGCCTTGTCCTTGTGACGTTACGTGTTGTCATGGCTCAGTCGAAGGAAGAGGTCGTCCTCAGTCGACTCCAAGAACTCGGCCTCACCATGTCGATCTACAAGGACACGGTCAAAGAACATCGCCAGTACGCCTCCACTGAAATCATGAACCACTTCAGTCGATCCAGTGAAATAAGTCAAGAGTCAGGTGCTGCCATCTGTGGTGCAGAAGAGACGGTGGCAAGGTAATTAACTTTCCCTTGCCTCTTGCTTTGTACGGTCTGACTGCGATTTCTCTTAAATCAGTCTTTAAAGCTGTCTGCCGCAAACTGCATTTCGGCAATTGCTGTCTGAAATCGCCGTTTAATCTAGTCGACTGGGAAGGTGGTGATGAGGCATAATAGAGATTTGTGTTTTATGGAAGAGAAGAATGATCTTTCATTGATGCAAGGGAACTCGGTGGTGATGAGGCATAATAGAGATTTGTGTTTTGTGGAAGAGAAGAATGATCTTTCATTGATGCAAGGGAACTCCGTTTAAAGTCATCCATGATTAAGATGTTTTACGTTTCTATGAAGTTACGTCAAAATCGAATTTCTTATATTGAGAGTTCATTTATGCTGATGAACAGTTTCTGCCTTGTTATTATTTCATGAAGAACTGATGAGAACTGATGGGCCGCATGCAATGTGCTTTTGTCACTTTAGGTTTCTGTTGCAAGTGGTGGGAGTCGTTGTGAGTGAGATCAAGACTCACAGTGCAACCATGGTAACAGCCAAAGTCTCGAGCGAGTTTCTTAGTCAGGAATTGGCGCATCTCTTGCTCTACATAACGCATATGTTTCAGTCGGGTAAGAAATTGTTTTGCAGAAAGGGTCGATTCAGATACGATACTGGCTTTCTTCATTTCCACTCACTTTAATTGACTATGTCATCTTATCTACTTGGGTTTTCTTTACTTGAATTTTCTTTACTTGGGTTTTCTTTACTTGAATTTTCTTTACTTGGGTTTTCGTTACTTGGATTTTCTTTACTTGGGTTTCTTTTCGTGGGTTTTCTTTACTTGGGTTTTCGTTACTTGGATTTTCTTTACTTGGGTTTTCTTTTCTTGGGTTTTCTTTCCTTGGGTTTTCTTTACTTGGATTTGCTTTACTTGGGTTTCTTTTCGTGGGTTTTCTTTACTTGGGTTTTCTTTTCTTAGGTTTTCTTTTCTTGGGTTTTCTTTACTTGGGCAAATTGAGTTCTTACGCTGAACGAGTCTCGTCTTTTCGTCCCAGTTGTAATGAGGGAAGGAAACATTGCATTCATCTGCTGTCTAGATATTGTGTATTGCTATTAGCAGTTGGAGAATATTGCTCTATTGCTGTTAGTAGTTGTGCTCTGGAGATGACATGATGTCACTCTATTCTGTATTGCAATTAGCCCATTGTGTTTTGTTTTTTGGACAATGACTGTAGGCATCTATCGACGAGTGGCAATGGTTGCTATGGCGATGATACGTCGTGATCCGGAGGAGCGTTACTACAGCATCCAGGAGATCAATGACTCGTTTCGAAGCATCTCCTCTCAGCATCCCACTCTGATGCTCCAGTGGTCCAACGTTCTCATCCTCCTCAACTACGACGACCAGGCATGGTGGTCGCGCGTCCTTCGTACACCACGCACCTACATGGTCGCCACGTCGTCGTCATCGTCGTCGTCATCATCTTCAGCACGGTCTCTGTGCATCTCCTCTAACCATGTCCTAATTTCTTAGACTATTTATTGAAATAGGGAAATAGAGCACTGGCTGCAGTGCATGCTTCGAGCGAGTCATCAGTTCAGATCGACAGAAGAATTGCTTTAGGAATTTAGACAATTCTCAGCAATCAGTTCAGCAATTAAGAATGAACTGTGTGTTAACTTTGAAATGATGTGTGTGTGTGTGTGTGACAGAGATCGGTTGACAGAGCGTGATGAGCGCCTTCATCGACACTACACAGGCGCCTGTAAATCAATCAACCGGGAAATCGTTCGAAGCGGAGGACTCATTCTACTCTGTGACTATGTGGTATGTGGTGATGGAAATTATATTCACCACCATCACCACCGTCATCACCATAACCACCACAACAATCGTCATCATCCAAATAATGATTTCTTTATTGCCGAGAACGGTGGCAATGTTCCATTTGATTGAACCTGCTATCTGGTTGATGCAGTATGTGTGACTCTTTCTTAGCCAGCAGAATATGTCGGCACTTCCAGTCGATTGTCAAGTAGTGGCTAGCCAGCCTTAATACACATATCTGACAAGAAGCGAGAAATGCTGCACTGGCTTCCTAGATAAGAACAGATTCAGTTTAAGATCCTCCCATTTGGACGAACTGTGACAGTTGACACTGGTGATGATGATTGATGATGAATAGGAGGAGGAGGAGAATGAGGAATGATGATGTCTATGATGATGATGATGATGAGGTGAGGAATGATGACAATGAGTTTGTTATGTTATAGTGTGAGAATCTGACAGATGCTGAGCACATGACTTGGATCATCATAAACCACGTTTACGACCTCATTCGACTTTCTCTCGAACCACCTGTTCAAGACTTTGTCAGGTGAGTCTATTTCTCGCTTTTAGTCTTTCTTCTCTCTTTCTCACTTGCTTTTAGTCTTCCTTCTCTATTTCTCACTCACTTTTAGTCTTCCTTCTCTCTTTCTCACTTGCTTTTAGTCTTCCTTCTCTCTCTTTCTCACTCACTTTTAGTCTTCCTTCTCTCTTTCTCACTTGCTTTTAGTCTTCCTTCTCTCTTTCTCACTCACTTTTAGTCTTGCTTCTCTCTTTCTCACTTGCTTTTAGTCTTCCTTCTCTCTTTCTCATTTGCTTCTAGTCTTCCTTCTCTCTTTCTCACTTGCTTCTAGTCTTCCTTCTCTCTTTCTCACTTGCTTTTAGTCTTCCTTCTCTCTTTCTCACTCACTTTTAGTCTTCCTTCTCTCTTTCTCACTTGCTTTTAGTCTTCCTTCTCTCTTTCTCATTTGCTTCTAGTCTTCCTTCTCTCTTTCTCACTTGCTTCTAGTCTTCCTTCTCTCTTTCTCACTTGCTTTTTCTCTTCCTCTGCCTCCTCGCTTTTAGTCTTCTTTCTCTCTTGCTTTTTGGTCTTCCTTCTCTGTTTCTCTCTCGCATATAGTCTTCTCTGTTTTTCTCTTGCTTTTAGTAAAGATTCCTTCTCTCTTTCTCACTTGCTTTTAGTCTTTCTTCTCTCTTTCTCACTTGCTTTTAGTCTTCCTTCTCTCTTTCTCACTTGCTTTTAGTCTTCCTTATCTCTTTCTCACTGCTTTTAGTCTTCTTTCTCACTTGCTTTTAGTCTTCCTTCTCTCTTTCTCACTCACTTTTAGTCTTCCTTCTCTCTTTCTCACTTGCTTTTAGTCTTCCTTATCTCTTTCTCACTTGCTTTTAGTCTTCCTTCTCTCTTTCTCACTTGCTTTTAGTCTTCCTTATCTCTTTCTCACTGCTTTTAGTCTTCCTTCTCTCTTTCTCACTTGCTTTTAGTCTTCCTTATCTCTTTCTCACTGCTTTTAGTCTTCCTTCTCTCTTTCTCACTTGCTTTTAGTCTTCCTTCTCTCTTTCTCACTCACTTTTAGTCTTCCTTCTCTCTTTCTCACTTGCTTTTAGTCTTCCTTGTCTTTTTCTCACTTGCTTTTAGTCTTCCTTCTCTCTTTCTCACTTGCTTTTAGTCTTCCTTCTCTCTTTCTCACTTGCTTTTAGTCTTCCTTCTCTCTTTCTCACTTGCTTTTAGTCTTCCTTCTCTGTTTCTCTCTCGCTTTTAGTCTGCCTTCTTCGTTTTTCTCTCTCTACTCCTTCTCTTCCTGCTACTTCTCTTCCTCTGCCTCCTCTTTCTCCTCTTCCTGTTCCTCCTCTTTTTTCCTCCTTCCCCTCCTCCTCCTGCTTCTCCTCCTATGCCTCTGAGTACTTTAGCTATAATTTGCATATGAGACAAAAGAGGTCATAGGAACTTGTGTGTCTGAGAAGCAGAGAGATGATTTTATCATTTCTCATTCGTGTGGATAGAAAGTGACGATCAGTGAACACTTACCGATCTCTGTTTTATTTCAGTGCAATCCACAGAAATTCTGCGGCCAGTGGATTGTTTATCCAGGCGATACATTCCCGGTGCGAACATCTGACCCTGGTCAGTTGGCAGTTTCTCGAAATTTAGATGAAATAAAAGAATTTACGTCAATTGTCTGATCTGCTGTGTTTGTCTTCTCTGTCTGGTCCACATTCATTCATTCATTTCAGAGATTTCTATAGCGCCCCTTCAAGATTATCTACTCAGGAGCGCTTCTGACCAAACCTCTGCTAAAGAGAACAATAAGGACAGTGTGACACAGTGGTCTTCATAATACGCTTGGTCACGGATCATACGGTTGTGGGTTCAGCTCCATGTAATGACCATGAGCAAATGGGCATGGTGTTTGCACATGTTCCTCTGTAACCAAGAAGTCGAATGTGGTAAAGGCAAAAGAAGGAGCTGGGAAATGACCTTGGCTCCATGTCCGGTACCTTCATTAATTAGTTGGGTGCTAATTCTAATTCTGATTAATTAGTTCTGAAAAAAAATGCTAATTCTAATTCTAATTATGAAATTTAAACTAATGGTACTAATAATTAATTGGATACAAAATCTTAATTACCCATCACCGACCAAAAGTTCAGTAGCTGAGTTGTTTTTTCTGATCAGTTGTCTAATACATGTGTCTTGTTGACTCATGTGTTGTTGATTCTCTGTGTGGTTGATTCGGTGTATGTTATTTTTGGTTTGGTATGTTGTTGATATGTTGTATTGTTGATAGGCAGTGAATGGTGTTGTCGTTTTTTCTTGTAGTTGAGTCCTTCAGTGGTTAAGAAGATGCTCAAGTGCCTTGAAGCAATTCATTTGTCTCAGACTGGTTCTCTGTTGAGTCTGCTCATCGAGAAGTTCCTCAATACGCATCATCTGGCCGTTGCTCGAATCTGTGATGCCATTGCTTGTCGACGCGTCGAGATGCTGCTTGCTGAAAATCAACAGGTGGGTGGAGACTGACAAATGCACACACGCAGACACGCGCACACACTCACACATATGCGCGCGCGCACACACAAACACGCACAACACACATACACACACACACACACACACATAATTGCATAAAGTGTTTGTTTTGTTGTTAATAGGATAATGTTAACCAGATGACATCAGATGACTTGGAGAAGCTCATTCAGTTCATGAAAACTAATGCGCTGACAAGAAGGTCAGTCGTCATGCACTGTTATTGCTATCGGTTTAAATTACGATTAACTCTAACCCTAAAACTAATGCACTAACGAGAAGGTCAGTCTCCATGCACGCTCCATGCACTATTATTTCTATCTGTTTCCAAAGTTTAAAAGAGCCATAAGGCGAATCTGTTGTTTGCTGCTGCTGCTGCTGCTGCTGATGTTGTTAATGTTGGTGAATCATCCGTTGCTGCTACTGCTGCTGCTTGGCAACTGTTGAGGTGATAGTTCTGTAGCAACCAAATGACTTGTTTGTAATCTGTCGGATATCTTTGAATTGCCTTTGTTGATTTGGTGCATATGTTGATGATGGAGTGTTATTATGACCGTTGTTCATAGGCACTGTCGACTGGCAACGCTTCTTAGTAAGCTTCAGGGCGTCGTTGTGTCCAGTGACCAGCCTCCTCCTCCTCCGTTCATACTTACAAATGCAAGTCAGCTGTCAACGCTTGCCACTGTCAACTGCACAAATTTCCACCTGAACAAGGTCTGTGCCTGCTTATATTCAGATATAGAGTTTCGTCAGATTTTCAGGTGATTTCAGATAGTTTCATGAAAGTTTCAGGTGATTTCAGATTGAGTTTCATGAGATTTTCAGGTGATTTCAGATTGAGTTTGATGTGATTTTCATGTGATTTCAGATAGAGTTTTATGAGATTTTCAGGTGATTTCAGATTGAATTTCATGTGATTTTCATGTGTTTAAGATAGAGTTTCATGAGATTTTCAGGTGATTTCAGATTGAGTTTCATGAGATTTTCATGTGATTTCAGATTGAGTTTAATGAGATTTTAAGGTTATTTCAGATAGTTTCATGAGATTTTCAGGTGATTTCGGATTGAGTTTCATAAGATTTTCAGGTGATTTCAGATAGATTGAGTTTCATGAGATTTTCAGGTGATTTCAGATAGTTTCATGAGATTTTCATGTGATTTCAGATAGACTTTCATGAGATTTTCAGGTGATTTCAGATTGAGTTTCATGAGATTTTAAGGTAATTTCGGATTGAGTTTCATGAGATTTTCAGGTGATTTCAGATTGAGTTTCATGAGATTTTCAGGTGATTTCAGATTGAGTTTCATTAGATTTTAAGGTGAGTTTAGATTGAGTTTCATGAAATTTTCATGTGATTTCAGATATGTCTTTATATAGAGTTTCATGTGATTTTCATGCATGTTACTTCAGGTAGAGTTTTGTCAGATTTTCATGTGACTTCAGATGGAGTTTTGTCAGATTTGTGGAGAGCTAAGAGCTGTTGATGTTTTTTCTCCTACAGGATTGGTTTCTGTCATTCGTTCAAGAACAGTGTTTTGCAGAGAGAGCTGTTGCTAAGGACTGCGCTCAGTTCCTTCAACATCTCGACTACACCAGCATTCTGAACATCATCATGGCTGAGGTATGTTGCTGAGGCACTTGCCTCTTACTTTCAATTGAGACAAGGTGAGATGTAAGCTTAGAAAATAGATAACCAATCAACAACAGCAGTGCTCTGAGCATCACAGTCTGCTGCATTCTGAACTTTCGTTATGGTTTGCTGAGTTTGTGAACTTATGAGTTACAGATGATTAAGACGTAAGTTCTGAGTTTAAAACCTTCTGGCCGCTTTGCTGATGCTATTGGCAGTGGAGCAGATGGGAGGTGGACGGACTGTGATAGTCCAGCGTGAATGATCTGTTCTTGTTTTTGTGTATACCGGTAGATGTCTGCTGTGATGTACCTGATACTGAATGCAGTGTGTCTTCTTTGAATGCAACATTCCATTCAGTCAGATGTAGCTGAAGTAGTTGTTGTAGCGAGCAAGTATAAGTTGTTGGTGTTGTTGCTGTTGAAGGAGTGTAACATTTCCATTCTGGAGGAATGCGTTTCGCTTGGTACGAAGCGAACGATAGAGGCGGCGGTGGCGGCGTCTCAGCGCCCGTCGTCGTCTTCTGCGGCGTCGGCGGCCGATCGTCTGTCGAGTCCGACGCATAGTCAAGCGGAGAAGACGCTCGATGCCCTGCTACAAGCGAGTCAGATAACCGTCTTCAGACACATCAACAACATGATCAACATGCTGCCGATGCCACATGAAGTCATCAACTTTGACGCCAAGTCTACGCCAGCGGAAGATCAATATCGCGAGAAGATGGAGGAGCTGTTCACAGACTCCAATTGGCATAACATCGTCTATCATCTGTCGAAAGCGATGCTGCAGTATTTGGCATCTCTCAGATTGTTACCATGGCGAAAGGAAATTCCTGAGGAATCGGTCAAAGACATCGGGCGTTTTGCGACTCTCTTCCTTGAGGTTAGGGTTATTGTGTGGTTAGGGTTAGGGTTAGGATGTGGTGAGCTGGTTTGTTGATAAGAGTGTTTCTGAGGATCCTTGAGTAGTCTTTAGAACTTGCTATGCATGTGTTCAACTGCATTCATACATGCTTTGATGTCTGTTGCTTTGATGTCTGTTTGTTTTGATGTCTGTTTGTTTTGATGTCTGTTTGTTTTGATGTCTGTTGCTTTGATGTCTGTTTGTTTTGATATCTGTTTGTTTTGATGTCTGTTTGCTTTGATGTCTGTTTGTTTTGATGTCTGTTTGTTTTGATGTCTGTCTGGTCCCGTAGGCTCTGCATTGGCTGCTTGAACACGGCCATTATCCGTCGTCCGATCAGCTGTTGACTGGCATTCATTGCTGCACTTGGGTCCTGCTGAACGAACAACTCGCTGCAATGATGGAGCGCAGGGAACAGACGACGATGGTCTGCTCAGCCATTCGAATGGTTCATTCGTTGCTCTGCTCTTGTAAGAAGTTCTTCTCATCTTCTTCACAATAATTACATTTCCAAGGCTCAGTCGGTTATCAGGCCAACGTATCTGTTATTAATGTCATCTGATCCGTTGTTAGGTGACCTGAGCTGTAATTAGGTCACCTGAAGCTGCAGACTCTAAAGTTCATTGCATGTGGGACTTGAGTGTTGCTGAAGACTTTTTAATCATAAGTTCCTTTGCCTTAAGTTGTGGGGAGATGATTTCATTGAAGCAAAATGTTATTTGATGTTGGAAGGAAATTGTTGTCTGTTTTGTTTCAGTTCTGGTGCTTCCTGGTGACCGTTTGGTCAAGTTACCCGACCAAGAGAACAAAGAGGAACTGCCCAGTTGTGGCTTCGATGGTTAGCCTTGTTTCTTTCGTTAACCTTTCGGCCTTTTTATTGGGGTTTTAAACAACCATGAATATGTACTTCCACCCACGAAACAAAAACCTATGGTCTCCGTCCTCAGTCTCACGATAGAGTGCTCACTCCACTAGACAATAACAAGGAAAAAAATTTATTTTCGAGAATGTTGTATTCATATTGATTGCTTATTTTCTATTACTTGATGTTTGTACACTGAAGTGCGAATGTTCTGCAACCGATTCAATAAAGAATATACTTACTTTACTTACTTACTTAATTTCTTTCACGAAGATAATTTTGGAGGATCTGATGAAGAAAGACAGTTCTGTAACTGGACACTCAAATGATCGTTCTTTGTCACTTCGGGAACGTTCTTGTAGAGGCGTTACATAGTGAACATACGGCTAGATGTATACATACGTTCATATTGTGTGTACATGCATATTGTATATTCATATATATATATGAAAAGATCATAAACAGATATTTTCGAAATATTTACAAATGGATATCAGACATTTACAATGAATGAACACTCACAAGTATGTCAGTATACCCTTGGCCATATTATATATATATATATATATATATATATAATATGGCCAAAGGTATACTGACATATATATATATATATGGCCAATGTATACTGACATATATATATATATATATATATATATATATAATATGGCCAAAGGTATACTGACATATATATATATATATATATATATATATATATATATATAATATGGCCAAGGGTATACTGACATACTTGTGGGTGTTCATTCATTGTAAATGTCTGATATCCATTTGTAAATATTTCGAAAATATCTGTTTATGATCTTTTCTGTTAAGCTAAGTAACTTGTCGTTCGCGTCTGATGTTACGATTAGATTAAAGAATGATTTGGTTGCATTGCATCTGTGTTGGTTTGACTTAGAGTACACCACAGACTGATTCCCCATGGGGGACTGATTCCCCATGGGGACTGATTCCCAATGGGGGACTGATTCCCCATGGGGGACTGATTCCCCATGGGGGACTGATTCCCCATGGGGGACTGATTCTCCATGGGGGGTTTGATTCCTAATGGGGGACTGATTCCCCATGGGGGACTGATTCCGGGACTGATTCCCCATGGGGGACTGATTCCCCATGGGGACTGATTCCCCATGGGGGACTGATTCTTCATGGGGACTGATTCCCCATGGGGGACTGATTCCCCATGGGGGACTGATTCTCCATGGGGGACTGATTCCCCATGGGGGACTGATTCCTAATGGGGACTGATTCCCCATGGGGCACTGATTCCGGGACTGATTCCCCATGGGGGTCTGATTCCCCATGGGGACTGATTCCCCATGGGGGACTGATTCCCCATGGGGACTGATTCCTCATGGGGGACTGATTCCCCATGGGGGACTGATTCTCCATGGGGGACTGATTCCCCATGGGGGGTTTGATTCCCCATGGGGTACTGATTCCCCATGGGGGACTGATTTCCCATGGGGGACTGATTCCATTGCCATCATTAATTCCGTTTGTTTTCTCTTTGAATCTGTAGATCTACACCTTGCCATTCGTGCTTGTGATCAGATCTCGGAACTTGTTCACAGCTTAACAACACATCTGGTGGCTGACAGCGACTGCAAAGTTCCTCAGTATCTTGTAAATCCATTACGACGCTTAATAATTGGTAAATATAAAATCAATCCTATTTAATATGGGAGACTGTGAGATGCGTTTGGGATTGGTAAAAAGCAACGGCTGACTATGACTAATTTGATGCGTCAAAAGGCTCTGTGGTAGTACAGAGTTTGAATGGTCCACTGAGAGTTGTAACTGGTTGATTGCACACAGTATGTTCAGCAGTATGCTCCAATTTGCCCCGATTCTCCTAGTTGTGAATATATGAAAGATTTAAATATTCAGGATCCTGTACAAGCTTACCTACATACAAATACATGCATGCATCTATACATACATACAAATACATGCATGCATCTATACATACATACAAATACATGCATGCATCTATACATACATACAAATACATGTAAGCGTATGGTACAAGTGAAATTCTTTCATATTGCAATCTAATTGAGTGATGTTGTCGATTTGCGGTTGAATCTCTTCATATGTTGCATTCCTTTCGTTCTGTTGCTTCTTTAGTTTTGGCTCGAATGCCAATTGTCAACAGCTACGCGAGAACTCCTCCATTGGTCTGGAAGATCGGAACATGGATGCCTTCTCCATCTGGTGACATCAAAACGAAACTGCCTCCTCTGCCTCTCAACTTCCTACAGGAGAAAGACGTTCTCTCCGATTTCATTGTTCGCGTCAATCTTCTCGGCGAGTTCCTTCGCTCCTTCATTAGACGCACTCGATTTAAAATTGATTTAATACACGATCACAACGTTCTCGATTGGCAGTGGATTGACTGTAGAACCTTCTGCTGTGTGCAAAGGAAGTATCATTGGGTGTTTGGTTTTTAATTGATAAACATGAATTTAATGAGAATTCCTGCTCTTTGGCTGTTATTTGTGAATGTGTAAAACGGTCGAACTTGATTTCTTCTGTAGGATGGACGAGTAGACAACAGTTTGAAGAGACTTGGATGAGTCTGTTGGGTGTTCTGAACCCAGTCTCTCTTGGTCCTGAACATCCTCTCAGCCTAGAGGTCAGTGCGCAGATCGGTTCATAGGTCAAGTGGGTTCATGGCTTACATGGGTTCATAGGTCAATTCAAATAGAATGAGTCTGTTGGGTGTTCTGAACCCAGTCTCTCTTGGTCCTGAACATCCTCTCAGCCCAGAGGTCAGTGTGCAGATCGGTTCATAGGTCAAGTGGGTTCATAGCTTACATGGGTTCATAGGTCAATTCAAATAGAATGAGTCTGTTGGGTGTTCTGAACCCAGTCTCTCTTGGTCCTGAACATCCTCTCAGCCCAGAGGTCAGTGTGCAGATCGGTTCATAGGTCAAGTGGGTTCATAGCTTACATGGGTTCATAGTCAATTCAAATAGAATGAGTCTGTTGGGTGTTCTGAACCCAGTCTCTCTTGGTCCTGAACATCCTCTCAGCCCAGAGGTCAGTGTGCAGATCGGTTCATAGGTCAAGTGGGTTCATAGCTTACATGGGTTCATAGGTCAATTCAAATAGAATGAGTCTGTTGGGTGTTCTGAACCCAGTCTCTCTTGGTCCTGAACATCCTCTCAGCCCAGAGGTCAGTGTGCAGATCGGTTCATGGGTCAAGTGGGTTCATAGCTTACATGGGTTCATAGGTCAATTCAAATAGAATGAGTCTGTTGGGTGTTCTGAACCCAGTCTCTCTTGGTCCTGAACATCCTCTCAGCCCCAGAGGTCAGTGTGCAGATCGGTTCATAGGTCAAGTGGGTTCATAGCTTACATGGGTTCATAGGTCAATTCAAATAGGATGAGTCTGTTGGGTGTTCTGAACCTAGTTTGTCTTGGTCCTAAATATCCTTTCAGCCCCAGAGGTCAGTGCTCATCTGTCAATATCTACTGTCAAATGGGTTCATGCCTGTAGGTCAGATCGTTTCATTGGTCAGAGGTCTTTGCAGGTCAGAGGTGTCTTTCTGACTTTTGCCCTGTCATAGTGTTTGTGTGATGATAGTTTATATTTGTATGTCTACACCTATGTTTGTTTATGTGTGCGTTTGTGCGTGCGTGTGTGTGTATAAAAGTAAGTATGTGTGTGTCTGGATATTATCATATTGTTTGAGTGACCTGTTGCTTTGCTTAATCCATCTGTACCTGTGAATGTTGTTGTAGGAAATTGTTGACAGGACGCAATGTCAGATTCTGGCGACTCGCGGCATAACATCCCTTTTGCTGCTGTCAACATTGACGCCCGTATCAGGCAACCCAGGCAACAGCAGTTACGACCACAGACCAAGGGAAAAACCGCTTGCCTTTCTTAGCACCAGGTAACTGACGTGCTCTTACAATGTCAATCTAGAAATGTTTCCTCTGTACTTATTCTTTGATTGGCATCAGTTTTTGGTTGCACTGGATTTTCCTTCAGTAGTCATTTTTCTGGAATTTCCTTCAATAGTCATTTTTCTGGATATTCCTTCAATAGTCATTTCTGGATGTTCCTTCAATAGTCATTTTTCTGGATTTTCCTTCAATAGTCATTTTTCTGGATTTTCCTTCAATAGTCATTTTTCTGGATTTTCCTTCAATAGTCATTTTTCTGGATTTTCCTTCAATAGTCATTTGACTGAATGTTCCTTCAATAGTCAATCAATCAATCAATCAATTTCGTTTATTCACAACACCAAGCTGACAGGTCGCAACTTGTTACAGGTAACAGATAGGAAAAATTGTCTAAGCTCTGACAGTTAGTTACTAAATGGATTGATATAGCAAATATTATCTCTGCTCTAACTGAAGAAGAATTAGGCTAGTGGCAACGTTAGTTAGGGCAACGAACGAGCTTACCAATATGGTATAGACCGGAGATAATGTATTTAGTAGATGTTTTTAAATAATACACGTGATATGAAATTTGATTGAATATTCCTTCAATAGTCATTTGACTGAATATTCCTGCAATAGTCATTTGATTTGACTGGATTTTCCTTCAATAGTCATTTTTCTGGATTTTCCTTCAATAGTCATTTTTCTGGATTTTCCTTCAATAGTCATTTTTCTGGATTTTCCTTCAATAGTATTTGATTGGATTTTCCTTCAATAGTCATTTGTCTGGATGTGCCTTCAATAGTCATTTGACTGGATTTTCCTTCAATAGTCATTTGTCTGGATTTTCATTCAATAGTCATTAAATTTTGTCTGGATGTGCCTTCAATAGTCATTTGACTGGATTTTCCTTCAATAGTCATTTGTCTGGATTTTCATTCAATAGTCATTAAATTTTGTCTGGATGTGCCTTCAATGGTCATTTGATTGGATTTTCTTTCAATAGTCATTTGTCTGGATTTTCATTCAATAGTCATTTGTCTGAATGTGCCTTCAATAGTCATTTGACTGGATTTTCCTTCAGTAGTCATTTGTCTGGATGTGCCTTCAATAGTCATTTGACTGGATTTTCCTTCAGTAGTCATTTTTCTGGATTTTCCTTCAATAGTCATTTTTCTGGATTTTCCTTCAATAGTATTTGATTGGATTTTCCTTCAATAGTCATTTGTCTGGATGTGCCTTCAATAGTCATTTGACTGGATTTTCCTTCAATAGTCATTTGTCTGGATTTTCCTTCAGTAGTCATTTTTCTGGATTTTCCTTCAATAGTCATTTTTCTGGATTTTCCTTCAATAGTCATTTTTCTGGATTTTCCTTCAATAGTATTTGATTGGATTTTCCTTCAATAGTCATTTGTCTGGATGTGCCTTCAATAGTCATTTGACTGGATTTTCCTTCAATAGTCATTTGTCTGGATTTTCCTTCAATAGTCATTTTTCTGGATTTTCCTTCAATAGTCATTTTTCTGAATTTTCCTTCAATAGTATTTGATTGGATTTTCCTTCAATAGTCATTTGACTGGATTTTCCTTCAATAGTCATTTGACTGGATTTTCCTTCAATAGTCATTTTTCTTGATTTTCCTTCAATAGTCATTTTTCTGGATTTTTCTTCAATAGGCATTTTTCTGGATTTTCCTTCAATAGTATTTGATTGGATTTTCCT